>CM054157.1:11143598-11211098 GCA_028751875.1 Rapana venosa
AGTAGGCCATTGTGTGCAGGTGGGAACAGATGACAATTTACAAAACCGCATACACACGGGGACCAGATGTTTTAAAAAAAAAAAAAAAAAAAGCACATTAGTGCTCATTCCATTATCCTCGATATAAAAAAAATAAAATAAAGGAATAAAAATAAATTATATTAAATTAAAAATAAACAGCAGCAATAACAACCACAAAACAAGAGAACAAAAATACATTCCAGTGATAAAGCTATAGTAGGGCTGATGGAGAATGTGAACGGAAAACAACAGCCCAACAAACAAACAAAACAAAAACAAAAAAACAAAAAGATTTATTTAAAAACAAAAACAAGGACGAAACAAACAAACAAACGCAGAACCATCCAATGACAATTTTCCTTTCAAAGACTTCACTGTTCACTGGTCCCGTAACCCGCCAGGGTCGTAGGGGCGCTGCATGGTGGACGAACGGTGGACCAGCTGGCTCCACTTAGCGTGGTCGTGGGCGAGTGCCTGGGTGATACTGAAGTCCTTCCCTGTCCAATCACGGATGTCGTCGGCCCACTTACTCCTCTGTCTGCCCCATCTTCTCTTTCCCTGGACTGTTCCTTGCAGGATGGTCTTTGCAAGTCCTTCTGAGCGTGTTAGGTGCCCATACCATCTGAGTTTCCTCTTGTTCGCCGTGGTCAGTAGGTCTTCATAGTCCCGCACTTGTTGAGTGATCTTTCTGCGGACTTCATTGTTGGTGACATGGTCCTTGTATGAGATGCCAAGGAGCCTTCTGAGGCATCTCATTTCTACTGCTTGGATCCTCCTTTGTAGGTCTGCGTTCAGTGTCCATGCCTCACATGCGTAAAGCATGATTGAGATGACTAGCGCGTTTAGTAACTTTACCTTGGTTCTGAGAGGGATGTTTCTGTCTCTCCATATGGTCTTCAGTCTTGCCATTGCTGCTGCTCTACAGAAAGACAAAAAGAAAAGAACAACGCGCACGCGCACGTACGTAATCAATGACAGTCAAAATCACCGGCTTTGAAAGACCACAATCCAAAAATATGTTTCCATCCCCATCCTTCCCCCTACCACCCCCCCCCCCCCCCACCCCCCACCCCGTCCGTCACCTCCTAGCAACTATTTCTCATTCCTCTACCCTCATCCTAAAGCGCGAGAGACTTACTATGTATCCCCCGAAGTCAGAATGCAGCTACCTAAATGGTGGAGGGAGGGAGGGAGGGGTGGGGGGTGGTGATGAAAAAACGGTCGCATACGCAAAAATCTTACCAAAGGTGAACCTCAGAGCTCTAACCGAGGAACGAGAAGAAAAAAAATGTGTATCTATTTACTAGACATGAAAGAAATAATAGAGTTTACACTATCTGGTGGTTGTTGTTGTTGTTGTTGTTGTTGTTGTTGTTGAACTGTTTGCACTGTATGTAGTACTCACAGTAAATGCACAGTCTCTGAACTATGTTAAAGCACTACACAAGCCTTCAGCCACCCATACGGCAGTCAAATCATCAGCTTTATAAGACCACATCGTCGTCGCATCATCATCATCATCATCACTCTCTCTCTCTCTCATCTCTCTCTCTCTCTCTCTCTCTCATCTCCATCCTCTCCTCTCTCTCTCTCTCTCTCTCCTCATTTCTCCACCCATAACTTTTCTTCCTACTACCAATGTCACCACCACCACCCCACCCCGTCCACAAATTCCCCTACCTCTACTAGAGACTACTTATAAACCAAGGCTCTGTGTGTGTGTGTGTGTGTGTGTGTGTGTGTGTGTGTGTGTGTGTGTGTGTGAGTGAGTGAGTGAGAGAGAGAGAGTGTGTGTGTGTGTGTGTTGTGTGTGTGTTGTGTGTGTGTGTGTGTGCGTGTGTGTGTGTGAGCGCGTGTGTGAACGCACGCAGAACATTTTGCGCACATATTAAAACCTGTTCCACTTTTCAGAAGACAGGTGATTGCATACTGGTGGGAACGGACGACAAAACATACAAATCCGCATGCACACGGGGACACGGGGATGTAAGAAAAAACAACAACAAAGAAAAGTACAACCCCAAATGCTTATGCCATTATCGTTGAAATAAAGAAGAAATTAGCCATTTATCCCCAAAGGGATTACAACTGTCAAACCATTTGCTTTATTTATCAGACCACACTCAAAGCTCCTCCCCCCCACCCACCCACCCACCAACCAATCCCCCCAACCCCCCCTCCCTCGCACTTCCACCCCCTCCCCCCCCCCCCCCCCCACCCCCCAATGACCTTCATCTTCCTACCACAACCGCCGTCATCTCCATACTACCATTTATCATTCCGATTTTCCTCTACCCTCTCCCTCATCTGATTAGCTTTCTGCACGATTCAGTTGCCACAGTAAGTGCATGGTCTGCAAACTCCCGTCAATGCACACAGACACAAATCACATCCAAACGCCTGACAGTGATGATAAAATCATCTGCTTCCTAGGACCAGAGTCAAATCTCCAGTCGGTGGGGCGGGGTTTGGGGGAGAAGGGTGGCTGGTTGTGAGGAGGGCGGGATAACCTGGTGGTTTGAGCGTTGCACTCGTGACCTGACGGCCTGGGGGGTCGATCCTAGGTTTCAGCTAGGCTACCACTGAGACGCTCTTGCAAGGGGATTTTTCTCCCTGGAGTTATCATCAGTGCCAGACTCCACTCCCCCCTCCAAAAAAAAGTCCTTCGGATGAGGCTAAAAACTGAGGTCACGTCTGCGAAAAGCACGCCGAGACATCTTGCACACACGTTAAAACCCGTTTTGCCTTTCGGAAGCGTAGACCATTGTGTGCCGGTGGGGACGGATGACAAACGCATGCGCACTGGTATCGTGTTCAGACACCATCCCTGAAGTCGGAATACGGCTACCTCTATGGTGGGCAAAAACGGTCGCATGATGCAAAACTCTCACCATTGGTGAACTGCGGGGGGGGGGGGGGGGGGGGGGGGGGGGGGGGGGGGGGGGGGGGGGGGGGAGGTCGAGGGGGGGGGGGGGGGGGGGGAGACGAGGGGGGAACAACCACCCCAATCAACCCACCCATAGGGCAACCCTTTTGCGGCAACACCCCACGCAAAATCCGTCTGGCTCTCACGGAGGAACGTGCTAACGGGGGGGGGGGGGGGGCGGGCGGGAGACGCTCAGGGAAAAGGGGGAGGGGGGGGGGGGGGGCCGAGAGGGAGGGAGGGGGGGGGGGGGGGGGGGGGGGGAGGGGAGGGGGGGAGGGGGGGGGGGGGGAGGGGGGGGGGGGGGGGGGGGGGGGGGGGGGGGGGTTTTTTTTGGGGGGGGGGGGGGGGGGGGGGGGGGGGGGGGGGAGCACGAAAAACAGCGCGGAAGCAACCTCACCCCTATGAAAAAAAAAAACAATCTCACATCAATGGCCCCACCCAGAATAGAGAAGGAAACTACCACCACCTCGAAAGAAAAGGGGTATCTTTTCTAAGCTCCGCACTGGACGAAACAGGCTAAATCACAGCATGTCTCCCAAAGCTAAAAACTCCTTTTTCTCCCCCTGGTGCCTGTCTGTGTAAAGAAAACCCAAAACTGGCGGAGAAATTTTTTCCCCCCCCCCCCCCCCCCCCCCCCAAACCCCCCCCCCCCCCCCCCAAACCAAACCCCCCCCCCCCAAAACCCCCCCCCCCCCCCCCCCCCCCCCCCCCCCCAACACATCTGACAGGAAAAGGGAACGGAAAGAAGAAGAAAAAAAAGAAGAAAAAGAAGAGTTCTTTCGAGCCGAGGCCCATGACCCGGATTACCCCGGTTTCTGGGGGTTAAGGAATGGGGTTTTTTTTCACCACCCCTTTGGGATAGGACGCTAGTCTGTCGCAGTACTTCCCAGCAAGCTTGGGAAACCCCCTTTTACACCTGGGGAGTGAGAAAAAAGAGTAAAAAGGGCTCGCACAATACACTTTTGACATTTTAAACAGGTCTGCACACCAGGTCAAGCAAACTAAAAAAAATTCATCGCCCGAAGGAACCATCAGCTATACAACAACACCAAACCAGCTTCGTGCCAGCCCTCCCCCCACCACTACCATCCCCCCCCCCCCCCCCCCCCCCTCACCCCCCCCCCCAAACCCAACCCCCACCTCCCCACCATCACCACCACCTCCAAACCACCATTCCCCCCCCCCCCCCCCCCCCCCCCCCCCCCCTTTTTCTCTCTTCCCTCTCGATTGTGGAGTTGGGAAGGTAAGTGTATGGTCTGTAAATGCCCTGGAGATGTACGCTACATACACCACCCGACCCCTGAGATGCGCTGTTATTATCCGTCCTTGTCTGGATGACTTATTTCCCTTCGAGGCTTGGGCTGCACACCGGTATTAAAAAATCAACTCTTTTCCTTCTGTTTTTCTATGTGACTCTTATATTCATACCGCACCTACTAAGGCATCCACAGAAATAAAAACCACTTTTTGTGAAAGACTAGCCTCTGACTCAAAACTCATGTGATTTTGAACAAATTTGGTAGGTTTGAAATTTTTTATTTTGTCAGCAAACACTGTACCCTCTCAGTCATTTGTCGTCTGCTAGCTTCCTTACCGCAATATGCATGCTGCAGGGTCAACGCTGTAGGAATACAGGCAAACCTCATTTGATGGTTATTTCCAACTTTCTCGTGACTACCTGGTATTCCTCTATGTCCTCAATCAAAAAAACAAGTGCACAGTCCATTTTTTCATGCTTAAAAACATCTGTGAAAATCACCAACATTTTTTTCCACTCGCACTCTATACAAGATACTACGTGACCCCCCAAATTAACACCGGTGTGCGGCCTTGGGGTGAAGGGGCGTAATTCAAAGGCATCAGAACTGTCCTACTCTTTCTTCGAGCAGGGGTCTGTGCGGAACATGCTCACACAGCCTAGTGCTCTTTGTCCTGATGAAATTTTAGTTGAATGATTGATTGTTGTTTTGTTGTTATTGTTGCTGTTTTTAGTTCCACGACTAGAGCTCCGAGGTGAACCAAAGGTGAGGTTTTGCGTATGCGGCCGTTTTGACCCCTCCGGTAATTAAGGTAGCCGCATTCCGACTGCAGGGTTGGTGTCTCAACACGACACCTTTGTACATGGCCGGGTTTTTTGTTTTTCTTTTTTTTTTAACCATTATTATTTTTTCATCTGTTCCTACCTGCACGAAATGACCTACTCTTTTGAAAGGCGAAACGTGTTTTTGATGTGTGGGCAAGATGTTCCGCGTGCGTTCGCACACGGGACCTCGGTTTATAGTCTCATTCGAAGGACTTTTAGGGGGAACGGAGTCAGTGCTGATGCTAACTCTAAGGAGTAAAATTCCCTAAAACGGGCGTCTCCATGGTGGCTCGTAACAAAACCGCATAGACACGGAGACTGTGTGTAAAAAAAATCGTGTGCTTATTCTATCATCCTTAAAATAAAAGAACAAAAAAGTGTGTGTGTGTGTGTGTGTGTGTGTGTGTGTGTGTGTGTGTGTGTGTAATCTTGGAACAATAATATCTTAAAGAATCTGGTCTTGGCAGAGTTCTTTTCAGTTTCTTTAATTTATTCTTTTATATTGAAGCGCGTCGATTTGTTTGTTTTACAAGATTTAGTGCTATAAAAATTCCATATATTATTATTATTATGGAATAAACACTCTGTGTGCTTTTTTTTTTTTTTACATCCAGTCTCCATTTTCATGTGGTTTTGTATATTTCTTAGAGACGATGGGAGAGCATTCCAGACTGCAGGAACGTAATAACAGCAGCAGAAAGATCTTAGAGCAAATGGAGTGAAATTCTTTTAGAAACACAGAGCAAGCTTGTCTGCCACATTGAGTCTCTGGTGTAGGGTTTATGTTCATCGTCACTACCTCCCTCATCTCCTGCCTGTTTTTGTTTTGTTTTGTTTTTCAGATGGCGTTGCACCAGCCTCTTTCCCTAGTATCTTCACTTCCCCGTACACTAGCACGTCTCACGATCCAAAACAACCCCCCACCCCCACCCCCACACCCCCCACCCTAACACCCCCCCCCCCCCCCCCCCCCCCCCCCCCCAAAAAAAAAAAAAACTCCCCAAGACAGTCCTGCGAGACACAATAACAAGGAGGGAGATCGAGAATGTGAGGAAGACAGGGAAGGAGATTGGGAGATGGTGGGGAGGGAGAGAGGAAGGGGGGGGGGGGGGGGTGTCGAGGACAAGATCCCAGAGTGGACAAGCCTGAGGCTGAGTGAAGTACTACACTGTGGCGAGAGGCGGCGGAAGACACGAGAAAGATGATGGAGAGGGCCTGGTTCAGCAGTTGTCATGTCATCCATCCATCCATTCCATCCATCCATCCATCCATCCATGGTGCCCCTACAGCTAGGCTCGAGAAGACTACAGGAATATGTAATGCAATGAGGAAAAGAACACTCCCTCAGTCTTTTTAACGATCATCTTCAACATGTTTAAACAGAATAATAGACAAAACAAGGCAAAACAAAACCAACCAAAAAAAAAACACAACAAAAAAACCCCAATAAAACTGTTTAGACATTGAATTCTACACGGGCAGGGGGGGAAGGGGAGGGGGGGAGGGAGGGGAGGTGATGGGGGTCGCGAGAATCGTGACAACAGCCATTCCTATAATTATCAAACGTTCCATGGTGGCTGGGTGATCTACAGGTAATGCAACTCCCTCAAAATCAAAAAGTTCACCACCATTCAAATCTCGTCCAGTCCAGAGTTCCTCCCCATCCCCCACCCCCACCCCCCACCCCTTCCCAATCTACCGGATTATATGTGGTGGCCCGGGTGCTAGTCTTTAAGATGAGATGATAAACCCAGTTCCAGGGTTTAAAACGCATTTAGCGTTCGTAACACTTGGGAAGACCAGGGCAGCGAGAAGAGTACGATTCCTGGTAACATCCTAAAGTAAAATTCCCTCCTGTATGTAAGCACACGGGGACTGGATGTAAAAATAAAAAGCACATAAGCGCTTATTCCATTATCCTCGATATAAAAGAAGGATTTTTTAAAAAGCACACAAAATGACATGCTCAAACCCTTCTTCTCTTCCCAGTTAACTCCGCTAGATCGTAAGAGCACTGCTCTGAATTGTTCAGGCCCTCTCTCTTGAGAACATTGAATCTGTGCGGAGCCTATTCTCTCTCTCCAGGCGCAGGGTGCATGCTGGGTATGTTCGTGTTTCCGTTACCCACCTAACACTGGCAGGAGCTACAGAATCTTTAAGATGGATACGTACTGGATCTTCTGCATACGCATGGTATATTCGTTGGGAATGAAGGATTTAAAGTTGACTTCGGTGATCGTAAACATTCCCATCCTTAGTTCACAATAATTAACCGCTGCCGAGAGAATGGGTGGCGCTGATGTTGTGGCGACGCGCTCTTCCCGGGGTTAGCAGCCCGAATTTCACACAGTCTGCTGTGACTGTAAGCCGTATACAAGACAAGACAAGACAATTCAACACAACACAACACCATAGAACACAACACAGCACAACTCAGTTCAACACAACACAACCTCAACACAATACAATACCACACCATACAATACAACACAACACAGCACGACACAACACAACACGACCCAATCAGTACGTTAGCCCCAAGCAGGTGTTAACAGAGAATCAAAAAAATCATTGACCCGTAGAAATCGGACCCCACCCCCGCCTCCCTACCCCACCACCACCACCACCTCTTACCCTCCCCCCCCCCCCTCCCCCCTCCGGTTCACCTTCATCCCAAAGAAAATGAAACTATACTCGATTTTCTTTCTGCAAGGGATGACAGGGGTGGGGAGAGATGGAGAGGGGGAGAAGGGGAGAGGGAGGAGGGGGTGTCAATATTCTCTCGAACACTGACCTTTGTGTACCTCGCTCCGAAAAGGAAATGTGGAATTATGCCGACAAGATACCATGTGGGACTTCTCCACACAGACATGTAGATCGGGTGCCTTAGAGGCAAAGGACCCCACCTACAAAGCACAAAGGTCTGGTTCAATTCCCTGTTGGATCTCATGTGCGACAACACGCATTAAGCGCACGTAAAAGAACCCACGACAACAGAAAGAGTTATTCCTGGCAACACCCTGTATAATATTTAAAAAAAGAAGAAGAAAAAGTCATTCTGGTATGGAAACAAATATACTTGCAGATAGGGGTGGGTTTTTTTTTTTTAAATGATGGGTGGCGCTGTTCTTGTGGTGACGTGCTCTCCCCTGAGAAGAGCAGCCCATTTTTTAAAAATAAATAAAAAGTAGATCTTTATTATTCAATAAACGTGAGTAATATACATCCACACATTGCAAGCAACAACAAGCAAATAGCGTATGGCAGACTCAAATTTCATCCAGAGAAATCTGCCATGACTGAAAATGGTATACACTACAATACACTACACTACACACTACACTACACTACACTACACTGCACTGCACTACACTACACTGCACTACACTACACTACACTACACACTACACTACACTACACTGCACTGCACTGCACTGCTCTGCACTGCACTACACTACACTACACTACACTACACTGCACTGCATTGCGCTGCGCTGTAGCTACATTAAATGTTAAAACCCGTTCCGCTTTTTTAATTTTTTAATTTAATTTTAATTTTATTCTTGTATATCGAGGATAATGGGATAAGCACTAATGTGATTTTTTACATCCAGTCCCCGTGTGTATGCGGTTTTATAAATTCTGCACAGGGGACCTCGGTTTATAGTCTCATCCGAAGGACTTTTGGGAAGAGTGGAGTCTGCACCTAGATTCAACCAGTCCACTGTTGGCCGTCGCTCTTTCTCTGTTTCTGGTCCATCGATTTGGAATGGCCTCCCTATCTCTCTTGCCAAAGACCTTCTTGTGACACTTTTTAATCTGGCCTCAAGACATATCTGTTTCAAACCTAAGAATTTCCACTCCTGTTTCATTTCATAGCTATCCCTGCTTTTCAACAGCCAAAAATTCCATCACCCTGCCAAAGTGTATAACGTGTGTGTGTGTGTGTGTGTGTGTGTGTGTGTGTGTGTGTGTGTGTGTGTCAAGTCAAGTCAAGTCAAGTCAAGTCAAAATTTTATTTCCAGATGGTACATTGAATAAGCAATGCATTTGCTTTTTTTTCCATCAAGCCATCTATCAACGAACAAATTTCTTAATGATTATACTAAAATACTACATTATTGCACCATTTATCATTAAATTAAACCAGTAAAAAAAGGAAAATCGATAAGGTAATACATTGAAAATACAAATTACCACATATACATATACACGCACACACATACTCATACACACCTGCGCGCGTGCGCGCTCACGTCCACACACACACATTTAAATAAAGAATGCTTTAAGAATTTTAAAAAAAATCATAAAACGTCAGGACAAACAAATTAGTTCACCTACTGTTTCATCCATTCTTACACTTTTATACCTTAGATAATAAAAAGGTACAGGAACAAAACGTTAGAAAATACTAGGCATTCGTTGCGTCATTACTGACAATATTGCCTTCAATGACCTCCCTCCTCTCCTCCTCCACCCAGAAAACGTGTGCTTTTTATGCGCTCATACTCTTCAAATAGCGCTTTTTAAAAATAATATATTCACACAATAACTATCAAACAAGCAAGATAAATCAAATAAGACAATAATAATGATTATTATAATAGAGATACAATAATAACAACAATCACCCATCACCATGAGACAACACTATAACAAATAATCCCCATCACCATGAGACAACAACATAACGATGATAACAGAAAAGCATTGGAAAGGATGGGGGGTGGGGGAGGAGTATCAAGGGGGAAGGGGAAAAACACATTCAATCAAATAAAATTAATAATAATTTTAAAAAACAATTATTCAAACAAGTAAAACTCCTATACGATACAAAATTCAAAAGCCCATAATCAACTGGACTATCAAACTAAAACAATATCAAACTAAAACAATATTGCTTATAATAGTACTAGTAATCTCATCTCTAACTGCAATAAAAACAACATCCACGATAAAATCTATTAAATTAGACAAGAGAAAGGGCATGAGGAGAGGAGAGGAGAGGAGAGGAAAGAAGAGGAGGAGAGGAGAGGAGAGAGAGAGAGAGAGAGAGAGAGAGAGAGAGAGAGAGAGAGAGGAGAGAGAGAGGACACACTATCAAGCTATCAGGTCTACCATAAAAAGTTACAAAAACATTCCTCCTTTCCACTTGTTTTAAAATTTGTAGATTATTTACTAGCTTGTATAGATTACTCTTACTTCTTTGCATAATTAGTGTGCCTCTTTCCTGCCTCCCCCTCCCTCCACACATATACAGCGTGTGACTGTAGAATTTCGTGTGTGTGTGTGTGTGTGTTTTGGACTTGTTAGAACTATTACTTGCTATTGGTTGCATGACTGTGTAAGAATGAGTTGAGTGCAAGCGCTTTGATTTGTATGTGCAAGATACAGCGCTATATAAATTCCATTTTTTATTATTATTATTATTATTATTATGATGTGAACTCCAGGGGAAAATATCCCCTTGAACGGGAATCGAACCCAAGTCGTCAAATTGCGAGCGCAATGTTCTAACAGTCAGTTCTGCCAGGACAGTCGGGAGATATTTCCCTGTGTTTTTTTTTTTTTTTCGGCTATCCCGTCTCTTTTCGGAAGAGTAGGCCATTGTGTGCCGGTGGGAACAGGTGACAAAATTGACAACACTGCATGCACACGGGGACTGGAAGTTTAAAAAAAAAGCACATGAGTGCTTCCATTATCCTCGAAATAAAATAAAATAAAATAAATAACCCTACACTGCACTGCACTGCACTGCACTACACTTCACGTACTTCACTTCAATACAATACAATACAATACAATACACCGCACTGCACTACACTGCACTACACTACACTTCAATACAATACAATACAATACAATACAATACACGAGTTGAAAATGTGTGTGTGTGTGTGTGTGTGTGTGTGTGTGTGTGTGTGTGTGTGTGTGTGTGTGTGTGTGTGTGTGTGTGTGTGTGTGTGTGTGTGTACATTGAATTTGTTAGAATATTGTTAATCATTGTTGGTTGCTTGTGTGGGAGCAGATTGAATGGAAGCGCTCTGATTTGTAATTGCAAGATATAGCGCTCTATAAATTCCATATATTATTATTATTATTGTTGTTGTTGTTGTTGTTGTTATTATTATTATTATTATTATTATTGTTGTTGTTGTTGTTGTTATTATTATTACACACTATTTTATTCCATTATCCTCGATATAAAAGAATAAAATAAAATTTAAAAAATAAATAAAATAACTACACTACACTACACTACACACTACACTACACTACACTACAATACAATAATGCAATACAATACACGAGTTGAAAATGTTGCTCGGTTCTCGTGTCCCCCACCTTCCCAAACACTCACGCCCTACATCTTTGCATCGCGCCGACGCCGCGCGCGCACACAACACACACACCACACACACACACACACACACACACACACACACACACACACAACACCACCGCCACCACCACCACCACCACAACACACCACCACCTCCACCACCATTACCACCACCACTACTACACCACACCACACACACACACACACCACCACCACCACTACACCACACCACACCACATCACCACCACATCACACCATTCTCTCTCTCTCTCTCTCTCTCTCTCTCTCTCTCTCTCTCTCTCTCTCTCTCTCTCTCTCTCTCTCTCTCTCTCTCTCTCTCTCCCACACACACACACACACACTCCACTCTCCCCAAACACACACTATCCCCAAAAGTCCTTCAGATGAGACTATACCGAGGCCCCGTGTGCGAACGCACGCAGAACATCTTGCACACACGTTAAATCCTGTTCCGCTTTTCGAAAGAGTAGGCTATTGTGTGCCGGTGGGAACAGATGACAGAATTTACAAAACCGCATACACATGGGGATTGGATGTAAAAAAAAAAAAAAGCACTTAAGTGCTTATTCCATTATCCTCGATATAAAAGAATAAAATAAATAAACACATTCCAAGCAATAATTCAGAATCAAGAAATTTCATTCTCACGACATCTTTCAGGACATGAAGGCCCAACAACAATGGAAAGGAGAAAAAAAAAAAAAAACAACCACGGCAAACAAACAAGAAAAACAGTAACAAACACACACAAAATCAATAGCCATAAATAAATTAAGTAACACGTTATTTTGTAATCTTCCCAAGATTGATCAATCTAGTCACCTGGAACACATTGCCTGCCCTCTCTTCTTTAAACGAATTAAATAAATAATTTTTTTTTAATTGATATTGGTCTGAAATTTTTTGTTGTTTGTTTTAGCTCAAGGAGGAGAACGGGGTAGTGGGAAATCGATTCTAATGATCTATAGATTTGGGACGTTCTAGTTTGATTGGGTTGTTTGGGGGTTTTTTGGTTTGTTTGTTTGTTTGGGTTTGTTTGTTTGTTTGTTCCTCGGCTACAGTTCCAATGTTTATCAATAATGAGATTAATTGAATGGGCTGGGCGTCTGGATTGTGGCTCAAACCTGGGCCCTCAAATCAAGAGAGCAACGCTCTAACCACCAGGTTATCCCGCTTCCCGTTTGTTTGTTTGCATTAGGTCGTGGGCTTACGCTTCTCTACAGTTTCTGATTGAGTATTCTTTCTTCATATGACTCAAATTTCTTCCTTTTTTGTACCCCCCCCCCCCCCCCCCCCCCCCCCCCCCCCCCCCCCCCCCCCCCTTACTTCTTTTCTTTCTGTCAGGTTTATAGTCAAGATCTCTCTCTCTCTCTCTCTCTCTCTCTCTCTCTTCTCTCTCTCTCTCTCTCTCTCTCTCTCTCACACACACACACACACACACACACACACACGCACGCACAATCTCTCTCTCCGTGTTTGTTTTTTTTTGAATTTTTTTTTTGAATTGTTGTTTTGAGTTGGTTTTAGATGAACATGTCTTGCCTTCAATTTTTTTAAATAAAAAAAAAGTTTAGTTCTTTTAAATGGTGGGTAGATCTATACAGATATCAGGGGGAAAAGCAGGCCTATATAATTATGTCAGCTTTTACATCCGTCGGGGCCCCAGTGACTGCGACTTGTGCCCTCAGTGAGTCTTCAGTTGTGAGGAGGAGCAGACTCCAGTCCAAATTGTGCTGCAATACTCCTGAACTGCAGAACTGTCCTACACTTATATGGTTCCACTTGCTCCCCAGAGCTATCAGGAACGAACAGGCATAAAGTTGAATTCAGGGAAGGGGTGGGGGTGGAGTCCCGGGGGGGGGGGGGGGGGGGGGGGGGAGGGTTAAGAGCCTCAACTGACTGGCAACCTTTAGTATCTTGTTCTGACTGGGAATGTACTGTTGTTTTCTTTAAAACTGACCCTATCGCACAGCACTTAGTTGCCTACCTATTTGATACGTGAAGCAAACTGGATGAGAGCTGAATCAGTGATAAAGCCCGGCAATAGCGTATCAGTGGTAGTCGTTGGGAATAGACATAGCATAACTATACATGCCGTCACTGAATATCACACAGTTTTTGTTTGTTAATTTATTTTAATATTGACTCTTTAACAATACTAACAAACAGCAATGACAACAACAATACTGCCATCGCCATTGGAGAATGAACTCTGTGACTCCAGCTGGGATTAAAGGGTCAGTCTCACGGACTAGAGACTCGGCTAATGTTTTCTTCGATCAGTTACGGCTGTGATCGTAGGTTCACGTTACGATGCTGGATTTTTTTAGTCTGTCTGGACCTACCAATAAAATCCCAAGTATGCTATGCCAGCTAGCTGCGGTTGCATTAACAAAGGACTGGGGGAAAAAACACCAACTGATTGCACTCTGTGACTGATCATCTTTCAAGGAGGTTGTTTTGAATAGGTGAAATCGATTTAGGCTCTTTAACATTTTGAGTTAAAAAATCAATAATCAAACGGGAACTGAGAAAGCGTATGCCTTTGGATGCAGAGGCTGATGCAGTAGGCCTAGTTAGAATAAACAGTTGATTTTTCGGTTGCATTGTTGCCTCAGGATGAAGAGATGTGTGGAGTATCCTTGGGTTGAAACAAAAGGAAGCCAGCAATCATGCAGTCAGAAGAGTGAGATTTAGTAAACACGGAACAATCTCGATCAAAGACAGAATAGCTATACCATGCATTGAAGGCCCCCACCCCCCTCCTCGACCGTGCTTCCGATGTTTTCTGAACCCAAACTGAGGCTTTCCACTAATAAAAGCAGAACGCCTACCGCAGCCCGTTTTGTGTTAAAAGCATGGCTGGTAGCACTGTCAACATAAAGCAGAAAACAAACCCGAACACTTCTCTTTCCCAATTCAACATATAAATGAAATTTTAGAGCTCAGGGTGCACACTATTTCCTTTCTGTAAAACAGTAGCAGCCAGACCTAGACCTCACAGATTATCATGATCGATCCATTCCAGCGGCCAACCAATGGCGCTCTGAACTGCGGGCCGAATTTCCCATACGCCTTTGCAGGACGACTAATTAATATTTACATATGTTGTATGTTCTGCTCGTATTGTCAACCGTACGTCTGATCTTTCAGGTTGGGTTTTACCTGGGATTTCTCCGTGTTTGACTTGTGATGAATTTCAGTGATTCTTCAAGATGTGCTTTGACATTTTAGGACGATAGAATAATGTGTGTGTAGGTTAGGTGGCGGCTAGTTTGCAGGATTTTCTCTCTCTGTGAGGCTGCTTGAGTGAACCCGATTGAAAATGGCGGATTTGGAAGCAGTCCTCGCCGACGTTAGCTACCTAATGGCTATGGAGAAGAGTAAATCTACTCCAGCAGCCAGGGCTAGCAAGAAAATTGTGCTCCCAGACCCCAGGTAAGACATGGAATGACAGAATAATGTATGAATTTTGATGTGCATGGAAAATCACTACAAATGTCAGTGGTCAGTGCATTCAGCAGCGCGAGTGAGGGGGTTGCTAATGTTTCGAGTTACTGTTACTGATTAGCTTTCTGGATCTGGTTGGCACAAAAATATTAGCTAACAGCCGACAAATCAGTTGTAAATTACTTGATCATGAATAATCAATGGATGTTCATAGCTTGACGTAATGTGTCGTTCGTATTTTTTTCAGTGTACGGAGCATAATGCACAAGCATCTCACGAAAGTTGGGGAAGTGACGTTCGACAAAATATTCAACCAGAAACTGGGTAAGTGTGATCTAGAATATTGGTTCAGAATCGTAAAGGTTAACGGAAAGTTTTTGTAGTTAACAGGTCAAGATGATTAAATTTCAAAAGAAAGGCTCCAGGAGAAGTCGATGAGAACTTGCATGTACATAAATCAAATTCATGATGATGTAATGACTAAATGAGTATTGCTAATGACTGTGCATTATGCCATTTCTTGGATGCTGACATGCTACTGAGTGTTTGTTCTGTTAGAATAATCACCATTAATTATTTTCAAAATAAGCTGGTATTGGTGAGAGAACTAGATTTACAAGAAGGGTGCAGTCTCTGTTGTACAGAATTGTTCTAAAATAATTATGTAATACTTGCATATATATGTGTGTGAGTGAGGGTATGTGAGAGTATGTGTGTGTGCGCTTGCTGGCATGCTGTGAGCATACACACACAGTGACACACTCACTCACTCACTCACTCACTCATTCACTCTGTAGTCTGTCTCTGACTCTCACTCTCTTTGTGTAGTCTGTCTCTGACTCTCACTCTCTCTCCAATACACACACACACACACAAACAGTGAAACACACACACACACACACACAACACACACTCTCTCTCTCTCTAACACACACACACACACACACTCTCTCTCTCTCTCTCTCTCTCTCTCTCTCTCTCTCTCTCTCTCTCTCTCTCTCTCTCTCTCTCTCTCTGAGTGTCACACACACACACATTCTGTCAGTGTCACCCCTGCATATGACATAATAAACATGCATGCATGATGGCATTGATGCACACACACACACACACACACACACACACACACACACCACACCACACACACACACACACACACACACATTCTGTCAGTGTCACCCCTGCATATGACATAATACACATGCATGCATGATGGCATTGATGCCCGCGCAAACACACACATACACACACATATGCACGCACGTGAGAATAATATATGAATACATACATATGCACATTCTCTCTCTCTCTCTGAGTCTCTCTCTCTCCGAGTCTCTCACTCTCTCTCTCTCTCTGAGTTTGATTTCCACTCAAGAGGATTTTTCCTCTGGAGTTAACATCAGTGCTGACTCCACTCACCCCAAAAGTCCTTTGGATGAGACTATAAACCAAGGTCCCGTGTGCAAACATAGGCAGAACATCTTGCACACACGTTAAAACCTGTTCAGCTTTTTGGAAGAGTAGGCCATTGTGTGCTGGTGGGAATGGATGAAATTTTTTTACAAACACTGCATACACACGGGGACTGGATGTAAAAAAGTATGAGTGCTTATTCCATTATCCCCTAAATAAAAACTCTCTCCCTCTCTTTTGAGTCTCTCTCATAGGGCAGGGTGTCTGTGTTTGTAAGTGCATGTGTGCGCACACATGCATTATATTTGTAAGAATCTGAATCATTTAAATTCTAAATCAAATGAAGTATTTAAATTTTTAATGATTTATCATTGAATGATAAATCAAATTTTTGTTATGAAGTGGAGCAGGAATCTGTCATCTGTAAATTTTTTTTACATATGAGATATATAATGCACCTGATTTACCTCATTTCAGTATTTAAGACCTTGTAAAATGTCTGTTTTAGTAATGTGCTAGTGAACTGAAACTAGAAATTGTTCTTGAAAATACCGAAAATAGGGTTGTTTCACTTACTGACTTAGTTTGGTAAATCAAAAATATGTTTCAGTTTCAGGGTATGTGGCTAACACTACTGAAAGCAGAAAATAGAAATAGGGTAGATTGGTACTGATTTTGTAAGAGCATTGTTTACAAACTGTAGCAATTATTTTTATTTACTTTGTGGTTTTGTTTATTTTAATCATATTTTTCTTTGCTCTTTGATATTGGCGTATTTTATATGATCACTCGGGATTTATAGTTTACATCAAATTGAGGTAATTTAAGTATCAAAATTAAACTAAAGCAAAGTTGGAAAGATAGTATCTTTAAAATTAATTGAAATTTAGTTATTTACTAATTTCATCAGAGGAAAATCAAAATGAGTTCAGTAACGTAGTCATATGTCAATATTATCAGCTTTTAGGGTTATGACTTATGTGTATTTTGATTTTTTTTCTCCTTTTGTTCGTTTTTTCTCTCCAGTAACAAAAAAAATCATCAGAATGATTGCCCAGCCAAATTAAAGTTCTGGTGATGGAAAACACATTTTTCCTTCTCACTATTTGTGTGCTTGTTTGTACAGAAATTACCTGAAAAGTTGAAGAAATTTTAACATGATTTGCACAATTTAAATTTTAAAGCTAACATGTAAATATTATAACTTATATAAGTCAAAGAGATCATCAATGTCCAAGGCTTTAACAAGTTTGACTCTTCTTCTTAGACACACACAAAAGCAGCACACACGGGCACAAAGCCAGACCACTACAAACACAGACAGTGACTTGTGTACATGCATGTGTATATGTTTACTATTTCAAGTATTCGTATAGAGTTTGATTCAAAATATATACATGTACATTACATGTGTGCACATTTACATGCATGGCAAATGATGAAATGTAGAGATTTGGAAATTAGAATTCTAATTAAGATATATATCATGATATGTTGAAGAAAAAAGTTTAGGAGTGTAAAAAAAGGTAAGGTAAAGGAGTCCCATAACCTATAAGGTCGTAGGGGAGCAAGGCGTCAGAGACCTCACTTCTGTATGGCCAGCATATTGAGGGCGGCGCCCATCTCCTCTCCCTCGCTGCTTTACCTTCCCTGACCCTAAAGAGGGCAGGTACCCATTTACAGCTGGGTGAACTGGGGGAACTGTACTGAAGCGTGTATTCCAGTTAATTAAGGGGGTTGAAGAAAATAAGAATTGAAAGAAGTGTTATCTTTGTTTTTGCTTGCTTATTTATTTATTGTTGTGGGGTTGTTGTTGTTTTTTTGGGGGGGGGGGTGTTTTTGTGTTTGTATTGGGTGGTGGTTGTTGTTTTTTAGGGGGAGGGGGATATTCTGTTGATATGCACTTTTTTAGGATTTGGTGAGTGTGAACTAATGAAGGTTCTAAAAAGCAAAAAAACAAAAACTGGAAAAGCGAAAACAAACTGTTCTGTGTTCACTCCCCTGTGGCTGAATTAGATATGAACTAAAAATCTTTAAAAAAAACCAATGTCCTCTCCCCCCCTCCTTTTTGTTGTTGTTGTTGATTGTTCGCTACTTGGCTAGAGCTGCAAGGTTCACCAGCAGTGATATTTGTTTGTCTGCGGCTGTTTTTACCGACCAATTTCAGGGATATAGATCAGATGCACATGAAGTTGCTCAGCCATTTACAGATTTATGTTATGCTTTTGAAAGTCTTTAGTTTTCTTTATTTTTATTTTATCCATGGCTTATTTCAAACAACTGGGAAGGCCATAGCGGTGTCACTTCTTTACACATCAAAATATGATAGTTCGTAACTTTTAAATTTTAGTCATTCATTTTGACTGTGCATTGTATTACTATTAGCTACTAGTAGTAGTACTAGCTAGGCTGTTCCTAGTGTGGGTGTTTTTTTTTCCTCTAAATCTAATTCATTTCAATAGCTAAGATTGGCATTTTTCAAGAATAGAGTATGGTTATGATTGTAATACATTTTTCTTCTTCCCTTCCCCTCCCCTCCCCACTAAACTGACTAATTGTACTTTTTCTTGGTAGTTCTAATGCTCTTACTCAACAAGATAAATAGTCGGAATGTATTTTGTGATAGGAGAAGAAGAGTGTGCCATTTTGGGCTGTTCACATTAAACACTTTTCTGTATTTTAGGAGAGAAATTGGAAAGAGAGTGCTCAACTAGATGAATTTTGCAATTGTGGAACACATGGATCACTGCTCAGTTTACTGCTGTACTGGTAACATGCTGATTATTGATCTGAGTTTTTGATCCTCCCCCCCATTCCGTTTCCAGCAAAATGTCACTTAAGTTATAAATACAACACCTGCAAAAGGGAAGGGTGAAAACCGTCTTGAAAGTTGTGTTTAAAAAATAAACACCCGCCACCTTATCTTACTGCTATTTTGGTGAACATTGACATTAATTATATACATTTATACTAATTATAGTGTATGGAGCATACAGCAGAAGAAAGAAAAGTGACAGCTTTGCTGCTTTTGAAGTTGTGGCTCACATCTTAACAAACAGATAACTCAAACTGGATTAGTGGATAAAACTTGTCCCTGCTTAGATCAGATGCTGAATTTTAGTTTGATTGTTGATAAGATGTTTGCTGATAATACATTTTTATGTTGCAAATCAACAACCCCCCCCCCCCCCCCCCCCCCACCCCACCCCCCACCCCCCAAGCTTTATGTATAATATGGATGGTCTCTGTTAATCAGAGTAGCCTTGATAGTGCTGTTGCATTTTACAAATTTAAATAGAACTTCAGTCTTGTCACATTGACTTTCAAGACATTGAAATCCCCCTCCCCCCTCCCCATTATGTTAGATGTGGAAGAACACACACCCTTATTTAATCAGTCATGAAAAGAGGGAGGGTGAGAAAAAAACCCTGTTCTTGACACTTTCTCATTCTAATTATCTCACAAGATGTTAAGTAGTCTCTGTCTTTGAACACTTTTTTGGTGACAGCTTAGCTCTGGCAGTTTAGCCGGTTTTTGTTTTTGTTTTTTGTTTTAGAAGGTAAACAGGTAGTTCAACTTGGATGCTTAGAAGTTAGATTTTGCTCAGATCGACATCACATCATTACTATAAAGTATATTACTTTTTATTAGTTGAGGTTCCATGGTCTGTTCACAGCATTTCTCTGACAAGATGCTGAAGTTGTGAAAATAACGAATCAGTTTTATCACATACTGACTTAGCTCAATAGTTGTGCTCCTGCTCTTCTACTGAGTCTTGATTCATGAACAACTGTTATTGGTTGTGGGAGTGATTGACTCTGTTGGAAATGGCCTTTTACAAGGAATTTTTGCTATGCTGCCCAAGAGAGAGAGAGAGATTCCACAATGATTGTTACATAATTAAAATCATAAAAATGTTACACTGACTAGTGACCATGGAATATCTTTAAAAAAAAATATTATATATAATTTTTAATACTCATGTGTTTTTTAATTAATTTTTTAAATTTTTATTGTAGATTAATCTAGTGGCTTAAGTTATTCTCTCTGGGGCATCTTTGAAAACTTTAGAAGTTTAGCCAACATCCGTCCCTGGGGGGTGATAGATACTAAGATAGATGCAGATTTCTCCTGGACCAGAACATCACTTCTCGTTCCGTCACTTCAGAGCTTTTGTAAAGTGCTGCACTGATGAGTGTCTCAAAAGCTTAACAATAAACATTACAGGACACCAGGCATTGGGGAAGATGTCAGTCGCTTACTCAGAAACATGCAGTGATGTTGGTTATCTGTCATGTAAAGCACTTCAGCTTCTTTCAGTCAGGTGACCTTGAAACTAGCACCAAGGTCAGATTAAAGCTTAAAAAATCTTTTTTTTATTTTTATGACAGAGGTGATATATATATACCAAGTGCTCTTGATCTATCACATCTAGTAGATATAATACATTAATACTAATAATAGACTCCATTTGATAACTGCATGAGAAAATTACTCTAATTGTCTAAATTATTTCATTAAATTATTTGCATGTCTTGGGTCAAAGTCACTTGGAAGATTTATGCTTGGTGAACAATATATCTTCATGTCGCTGTTGAGCGCATTGATTAGTTGCTTTACAAGATTCAGCGTTATATAAATTCCATACATTATTATTATTATTATGTCACTTTTGTCAGGCTTTTTTTTAACAGAAGTTACCTTTTGTTTGGTTATGAGTTCTTGAGGTCAGATTGGTTTTTGTTGTTGTTGATTTTTGTTTCAAATTAACTTAAAGCCTTTAGTTAAAAAGATTGTCAGACCTGTGGACCAAGCTGTGTCCAAGTTTTTCCAAAATGTTTCCTTGAAAGCAATATATGTGCACAGTCACACACACACTCAGTTTTTCACATAAAACTCATAGTATACAAAAGTACACAAGTATGCATGCATGCAGCCATACACTGATACAGTGATTCACTTGTAACATTGGTGGGCATGCACACACATACACACACACTTACATGTATACACACATGTGTACACACACATACACACTCACACACACACACACACACTGTACACAACAACACACACACACTCTCTCTCTCTTCACTACACACACACACACACACACACACACACACACACACACACACACACACACACACACACACACACACACACATACACACACACTCACTCATGAGTCTTATTAATTATTATGTTGAAATGCAAAATACCAAAATATGTACACACATATATCATAGTGCACATTATAAATTTATATGCTTGTGAAATCGGAGAGGAACAACAAAATAAGAGAAAGGAACACACACATACTCACTATCACTCTCATCCAAATAAATGTTAAAACATGCATTGATTAAAAATAAAATCTATATGTGTTGTGCACATGTATAGTTTTGCATGTATACATGTACACGCATGTACGTGCACACTTGTGAAATGGGAGGGGAACAAAGTTACAAAGAGAGATGGACAGTGCAATGGCATTCCAGTTTGAAGGCCTACTGTACCAGGTATACTCTGTAATTAACTTGAACATTTATATTTGCAGAGCTGTCAGATTTTGACCCAAATGCTGTATGCTTAACTGCCTTATTTAAGATTGGACAGATGATTGGTGTTAACTTTGAAGGAAGATTGCATTTTTAGACGTTTACTGATATGAGAGATAGGCTGTCTTGGTGTAGACCTACACATTGCAATGTTATCTTTCAATATGTTGTTTTGGGTTTGTTTTTTTGTTCCTTGGCTATAGCTCCAAGGTTCACCAGTGGTTAGATTTTGTGTATGCAGCCATTTTTGTCCACCATGAAGGTAGCCACATTTCAACATTGGGAAATTTCAAGTATTTATCAACTTAAAAAAAACCCACCAAACAATCAACTTTTTAATAAAAACAAGCTCACAAAACTGCATTTTAGATGTGTACTGAGATGAGAGACTCACTGTCTAGATACACACATTACAAAGTTATTAAAGGTATTTTTTTCAGAACTTATTTTTGTTGGTTTGTTTGTCCCTTGGCTAGAGCTCAGAGGCTCACCAATGGTGAGATTTTGGGTATACAACCATTTTTGCCCACCAAGAAGATAGCTGCATTCCAACTTTGGGAAATTTAAAGCATTTGATTAACAACTTTAAAAAAAAACCCAAAAACAACAAATCCTGACTAAGCTGCCACTCAACATGAATGATGTTTTGTTTGTTTGTTTTTTGCAGGATACTTGTTATTCAAGGATTTCTGTGAAAGTATTTACGATGAACCAGTACCTCAGCTCAAGTTCTACGAAGAGGTAAGATTTTACACTTACTGATAATGTATAACAACTGTCATTTTATTGAGATAACATGCTGTTTAGCTCTGTGCATTATGTTTTATTTTGATGCTGCCAAATTTTGAAGTACTGGATGAGCAAAAGAAGTCAAGTTTTTATCTAGAGTTACTCACAGAGGAGAGAGAGATTGTTGAACATCATGCGAGTTGAGAAAAAATTTGAATAATTTTCAGGTAAAATGTGACACAGAGAATGGGAAAGGATGTTTTTTGAAATAATGGAAGTGTTTGCTCAAAAAGTATTCAGCTTTTCTTCTCAGTGTTTGTAATTCATAAAAATGTGAATCTGTGTGAACACTTATAAAGCATATCATGCACACACTGTATGATATATGCATGAACGATCTTCTATGTCTGTGTAGGTAGTAGGCACATGCAGCTCTACACTCTCCCAGCCTTTGCACCTGTTCATGCATGTTTGGGCGCATGCACACACACTGTATACATCACATGCTTGTTCTTACTGTTACAGAAGCCTGCATGTACATGCGTACCCATGTAAACGTTCATGTGCTTACACACACACACACAACACACAAACATGCACACTGATTGGCTTACATATAGAAAGGAATATAATCAGGCATATTTCAAATTGCAAAGTGGTAATGATCAGTCGTTGGTCAACTTACATTTTAAGTTAGAACCAGCAAACTGAAATTGCTGAGTCCTTGAAGAAAACATCCTGTGTACTACTCTTAGTATTTAGCTTGATTGACCAGTGGAACACTACTGGCAAAATGTTCATCACTCATATACCATAAAAAGCAACATCGATTTAAAATTGTTGGAGCAAGTCATATTGAAACGTATAAGATAGTGTATACTGTATGTGAGTGTGCTTGTATGTATACATGTACATGCTTGCATGCGTGCGTGTGTGTGTATGTTTATGCTGCATGTATGCATTTGGTTATGATTTGAAGTGGAAGAGCTGTAGAGGACATGCACCTCTTAAAGACCAGAAGCCCCTGTGATTATCATGTTTTTGTATATAATCGCTCTGTTTTCTTATCGTGTTCAGCCATTTGTTAGAATCACCAAGATTTTCCTTATGATGACTGTATACACTTTACCATACTTACTGAGTGCAAAATCCTATTTGGGGGTTTTTGCTCTTAAGCTTATGATGACTGAAGTGGAGTAGATCTTCTTTTATTGTATACATGTAGAAGAAACTGCTCAGGGTAAGTCGGGCTGGCTCCACCCATTTTAGTGAAGCGTTCAAGGGCTGGGTTACTTCTTTGCTCATAGCAGCGGAAGACTCGGACTGGGGCCACCAACATTGACAAGAGGTTTAGGTTGCTATTCCCGGAGACACTGATCTTCAGGGATATCAGATTATTTGTTATTTTGTGGTGGTGACGTGGATAGAGCAGAGAGTGGGTAATGGGAAAACTGATTGCCAGTGTTGGGGCAAAGGAAAAGAGGAGAAGGGGTTGGATTTGGGGAGAGGGGGTGGGGGAAAGGGTGTGTGTGTGTGTGATTGGGTGGGGGGGGGGGGGGGGGCTAGGGAAAGTGAGCAAAAAGGGGGTGAGCTGAGAATGAGAGGGAGGGAGGGTTTGTTTCCCACTGTTTTGCAAGATAGTCTGAAACAAAGTTGTTGAAGAGGGTTTGTTCTGTCTTAAAGAAAAACTTCCACTTCTCTAAGGGGGATGGTGGGAGAGAATGCTGAAGGCAAGGGGGGAGGAGGGGGGGGGGGGTTGACTGTGTAGGTACCATTCTAAATAACAATTATGTTCTCAATTTTAGTGAAGAAAAGAAGTTGATTAGAAAATCCCCCAGGTCTTTGTAAAGGAGAGGAAAGGGAATACCAAGCGCTATTAATATTACCCAAAAGTCAGGAACTCCAGGGTCTTTGACACTTCATCATCAGGCACCTAGATGGGCTCCTGATAGTTGAAGATTTGGGGAAACATTGAATTGATGTACATTTATTAAAGTAGGGCTAGGTTATTTTATGCTGCATTGTGGTGAGTAACCTGCTGGCTAGCTTAGCATGCAAAATGCGCTTCCAAATTACAAAGGGGGTCACCAGAATATTTATGGGAAGACACTTTTTTAAAGTTCTGCAAGATAATGTACAGAAAACAATGGCGCATATGCGTACAAGCACACGCATGCACACATGCATGTCCATATCCATGCATACTCACATACATGCGCGTGCACACACACATACATACACATACACACACACTCACACACATATACTAACAACAACACTCTCTCTCTCTCTCTCTCTCTCTCTCTCTCTCTCTCTCTTCTCTCTCTCTCTCTCTCTCTCTCTCTCTCTCTCTCTGGCATATGTATCTAGACATATTGACTGAATCAGGTAGAAGAAGAAAAAAGAAGGGTGTGGGGGGGGGTTAATGATAGAAGCAAGTGATTAACAATATTTTAATGGCTAAGCATATTTTTAAAACCATCTGAATCCTAGTGACAAACAAACCAAATGGCTAACTTGAAGATTTTGAAACCGTTTTACAAAAATATTCTTTGTTCAAGTCTGCAGATGGACCATTGTGCACTGTGGGGCAAAGTGTTTATCGATCTTAGCACAAGCACATGAATTATCTGAGTCATTCATGTTAAAAGGATTGTTGGACCTTTGTTTCATTCCCTAGAGTATCATTTGCTGCTGAAGATGGCTGCTTCGACATCGATTGGTTGATTAAAAAGCCAAACGAGGTCACCCACCAATGCATTGTTTTAGGGAAACTTGGCTGAAATCACATGATTTTGTGGTCCAGTCATGAGCTGGCTTGTTTTGATGACTCCTGCTGGGTTCCTCTGAAGAAGAGTTCTCAAGCAGATGATGATTATGGATTTAGAAGCTCACAAATCCACAAAGACATTTAGGTTTGTACTGGCTTAGATTGTGGTGGAAGGGACAAGAGATGCAGCTTTGAGATGTAGATTGATGCAGAAGAAAACGAGTGAATCAGGGTAAAATTCAGTACATTATAGTGACATGTGAGCCTAACTTTTAGTGATGTAATGAAGCATTCTTCAGTGTGTTGATGAGAACTGTATAGGAGATGTGCCATGTATTTGTGTGAAATAATAATTAATAGTAATTGCCAGTACCTCTGAATTAGTAAAGTCCCTGTGAGTGAGTATGACATCTCTTGAGTACAGTCTGCAGTTTAGTAGTAAAAGGAAGCCAGACACTTGTCCTTTAGCATATAAAATATTCATGAACATTCTTCCTGATCGGCTACGGGCTAGTCACAGGTTTTGCTTCTTTTTTTTTACATTAACTAAGAAAAAGTATTCTCTTACAGTGTCCCTGCATTGGTCATATTGTTCAAACTGGAAGATTCTACTTGTCTTTTGATTATGCTCCAAAACACGATCATGGCCCCTAAGATTCAGCAGCCCATTGACTGAAAAATGGTTGCTTTTTAAATTTTGGTGGTGTTAAGTTTGTGAGTTATTTTTGTCAGTACTTAAGTGTGCTGCATCTTACGTAATTGTCAAAATCTTTATTTTGGGGGGGTGAAAATTAAGGGTATACATGTTCACTATAATCAGATTTGCCATGTGTTGTAAGATTATAACCTGTAAAATTTGGTGAGCAGTAGGCTCATTGTATGTGTCAGCACCTTTAACATCTGTGCAAACACAGTGAAACTTGCATGCCCCTTGTCCTTTCTGACCTAAACCCTAACCCATATATGTATTCTGACTCCAGCACGTGCTGACATATGGCCTCCACACACCTACGCTCATCCTCACGCTTGCTTTAGCACACACACATGAGGAAAGAATAGAAGAGTGCAACAGCTTGAACTCCCTCAGAAGGAAACGTACATGTATTCAGAGACCAAGAACTGTAATACTAGTAGATTGATTTTGCTGTGGTGTGGTTTGGTTGGATGAAACTGAAAGAGGAAAGGAGAGAGTGGGAAAAGAAATGACAGTCGTATTGATGATATGCTTTTCTTTTGCTCTGCAGTAATAAGTATATATAACAAATTTATTAAGTGTTGAAAGCAGATTTTGCATACAAGGCATAAAGCCATAAGATGTAGAATGGGGCCAAACCTGCCTCTACCCATTGCTATGACAAACATATTGTTATGACAAATGTACTGATACAGTGGTAGAGCTCTTAGAATCACATTTGAGGATGTGGCCTCTGCTGCTATCTATCCTGCTCTCTCAAGCTGGAATTTCCAAAACAGCTGACTATCTGATCAACTGATATACTGATGTATCTGAGTATACTATAAATATAATAAACTCAGATTCAGCCAAATCTAGAATATTTTTTATGCTTCTCACCAGTTTTAAAAGAATAATAATAATAATATTATATGGAATTTATATAGCGTTGAATCTTGTAAAAAAAACAAACAAATCGAAGCGCTTGCACTCAATCATTTACAGGCATGCAACTCTCCTTAAACATAATGAACAACAGATTTAAAAATCATGCGCGCGCGCACGTATGCACGCACACACACGCACGCACCACACACACACACACACACACACACACACACACACACACACACACACAACACACACACACACACACCACACACACACACACACACACACTCGGAACAACACTTAGAAGGTGAAAGATGCTGTTGAAAAATTAGGGACAGATATTTGGGGGGAAAGTCTCAGAAGAGAAAAGCTGTTTCACTGTTTGGGGCAACAGGCAGAAACACGTTGTTGTTCTGTCTATTCATGGAGCCCGTTTCATACCAATGCAGTACTACAATATTAGACTCATTTTGTTTTGCTGACCTAGATCTATACATGTGCAAGTGTCCCATTTGATATGGTCACCACATCTATTTTGAAGTTCACCAGAAATCTAGTCATTACAACATTAGTCTCTTTAGTGCCGTAAGTAGTGTGTGTTTGTGCGCGCGTGCACACATACATGTATGTTCAGTGTTAGGCATGGTCAGTCTTTGTTATTGCTAACATTGTTTCACTATCTGTATCAGTACATGTTTTTCTCGTGGTGCAGTGTCAACTTTATGAACTGCTTGGTCAGCAGGGCAAGATTTTGTTTGTGTGTCTTGTGTTTGTGTTTATTATTTTTATTATTTTTTTATATTTTATTCGTTAAGTTTGAAGATAGTGGCTTAAGCACTCATGTCCTTTTTTTGGACATCTAGTCCCTGTGTGTATGCAGTTTCGTAGGTTTTGTCATCCGTTCCCACTGGCACACAATGGCCTACTCTTCCCAAAAATGGAACAGGTTTAATATGTGTGCAATATTTTCTGTGTACATTTGCATATGGTGTGTGTATGTGTGTGTGTGTGTGTGTTTTTTAAAGGGAAAAAAATAAAGAAAACCAAATTACTTAATCAATGTGGAAAATATACAAAGATGTTGCTCGTTGAAAAAACATTATTAGTATTACTTTCACAGAGAAAAAAGAAAAGAAAAAAAGGCTAAGTGTTTTGCATTGTTGTGGCAACTATGACAAGATGTTGCACTTTGAAAAAAGAAATTATCACAACTTAAAGAAAGAAAGAAGGGAAAGTACAAAAGGCTGTCTTGCTGTCTGAATTTTTACCCCCTAATATAAAGACCATAATTTGAGCCAGACAGCAAAAATCTATTATCTGTCATGATATAATATTACCTTGTTAACTCAGCAGTCGTCAGTGTTTTATTACTAATCAATAAAGTGAGTGATAACACAGCATCAGTCTGGGCTTTGTTGAGTCATAAAACAGAAGTGGAGTTCACTCACAGTATGATTTTAATATATTAAATGTGATTTTGGCTGTTATAAAGGGGTAATGAAAAATCAACTAGGTTTCATGAATTGTTTAAAAAGTATTATTTTTTAAAAATACAGAAGAAAGAATATTGACATTGCAGAAAAGATGGTTCTTTTCAAAGGAGGTCAGTCTTGCAAAGCATCAGGAATAGTGTGAGTGAAAATGTTTTAATACAGTCTTGCAGTGAGTCCTTGATATATATATATATATATATAAATAAATTATGATGGTAATTTTGTTGACAAACTATTAATTCTTATTTTAAAAATTTTATTCTTTTATATTGAGGATAATAGAATAAGAACTTATGTGCTTTTTTACATCCAATCCCTGTGTGTATGCGGTTTGTAAATTCTGTCATATGTTCCCACTGGCACACATTGGCCTAGTCTTACGAAAAGCGGAATAGGATTTTAATGTGTGCGCAAGATGTTCTGCGTGCGTTCACACATAGGGTCTCAGTTTATAGTCTCATCCAAAGGACTATTGGGGAGAGTGGAGTGTGGACTGATGTTAACTCCAGGGGAAAATATCACCTTGAACAGGAATCTCCTGTTTCTGTGTGCGTGTGCATGTGTGTGTGTGCGCGTGTGTGTGTGCGCGCGCGCGCGTGTGTGTGTGCGTGCGCGTGCGTGCGTGCACATCCATCAAAGTTGTCTTGTGAAACGTATTATAAAACAAAAGACATAGAGTTAGATGTCATTTTGAGATTGCTCCTGAAGACAGATTTAATTTGGAAATGCTGTGGATAATATTTTCATTGATTGGACATTTCTTTTCTCTTTGTCCCCACTTTTCTTATTTCTTTCAGTTTTATGGTCTCTTTTTCCCTTTACCTAGGGGCAGGGCAGGGGCTAAGCCGTCAGCACCTGGGCTTTATCACAGTTCTTGATTAAACCATTGACGCTGGGGGCAACAGCAAAGTGAGAGGCTGTATGACCAGTGGCTTTCCCACTCATGGAATTCCACTTTACAGCTTAGTCTTTAGTGATTGACTATGACTCTGACTAGGAGGCTTGACTCACACAGTCCTTATGTGCTGCAGCCCTGGGCGCTGGTTGGCCTTTGGAGAACATCTCCAACGCTGACTGTCCTTATGCCCACTTGGCCGAGAGAGTGGGGATGTACTGTGGGCAAGGCATCTCCACTATAATCAAATTTCTGCCCAGTTCCAAAACAGCAGCTGCCTCCTCTGCTGTTTTGGAGGTCATCGGTCAGGTTTTCTTTCATCGTCGGACACGACGGACAAACATACATACATACAGGGGCTGTGTGTGTGTTAGCCCGTGGTTTTTTTCCCTTCTTTTTAAAAATTCACCTACTGCATAGCTTTCCAAGCCCTTTCTCTCTCCCCCAGCAACCTTGCCTGATCTGACTGATTTGTAGTTATAACATCTTTTTTTTCTTTTTCACACATAGATGTTGAGGAAATGCCTTCGGTCTTCCGTTTGTTTATAACATTTCTGCTCTTTCATGTGCATTTAAGTGCTTCCACCTGCTCCCACACAGTGTCAGTTTCTGAAGTCCTACCTTCACTCTTTTCCCTCTGCCTAAGTTTAGCTTGGTGTTGGATTTTCTTTCTCTGAGTTTGAGTTTCCTGGTACTAGTGACATGTTGATCTTGCTCCCTCAGCATAGATTCTGGATGCAACATTAGTGTGGATAAGATGACAGGCCAAATCTTAATTTTCAAGAAGAGTTTTCACTGGGGTTCGAGTATGGGTGGTTAAGTTTTATTCTCAATCCCATGTATTACTGCATGCAGCAGTGCCAAAAAACAAATTTTCTTTGACTATGTGAAGTTGGTTGGTTGATTGTATCAAAGTCACAGCGGATCTATCTGATTTAGGGACTGAAGTGAGGAGAACAGTCTTATCTGAATATCTCACTCAGCCACCATCTGTTGGCCGGCCACCTGAGGAACTTTCCCTTCCTCCTTGATCAGCTGTTACTACATGAAGTTCACTTTATGTCAATTATCAAGATTGTCATATGTGACGTGTGTGTGTGTGTTAGTTAGTTCTTCAGTTTAATGTCATTCCACCAAAAAGTGATATTAGACGGTTAAGTGTGTGTGTGTGTGCGTGCATGCGTGCATACATGTGTGTGTGTGCGCGTGCATGTGTGTGTAAGTGTGTGTATGTCTATATATACGTGCGTGCGTCAAAGTCAAACTTTTATTTTCAGATGGTACATTGAATAAGCAGTGCATTTGCTTTTTTTCATCAAGCCATCTATCTAAAGAAAAAGAAAAAGCGAGAAAAAAAGATAAAGCATATGCAGACATAGAATAAAAATCCTATTCTATGGTAAACTATACAAGTCAAACAAGAAAAGACAATAACATATGCATACGTGGAATTAAAAACAAAACATAAAACCCAGAAAAATATTAAACCATACAATTCAAATAATTCAAAAATCTTGAAAAAAATATCCATCATAATACAAACAAACAAGCAACAAAGAAAAACCAAACCAAAACAAAGAAGACAAAACACAAAAAAAGAAACACCAACTGCTTTCCTTCCCCCCACTCACACACACATACACATTCAAATCTTCAACCATACAAACAACTGAATAAAACAAAACAAAAAAGATGAATCAACAAGAACAACCACAACAAGCAAATAAACAATCAAGCAAACACAAACATACGTACACAACAACAACAGCGAGCGTGTATGTGTGTGCATGTATGAGTGTGTGTGTATGTGCGTGAGTGTGTGTGTGAATGAGTGAGAGTGTGAGTATATGAGTGGAATTGTGTTTGTGAGGGTGTGAGTGTATGTGTGCGTGCTCAGGCGCATGTGTGTGTAAATATATTGTATATCAGAGAAATTATGTATGTGTGTGCCTATATGTGTGTGTGAGTGTGTGCATGTGCATGTATATGTGCGTGAGTGCATGAGTTGTGTATGTATATATATGTTTGTATGTGCATGTGTGTGTGTGCGCGCGCGCTTGTTTGCGTGTGTGTGTGTGTTAGTTCTTCAGTTTAACGTCCTTCCACCAAAAAGTGATATTAGACGGTTAAGTGTGTGTGTGTGCGTGCATGTGTGTGTGTGTGCGTGCATGTGTGTGTATGTATATATGTACGTGTGAATGGATACATGTCTGTGTGATGAATATAGTGATAAACAAACTTTTACTTTTATAATTTACTAAGAAAGATTATTTCATTATCTGAGGAGTCATTTTTGAGAGGTAGAAAGATGGAATTGGGGAAGGTGTTGAAACACTAATTCAGTAATTGTGAAGGGAGAAAAAAACCATGATGGCTTGACCATTTTCTTTCCCACTTTCATTTCCCCATCAGTGATCCAAAGTTTATCACTGAGAAAAAGCACTTAAAAGTGCTGATTAAACTAAAGAGGTCTTGTTTGATTTTTGATTTCTAAGTTATGTATTTAAAGTGGAAAAAGTCTGTTTCTGTAGTATTTTAATTTTGGTGTAAAAATAGTTGAATACAAAGAAAAAAAAGCCTCAACACAGACTTGTTAACACATACACATACCCCCCCCCCCCCCCCCCCCCCCTCCCTCCCCCCTACCTCTTCACATACAGAACTTTACACTTAACAGTTACACACTTGCACCACAATATACTCACCTTGCTCCTAATTTTTTAATCTCTTTCTCAAGAACTTCCTCACTCGTATATCTTTGAATTGCAGTGAAGTGCTAATGGAAACCAGGAAAGAAGAGGCTGCAGAATCAGCTTTGTAGGGATTGGACAGGTGGGGAAAAAAATCAAATAGAAAGAAATAAAAAAAAAAGGCAATTAATCTTATCTTCAGCCCAAGTGATAAACATAACAGTGCCACTGAGTGGTGAGGAAAATTGTGTGGAACTCAAATTGTGACTTTGTGTGGAAGATAAAAAGAGACTCAAAGGATGCTTGTTGTCAGTTTCAGACAACTTGGTTTTCTTTTTAACACCCCCCCCCCAAAAGTTTTGGTTTTATTTTTTTTGGGTAACTCTGAATGGCATGTTTTTAAAACCCTGAAGCCGAAGGGAATTGATCAGGAGTGATTGTGTGATAAAAACTGTGTTTACTTCTATGCTGTTCTGGGGGAAAAAAAAAATTCTATATCATTTTCATCATTCATTTCTGGTTGTTACTCTCTGTGTTACTGTTACTGCGTTAGTGTGTGTGTTAGTGTTGCTGTTAGTGTTAGTGTTGCTGATAGTGTGTGTGTTTAACTGTGAGTTAGTGTGTGTGTGTGAAAGAGCGCAGACTTTACTGTAAGTCAGCAAGTCAGCCTAAGGCCACAATAAAAGTTTGTGAATGAGAAGGGGGGGGGAGCAAAAAACTGAATGGGTAAAATTATCATAATGTAATGAAAGTTTGGGAATACTGATCAGTTGGAAAGGAACAGAAGTAATATGATACATAATGCAGGTAATAAGGATAGGAGGAAGGAAATGCAACTTCTAATTATTTCAAGGAGAAACCAATTCTCAAACTAAACTTGATCTCCTTTTTTTGGGGGGGGGGGGGGGGGGGGATTCTTGCCCTTGGCTTCCTTGCCAGTGATGTTTAGCTCTAAACTGAAACTTAAGTGCTGATGAAAGACTGGAGTTCCCACGTCAGTTTCAGCTCACGGGTTAAAGATTTTTTTTTTTAAACACAACTCTTTTAAGTTGCATTAACTCAAGGTTCCTCCATCCCCTTCCTTGCTTTGAATGGTGGGTTTTGGGGGGGGGGGTTGGGGGCCTTTTTCTGTGGTGCATAATATATACACTGCAAGAAAATTGAAGTGCTAATTCGGGATGCTGCGGATCAGTTGATTGGGGATCAGAAAGGTGAAAAGATCAATTGAGGGAAAGAGCACAACACCTTTTTCAGTTTTTGCCTGAGTAGAAAAGGGGTGCTGCGTAGGTAAGAAAGCTGTGAATGGGAAGGCTATGAACTGGTGGGAAGGATAATACTATAGGAACCTATATTATACTAGTATAAGATGGGGAAAAGAACCCTTAAACCAAACCACACTAAAACATATTATGATGCAGGCATGTACATGCATACTCACACACGTGCGCGCACACGCGCATGCACACACACTCACACTCGCACACACACTCACACTCGCACACACATGCACACACGCACGCATGCACGCACGCACACACGCACGCACGCACGCACGCACGCACACACACACACACACACACACACTCTCTCTCTACTCTTCTCTCTCTCTCTCTCTCTCTCTCTCTCTCTCTCTCTCTCTCTCTCTCTCTCTCTCTCTCTCTCTCTATCTCTCTCACACTCACACATACACTTGTAATTGTATACAGAGCATCATTGTTACCTCTCAGGCAATTTTCATTCCAAAGCTATTCTGTTGGTTGTATAGTATATTCCAAATCGAAGTGCAGCAATGCTGATGTATGATACTTGCTTTTAGTTTTAGATGTTGTGGTGTGTGTGTGCATGGGTGCGTGTGTGTGTGTGACTGTCTGTGTACTGTATACCTCACAGACCGGTTCCAGAAAGTGCAGTGCAGCGATACTGTTAAAAACTTGCCTTCCCTCCTGACAAATATGTCCTACTGTCTTCAAGACATTCAAAACTGGATGACTCAGAACAAGTTACAACTTAATGCCGATAAAACCGAAGCCATGCTCATAGGGACCCAACATAAACTTTCCTCTATCACAAAAACTTCAATAGAATTCGGCAGTACGTCAGTTCCTTTGTCCAACTCTGTGAAGTATTTAGGAGTAGTTCTTGACAACACACTCTCTATGAAAAAATTCATCACCCAGACCTGCCAGTCTTGCTACTATCAATTACGGCGCATAAGCGCGATTCGCAAGTATCTGTCCACTGATGCAACTTCCAAGCTTGTCACATCTCTTATTCTTTCACGTTTAGACTACTGTAATTCTCTTTTGGCTGGCCTACCAGCATCATCTATCCACTCTCTTCAACGCATACAAAACTCTGCAGCTCGACTGGTCCTAAGAAAGAAAAAATCTGAACACATCACTCCTCTTCTGCGATCTCTTCACTGGTTGCCTGTCTCACAAAGACTGGAGTATAAAATCAATACCCTCTGTTTCAAATGTCTCCACAAATCTGCACCCTCTTATCTCTGTAACTGTCTTCACCTGTACACTCCATCCCGTTCCCTTCGTTCAGCCGCAGATACTTTGTGCTTTCGAACACCCAGATTCAAACAAACCACTGTTGGCCGTCGCTCCTTCTCTGTTTCTGGTCCATCCACCTGGAATGACCTCCCTCTTTCACTTCGTCAAAAGCCTTCACTTGATTCCTTCAAATCCAGCCTCAAAACACACTTATTTCCCACGTATCTGTCCCTAATTTTCAACAGCATCTTTCACCTTCTAAGTGTTGTTCCGTGTGTGTGTGTGCGTGTGCGTGCGTGCGTGCGTGTGTGCGTGCGTAGTGCGCGCGCATGGATTTGAAATCTGTTGCTCATTATGTTTAAGGAGAGTTGCATGCCTGTAAATGATTGAGTGCAAGCGCTTCGATTTGTTTGTTTTTTACAAGATTCAGCGCTATATAAATTCCATATATTATTATTATTATTATTATATATGTATGTGAATCTGAGGATTTGCTTACTTTTTTAGTTCAGTACTCTTACAAATTATAATCAGTTGAGATTTTTATCTTGTCTTTAGAAATTAGAATGTTCACCTCGCTATTTTCAGGGGTGGTGGTGGTTAGTTGGTAGGTTGATTTTTATTTTTTGGGGGGGAGGGGTTGTTGTAGGGGGAGGGAGGGTTTAGTTTAAAAAAAAAAATTTGTTCTGTTTTTTAGGGGGTTGTGGTGGTGGTGTACTTTTTGTTCATTCTCTCTCTCTCTGTTTTTTTGGCTGTTTTGTTTTTTGTTTTACGGTGTGAGTGTATGGGTATTGCCTAATTGGGCTTATCACTGTGATGGACACTTAAGGGCAAGGACTCACTCACTCACTCACTCATCCCTTGGTCGGGACAACCGTTGGGGTACCCGCATGGACGCTGCAAGTGGACCGCCAAATGGTTCTGTCCTGGGCTGTTTTCAGGAGGCTTGGTACAGTGAGGCCGGTCCACTCCTTGATGTTGGACATCCAGCTTTTGCGTGGTCGTCCCTGCCTCCTTGCTCCTTCCACCATTCCCTGCAGGACTGTCTTTGACAGGCTGTTATGCCTTGTTGTGTGGCCAAACCACTTCAGTTTCCTCCGTTTGACTGTATCTAGCAATGGTTCTTGTTTGCCAGCCAGTGCCTCGGTCTGCTGCCAGACGTAGTCATTGGTTTTGCGGTCTCTGTAGGTGATGTTCAGGATCCGCCTGAGGCACTTCATCTCAAAGGCTTGAATGCGACGTTCTAAATCGGCAGTAAGTGTCCATGCTTCACAGCTGTACAAGGCAATGGATGTGACGAGTGCCTTGTAGAGTCTGACCTTGGTGTGGGTTCTGATGTTGTGGTTTCTCCACACTTTCGCCAGCTTAGTCATGGAGGAGAGTGCCACAGCAAGTCTGATCTTCACCTCTTGTGTGCTCGTGCCTTCTTTGGTGATGACTGCTCCAAGGTACTTGAAAGTTTCCACCTCCTCTAGTGTCTCGCCACTCATCTTGATGCTGGTGGGAGTGGTCAGTGTGGTACTGTTCACTAGGATCTTGCTCTTTTCTGTGCTGATCTCCATACCGTGGGCATTGGCTGATGTTTCCAGTCTGGTGGTGAGATCCTGGAGTTCTTCTTCACTGCGGCCCATGAGATCAATATCGTCTGCGAATCGAAGATTGCAGACTGGCCTTCCTCCTATTGTGATTGTGGTCTTGAAGCCAAGGAGGGCCTCCTGCATGATGTTCTCAAGGACTGGATAATGGATATAAAAAAGCACATGGGTGCTTATTCATTATCCTCAAAACAAAAGAATTTGTCAATGTCTCTCCTTCTCTCTCTCCCTCTCTCCATGCCTCCTCCCCCCCCCTCCCACCACCACCCCCTCTCTCTTTGGCATTTCTCTCTCCCTCCCGCCCTCCTACATGAGTGCATGACAAATACCACAAGGTGGATTGACAGATTCATTGTGATACTTCTTGGCAGGCTGCTTGCTAAAGAAAATTGCCTGTCGGGTTGATTTGAGAAGCTGTGCTGGCTGGTGCCAGTGTGCCGACCTATAGGATACTAGTCTACAGTAGTGCTCACCAAGGCACTGCTAGACCTGTCTACCTGTCTGATTTGAAAAGACTCTTCTTGCACACTCCGTGTTGTATTTTCAGCCTTCATTGTTTCTGACATTATCATTAATCCTTTAAAGTCAAAATGTTGCATGCTGAAGGTGCTTCGTGTGTGTGTGTGCATGTGGTTTGTTTGGGGGTTTTTGGTTGGTTTGTTGTCTGTTTGTTTGGGGTTTTTTGTGTGTGAGTTTTATGTGTGTGTGTGTGTGTGTATATATATATATGTGTGTGTGGTTTTGTTGGTTTTTTTGGTTTTTTGTTTTTATTTTTAGAAGGGGTGGAGATTAGGTAAGGATGTCCCTAATGGCATCATGCAAATGTTAATAAATTTGAAGTGTTAGGGCTTTTAGAATAGGTTTTATTTGTTGGTGGATTTTTGTATTTTGTCTTAATGAGTAAGTTATAATTAGTAAAATTGGTCAAGCGGTGATTCTCCCATGACTCAAATGTCTTCTTGTATCTTGTGCATGATATAGGTCACACGTCAGGATTTTGATTGGAATTCAAGAGTGTGGATTTTAAGGTTTCCACCAGAGAACTTATGATAAATGAGTGCTTGATAACCCCACAGATTATGTTCACAAGGTGTCTCCTCATCAGCAGATTTTTTTAAAACTGTCATTGATCGGCTTGTGGCTGGAGCAACAGGCTGCTGCTAAGTAGTATTGTGATACAGAAATATATGATAGATAAGATAGATCTGCAAGCAGGAAGATTGTTGGTCTGCAGCGTGTCGCTTAGTTAGTTTTTATTGGTTTCCAAAGAACTTTTTATTAAATTGTTTGACATTTTTTATGAATACAATTTTGTTTTACTGCTTCCATTCACTTTGCGCTTGTCATTTTTCAGGGACATGGTTGTCCCCATAATGTCATCTTATCTAGAGCTCTCTCTCTCTCTTTTTAAAAAAGCCTTTGGAAGGGAGGAAGAGAGTGGAAAAAGAGAGAAAATGTGAATGTGTGTCTGTGTGTGTGTATGTATACACGTGCATGCGTGTATGTTACTGTGTGTGTGTGTACACATGCATGCACATAGGCCTAATATATGTGCTCACATAGGCATTGGCATGATTCATACTACTACTACTAGTAGTAATAGAACTTAAGTTTTCACAGGTAGTTACATGCGTATGAAATGAAAGCAATTGTGTCAAATGGTTGAACATCAAAATTTGAAAATAAATGAGAGAGAGAGAGAGCTTGCTTTAGAGAGAATATTGCCTGACTCAGTCACTGAAACAGTAATTTTGTCTTTCTGATAGAAAATGTTTGGTCCTTTTCCTTTCTTTCTGTGTGCCTTTACTATTGCCAGTATTGGCATTGGAAATCTTTTGAAGAAAAATGTTTTGGTTTTGGGGTTGGGTTTTTTTCCCTTCAGAAATGCACAGGAACAGACTTTTCAGTTTAAGTTTTCTCGAACTGCCATGGGGTGGGGGACATGCCATATGAGTAAGTAAAGGTGCACCACATAGATCTGCCAAGTTATCTTCTCAGCAGACACTTTGCCAGTTCTCTGGGTAATTTCATGCGTCGGCAGCCAAACTGCCTCTTGTCAAGAATGGACTTTCAAGACTTCTCCCCCCCCCCCCTCCATCCCCGTCCCTTAAACTTTTTCAGTTGTTGGGGCATTGGTGTGAAATCTTCAGGCAGTGTCTCTTGGGCAGATCCCATCCCTCTCCAGGTTGCAGAGTGCGCACTGGGTGTGTTCTTGTCATGGATCCATGATCCATGCGGCTTTGGCTGGCCTTTGCTGGCCTACTCTCGATCTGTGTAAAGTGGATGGGTATTTTTTAAACATCTTTGCGAGATGATGTTATGTGTATAACATAATTATGTGTACAGTACTCCAGGCTTGGGTTTATACTTTTAAGGTCTCTCTCTGAAGGACTTTAATGGGAATGAAGGTGGCACCAATGTTTGAAACTTCATTTGTAAAATACATTATATATTCTTTCAAGAATGGACATGTCAGCAGTCTTGGACCTGTGCCCTCAGTTCTGTCAGAAGAGGAGGACTACAACTGTACAACTACAAGCTTCTAAAGTGCCACCAGGCAATCTCTCTCCCCTAGGACAAAAATCGTGGATCATTTTAGATACACAATACAGTGTACTTGATTTTCTGCATTGTGGGCCAACAGTGCTGCATAGTGCACAGATCTTTAAATGGAATTTAAAGCACAGCCAGGTCAACATCTGAATTGACGTAGGCGATTTTAAAATATTAAAAAAAAATTATTATTCTTAATCTCTACCAATAATCCAGCTGGTACAGCAGAGATTTGAATTCATGATCCATGACTTACACTAGTATATATTATAAGTATAAGTCATCTTTAAAAAAAAAAAAATTTTTTAAAGAATTTTAGCTCTAAGAGGATTACATGTCCACAACATTGAATTTCCAGTGTGGAGGCTGAACAGTAATGGGGCAACTTTTCAAGCCTTGATTTGTTTTATTTCAGTCACAGCTGCTTTGGGTGAGGGATTTCATTTCAAACAGCATCAATGTATTCCCCAAACTGTAGGTGTTTTTATTATACTTTAAAAAACTCCAACTATTTGGAACTAAGATGTCATGAAGATAGTGTAACTTTGTCTTTATGATTTGTGTGTGCACAGGTGTGTATCTATGGCATATGTAATACACATGCCTTTTTCAGTTTTTGGTGTAGAACAATATATGTTATATAGTTTTTGACTTTGTGATTTTTAAATGGGCGTATGCATATTGTACATAGGGCTTTAGGTGTATGTTTTTATACATGATAATTGATACACTATTATAACATTGTACTGTCACAGGCTTGTGGCCATGGTGATTTTTTAGGTACCACTCCCTGATGCATCACCTTCAACTTCAAGATCTAAAAACCCTCAAAAACCATTATTGAAATCTAAAAGAAAAAACAACCACCCAAAAACGCGGTGTTCAATGATGAGTTACAGTTGATATCCTCACTTGAATATTACTTCCACATAACTTTAATAATAACATTGAATATATAATTGTATTGTAACACTTATTAATACAATTGAAAAGCTTACTTTCGGAAAAACTCTAGAAATGAAATTTATGAGTTAAATGTTAAGAAAAAATGGATTTCTGTCACAAATACAAACTGGGAATATTTTGATTATTATATATAATACATTATACAGAACTTCTAAGCATGAAGTGGTTTATTTATTTTATTTATTCTCTTCTTTTGAGGATAATGGAATAAGCATTCATGAGCTTTTTTTCATCCAGTCCCTGTGTGTATGCAGTTTTGTAAATTTTGTCATCTGTTCCCACCGGCACACAATGGCCTACTCTTCCGAAAAGCAGAATGGGTTTTAACAAGTGTGCAAGATATTCTTCATGCATTTGCACACAGGGCCTCGGTTTATGGTCTCATCTGAAGGAGTTTTGGGAAGAGTGGAGTCAGCACTATTACTAGTATTAGTGTAAATCCAGAGGAAAAATCCTCTTGGATGAAATTTGAACCTGGGTCAGCAGATCACGAGTACATCACTCTAACCACCAGGCTATCCCGTCCTCTGTGTGTGTGGGTGACACAGACATAGATGATAAAGTCAGAAGATCTTTATTATAAAAAATGCCTTTGTATTGCTCTCTAGGTATTTGTAATCTTGATAACACAGAATACAAGAATGCCTAACCTAATCTATTCCTAATGTAGATCTGTATGATTAGGCATGCATACACTGATACAGATACCAGAAAAATACCAATAAAGTGCATAAAATAAAACAACATATAGATGCACATGTATACATACATGTATTAAAGCGAAATCTTAACAGGAACGTACTTTTCTCTCTGTCTTCCCCCCCCCCCCCCCCCCCAATCTCTTTCTCACTCACACACTCACAGTCACATACACAAGTGAGTGAGAGAGAGAGTGTGTGTGTGTGTGTGTGTCTGTTCATACTCACATAAAACTGTGAATACATGCACCAGGATGCATAAGACAAAGACTCTAATAGAATAAGGGTAGGCTTATTGCTTACTTTGCGTGACTGAGGAAGAAGGAAATGATTATGAGGATTTAATTTATTAATTAATCTCAGAGCAAACAAGACTTGAAGTTTCTTTCAAAGTGGGGGAAAAGTTGATTGGCACTGATTTGTGTAAGTCTTGAAGCTTCCAATCTGTGTATCTCTGACATTACACAATTCAGGTATAATGAAAATTATAGTAATTGACAGAATGATAACAGACAGGCAGACTGACAGATAGATAACCTAATAATAGATCTATAGACAGAAAAACGATAGACAGGCAGACTGACTGAGAGGTAACCGGATCTAGGTTACATATACAGGGTCAATCATGGACATGGTGGGGATTTTGTAGAATAAACTGTTTTAAACTGAAGGCTGTTCGACGTGCTACAGTATAACTTAGTACGGTTATTACATAGCCATGCAGTACGCTACACTACATTATGATACAATATGATACAACGATAATGATCAACATGTATAAAACATAACTTAGTACTTGTTTGTTTTCTACATAGTGCAGATGATATCAATTTATAAAGCAGTACAACTACTACACTACACTATACTGTACTTTATTGTACTAATACTGAGTATACTGTACACTTACACTATAGTTCATAATACCATGTGCACTGTTCTGAATGATACATCATACAGTGCACACTACAATACTCTACTCCGTAAATCGTGAAATAATACTCTTCTCCGTAAATCATGAAATAATACTCTACTCCGTAAATCATGAAATGATGAATACAATACAAAACAGTGCAAGGAAATAAAATGCAGTGCAGTATAAATAATGCTGTAGGCACAGCACAGCACAGCACAATGTTCACAGTTCAACTCTGAAAAAAGTTGGTCTCTACTCCATGAATGAATTGCCTGGATGCTTAAACTATATATATATATATATATTACATGTGTTGAGAGTGGAGTGTGATGATTACTGTAGTGTATATCCAAGAGACACCCATCCACCAGGCAGGATATTATATTCAAGACATATTGTTTGTTTTCTGTTCACTTTTTTCTCTTGCTTGCTCACCAGACAAGGGTCTGGTCGATCAATGGATGGATAACACTCTCTGAAACAAGTGTAGCTTAGCGACAGTTACCAGGTGAAGCCAACAAACAAAAGTTGGAGAATCCCCCCCCCCCCCCCCCCCCCAACAACAACAAAAACCAACGAAAAACACACACAAAAATTTAAGCAACTCAAAGTCAAAACAGTTTATTTTACAGTGAATACTTCTAGTTCTGCATGTGTGGGTTTGCACTGATGTAGGCTGTGTAAGTTTTAATTAAACATGCATTCAGATAAGTATATAAACAATATAATGAAAGCGTTACACAAGTGCATACTTGTAGGTACTCATGCATGGGCACTCAAATGCTTGCATGTGCATGCACTCATATGTACAGTGATACACTGAGTCACACGCACACATGCATGCACGCACGCACGCACACACTTATAAATCATTAAATGCATATATAATATATATGAATTCACAGAGGTAGAGGAGTTGACAGGCTTCTAATCCTAATGCCAACGTCCTGAAGTCACAGACATGTTTGAGTCTTGGTGGTGCCTGGTGGATTAAGGGTGGAGATCTCGATGTCCTTCTAGAGCTCTGTCTCACTGTCTATGTGTCCGTCCGTCTGTCCATTTCCCCCCCCCCCCTCCTCTCTCTCTCTCTCTCTCTCCTCATCTCTCTCTCTCTCTCTCTCTCTCCTCTCTCTCTCTCTCTCTCTCTCTCTCTCTCTCTCTGTGGCTTTCTTTCAGTTTCAGTGCTCTGCCTCTCTCTCTAAGTCTGTCTCTGAGTAGTCTCTCTCTAGTCAGTCTCTCTCTCTCTCTCTCTCTCTCTCTCTCTCTCTCTCTCTCTCTCTCTCTCAACACATAATGACTAATTATAATAATAATAATCGACTAATTTATGCAAGATTTCGACTAAGAACACTCGGCTTCAATGCAAACAAAAGATGGTTTCAACCTGAGACATCCACACAGTTCCCATGCCCTATGTGTGGTCATATTCTTGATGATGAAGTGCATTTCCTGTTTCATTGTCAATCATATGTTTCCATACGTGAAAACTGTGGTGTTCTCAATCTAGAAGCTTTCCGAAGGCAAGATATTTTTTCTATCTTATCGTCCGATGATGATATTGTGATCAAATCGGTTGCAAAGTTTATTGCTGAAGCACTGAAATTAAGACAATTACAGCTAAGTTCCAATTAGCTTAACATTTGTGACTAAACTAAAGTAACATTTATATTATGTAAACTCCAGCATTTTGTGAAACACATAAAGAAACATTTACAATTACGCTGTAGTCTCCAGCAAGAATATTTTTTGAAAATTTCACATACAATGTCAATGGATGGTCTAATATAGCATTCTAGAATGTTCTTTTCATTATTTTAGTTATTGCTTATTGGTTTTTATTGTTCATCCTTGTTATTACTTTGTGTTCATTTTGAAACTGAGTTTACGTCACAGCTTAAAGTCGTATCCGTTCATAAGAGCTCATTTTTGGTTTTTTGGTTTTCGTTACGTTAAATGCATCATGTGATTTTTCTTGTATTTATTTGTATTTACAAAAGAAAGTCGTGTATAACCCCCCTTGTCAATAGGCCACTTTGGGCAATGACAATAAATTGGTCAAAGCGTCAAAGCGTCTCTCTCAACACACAACACACACATATGTACGTTGTACACACAGTCACACACACACACACACACACACACACACACACACACACACACACACACACACACACACACACACACCACTTGGTTTTTCTTTGTTTCTTGCTTGTTTATATTATGATGGCTATATTTTCAAGATTTTTTTAACTATTTTAATTGTATGGTTTAATATTGCTCGGGTTTTTTGTTTTGTTTTTAATTCCATGTATGCGTATATGTTATTGTCTTTTCGTGTTTGATTTGTATGGTTTATCATTGATTAGGTTTTTTATTCTGTCTGCATATATAATTATTATCTTTTTTTCCTCTTTTTTTTCCTTTAGATAGATGGCTTGATGAAAAAAAGCAAATGCACTGTTTATTCAATGTACCATCTGAAAATAAAAGTTTGACTTTGACTTTGACACACACTCACACACACACACTGCATCATGTGTGTATGTACATGTATAAATTTATAAAGGTGATGAGCTTCTAATCTCCAACTGTCTTGAAGTCTGTTTCGAATCTAAGCAACACCTGATGGATTACGGGTAAGGATTTTAAAAAGATTTGTTAATGATCTCCCAGATTAAGTTGCGTGCAGACTTGTGCTATGTTAACTGCGCTTTTTATTTCTTCTTGTTGTATGCATACATGTGTACACATATTCATATGTAATGTATACAGGCATCATGTAGAAGAGGAAGTGAACTTGTTTCATTTCACACAGATCTTGCAATTCATATCAGCATCCAGTGGAATGCTGTGAAACATGAAAATGCAATGTGTGCACACATGGCTTGACCAGTGCATGGGACTCTGCAGTTGGTCAAGTGTCTGACATTTAAGTGGTTTGTAATTTTGTTGACCAGTCTGTTTGTGTGTTGTTGTGTTTTTTCCTTTTTTGGGTATGTTTTTTTAAAAATTATGGGTTGGACTGTGGGGTAGGGGGAAAGTGTATTCTTGTGGTTAGAGTGAGTATTAATTATATAGATCTGAAAAGTAGAAAGTTCAGTGCATCTGTTGTAATGTCGCCTATGGGAAAAGGGGAAAGAACTGATCACACGCGCTTGTGCATGCTTACACACACAGACACTGTCACCAGTCTCAGTCTCATGATAATTGATATTGACACACAATAGAGTGTGTGCTTATGTGCAAGGGCATGCGTGCATGTGTGCATGTGTACTGCATACGCATGCATGCAAGCACACACACACACACAGGGCGGGGGACGGGATACTGGATAGCCTGGTGGTTACAGTGATGTATTTGTGATCTGCTGACCCGGGTTTGATTCTCATTCAAGAGGATTTTTCCTCTGGAGTTAACATCAGTGCCGACACCACTATCCCCAAAAGTCTTTCAGATGGGACTATAAACCAAGGTCCCATGAGTGAATGCATACAGAACATCTTGCACACACGTTAAAACCCATTCCTCTTTTTGAAAGAGAAGGCCATTGTGTGCCAGTGGGAACAGATGACAAAATTTTCAAAACTGCATACACACAGGGACTGGATGAAAAAAAGCACATGAATGCTTATTCCATTATCCTCAAAATAAAAGAATAAAAAGAAATTAAAGAAATAAACACATACATAGGCATACTCATACCCCCCTTTCCTTACACACACACACACACACACACACACACACACACACACACACACACACACACACACACACACTACACACACATACACACACACACTCTCACTCACTCACTCACTCACTCACACAAGATCATTCAGGCTGTGACAGAAATAGGGTATCAATTTAATCTTGCTCCTGGTAGATCTGCCATCAAAAAATGGCATACAGCATGCTTGTCCTCGTGGCTCGGTATGTATAATGCATTAATGGAAGTGTATGGTGCATATGATGGCTAATGGATGATGAAAACTGCACTGGAGACTCTGCTGTAATGACATGCTTGCACTGAAAGTATGACCGAGACTCATGGCAGAGTAGACTCAAGGAGTTCTAAACAGTGGTCCCTCAGTACTTCTAAAGAGGATGGATTTTGGCATGAGTGTGGAAAATGGTGAAAGTGTACTGAAAATGATGCATGATAATTGATATCGTATTAATTAATACGTGAAAACTGTTTGACTTTTTTTGTTTGTCTGTGAGTTAGGGCATTATATATAAATTATTATCCCTTTCATTTTGCTCTTACATACAGTATGTATGTGTGTGTGTGTGTGTATATTTGTGCATGCATGCATGCATGCACACATGTATATGTGCTCATATGTGTGTGTGCATGCGTGCACACACACATATGAGCGCACACACACTCACACTCTCTCCCTCTCTTTCTCTCTCTCTCTCTCCCTTCCCCCTCTTTCCCTCACTCTCTCCCGCTCTCTCTCTCTCTTTGTTTCTGTCTCTGTCTCTGCCTTGCCTCTCTCTCTCTGTATCATTGTACCAGCATGTGGGTGAGTGGGTAGGGAACTTGGTAGGTGGGGTGGGGGAAATACACCTGTACTGTTGACAGGACTGGTAAACATAACAGACAGAGAGACAGACAGACAGACAGCGAAATTAGTTCCACCCAGTGATATTATATAAAATGTGTTGTTTTTTTTGTCGGCTGCTCCAGACAGCTAATCAGGTTATCAGAGTAATGATCCTAAGCTAATTTTACAGCCTGTAAGTTATGCCTATTAGCCGTCAGACAGACTGCTGTTCTCCCAATAAAAGTAATGTCTGCCATTATTATACTGCAGCTAATAATAGCATTGCTATATATGAAGTAAGTGTGTGTGTGTGTGTGTGTTCGTTCATCTAGATTTGCATTTGTGGAGGGGGGATGGATGACACTGACACTGACAGAGACTGAGAAAGAAAATCTAGACTTTTGTTGACAGATTATGAAATGATAATGCAGATATAAGGAAGAAATAAATGGGGCAAAACAATGAGAAAAGAAAGAAAAGAAAAAAACCCAACTTTTGATGCTATAGGTTGTAGTCCTCTGTTTATTCTTTCACAGAGAGTTTCTCTCAATCCCAAACCTTCTCACTTTTTGGGGGGTTTGTTTTGGTTTACCAAAAAAAATGTTTCTTTTAATTAAAGGAAGGAAATAAACATTTTCTTTCTATTGTTTCTTCAAATCCAGCTCTCAAACTCTTCTTCAAACCATGCTCTCTCTCTCTCTCTCTCTCTCTCTCTCTCTCTCTCTCTCTCTCTCTCTCTCTCTCTCTCTCTCTCTCTCTCTCTCTCTCTCTCTCTCTCAACTCTCTCTCTCTCAACTCTCTCTCTCTCTTTTTCAACTCTCTGTCTGTTTCTGTCTCTCTCTGTCTGTCTGTCTGAATCTCTCTCTCTGTCTGTCTCTCTCCCCCCATCCCCCCCTCTCTCTCTCCTGCCTTCTTTTTCAGCAGCAGAAAAAAAGAGAAAAGTAAGATTTTTTATTGAAGCAAACGAAATATGCAAACACTAACAGTGAAACACTGAAACAGAAAAAGAAGTGGGCTTCCAACCTTGGGGATGAGACATAATGAATATGGGTATGGCTGTGGCAGGGAGATTGGGATGAGCAGCATAGGAACAGCAGTGCAGGGACATCACAGAAGATGAAGCAGCCAAATAAAAGTAGAAGAAAAGAGGGGGGGGGGGGTCCGTGACCCACTAGCCTTAATTTGTGAATGAACTAACTTCCTAGGCAAAAAAATTTTTCATTCTGGGAGTGGGGGGGGGGGTGAGATGTTGTTTGATGTGTTGTATATAATGTGTGCTGCTTGTAAATTGAGCTAACATGGTTGGTTGTTTGGTTTGTTTGTTTTTCCACCTATAGATCAAAAAGTTTGAAAAGCTGGAGACGGATGAGGAACGGATACGGGATGGCAAGGCAACCTACGACCAGTTCATCATGAGGGAACTCTTGTCTCAATCACATGTGAGTCATTTTGTAGTGTTCAAAACTTTGCACGTTTGTTTTGTTTTGTATAGTTGAGATGAGATTACATGTTGTTGGAGAGGTTGGTGGTGTGTGTGTGTGCACATGCGAGTGTGTGTGTGCACATGCGTGTGTGTTTGTTCGGTGTGTTTCTCCGCCACCCACCCCTCCCCATTTTGCTGTGTGTGGTTGCTAATGTCCTGAAATTCATGTTCAGATTGTGTTGCTGTTGCAATTTACACAGGTGGGTTTTTTTTTCTTATAATAGTTATATGAACTTATTTTTGACTGATGAACAACTTTTCTCTTTAAAGTTTTTTTCTTGAAATTTTTGTTTTTGTTTTTCTCCTAGCCACCTTACCTGTATGTCCCTCTTTCAGCCACCCTGCTCTCTTTCTTTCCTCCTCCCTTCATCTCTGGAGCTCAACCCCCCCTTCCCCCCTTCCCCCCCCTTTCCTCTTCCCTTCTCATTTTCTTTGTGGTTCATTCTCTTTTCTAAATTTTTGGGGGGTACATAGAAGTAGTTTTACTACAGTGACATTTCGCTCTGTGTTTAAGTATGGAGAGAGGAGAGAGTGGGACAGCCTAGCGGTTAGAGTGTATAGCTCACAATCTAATGGCATGGGTTCAAGCCACTACCAAGGCACCTGTTTGAGGGGATTTTTTTCACCTTGAGCTGACATCAGTACTGACTCCTCTCCCCCTAAAGTCCTCTGGATAAACGGAGGACCTATGTGCGAATGCATGCAGGATTTTTTCCCCCTGGAGCTTCTACTAGGGATTCCCCCCCTCCCCCCCTCCCTGGAGCTAACATCAGTACTAACTTCTCTCTCCCCCTAAAGTCCTTTGGATTTATAAACGGAGGACCTGTGTGCGAATGCTAGAACGTGTTGCCCCTTTCAGAAGAGTAGGCCATTGACTGAGTGCTGGTAGGAATGCCTGACGAAATTTTAAAAAAACCGCATGTATGCACCTTGATGTGGTGTCTGCTAGTTGAGACAGAAGTTGGAATACGAAAACCTTAATTGATGGTGGACTACAGTCAAATACACAAAATCTAATCATTGGTGAACAAAATGTGGAGCTCTCACAGGGGAACGACAACAACAACAAATAAATAAATAAATAAATAACACACACATACAATAGTGGGTGGGGGGGGGGGGGGGGGAACAGCTTAGTTTCACCCTCCAATACATGCACATGTATTGTATACAGGTTCCCTCCCCTCCCACCTCCCCTTCCCCTCCAAACTCAATCCCTGATAATGTGTGCATGGTGTGTGATGATAGGAGTCACATCTGTGACAACTGTTATTGTGATGGCCACAGGTGGCGGCCCCCAGTTTTCCTGATAAATTTATGTCTCTGTTTTTGTCCGCACCTCTCTCACCAAGCCAAGTCCACCCCCCACCCCCCAGCCTCAGCCCCATCCTTCCCTCTCCATTCACTGTCCCTTCCTGCTCGCTCTTAATATCTCTTTCTCAGTGTCTGTCTGTGTGTGTGTGTCTGTCTGCCTCTGTGCGTGTGGTGTGTGTCTGTCTCTCTCTTCCTCCATCTCTCTCTCTGTCTCTCTGTCTTTTCTTTCGTTCTTTCCTTCCCTCCCTCTCTCCCTCCCTCCCCTCTCTCTCTCTCTCTCTCTCTCTCTCTCTCTCTCTCTCTCTCTCTCTCTCTCTCTCTCTCTCTCTCTCTCTCTCTCCCCCTCTCCCTCTCCTCTCTCTTTCTTTCTCTTTTTTTTTTCTTTCAGTTCATTCTCACATGTTTGTTTCCCATTTTTCCTCATGAGGGTTTGGTGTAGAAGCTTCTGGTTTCAATCCACTTACCCTTGAGCAATGAAATATATTTCAAATTCTGTTTTTGTCTCTGTCCCTGTGTCTTCCTGTCTCTTCCTCTTTTCTCCCTGTCTCTCTCTTTCTCTCTTGGTTTTTGTCTTTCTGTGCTCCTTACTGTCTCTTTTTCTTTAGCAAAATTTGTACTGAATTTTATGTTCCATTGTCATTTTATTCATTTGTTTGTAAAGAACTTGGATTCGTTTGATGGTAAAAGATGGGTGCCTCAAGTGGTGGCTTGAAACCAAGCTGTCACATCACAAGTCCAATGCTCTAACCACCAGGCTATCCCACCCGCTGTTTGTTTTGTCTCATCTCTTTTGTGAGAGGTTGCGTAAAGGAAGGAGATGCCCATTTCTAGTCTGTGTTGTGTTTCTTTGCCGCTTTCTGTCTTTTCTGTCTGCCTCTTAATAATAAATAATAATGTATGGAATTTATATAGCGCTGAATCTTGTAAAGCAACAAATCAAAGCGCTCAGATTTTTTTTTTTTTTAAGGGTAATGGAATAAGCACTCATGTGCTTTTTTACATCCAGTCCCCGTGTGTATGCAGTTTTGTAAATTTTGTCATCTGTTGCCACTGGCACACAATGGCCTACTCTTTCGAAAAGCGGAACAGGATTTAACATGTGCGCAAGATGTTCTGCATGTGTTCGCACTCTTCTGTTCTCTGTCTTGTCTCTCTGTCTGTCTGTCTGTCTGTCTGTCTCTGTCTGTCTCTCTCTCTCTCTCTCTCTCTCTCTCTCTCTCTCTCTCTCTCTCTCTCTCTCCTTTCCTCCTCTCCTCTCCTCTCCCTCCTTCCCTCCCTCCCTCCCTCCCTCTCTCTCTCCCCCTTCTCCCTCCCCTTTCTTCCCCTCTCATTATCTCTCACTAAATTTAGTGTGAAGTGAAGTAAATAGGTCTTTTAAATCCATTTGTCAGTCTCAGAATTAGTAATTGATCTCTCTCAGAAGGTCTTCTATAATGAATGGAAATGACCTTCTATCCTTTTAATAGAATTTTAAGCTTTTTTGACTGTAAAGATTGGTTGCTAGAATGAGAATCAGTCATTGTATGTAGGTCATGTGGATTTGTATGTTGTTGATGGGTTGTCATTTATCGAACAAGACAGAACATAACAGCTCAGCCTCCATGGTTGGCTGGGTATCAGTAGACAAGGCTAAATGAATGAATGAAAGAAGCAACATAAAACCAGATGTTTTGAAACCTTAAAGACTTGCTCATTATTATCTGCTGTCAGTTGTTGACATGAAATAAAACAGCAGACTTGAATTATCCCCTGCCTTCCCCTCAAGCTAACCTCCCCTAAAAAAACACAAAAACCAAGAAAAACCCCCACCCCAGAACCATCACAAAACCTGTTGTACATAAATTTGTGTATTTTGACTGCTTACTCTGAATAGATGCAGTGTTTTGTGCAGAAAGTGGCAAAACAGATATTTGTAGACTGTTTAGTGTTTTGTTCCTTGCTGTTGTTATTATTATTAATTTTTTTTAATTTCGAGGATAATGAAATACTAGGAGGGAGGGGGGTATGTGGAAAAGATCTGAAAGTTTGCTTTGTTTGTTCAGGGTTTAACTAGTTTGCTAGTTTACATCTTTTGCTAAATCTTTTAGCTTTAAAGGAAAAGTAAGATTTATGCAGTACACTTAACAAGGCTAGTACTTGTTTGTCATTGTGCATAAAACAAAAGTAGAAAAGGAGAAGAAATACATTCTTGAAGATCTTACCATGCACTGATAATGATCCACTTTTCAGGGCAAAAAAACCCATTTGTGATGGCTTACTTTAAGACTGATATTTATTTAAAAACTATAAATTACTACAGAAAATAATGGAGAGAAGGACACCAAGGTTTTTTTCTGTCTCAAATTAGATACATTATTATTACACAGGACCATCAAAGGAAGGAGGTCTTTTTGTAGGAATAGGTCACCAGACTTAGCACCCATTGATTTTTCTGTTGTTTGTCAGTTCTGGGAATGGGCCCATAGTGACATACATCTATAGAGATCTGTATGAGATATTTTTTATTTTTGGTTTTAAATCAATGAAAAAAAAAGGGGACCTTACAACAAGATGAGGAACTGGAAAGGGTGCAGTGCTTTCCCAGGGTGCCTCTGTGTGTGTGTGGGGGCGGGGGGTGTGTGGTGTGTGGGGTGGGTTTTGGTGGGGTTTTTGGGAATTATTTATTTTTAAACATTATTTGCTTTGGAACTTGCCTTTGTGAACCCTTTTCCCAATTGAAATAAACAAATTCTTGGTTATGTAGATACCTTTCCCTTTTTAACTTGGGAAAGTGGTTGTAACCCTATGACTCAGACTGACGATGATCATGTGATGATTTTTTTGGGAACAGAGAGGGAAAAAACAAAGTGGGGTGTGAGAAAAAGGGGAGTGGTTTTTTTTTATTGAGGTGTGTGCATGCATGTGCACAGCATGTGAACATGAACATATATTTATGCTTATATGTGGACATTAGCTTCAGTACACTATTATTGATCAGTATTTAATTAAATAACAGTTGCATCAAAATGTTATGGAAAAAGCAACAATCAAACAAGAAAGGAAACTATTTAAAACAAACAAAACCAAAACAAATAACAAAGAACAGGCTTCAAGAAGCCTTCAGGAGTGAAACCCATTGTTCTCGATGCTCCCTAGTATGTTACAATTATACATTATGTATGCACACTGTGTACAAATGATTCCAAAGAGCCAAGATGTATGCGTCATTGTTCATAAGTATAATAATTCAGGGTTAAACTAAAGGTGAAAAAGACATGAAAAAAGATACTACTTTTACTAGGTTACCATATTGTCTAGAAGGGTGAATTATAAACTGCAAAATGGCAATAAAAAGATCACGTAAGGGAGAAGTAAAATATTGCAAGCACGATGGGCTTCATGGCTGCTTTTCAGTGCCCTCCAGTGTTTTTGAAAGGTGATTGACCATCATCTAGTGCCCCTGTCTGAGTAAAGCCCTTAACAGTTAAAACTGAACATTATTTTTCAGCTTGGATTGTCTCTACCTGCAACAGACAAAGATCACAGATACTTCATAGAAACTGTCAGTTCTGAAACCTTTTAGACCAAAGTCAGACCAAACTATGCATTATGTCTATAGAGACTGCAGTTCACTTTCAAGAACGTGGTAGAGAAGTATCAGTATCATTGTGCTTGTTTGTGTCCTTTAAAGGGTTGTTAACTGGAAATGGGAAGAGGGACAGAGTGTGTGGGTGTGTTTCTGATTGCACTTAATAGTTTTATGCAGACAATTTCATAGCCTTAAATGCGTCTTAGTCTGTTGCACATATTGAACCGTGAAATTCTATCCTCGTGTCAAGACAGCATTAACATCTTCTAACGTTCAGGGCTATTTTGTGATTTTTGAGATGATCCAGTGTTCCTCTTGGCATCTTATAGATCTCTAGTATATTTCAGAATAACATTTACAGCATACATGTACTGAATGAATGGATTTTGTGTGACTGCCTCCATGCGTCTTACTTTTAGGATGATAAAAGGACTTGTATTTCATGTTGTGAGTATTATGACTACAGGGTTTGTTTTCAGACATACTCAAAAATTGCGGTTGACCACGTGCAAGAAGCACTCACTCAGGCTCAGAAAACAAGGATGTTGCCCTCAGACATCTTCGAGGTGAGGATGAATGCATATATATATATATATCATTCTGTGCTGGTTTTAGCTAGGTAGTGTTACTCACAGTGGAGTCCGCTTAACCTCATAAGTGCCTTATCATAGCTTTTACCATCATGCTTCTTTGTGCATGGATGTGCTGCATGATGGGAAAAGCTGTTGTCACCGTGACAGGAATTTTCTTTACCTAATTTAGATCAACAAAAGTTTTCCAATGCACACGATGATGCAGCCACAGAGTTCTCACGAGCAGCAAATTCAGTCATTATCCATGTTTCATTTTACAGCCCTCTTTTTTTCCTTTTAAATGTCTCTGTAGAATTTCTTTAGATAAAAATCAAAAGTTTTATTATGTTCAGTAGTTCAGATTTTTTTTTAAAAAGTGCTTAAATTTTGAGGTCTTTGCCCAATATAGATTTGGATGCAATGGCAGTTTTGCTATCACTAAGGAGTACTCACAAGCAGCCTTTTTCTTGGTGGGTTTTTTTGTTGTTTGTTAAATACTATTTCTCAAGTAAGGTTGCACGTGCCTGCAACATGACAACATTGCAAAATAGACAGGGAGACTTTGAACTGCTGAGACCCAGGCTTTGACACACAGCCAACATAGAGGAGGAACTGGTAGACAGCTCATAAGTGCAGTGTCCCAGTTGACTCCTGATAGAGTACTTAATTAAAGAGATAAGAAGGAGAAAATGAAGGTCGCCTTTGTCTGTATACCATATAGATCTACATAAGGATCTGTACAAATTCATATTTATAAATGTCATTGAGAAAATGCTGATGTAGACTCTGAAACATTAACTGCTATAGCATCACGCCTCACCCCCACCCCCCCACCCCCCTTTAGCACTACTCATAGCAGCTTGAGCCCCAATCAGAGACAGATTCCAGCAGATGACATTAGGTTTCACATTATTTAGTGATATAGTTTGTTGCATTGTATGGTATGGTATTGTACTGTATTAATGTATTGTGGTGAACTGTACTACTTTGCTGTCGTTTAGGTAAGATCTGGGTCAGCCATTATGTAGGGTCTCCTGGGGACCTCGCTCCCCTATTTGTTAAAAGCAGTAAGTACTGCAAGATGAGCACAGTGCGGAAGTAGAGTCAAGTTTCTGTCAAGCAGAGTGTCTGAAAGAGAACAGCCATGAGTATTTCTTGAGGATTGCATGATCTAGAAGATGTATGAAAGGTAAGGCATGTCTATTGTTTAGATCTTTTTCCATGTTATGTCCTTACAAGAACGTGGCTGGTGTAAGTGTATTAGTTCAGACTGATAAACTGAACCTTTGTGGGAGAATGGGTTAGGCAAGTGCTCACACTGTCATGTTCTTCCTTATAATCTTGCTGATTTTGTTTTGATACAGGTCTTGTTTTGAATATATATTTTTTTCAGTCAGACACTTTCACAACACTGTTCAGTGTGATTTTTGCAAGATTTTGTTTTATCATCATCATCATCATCATTGGTTTTGTTATTAGTGTTGTTGTTGTTGTTGTTTTTTCTATTCTTTTATTTTGAGGGTAATGAATAAGCTCTCATGTACTGTTTTACATCCAGTCCCCATGTGCATTTATAAAGTGTTGTCTATTTTTGTCATCCTTTCAAACCGGCATAAGTCACCAGGTTTGGTTAATTAATAATTTCACAGATGACCATAATCTCTTGCCTCAAGATAACATGGGTTAAGTTGACTCCACTGTTCTTGTTGAATAGTCAGCACCTTTGTGCACATGTTTGATCGAAAAACTGCGTGACATATTCTGAGGTGATAGTGGAAATCTGTATCAAAGATTGATGTGAACATTTGTCCTGAAAATGGACTTGAATGAGTGTCTGATTATCATGGAATTATTTTTTCATCACTTAACATTAGAAGCCATTGGGTTAAGCCATTGGGTTAAAAATGTTTCAGTTAATACCACTTTTGATACACTATGCAATCAGTTTCAGTTATTTTATGAAATTATCATCATTATTGCACTTCTTTGATACATGACGTGATCTCTTTCAGTTCTTTTATGCAATTCTTATCGTTTTTCCACATTTCTTGGCCTTGATTTTGTGAAGTGTTTTATCACCATTTGGTGTTGTAATAATTGTTTGGAGTTGTTGGCTAAAAGAAAATGTCTGTTCTTTGTGACTATGATAAAGCAAACGTGTGTGTGCATACACACGCACGCACACAAACACACACACACAATCTGTCTCTGTCTCTGTCTCTGTCTCTCTCACGCGCCCGCGCGCGAGCACACACACACACACATACACAAAAGACAATGCATGAGGATAATTACTAAATTAGTGACAAGAAAGACCTCAGCTGTAGAGCTGTTATCTGTCATCTAGAATCTTTTCCACCAAACCTTTATTGACAGTATTGTTGTTTCTTGCTTTCTTGGTTTATCAGTTTCATGTACCGTCATCATGCCCTTTATCAACCACCTTCATTCAGCTAATTATCTTTTTCTGAATTTCAACAGAAAATTGACAAGTGGAACTTCAATAGCAGAGCGTTGAATTATAGTTGGCAAAATGGGGTATACTAGTGTGACCTTTGTTTCATGGGTTATATATACATGTATGTATACAGATTTTGTGTAGGCATTTCTCGGAAAAAGGATGATCATTGAATGTGGGTGGTTTGTTTTCTTTGTTCTCAAACAGCCCTATATAGAGGAAATCTGCAATTCATTACGGGGTCATATATTTGACAAATTTGTAGAAAGGTAAGTTTTGTTTGTTTTAATGGAACTTATGTTTGGTGTGTGTGTGTGTGTGTGTGTGTGTGTGTGTGTGTGTGCATGCATGTTCACACGCATTTTGAAGTGTGTGGTAGTATGTTTGAGAATTTGGTGCGCATGTTTGAATGGGTTATTGTTTGTTGGCTGGTTTGTTACATATACTTCTAAAATGATTGTTATGAACTGTTTAAGTGTATAGATCGATTAGATGAGACTAGCCTTTAAAAAGAACAAAGTTTCAGAAGTTTTTAGATCATAAAGTTATATCTGGATAATGCGTTCAGAGGCATCGAACTTTCAGTTATGGAGCCTTTTCTTTCTTTCTTTTTTTTTTTTAAGGGCGGGTGTTGGAAGTAACAAAGTGATAACTTGTTATTTATCATGAACTAAAGGAATAATATTGATAATCCAACATTTGTTTTATTTTTAAAGTTCTCAGCTAGACCTGATTCTGCTGTCTAGGATTATGATTGTACCAGAGTTTCAGGGTCCCTACACATTTTAGCATATCAGAAACCCTACTTGCTTTATTATTTTTTTAAAACCTTCACATTTTCCTGATTTTGGGGTTGTTTTTTTGTCTTATTGTCACAGAAGCTGGTCACCCTATGTCTTGGGTACCCCATCTTACACTGTTTTCTTCTTCTTCTGTTTCAGTGAGAAATACACTCGGTTTTGCCAGTGGAAAAATTTAGAATTGAATATTAATGTAAGTAGACATTGGATTTTGTCTGGTTTTGTTGTTCTGTTTTTGCTTTGCTGTGTTTTATCGTTGATGGGGAATCTCACTGTCGTGAGACACCCTCTGCTTTTCTCACATGTGTAATGTCTGTCTGTCTGTCTGTCTGTCTGTCTGTCTGTCTCTCTTCTCTCTCTCTCTCTCTCTCTATCTCTCTCCTCCCTCTCTTCTTTCTCTCTCTCTCTCCCCCCCTTCCTCTCTTCCTTTTTGCACTTGAACTCGTAAGCGATGTCACAACTTACAAGTTACACCAGAGGTGTAAACCACACATGTAGGCAAGCTTACAGTGCACTGACTGATCACGTGTCTGTGATAAAGAAGAGATTTTATCAACTTGTACTCTGTGATATTCATCTGAAGAACATGGGGGTGATGTCTATCGTATTGCACGTTTGGAACTCTATAACCTTCCATCAGATGGGCACTACATTCGAGTGGTGGAGACCGTTTGACTTCAATCCATTGGGTCCATGAAGTCATGGGTTTGAAACTAGGCGGCGGCATCTGGTGAACGAGGGTGGAATTTTTTGTGATCTCCCAGGTCAAATTAAAGTGCATACCTGCCTGTGCCTTAATTCCCTTTGTGTCTGTATTCACACATGCAGAAGATCAGATATATGTGCATGAAAGATCCCGTAATTCATGTCAGCGTCTGGTGGGTTATGGAAACCCAATCATACCCAGCATGCATCCTGTGCAACAACAAAAAAAGAGCTGCTCTCAAGTTGGAAGGTGCCTGCTGAGGTCAGTGGTTAGACCCTCTGCAGAGTTATTGCCCAGAAGAAAACCAGGCATCACGCATGCCACCTGGTAAGGGAAGGCAGAGAAGAGAAGAAAAGTGTCCATCAGCAGATATTATTCAGCAGGGGAGTGATAAGATGCTGACATTTAGCTTGTATGGATTTGAAGCACTGTGTTCATCACGAGAAGAAAGCTAGACTCCCTCATAACTATGTCATCTCTATACATATGCCTTTAAAACACTAGGACTAACCCCCCACCCCACCCCCCACCACACACAAATCCCCTCTCAACACACACAGCAGTAAATTAACATTTTTCTTAGGATATCTCTCTCAGATGCCATGATCTTGTTTGTCTTTTAAAAAATCTCCCCCCCCCCAAAAAAAAAAAAAGAAAAAAAAAAAGCATAAGTAAAGAGTCCTGGCCTCCAGAAGCTACTTCAGACTAAAAGCAGACAGGTGGGTGGGTTCATGGTGGCCAGCAGCTTTCCTGGTGGTACAGAAATGTCAGGTCTGAAGAAGTAACTTGACACATGAATGCTTTAATGATAATAATAATAATAAATTATAATAAATGGAATTTATATAGCGCTTTATCTTGCTAATACAAATCAAAGCGCTTTAGGTAGTGCTCATCACAGTGATAACGTTTGGCGAGTGATCGGCAAGTCTGTGTTGTGCAGACCTCAATAGCGTTTCAGAGAAAAACGTGGTTGAAAGTTTATGAATTTATACAAGATATGTATGATAATACAAATATGTGGAAATGATTCCTCTTGTCTACTTCTCACGTTATCTTCTAATTTTTTGGTCTGTCTGTCTTTCTCTGTCTCTCTCTCTCACACACACACACATGTGCACACAGGAACATGCACACTCACACACACACACACGCGTGCACGCATGCGCTGCGCGCGCACACATACACACAAAATCTTGAAGTGAAATGACATTAAAGGAAAATACAAAACACACACACACACACACACACACACACACGTACACATATGTACTGCCAGTTATCTTTCTTGTGACATTCTGATATGTATTTTTCTTGTTTGTTTTGTTTCAGTTAACAATGAATGACTTTAGTGTACATAGAATAATCGGTCGGGGTGGCTTTGGTGAGGTGTATGGGTGCAGGAAAGCAGACACGGGCAAAATGTGAGTACTGGACATTTTCTGAAATGCTTGTGTGTGTGTGTGTACATGTACAAGTGTGTGTTGTGTTTATGTCTGTTGTGTTTGTGTTCTGTTGTGTGGTGTGTGTGTGTGTTGTCGAAGTCAGGTTTTTATTTCCAGAGTGTACATTGTATGTGTGTGTGTGTGTGTGTTGTCAAAGTCAGGTTTTCATTTCCAGATGGTACATTGTAAAACAACACATTTTCATTCTTTTTTTCCATCAAGCCTTTCATCCAGAAAATGATGCTATGTGCACATAAAGGTGTGGGTGCGTGCATACATGCATGTGTGGGCAGGTACACTGTGAGCTTTCTTTTGGATTTGTTTTATTTCCCTTTATTTTCCTTTACACCATTTTTTTCTATACACACATACTCACACACACACCAACAACACACACAACACACACACACACAACACACACACACACACACACACACACACACACTCTCTCTCCCCTTCTCTCTCTCTTTTTCTCTCTCTCTCTCTCTCTCTCCTCTCTCTCTCTCTCCTCTCTCTCTCCTCTCTCTCTCTCTCTCCTCTCTCTCTCTTTGTTCATCTATGTTTCAAACAGAGAATCAAGAGTAGCACTGAGGGGAAAGAAATAACATTCATTCAGTCATAGTACTGCACACAGGTTCTTATGTGTCTTGAAAGTTTGGAAGCACCAAGATCAGACATCACATTCCATCCAGAATGGATACAGATCACACTACAAGTTTTGTCTTTGAAGGGGGTTTTGTTTGCCCCCCTCCCCCCTTTGTTTCGTGATGTCTGTACAAATAAAATTCCAGCTCATTTCAATATCTTTGAAATTGGGGGGGGGGGGGGAATTATGTATATTGCATTTTAGTTTCAGAATTATGAGAATGCAGAAGTGCATATATTACGAAGTCTTGGTAGAAGTATGACAGTAAAAACTAGTAAGAAACCTTTTTAGAGTATATGGAAACATGCACAGGTACATTGTGTTGTCAGCTAGTCTGTTTGAAAGTGGGAAACCAGTTGCAAAGCACAGTATGCTGATGGACCATGTTCACCAGAAAGTATTGATCAGTGAAGACATTCTTACAGGGGAACATATATATGCTCAACAAACAATAGGAAAAAAGTGGTTTGCAACTCAAAAAAAGAAAAAAAGGTGGGGGCATGCTCTTCTTCCTGGGGAAGAGCAGCTTGAATTTCATGCAAAGACATCTACCATGATTCAGAAGTGATAAAATATACATTATGAAACTCATGAAATGAAGTTTTTAAAAAAAAGCAACAACAAAAAACAAAACTGAATCAGGAATGTATTCAGTTGTTGGTTGGTTGTTGTTTTTTTCAAGTAGGCATTATAGCAAGCATAAGATTTCATTTCAGCCTCTTGGCAGAGCTACACCAACTGTTCAGAAGTTAGTGAAAATGATAATGATGTAAAAGCAGTATTTCAGCTGGAGACAGTGTTTCACAAGTTATGGATTATATGCCTTTACTCACTGGAGGATGGGGGCTGTAAAAACAAAAAGAAAAAAAGTTGTTTAATGTAAACAAACCTCAAATATGTCATCAGCTATACAATGACGAAGGTTCGTTGTTTGGTAACGCAAGAGGGTTGAGAAAAAGATAGGGTGGGGAAAGGTTAGGGAGAACAAAGGGAATGGGAGATAAGATTGCACCAGAAAAGAAGAGAGTCTAAACAGGAGGGGGAAAAAGGGGGGAGGGGGGACCCTAGATAGGCCAAGTACCCCCAATCAATAACAATCATTTCAGCCACCAGAATAGACCGTCATGGACGACTGCTGTCATCCCAGGATTGGGCACTTAATGATACCTTAGGGTCCACTTTAGTCTTTACCTAGAATTTGAATTCCTTCTCTACCCGTCCTTACTTTCCCAGGCGGTGTTTTCTTTTCCTATTTCTCTCTTTTTTTTTTTTTTTTTTTTTTTTTTTACAGTCTTATTATGCATTGGTTATACAAGAGACAAACAGTGCTTAGAGCTGCACCACTGCACATAATTGGCTGCTATGTCTTCTAGCAGGCTTAGCTCACAGACCTAATCTGGAAAGTGGTGCCTGTCGGGCTGTGGCTAGCCGCTCATCCGACTAAAACCTTTTTATGTATTTACTTATATCGGCGGGTGCCATGGTTCTTAGTGTACATACATGTATTTATTTTCAGTGTTCTATTTGTGTGTGTGGGGGGGGGGGGGGGGGGGGAGGTGGGTCTGTGCATTTGCATGCGTTTGTGAGTATGTTTGATACATTCCTTAGCCCTCCACACCATGCCCATTGCCTGCAACCCCCCCCCCCCCCCCCCCTGTTTTTGGGGTTCTATCTCCCTCTCTCCTCCTCCACCTGTCTTTCTCTTGCTTCCTCACTCTCTCATTTAAAAAAAAAAAAAAATGCGAGTCATATGCATTGATTCTTTTACTTAAAAGTACATAGATCTATGATTTAAATAACATATTCTGTTCAGTATATACCTTTGGCTTATCTGTTACAGGAGTCAACATTTTTAGAAAATACAGAGGAATTGAATGCAAGCTCATGTACACAGAACAGTCTACTACTGCCTGTGAAAGCAACATGTATGCACACAATTGCATTTTCATTCCGTTGCACTGACTGAAGAGGCACCCAAACACATGCAGGCTCAAATACACATAAACGTGAATCTCTCTCTCTTACAAATACCTATTATAATGCGCGCGCGCGCACACACACACACACATACATATATTTATGTACAGACATTTGCATGTTCACACATGTGCTAAGATCTGAATGTCACAAACAATGTAGACATGTAGAAGAAGAAGAAAAAACGGAAAAACAGTAAGAAAATTGAAAGTTGTATGAAAAGCAGTTTTCTTAATGTCAGCATGAAGACATGCATCAATAACAGAGAATGGATCAGGTATCACACTTGCTGCTTGCAGTCTGTAAACGAAATTTTCTTTTTCATTTTATTTATTTATTCATTTATTTTGTATAATAAGAACAGTCAGATGCCTACGCATGATGAATCACCATTGTACAGAACTAACATGACCATTGATAGAAAAACTGAGAAAACGCCAGCTGCTGATAACAAATGTTGGGTTTTGGTTTGAAGCCATAAAATACTAGTAGATAGAGAGCCAAGCCACAGGAATAAGAATAAAGTGATAACCATTGCATAACAGCTCTTTCATCAACATCCTCTCTCAGGTTTGATCGTAAAAGGTGTGCCATGGCCTTTTCGCACTCTACTACTACATACTGAGTATATTAATTATTATATTCTGGCCTGACATGTCCCGAAGTTAATACGTTTTCAGTGTATCCGCCCCCATGAAAGTGAAAGGACTACTAGATAGAGAAAAGGGTGTTGGGGGGGGGGGGGGGGGGGGGGGATGACGGACAGCCCTAAAGTCACTTTCTGGGAGGTTTAAAGCGGAAGGCTGCTGTAGAGTAAAGGGACTTGCCCTGGCATGAGAGAGAGGAAGGAGGGGAGAGGGGGGGTGGAAGGGGGGGAAGGGTAGTAGGGGAAGGAAGGGGGGATTGAGGGGTTGAATTACCAGTAGAAGTGTTGCTATGGCTTAAGTAGTGACAGGCAGCAGAAGAAAGAAGAGAGGAGAGGAGAAGGAGGGGGGTGGGAAGGGGGGGTTGGGAGGAGATTGATGTTGCGGTGCAGTAGCATGGGTGGTTGGGTGGGTAGTTGTAGGGCAAGTGTGGAAACAATTTTAGTTCCATCCAACTGGGTGCTGGGTGGGTTGCCGGGGGCCCAGGTCTGTCTTGCTGTTTGCCGGAGTATGTCTCTTGTGCTAGTGCTCTGTCCTGTGTCTCTTCTTGTCTTTTGAACTTTCTTTCTCTCTTGTCATTCTCTCTCTCTCTCTCTCTCTTCTCCACTGCTCTCTCTCTCTCTCTCTCTCTCTCTCTCTCTCTCTCTCTCTCTCATTATAGGCCTTGGCCCCTCAATGAATAAAACTTTCGCATTCCATTCCTATTTGCATTCCTCTCTTCTCTCTCTCTCTCTCTCTCTCTCTCTCTCTCTCTCTCTCATCTCTCCTCTCTCTCTCTCTCTCTCTCTCTCCTCTCTCTCTTTTGTGGCTAGCGCCATTCAAAACCCCCGTCCCATCGCCTCACCCCCCAACCCTTTTAAAAAAAATAAATAAATATGTTTTACCTTTTCCTTCCCTCCCATCCTTCTGTTCTACTGTTCAACTCATTCTCTCTCTTTGTCTGTCACTGTCTGGCGCTCTCTCTCTCTCTCTCTCTCTCTCTCTCTCATCTCTCTCTCTCTCTCTCTCTCTCCTCCTCTCTCTCTCTCTCTCTCTCTCTCTCCCCTCCTATTTATCCCTCTTTCTGTCATTTAAAAAAAACCAAAAAAACTCCCCTCCTTGCCATCCCCCCCCCCCCCCCAAAAAAAAAATCCTAACCATTCTTTTGTTTTACTCTCCATCTCATTCCCACCCATCCCCACCCCCTTCTCTTTCTCTTTCTTTTTTCTTTTCTCTCTCTCTCTCTCTCTCTCTCTCTCTCTCTCTCTCTCTCTCTCTCTCTCTCTCTCTCTCTCCCTCCTCTCTCTCTCTCCTCCCCCCCCTCTCCTCTCTCCCCCTCTCCCTCTCTCTCTCTCTCTCTCTCTCTCTCTCTCTTTCAGAATAATGCAAGAAATGGGCAGAAGACAGCTAGATTATTCATTGTGGTGAGGAGGGAAGTGGCATGTTGGTTAGCAGCCTGAAGGAGCAGTGCAGAATGATTGCCTTCCCCGTTTGTCAACATAGAGGAGGACAGGAATAGAATCTTTGTGATTGGGGTGAGGGGGTGGGGTGGGGGGTAGAGGGTGACAGGGGGGTGGGGTGGGGTCATTTGGTTACCTTCCCGCAGTAAGGGCAAAAGGAAGAAAAAAGTGATGACTTCGTTATTGTCTCGCCTCGTCATCCTGTCTTGTCATCTCTCATTTTGTCTTGGCTTGATCTGATGACAGTCGCTGGGACACTGTCATTGTCGTTGTCTTTTCCTTTTCTTTTCTTTTTCTTTAACAACTGAAAATGCCCTGGTTGTTTCTGTTTTTGTTTTCTTTTTTGATAAATTGCTTTGTCATTGGGGCATTCCTTTTTCTCTTGTCTCCTCCCCCCCCCCCCCCACCCCTCCCCTTTGTATTTTTAAACTATTTAAATAGGTAGTTTTTCACAAGACACATTCACATGCATCTTGGAAAATGTGGGATGTTTCAAAAATTTAAAGTATTGTATGAGCATGATTGGAGGCACCGTGGTCGAGTGGTTTAGGCGGTCAACTCGTGATCCAGAGGTCGCGGGTTCGATCCCCGCTCGGCTCGGTGTTGTGTCCTTGGGAAAGACACTTTACTCCTATTTTCCTCACTCCACCCAGGTGTACAAGTGGGTACCAGCTCTGCTGGGGAAGTATCTGGCGACAGACTAGCGTCCTGTCACAGGGGTGGTGAAAAACCATCAGTTCGCTTAACGCTACAGAAACCGGGATAAGCTCCGGCTCTATGGGCCTTCTGGCTCGAAAGAACATACATGAGCATGATTTATAACTGCGTGCATCTGTGTTCTTACTGTCTCACTCTACCTGTATATAATGACCTTTAGCCATCCCCCATCCCCCCCTTTTCCCTGAACATACACACAGAGGGGTGCACGCACACACACATGCATTCAAGTACACTTGGGCATGCACACATATGCATGCGAGTGTGTGCGCGCGCACACACACATGGTTGTTCTTAGATAGATGGCTTGATGAAAAAAAGCAAATGCATTGCTTATTCAATATACCATCTGGAAATGGCTTGATGAAAAAAAGCAAATGCATTGCTTATTCAATATACCATCTGGAAATAAAAATTTGACTTGACTACAAACCTGTTGGAATTTGTGAGTGAATTAAAAAAACCAACCCAGTTGCTTCAACTGGAATTTGTGCGGGTTCTTTCTTTTTTCTTTCTTTCCCTGCTCCTCTGCTAGAGCTCTAAGGTTCATCAGGGAGAGATTTTGCATCTGCGAGCATTTTTACCCACCATTAAAGTCGCAGCATTCCGACTTAAGAGATAATATGAGTGGGTTCTGATGGATCGTTTTTAGTATATGGACTTCATTATCTAGACAATTTCAAAGGTACTCAGCTTCTGTTTTGGGATCACCATGGTGGGGATCAGTAACAAGAGACACAAGCAAATACTAAGGAAATAGCTTCTGGTGCCACTGTTCATTACTTGATTACATATGTATCAGTCATATCACACAGGATGTAAAGCTCTGTAACAACTTGGAACTGAGTGGTGTGTAAAGTATAAGCACTAGGGAAAAGGAGTGGACTAAAGTACAGACACTAGCCACTATGATGCAGTGGTTAGGGTGTTTGATTCATGGCTGAAAGATAAACTGCAGGTCAGATTCCCATGTGAGTCTTTCATTTTCCTTCTTTTTTTTTTCTTTTTCTTTTTTTAAAAACAAATTCCAGCCAGCTCCTATCGAGGATAATTTTGTTTTGGGCTCAGGGGGAAAACTGGGACCGCACAGTCAAGCCTTATTCATTTCATGGATGCAATTTTGAGAGAGTTGCTCAAACTACTTCACCGACATGTGCAGGTGTTCCTATCTCCCAGGCCTGGTTGGTGTTGCGATACGATAGAAAGCGTGGAGGACACCTCTGTCAATTTGTCTTGAAGCTGATGCACTACCTTTAACATCCCCATGGATATGATCTTCATCACTATCGACCATCATGCAGTAAAGGAGAAACATCTCGTTTTTGATGGCCCACGTTGCTCTGATCTCATGGTGACCTTGGGTTTGGTTTCCCCCACACTTCTGTAGCTGTGATATTTGTCGTCTTCCGAGTCTGGAGAGTCAGTCATAGGAAACAGTCACTGAGTCATTGGAGGGACATAACAGATTGGTCTCACTCCGCCTGGCTCCATGACTTTGCAAATATTGCCTTTAGTTAGGGGCGTAGTATGTGGTGTCCTGTATGTATTGGATCATTGCAGGCATCACTGAACACTGCCAGAGTGACCCAGCAGCAGTGCAGGGCCATTTTTGATGGTGATTGCACAGCAGCCTTAAGATTGATAAGCTCCCTCTGAACTTGTGGCACAACAATCCTGGGTGTGGCTGTAGTGGTGAGATAGGAATGAGTGAAGTGGGAACATCAGGACAGATTCACCACAGAAGGTTATAGTAGCCCCTTCTCCCCAGTATAAAATAAGCAAAACAAACGCCAGTGGTTACTCCATGCTCAACACCCATAACTCTTGGCTTGTGTGTGTGTGTGTGAGACTGTGTGTATCAAGTGTGTGTATTACTTGGTGTGTGTGTGCTTGTATGTTTGTTTTTGTGTATCATTCTGTGTGTATGTGAAAATTACTTTGCATGATAGATTAGATATAAACGAATATGTTTGCTTTGTGGATGACTTTGTTCTGATATGTTGCTGGGCAGGTATGCAATGAAATGCCTGGACAAGAAACGCATCAAGATGAAGGGAGGAGAGACGCTAGCGCTCAATGAGCGCATCATGCTGTCCCTTGTTAGCACAGGGGTAAGTTGCGGACTGTTGCATCTTCTCATTTATCATAAGCTGCACTCTTGATGTTGTGTTATGTTTGCTTGTTGCATAAGGCTATGTGTTTGTATGTTTGCTTTCTCAGTCGTTTTCAAAGTGGTATCTATGGACATAGGGGCACAAGCATGTTCAAGTGCAAATTGTTACGCACACTTTCTGAAAACAGTATTTTGATTACTACCTGATTTTGCGGGAATGGTGTTCTTATATTTTCCTTATTTCAAAAATAATGCTGCACATGTTTTCAACACACAGCTTGAAAAACCAGTCACAGAGACCCAATCATTGATTATAGTCGTTTTTGTGTCTTTGCAGTTGAAGGTTGTTGTTTTTTGGAATGTATGTAAAGGCTACACTTAATTCATATGCAGGGGCAGGCATGGGACTTAACACATTTATGGGCGCATCAAGTTACACCCCAGCTTGGTCAGAACGGCTCTCTAAGAAACAGTGTGTATGCCCCATCTTGTCTGTGAAAACAAATGGGTTTTTCAGGAAGAATTTTCTGGCCTTGCTGCTGATTATTCGCTGTATTTATAGACATAAGATGATCTCTACTTCGCTTCCATTTCCAAATTGGCATACTGGAGGGATGTATTTGAGCATAGAAGCAGAAGAAATGACAAAAAGTGTTGGTAGGAATGGAAACGGTCATGGGTGGACATTGCATATCATCAAGTTAGACACAGTTTCTGGGAAGGCCAACAAGACCAAGGAAGGACTGGCTGTAGGCATCGGCCAGAGGTGTAAAAAAGTGGGAAAAGCTTACCTGCATGATTGATAACAGGTTGTGTGTAGCTGAAATATGCCCAGTGGGATGTTAAATGCAGCTTCCACCTGAGGACAAGTGGCTGTATTTGGATACAGCTTTCTTATGAGATGGTGTGAGAAGGAAAGGAGGTGTGGACTGACACTTTGTTTGACTTTGTAAAAGTTTGTGAGTAACATGTGAGGGAGCTGTTTCTGGGACTGTGTTAAAGCTGAATGTCTAAAGTACTGCAGCACCTACTAAGAAGCCAAAAATGAATTGCTTTTTTTAGGGTGGGATTTTTAAAAATACATATATACATGTAAGCGCTTCAATTTGTTTTTGTTTTTTTTACAAGATTCAGCACTATATGAATTCCATATATTATTATTATATATATATATAATGTATGGGTGTGTTTGTGTGTGTTGACCCCACTGGGGCACTTTGGGCAGTTCCACCGCAGGTGGGAAAAGGGGGAGGAGGAGGGGAAGAGGGAGGGGGGATTAGAAAGAAACTTCAGTATGCTGCTCTTGGCATGTAAAACAAAAGCATCCCCCCCCCCCCCTCCCTTCCCAATCCCCACTCATAACCACAAACTTGGGAATGAGTTTGAGCTCATAAACAGTGAAGAGGAACTCATAATGAAAATAATGGCAAGTTTTCGTCATGCCTTCAGACACGCCCAAAAGTGCTTTATGTCAAAAAGACACATTCTCACATGTTTCCCCATTCTTTGCCCTTTTTTTTTTTCTTTTTTCTTTTTGCTTCTACTTTTTTTTCTTTTTGCTTCTTCTCCTTGCTTTTACTGTGTGGCTGCTGCAGTCATTATCTCCAATATTTCATTCCACCTCTGATTAGACGGAGCTTAAAATAACTCTTGTGTGTGACAGAGAGTCATCCAGAGAGGAGAAAGGGGTCGTAGGGTGGAGGCTGTAAATAGTGCGCGGTAGCATTGAGGAAAAGCCGGTGGACAAAACCACTTTGCCAATAACTGAGTGAGGCTGCTGCTGCTGATGCTGCCGCAAGCATTAACCAGAGCTTTCTTCCCCCGATTTGTTTTTCTCGTTTGTTTTTTTTCTCTTTCTCCGTTTTTCCTTGTTCATTTCT
>CM054157.1:11216098-11253559 GCA_028751875.1 Rapana venosa
TTTGCGTATGTTTGAAGTTGCTGCACCAGGAAATATAGTGGATTCAGTCAGCTCCATCCTTGAAGAAAACAGTTGCACCTAACCGACCGATTCAAAACTTGTTTGTTGTTTTTTCGTGTAGGAAAATGGCTGCCAGTTCTTTTTATCTGCTCTTATGGCTTTTTGTTGCTTTAACTGAGAGAAACTCTGTGTGTGTGTGTGTGCATTGTGTGTTTGTGTGAACTTTTGCTTATTCTTGTGTGTGTGTACATACATGTCATGGGGAGAGGTTTGGACAAGAAAGTGGTTGAAGAAGGATAAGATCGATTGTTTCAAATTGTTGGAAGATGATATATGAGAATGTAGATGTAGAGAAGGCGATAAGAGTTCTGACAGAGTGGAAGAACGCTGTAAAGTGTGTGTGTGTTTATTTTTTTATTTATACCACTTTGTCACACAGATTTCTCTGCGTGAAATTCGGGCTGCTCTCCCCGGGGAGAGTGCATCGCCACAAGAGCAGCGCCACCCTTTTTTTTCTTCTTCTTTTTCCTGTCTGCAACTGTATTCGTTTCCCTATCAGAGTGGCTTTGTTCTAAAGAATTTTGCCAGGGACAACTCTCTTGTTGCCGTGGGTTCTTTTACGTGCGCTAAATAATTATGTGTAACACATTGGCGTGCGTGCGTGCATGTGTGTGTGTGTGTATGCATGTGTAACAAAATCCATGATTGTTTTATTCTATTATATATATATATATATATATATATATATATTATATCGCTTTCCAATCATGGCAAATTTCTCTGCATGAAATTCAGACTGTTCTCCTTTGAAGAGTGTTGCCATCAATGCAGTGCCACTCATTTTCTGACAACAAACCAATCCCCCCTCCCCCCTCACACCCCCCCCCCCCCCCCCCCCCCCCCCCCCCCCCCCCCCTACACACCCCCCCTCCCCAACATGGTTGGGGTGATGTATTCGTGATCTGCTGACCCGGGTTCAATTCTCATTCAAGAGGATTTTTCCTCTGGAGTGAAGAACATCAGTGCCGACTCCACTCTCCCCAAAAGTCTTTAAGATGAGACTATAAACCGAAGTCCTGTGTGCGAACGCACGCAGAACATCTTGCGCACATGTTAAAACCTGTTCCACTTTTCGGAAGAGTAGGCCATTGTGTGCCAGTGGGAACAGATGACAAAATTTACAAAACTGCATACACACGGGGACTGGTTGAAAAAAGCACATAAGTGCTTATTCCATTATCCTCAAAATAAAAAATTAAATTAAAAAAATAAAAAGTAAACACACACAATTTTTAAGTGTACTTTCGTTTGAGAATGGCTTTTTCTACAGAATTTTGCCATGGGTTCTTTCACGTGCGTTATGGTGCACACAGCACTTGGGACCACCTCTCAAAAGTCTAGTGGTTTGGGGGAGGGTAGGGGGGGTGTTGTTTGGACTCTACACACTACTTCATCTGCAGGTAAAGTGTATAGAGTTATACAGTATAGAGGGGGGAAAAGGAGTAGGCCCACAGTAGAAATGCTTAGTTTTGGTTTGTGGGTTGGGAAGAGAAATTTGTTGTGGCTTTTCTTGTTTCTTTGGTGTTGGGTGGGGGGGGAGTGTGCGTTTTGATCTTTGTTCATTTAGTTTTGGAGGTTTGGGGCATGCGTGGGGAGCGGTATAGCTTCTCTAGTCTTACGTATGCAGTGTATTCCACAATGTGTATTGTTCAAAAGAAATGGTATGTGAGTAAAGTAGGGGAGAGGATGAAAAAGTAAGATGATGTTGGCAAGTTGGTGTGTGTGTGTAAAGTAGGGGAGAGGATGAAAAAGTAAGATGATGTTGGCAAGTTGGTGTGTGTGAGTAAAGTAGGGGAGAGGAGGAAAAAGTAAGATGATGTTGGTAAGTTGGTGTGTGTGTAAGTAGGGGAGAGGATGAAAAAGTAAGATGATGTTGGCAAGTTGGTGTGTGTGTGTAAAGTAGGGGAGAGGATGAAAAAGTAAGATGATGTTGGCAAGTTGGTGTGTGGTGTGTAAAGTAGGGGAGAGGATGAAAAAGTAAGATGATGTTGGCAAGTTGGTGTGTTGTGTAAAGTAGGGGAGAGGATGAAAAAGTAAGATGATGTTGGCAAGTTGGTGTGTGTGTAAAGTAGGGGAGAGGATGAAAAAGTAAGATGATGTTGGCAAGTTGGTGTGTGTGTGTAAAGTAGGGGAGAGGAGGAAAAAGTAAGATGATGGTGGCAAGTGGTGTGTGTGTAAGTAGGGAGAGGATGAAAAAGTAAGATGATGTTGGCAAGTTGGTGTGTGTGTAAAGTAGGGGAGAGGAGGAAAAAGTAAGATGATGTTGGCAAGTTGGTGTGTGAGTAAAGTAGGGGAGAGGAGGAAAAAGTAACAAAGAAGAAATATAATTAGCATTCTGCAAATTGGTTTCGTCCAAATGTTAGGCCTGTGCATTTGTGTGGGGCTTGGCAAACTGTCGTGTAATGGCGAGCAGAATGAAAACCAATCTTATCCTCTTTTAAGTAAGAGTTCAGTGCGAGTTCTTCTTCAGCCACCTGGGTGTGGGCTGTCAGTGATGGAGTGTGTTGTGTGTTGCATCATAAATTCATATGCTGAGAATCAGTTCATTCAGCCTCTGGTTGCCTCCCTTTTTATCTTTAAAAAAAAAATTGTTCTTGTATTTCTTATCCCTTCCAGTTTTGCTTGGTCATGTGCGTAAACATCCATACTCAGTGCATTAATTTAACATCCACTGTCATCGCGTTGCCATGGCCACTTTGCTGCAAACAGCGGATTGGGCAATCAATGAAATGATTCGGTCATGCAGTAGATATCCGTTTTTCGTGAGATCCAAACTTAAAACAGGTACCTGTGCAGTCGTGCTGCTTCGCCCGTTGCAGCCTTTTGTGTCTTGTCTGTCGCCCGTCTACGACCTTTCCATTAGCCTGTCATTCTGTCAGTGGTTTGCAGGCTGAGCAGCAGGCAGGCAGGCAGGCAGGGAAGGAAAGGAAGGAAGACTAGCTGTTTGTGGGGGGAAAGAGGGGAGGAAGCAAAGAGAGGGGAGGAAGAAAATCAATAGACACAAAGTGCTGTGTGTCAAAGCTTCAACTTGGGACACTGATTCCCGCCATGCATTGGCTGCAGCCCCGTCTCCTCTGCCTCTAGCACCCTCTTCAGGCTCCCTTACCTAAGTGGAGATTCCTTCCTCACCGCCCTCATTCCAGCCTTCTCCTCCTTTTACTTTCCATACAGTCAGTTTGGCCAGAAAGAGTAGTGGGGGTGTTGGGCTGACATTTTGCTTTTGAGACCCCCCTTTCCCCACTCGGTTGGGTTATGGAGGCAGGGATTCTGCTTCGAAGTACGCATTGTTGTGATGACAAAATGTATGCCTTTTCCATATTCATGCTGCTTTTAGCTCTCTCTCTCTTTTCTCCCTTGAAAGGTCTGTGTTAGGGAAGTGCAAATCGAAGAGAATTTGATAGCTTATTTTCGGGATAAAGTAAATACCACTTTGGTCATTTTCATTGTTCCGGTATCACATGCAGCGAATTACTAGTTGATGTTGCGGATGATTTTGAACAGTTTAGGGGTTGAATTGCATAGATTATTAAGCATGGTGATAAATGGTCAAATGGCTTTAAGGATCAGCTAGACTTTGAGCGACATGGTTTAATTAAAATTCATTTGGACTTCCAGAGCCCAAATTATCTTCTTTACTATTACCTTTTGGGAAGTTAGTAATTTTTTTGTGTTTTTATAATTTACATTAGTTTAAATATAATTGTTCTCTAAATGCTGCGGACTTACATTAATGATTCTGTGATTTGTACCTTCGTTTGCGCTTTCTGTCAGTCTCTGTCTGTTTGCCCCCTCCCCCTTCTCTCTTCTCTTTTTCTTTTTTCTCTCTCCAATAGTAAAACATATTCATGCTGTCTAATGCATTCCTTTGTTCATAATGTATTTACTGAACATAAGATTCTACTGTCCTGTTGAAAAAGATTACACATACACACACACACTACACCACACACACACACTACACCACACACACACACTACACCACACACACACACTACACCACACACACCACACACACTACACACACACACACTACACCACACACACACTACACACACACAACACACACACACACACACAACACACACACACACATCACCACACACACATAACACACACACACACACCACACACGCAAACATACAACACACCGCCACACACACCACACCACACCACACCCGACCACACACACACACACCACACCACACCACACCTGACCACACACACACACACACACACACACACACACACACACACACACACACACACACACACACACACACTACACCACACACACAACATCACACACAAAACATACACACACACACCACCACACACACACACTACACCACACACTATGCCACACACACACACACACACACTACGCCACACACTATGCCACACACACACACACACACACACACACTACGCACACACACACACACACACACTCCACACACACTATCCACACACACTATGCCACACACACACACAACACACACACAACACACACACACACACACACACACACACAACACACAACACCACACACACAACACATAAAACAACACACCACAACACAACACACAACACACAACACACACAACACACAAACAACACACACAACACAAACTCCACACAACACAGAGAAAGAACTCTGCTATCACTAGGGTGCCCCAAACTTTCTTCTACATACGCTCGAAAAGGTGACAGGACTATCAGTAATATGTGACTGATAAAACTTTTCTTTAATGAGGAAAAAACCAATAAACAAACAAACAGTATCAAAGCAGAACTATCAGTAATATGTGACTGGTATAAAACTTTTAACAAGAAAAAACAAACCACCCAACGAACAAACGAAGATTATCAAAGCTTTAAGGACCTGGGTTTCTACAGCTTGCTGCCAGCTGTGGGAAAGTCCGGATTCCATGGTCTTTGTCCTGAGGCAACTTGCTCAAGATTAACTGATGGAACAGTAGGGTTTAATAGGGAGAGGTGTGCGTGTGTGGAATTTTCCCTGTGCATTAGAATCTATGGCATAATAAAAAAAAAGGGGGGGGGGGGGGGGTGGAAGGAAGTTGCTGCAGTATACTAGAATCTGTTAAGTTTGGGGTGGGGGGTTGCACCAAGACAGAGGACATTACTTGAGAAAGGGAAATGCAGTTTGGCAGAGTCTCCTAGAATCATTTAAAATATAAAAAAAAGAAAGAAAAAGTAAATGTAGTGTGCTGTTGAGATGTTGTTTCTTGACTGTATTCTTGCTTTCTTTGTTGCATAGTTGTGTGTGTGTGTGTGTGTGGTATACACGCTCATGAGTGTACATGCATGCATGTGTGCTGTTGGGGCTGAGCATAGTTGCATGCATCATGGCATGTGTGTGAGTGTGTGTGTGTGTGTGTGTGTGCATGCTTATGAGTGTACATGCATGCATGTGTGCTGTTGGGGCTGAGCATAGTTGCATGCATCATGGCATGTGTGTGAGTGTGTGTGTGTGTACACGCTCATGGGTATACATGCATGCATGTGTGCTGTTGGGGCTGAGCATAGTTGCATGCATCTTGGGATGTGTGTGAGTGTGTTTGTGTATGTGTATGTGTACACGCTCATGAGTATACATGCATGCATGTGTGCTGTTGGTGCTGAGCATATTTGCATGCATCTTGGCATGTGTGTGTGTGTGTACATGCTTATGAGTGTATGTGCATGCATGTGTGCTGTTGGTGCTGAGCATAGTTGCATGCATCTTGGCATGTGTGTGTGTACTTGCTTATGAGTGTATGTGCATGCATGTGTGCTGTTGGTGCTGAGCATAGTTGCATGCATCGCGGCATGTGTGCATGGCCCCAAACAGACAGAAAGTGGACATATAGTATAAGTAAAGTAATGGTTAAACGAATGGTAAGAAGAAAAAGACAAAAAGTGTAAATAGGTTTAACTGAGAAGAGTGGAGTAGGCAACCTGAACGACATAATCAGAGAGATGGAGGGGAGGGGGGAGGGGGGGGGGGGGGGGAGTGCGGGAGGAGCAAACAAACAAAAGCTTTGCAGAAGCCAGACACTAGGAACAGGCTGTGGGGCACCACAGTATTCGTTTTGTTTGTTGGTTTGGGTTTTTGTGTTGTTGTTTTGGGTTGCTTTTGGTTTTTTTGAGTCACTGACCCATTCCATAAACATAGTTTTTGAGGTTGCTGCGACTTGTTCTTCATATGTTGTGAAGAAAACCTAACTCGCACTAGAAGCAGCAGCCCCCAGGCCATAAGAAGAGGGGGAAAACCCCAGGTTTCTACTTTTTATTTTAGGTTGGATGTTTTTGTGTGTGTGTGCCATTCTGTGTGTGTGTTGTCTTCGATTTTACGTCTGTTCACTCTCAGTGATATTAGACGATCTGTGTGTGTGTGTATCTGTCTGTATCAAAGTCAAACTTTTATTTTCAGATGGTACATTGAATAAGCAGTGCATTTGCTATTATTTTCATCAAGCCATCTATCTAAAGAAAAGAAAAAAGAGAATATATATGCAGACATAGAATAAAAAACCTAATCAATGATAAACCATACAAATCAAGCAAGAGAAGACAATAATATGTGCATACATGGAATTAAAAACAAAACATAAAACCCTAACTAATATTAAACCATACAATTCAAATAATTAGAAAATCTCCTGAAAATATATCCACCATAATACAAACAAACAAGCCACAAAGAAAAACCAAACCAAAACAAACAAAGAAGACAAAAACAAAATAAAAAAAGACACACCAACTGCTCCCCCTCCCCCCCATCTCACTCACACACGTTTTGTGTGTGTGATTTTCTTTTTCTCTCTCTTTTTCTTTCCTTCTTGCCTTTATGATTAACAGTTAATTTGAGGGTTAAAGATTTATTAGAAAGCACCGTGTCTGCCAAAGAATCGACTTCACTGATGCATGACCAACTGCATTACCCAAAAAGCCAGTTGAGCTTTAAGGAGATGTGTTCCTTTTTCCTACCCCCCCCTTCCCCCCCACAAAAAAGATGTAAATTGCAAAGTGTATTGTATTTATTATGACATGTTGTATGACATAGCTAACCACTGACATGCGGCATGTGTCAACTTTCAGTGGTCTGTGGAAATTCATGCATAAAACATCCACCTGAGATTCGACAAGTGCACTGACTTATGTAGCTGGTCAAACGCATTTGCTGTCTTGATCTTCGGCAAACAAGCATGTACATATGGCAAAGAGTAAGGCATTGGCAGGTATGCTGGTTTGTTTGTTTTTTTAATCTCCATTCTTAATTAACTGAGTGAAACTGAGATAGTGAAGCTCAGATTCGAACCTGTGACTTGCAGTTTAACCACCAGAAACCCATGGCCCTTTTTGGCCAGTGGGCGCTTGGGTTGTGGGTGTTGACGACAAAGGATGCCAGGTTTAACAATTGCCATGACACTCTCTGCTTGCAGAAAAAAGGAGGTGTCTGGTATTGAACGGGAACGTAATATAATAAAGAACATCTGTGGGGAAGGAATCCAAATGGATAGATGAGAAAGAGAAGAGGAGAAAAAAAGAGAAGAAGAAAGCAGGCCATGCTTCCTGTGGGTAAAAGGTTTGCCAGACATTGCCTGCTCTGTGCAAATGCAGCTTGTTCTTTCACGCCCACATGTACACTGCTTCTCATGAGAAAAGTGTGTGTGTGTGCGTGCGTGCATGTGTTTTGCAGTGCTTCCCCTCGTACACACATGTTTAACTTATTGTATATTCAAACATGTGTGCATGCATTTGCACCCATATTGTCAGCGCATGCTGGTTTATAGACACACTATTGAGATGCACATGTGCATGTATGCCTGTGTACATGCCTGCATACACACACAGATGCTTGCACGCATGCATGGATGTGTGCATGCACGCATGCATGTGCGCACACACACACACACACACACAACACACACACAGATTCACAGATGTGCATTCACAAAAACATCAGCTTATGCATGCATACATGTTAGCTTGCAGACTGCACACTTTTGAAAATGCAGATCCACTTGTATGTGTTAATACCCATCTTGCTGGCCATCCATTTGTATGTACGCGCATTGTATTCACAAGTCAATTGTATGCGCGCGCACACACGCACGCACACACATCCTCCCTCCCTCCCTCTCCTCTCTCTTCTCTCTCTTTCTCTCTCTCTCTCTCTCTCTCTCTCTCTTCTCTCTCTCTCTCTCTCTCTCTCTCTCTCTCTCTCTCTCTCTCTAACACATTCAACTTCAAGCTACCCTTTTCTGGTTTTGCCGTCTCTCACTCTTTGATCTGTGTTAAAAATGAACACGTATGTATACACCAGAACTCTCTTCTCTGCTCCGCTCTGTGCAACCTTTGACAATAGGTTGACAAAATGAAGCTAACCTCAGGTTTAAAACATGGTTATTGACGGAACTCGTCACAGGGAAAATTATGTTTGGAAATGGGGAGTTTGGTCACACAGAGCCCGGTAGGAAGCTTTCAGGTCGTCTATGTGATTAGAAATGGCAGGTTAGTGGTAATGGCTAGGCTTGTTGCTTAGAAAGTAGGCCTTGTGGATCTAGCTTTTTATTTTATTAAAACAAAGTCATTGAGGAAACTTTTGATCATCAGAGAATTGTTTGAGGAGTGTGTGTGTGTGCATGTGTGTGCTTCTCTTTAGAAAAAAAAAAGTATGCACATTGCATATAATTATGTATTCATTCTGTTTGTATAAATGAAAAGTTCAAGGAAAATGCCTCCCCCCCCCCCCCCCCCCTCCCCCTTGAAAACCAGTATGGGAAACAGGAGGTACTTACCATTTTATTAAAGAGCTTTGGAAGAACACATAATTTATCTGTTCTTTAAAAAATAACATATTTTAGAACTCTTGGAAATATGAGTCTCTTTTTTGTTGTTGTCTATCTTTCCCCCAATATTTACATTTGGAGAAAACTGGTGTCACCCTAATGCTGCCTGTAATGTTGTTGTGACCTGCATTACAACAGCTTTTAATATAAAAAAAAAATTAAGTAACGATGAGAGCTGTGGATAAGCACCCCGTTAAAGCTTGACCTAAACTGTCCTTTACCCAGCGACAATGCAGTGAAATGTAGGATGAAATGATTAGTACTGGGGTTGTTTGTGTCTGCTTTTATTCTCTAAAACCTTGTGTGTGTGTGTGTGTGCTTCTATAAAAGCTGAATTGAATGTGCTGGCATCAATTAGCATGAGTAAAGTAGGTTCTGTAGCGCAATAAGAAGTGAGCATCTGCTGCCATTTTCATTGTTTACCCATATAGATGAAAGGCTGTTTGTCTCAAAGTATGCCAGGTATTAAAAAAGAGGGGGGGGGGGATGATCACAAGTGAGTTACTTGAAACCTTTCTGTAATTTTTTTCTTTCAGTTTGTTTGGTTGATAGTTGTTTTAAGATTTTGGGGATTGTGGCTTGGCCTGAAGGTATGTTCAGACTCTTGTTGAAGTTGTTTTTGATGAAAGGTAAGGGGGGAGCGTTTGTTTTATTTTGTTTTTGTTCCTCAGGTAGAGAGAGCTCAGAGGTTCACCAAATGGTGAGATTTTTGCTTAATATGCAACCATTTCCTCCCCCTCCATTTAGGTAGCCGGATTCCAAATAAAGTTATGGTGTCTAAACAAGACAGCTGTGTGCATGTTGGGTATGGGGGGGTTTTATTATTATTTTTTAAAAATCTGTTTCTACTGGCACAAAATGGCCAACTCTTCCGAAAACCAGAACCCGCTTTTAACATGTACGCAAGATTTTCTGCATGCATTCTCTCACAGTGTCTCGGGTTATAGTCTCATCCAAAGGACTTTGTGATGTTCAGTTTGATTTTTCCCGTCAAGCTGGGAGGAAAGGGCAAGGCTGGGAATCGAACCCAGAACCTCGCGTTTTTGACTTGTAAGGCAGGTGAACGCCTAAACCATCATGCCACCTTCCTTCTTATAGAGTTACATTTGCACAAGTATTGCGATATCCCACCCAGGTTGATGTGGTCCTTAGGGTGATATACTGTACGGATTATGGCTCAAAAACGACATTCTGTACCTTGTGTTCACCAGGAGGGTAGCCCATTCATCGTCTGCATGACATACGCATTTCAAACTCCTGAGAAACTGTGCTTCATTCTGGATCTGATGAACGGAGGCGACTTGCACTACCATCTGTCACAACATGGAGTGTTCACGGAGAAGGAGGTTCGGTTCTACGCTGCTGAAGTCATGCTGGGTCTGGAACACATGCACAGCCGTTTTGTCGTGTACAGGGACCTCAAGGTGAGACCGATGGCATTTTGTGGGGGGTTTGTTTTTGTTGTTGTCTTTCTTTCCTGTCAGTGTGAAATATTGGCTGTAGATATTTTAAGGTTTTCGCCTGTTATAGAGTTGCTTTTACTGACAACTTAGTGAAAGAGAGAAATTCAAGACAGATTATATATATATATATATTATATATTATATATATATATATATAATATATATATATATAGTCGCACACACACACCACACCACACATAACACCCAACCACACCACACACACACACACACACACACACACACACACACACACACACACACACACACACAAGGTCCTTGAACTTTGTGTTGGGTCTGTTTTGTGTGACTAGCTTTGGAAGCTGGCAAGTTCTATCATCATCACAAGAGCACTTATTTTCTTATTGCTTTGATTCGATTTTACATCTGTTCACTCTCAGTGGTATTAGTTCTTGTTGCTTGTGTGTTAGGTTACATCTGTGGTTGATGAGAAATCTCAAGCCAGCCAGATTTGATCATATGTGGTGCATTTTTAGCCTCATTGAATTAAATTGAATTGAATACCACTTTCAGGCATGGCAGATTTTCTCAGCGTGAAATTTGGGCTGTTCTCCCTGGGGAGAGCATGTTGCCACAAGAACAGCACCACCCTTGTTTTTTTTTCTTCTGATATTATCCTGTTTGCATTGTGTATTTGTTTCCCTACCAGAATGGCTTTTCTTTTTCTACAGAACTTTTCCAGGGACAACTCTCTCTTACATGTGCCAAATGCGTGTTGCACATGGGACCTCGGTTTATCGTCTGATCCGAAAGACTAGCTCACAGACCATTAGTACTCAAGGTGTCGTAGATGGAGGGGAAATTTGGGGTCTGAAATTGGGATTGAACCAGCATTTCTCACTTTTAAGGCAGGTGTGTTTCTTCTAGACCACAGTCATATGCATTTACATCTAGTATGTGGATCATTTATGTTTGTCTTGTTGACACTCTTACTTTTTCATTGGTTACAATTTGATTGCCCTGCAATGATCAGTATTTGCTTTTGTCATTGCTATTGCTGGATCTTAATAATTTGATTGCCTCGTTAATGACATGCTGTTCTCTTGAGGTAATCTAAGATTCCATTTAATTTCTATTTAGTTTACATATTGTGCATGACATGATTACTATGAAATCATTCATCATCACCACCCTCCTCCCTTTTTTCTTTTATATTGTTTTTCACTTCTTCTTTTTTTTTTGTCGTAATACCTGTCACAGGTTTTTCTCCAAAGATCATTTATCATATAATCAGGTCACATCACCCCTTCCCCTCATTTTAAAAACAAAGAAAATCTGATGTCATATTATTATCATTCACAGACTCTTCCCTTTTAGATTGCTTATGTGATGGTCCTGTTAGTATTGCCATCCTCTCTGTCTGTGTCAGCCTGCCAACATTCTCCTGGATGAGAATGGCCACGTCAGGATATCGGATCTGGGGCTTGCCTGCGACTTCTCCAAGAAAAAGCCCCACGCCAGCGTGTGAGTAGCACCTTCTTGCCCGCTTCTGGCCGATAGCGTAAGCGTGCCGGGCTCCCTGATAAAAGATCTGGGCCCTTCGGTAAACCACAATGGTGTGGGAAGGGCACGGTGCAGGTTTCCACGAATGCGGGCCATGTGAAACGAGGCTTGTTAATTTGATGTCGCCATGTTGTTTTGATCGTCTGTGTTAATGTGACGGTAGTTAATGTGACGTGTAGGGGTGGGTGTTTTGTTCTTCTTCATGCGTTATTCAGCATCAGTGATTCGCTGGCTTAGCATGATGAAAGGGTGTGTGGGCTGAAGCACGCAAGTGCTCTCTGAGAGGATCAGATTGCATATGAGATGATTTGTGTCATGCACCTTGTTGGTATTGACTGCTGCATTAGTTTGTGTGTGTGTGTGTGTGCGTGCGTGCATGTGTGTGAGGAAAAGAGAGAGGGGGAGATAGTGTTAGTGATTGAGTGAGAGAGAGAAGGTGGTTGATATTGATTGCTGAATTAGCAGTCGTTTATGTCTGTGTTGATATTGAATGTTGCATTAGCAGTGATGATGATGATCATCATGATCATGATAATGGTGTGTGTGTATTTTATGTGTGTGGTATTTTTGTGGATATTGACTGTTGCATTAGCGGTGGAATGTTTGTATGGAGGGTGTAGGGTTAAAAAGTTTCCTTCCCTCAAATTAAAACACAAAAAACCCCAAACAAACAACAACAAAACCCACTGAAAATGTCACAGCTGTCTCGTGTGTGCTCTGAAAATGCATGACAAGACTTTTGAAAGAGCTCTATTTCTGTGTATACTTGTACAGCCATGTGACATGTAGAGTATTACCTGTATATTACAAAGCAGAGGGAGAGGAAATAGAGAGAGAAGAACTGTGTGTGTGTGTGTGTGTGTCAGCATGTAAGCACACTCAACGTATGTTTTGTCAGCAAGTGGGCTTTAGGTCCAGCCATCCATCTTGCTTGTAAAGCAAGAAAAGTACGCACAGGTCGTGCCAGCATGTTATTAGTCTTTCTCGGATTCACCAGGAATATTGCATGTGATGTGATCCTTTTGGCATTCCTGTCAGCCAACTAATCATAGAGATCTCTTCTGGGCCGCATTTTTGTGCTCGTTCCATCTCGGATAAGGCCTCAGATCGGTTCAGCGGAAATCCTCCTCCCCCCTCCTCCTCCCCCAACCCCCCTTCTTCCCTCGATCGGTTCAATGTAAATCACCCCCTTCTTTCTCATTCCCCACCCACCCACCCCACCCCCCTTGCCCGCCCCACCATCTCCATGCCCCATCCCCAAGATCACTATTCGTTGTCATGTGCCTGGGAGTTCAATGATACACATGCTGACAGTAGCAGCGCGTGTATTTGCCCTCGCTCCATGCGTGCTTGCGATTGAAAGGCCTTTTGTTGGAGATGTAATGGATTCCCTGTTAAATTAATTTGTTTGGGTTTTCTTTTTTTTGTTGTTCTTTATTTTTATTTTAGTGCACACTGATTGAAAAACACGTGTTTGCTTTGAAAGCTTGGAGTTCTAATTAAGGGCGTTTGTTTCTGTCTTTTAATCAATTTAATGACCTGCTGGCGATTGCAGTAATTCTCTCTCTCTCTCTCTCTCTCTCTCTCTCTCTCTCTCTCTCTCTCTCTCTCTCTCTCTCTCTCTCTCTCTTCTCTCCCTTTTCTCTCCCTTTCTCTCTCCTGCGTATGCTTGCTTGTCAAATCTGATCAGGCTATAAGGATTTTACATGGACATTGCTCTCTCACCCCACTTTACCAGCTCAGGTTGGTAGATATGCGTAATAAATTGAGTCTGTTTAATCACCTCTGTTGAAACAAGCTGTGAGTTAGGGTAGTAACGTCTGTTGAGTAGGCCATGGTGTGCCGGTGAGAACGGATAACAAAATTTTACAAAACTGCATACACACGGGGACTGGATATAAAAAATCACATGAGTGCTTATTCCATTATCCTCAAAGCAAAAGAAGAAGGGAAAAAAGAGTGAGTTCAGTCAGTGTTCTTTCTTTAGGCCCTTGAGACTCGTTAAGTTATAAATAACACAAATGAAGAAATGATCTCTCTCGGCACTCTCCAAATATCCCAAACCGTCATCACTGCTAAATGAAAACCGCCAAAGCTGCAAGAACGAAAACTTTCTACTGTTTTTTTTAATAAGTTTTTTTTTAAGTAAGATTATTGTACTGTTTTATTACGTAAAATTTATCAACACAGTTTACATAGAATTTATTCCAGCATCACCACCCTCTTTATCTCGCTGGTGGTTTTTGTTGTTTGTTTTGGGGTGGGATGTGGTTTTTTTTTTTGCTGTCCCCAGGAGTTCATTTCTTTCAGGGATAAACTTTGTACAATGCATGTTTTTCCCCATACGGTTGTGTACAGGTGCTTTCCTTTTCCTTTGAAGTTAATTTTTCATGGCAAAATATCACAGCACTGCTGTTTTGCGAAAGCCATTCTGTCGTGTCCCCTTCCTCCCTCCTGAAACCTTTTATCCTTAAAATTTTATTTTAAAAAAATCTATTTCATGTTTGTCAACAGCAGGTACGTCATCACGTTGTTGTGTCACTGCCATTATCATAGTCACTGTCACTTATAAGGGGGAAACCAAATAAAGAAGCAACAACAACAAAAAGGGGGACAGGGGGTGAGATAGCAAAGAAGTTTGAAATTCATGAATGCAGAAAGTGCCCCTTATATTGATCGTACTTTCCTTCTACACAAAGAAAGTACCTCCACATTATCTCACTTATTATCTGTATATGACGAAAACTCCTGCACATTTCATTTCTTCTCTATGGAGTAGACACATCCACATTATTCTGTGCTCTAAGACACCTCCACATTGTTCTGTGCACTAAGACACCTCCACATTGTTCTGTGCACTAAGACACCTCCACATTGTTCTGTGCACTAAGACACCTCCACATTGTTCTGTGCACTAAGACACCTCCACATTGTTCTGTGCCCTTCTGCGTGGAGAGAGCACCTCCACATTGTTCTGTGCCCTCCTGTGTGGAGAGAGCACCTCCACATTGTTCTGTGCCCTTCTGCGTGGAGATAACACCTCCACATTGTTCTGTGCCCTCCTGTGTGGAGATAACACCTCCACATTGTTCTGTGCCCTCCTGTGTGGAGAGAACACCTCCACATTGTTCTGTGCTCTTTTGTATGGAGGGAACACCTCATTGTTCTGTGCTCTTCTGTATGGAGAGAACACCTCCACATTGTTCTGTGCTCTTTTGTATGGATAGAACACCTCCACATTGTTCTGTGGTCTTCTGTATGGAGGTGGAGGGAACACCTCCACATTGTTCTGTGTAGAGGGAACACCTCCACATTGTTCTGTGTAGAGGGAACACCTCCACATTGTTCTGTGCTCTTTTGTATGGAGGGAACACCTCCACATTGTTCTGTGCCCTTCTGTATGGAGAGAACACCTCCACATTGTTCTGTGCCCTTCTGTGTGGAGAGAACACCTCCACATTGTTCTGTGCTCTTCTGTATGGAGGTGGAGGGAACACCTCCACATTGTTCTGTGTAGAGGGAACACCTCCACATTGTTCTGTGTAGAGGGAACACCTCCACATTGTTCTGTGCCCTTCTGTGTGGAGAGAACACCTCCACATTGTTCTGTGTAGAGGGAACACCTCCACATTGTTCTGTGCCCTTCTGTGTGGAGAGAACACCTCCACATTGTTCTGTGCTTTCTGTATGGAGAAGACGCATCCACATTATTCTGTTGTTGAAATAACAGTCAAAAACCCAGTGGAGATTTCTGATTTAGGGACCAACCCCATTATTCTGTGCCTTTCTGTTATATGATATTGGGAGTTGAGGTTGTGTTGGTGTTGTTATGGTTTTGAAGGAGTAGGGTGTTCAGAGGAGGGGGAAGTGGCGTCAATTTGGGCGGGGGGGGGGGGGGGGGGGGGGTTTTGTACATAATTATTCTGATTTGATTTTCTTTTTCTTTTGTTTGGTTTTGGTTTTTGCCTCACACATAATTATTTTCTGAATTTTTTTTTGTCCGTTGCAGAGGAACACATGGCTACATGGCACCTGAAGTCTTGATGAAAGGCCAGGCCTATGACTCCAGCGCTGACTGGTTCTCCTTTGGCTGCATGCTCTACAAGCTTCTCAAAGGGTGAGCCCCTTTCATGGAATTTGGTTTTTTCTTCATATTTTATTCTTTTATATCGAGGACAATGGAATAAGCACTTATGTGGTTTCTTTACATCTAGTGTATGCAGTTTTGTAAATTCTGTCATCTGTTCCCACTGGCACACAATGGCTTACTCTTACGAAAAGCGGAACAGGATTTAACGTGTGCGCAAGATGTCCTGCATGCGTTCGCACACAGGGCCTTGGTTTATAGTCTCATCTGAAAGACTTTGGGGGAGAGTGGAGTCTGCACTGATGTTGATGTTGTCTGTTTCATATTGTATTGTGTTCTGTACTACTTTTAATCATGGCAGATTTCACTGCGTGAAATTTGAGCTGCTCTTCTCCCCTGAGGATTGTGTCACAAGAAGAGCAATGTCAACTTAAAAAAAATAAAAAACTGTAATAAATTTTCCTGCCTGCATAAGTTATTTCTTTCCCTTTGAGAGTGCTTTTTTTCCCCTTACAGCTTTCCCCTTACAGCATTTTGTCAGGGACAACTTTCTTGGTGTGGTGAGTTGTTTTACATGCGCGGAGTGCGTGTTACACGTGGGACCTCGGTTTATGGCCTTATCTGAAAGACCACCACTCGAGGCCTAGTAGATAGGGAGAAAGTTCAGACACAAACGAGGATCGAACTCTACATGCTTCACTCTAGGCAGATGCGCTACCTCTAGATGATCTCTTCCTTTGCCCTTCATTGTCTTTTTATTTTTTAGTTTCGTTTTCATTTGGGGGAAAATCGTATTAGAAACCCTAAATTTTGTGTATAAAGTGTAACAGATGAATTAATCAGAGGAAGTGATCTGTACATCAGAGGCTGTCTATAGGAGTCGTGCGTGAAAAAGTGAGTGTGGGAGATGTGAAATGACCAGAAAATTTATCGACAAGCTTGATTCATTCCTGTGCTTTGTTTGCAGGCACAGTCCCTTTCGACAGCACAAAACGAAAGACAAGCATGAAATCGATCGCATGACCATGACCATGGTAAGCATCAAAACATGATGTCACTGTGTGTGTCCATTTGTGCGTATAAAAGTGCGTGTGTGAGTGTCAGTGAATGCACAATGCATTTGTGCATACTTATTTGTAACTGTGCAGGTGACTGACAAGGGATGTGTATGCATGTGCACAAGCATACATGTGTGGGGGGGGCACGCACGCACGCGTGCGTGCAAATATATGTGTGTGTGATGACGGACAAGGAATGTGTATGCATATGCACAAGCATATGTGGATGTGTGTGTGTGTGTGCGTGCATGCATGCATGTGGGGGTGTGAGAGAGAAAGAAAGACACAGAGAGAGAGACTTCAAAACCAATTTCATGCCTGTGGGTTTGTTTGTATTGAACGCTTGAGGAAAAAATCAAAGCATTTGATCAATATATGTTCCGTCATGTCTTGCTGCTTTGGCACTGTGCCAGTTCAGGCTTATAGAAGCAACAAACTCACAATCACAGGAGGATGATCAGGGTCAGAAAATCAAAGTTTTCACTCGAAACGTTTGCTTTGGGGGAGCCCTTTTCATCTTTAGCTAATAGCATCTCCTCCTGGGTATTCTCTCTCTTTCCCCAGCCCTCCCATCTTCCAGCCAGAGCAAAGTTTTAGGGATTGCTTCCGAGGTTTGTTTTTTTTGGTTTTGTTTTCTTTTCAGAATCTGTTGTCTCCTTCAAGCTGTTTTGTCAGTGGAAGGAAGGGGTGAATATGAGGCTGGCAGCGTTGTCTGCAGAATGTCTTTTATATTTAGTGTAATTCTGGAAGTAGCAGACACATTGACCTTTGTTTTACTTCATTTTCCATTACTGGGTATAGCCAACTTGTTGAAGATTACCCCTGTCTGTGAGAAACGTTTTTAAATACCTGAAATTTGCCTGAATCTTGCCTAATAAGACATAGTTTCAGTAAACACTTGTTGTTGTTGTTGTTGTTGCTGAAGAAACCTTTGCTTAACAAGAGATAGATTCAGCAGGCGCTTTTTCGTAGTTAGTGATTAACGAAGAAGGGGAAAGAGGCAGTGTCTTAAAAGAAAGGGTAGGAAAGGTGTGTGTTCATTTTCCTGAAAAATCACAGGCAGTTTTTGTTGTTGTTTTTTGGGGGGTGGGGTGGGGGTGGTTGTTTATAGCTTCACTAGCAAGACTTGTCATTCAAGGTGCACATAGGTAGAGCAGAAGAGTTTCAAAATACCTTGCCTACAGGTCTGAAGCACAACACTTGTCATATTTCTGCCCAGGGACAGGCATATGCCAGGGGCTCTTTTGGTACAAATACTACCGTTGCCTTGAAATAATGGAGTTGAATTTTCCATTCTCCCCCTTTGTCATTTCATTTTTCTTGCTTATTTTCTGCATTTGGGGGGTAATATTTGTACCACACAAATCCTTCGTATTTGTCTTAAACGGAATTGAATAATAAGTGTATATTTAAGGGTTTTGAAGACACGGGAGGCTTGATGTTTGTTAACTGTGATATGTTTGTCAGGGTTAATTATAGAATTCCGTAAAGTTGATGGGATAACAGTCTTATTGTGGCTTTAGTTGTCAGTTGGACTGTAAGCAGCAGTATAAAGAATGGTTCTTCTTCATCACCCTCAAACACTCAGACAGCAACTACTGTTGTCTGTCATATGAGCGAAAATGCATTGCGCTGCTTTAAAATGCCTGACAAATCAGGCCTAGTGCATCCGACTTTGACATGAGAGAGAAATGTTATCTTTAAGTCTTTCTGGATAAAAGGCAGGAGAATGAAGCAAGTAGGCAGAAATAGACGAGAAGGAGATTACAGGAAGAAAAGAACCAAGGAAGAGAGGGATTGAAAAGAGGGAATTCCTGGCACAGAATTTCCAGGTGGCGATGCTATTTATACTGGCAGGCCCCCAGTGTCTCAAGTGGGGGGGAAAGGGGGGGCAACAGTGGTTGTGCTAATGATAGCAATAAGACTCGTGTATCTTCTGGCTCGTTTTAGGCACGGGTAGCTATTACTGACATAGGAATAGTGATCATTTACTTTCCTTGTTTATTTCTTACAGGCTGTGTACATTCCTTCAAAAGATGCCAGTAACATTATCTCTGCATGAGTTTCTGGTCTTTTTGAAATTAAGTCTATGACTTTCTAACCCTCTCAAGAATGCTGCCGAGAAAGAGCTATGCAAACCACTATCGTGTTTGCAAAAATGAAACTCCATATAATTATGGAAATGAATATTAAGACCAAAGGGGAAAAAATCCTACATTAGACTGTGGTCTGGTATTCACATGACTGTTTTCCAGTTGTACCCAACATCCCAGTTGTTGATGGAAGACCGGCATGTTCCAGTAGGTCCAGAGTCTAGCAATGCTGGGCTAGTGATTCTTCCTGTCAAAGGATGTGCAGACCAGTGAGATCCTGTCCGCCATGAAGTCATAATGTGGCTACCTTCGGGGGGGGGAGGAGGAGGAGGAATCTGTCGCATATGCAAAATCTCACCATTGGTGAACCTCAGAGCTCTAGCCAAAAAACAAAAAGAAACGAATGATAGTAATAATTCAGCCCATGAATGCAAAAGGTGAATATTCAAGCCAAAGGTCTCCAAACCTGGTCAGTGTTGATTAGTTACAGAAAGAAGATTTTAGTCAACAGGCGCTAAAGCTCACCAGTTCATGGGGTTTTGCAGTTGGTAAAGCATGTTGTAAGTGATTTTGCAAGCTTGTGCTGTGTATTGTCTATCGAAAGAATGTTTCATGCACTGTGATGTCTTGTTCAGAAATTGAACCAAGGAAATCGATGTCCGGAAAGTCAACAGTTTTCATTGTCATGGGCTTGTATTAGACCCTGTGCCAAGCACAGGCCTATTTTAAAAAACAAACAAAAGAAAAGCCCTGGGCAGGCTAGAATTCTCATTCATTCTGGTGCGCCAACAAGCCAAGAAATTCTGGTGTTTTCCTGTATTTTGACACCTTATTTGCAATAGAAATCAACCATTACAGTTTCCCCCCTTCCCCCACTCTCTCTCTCGTCTGTCTCTCTCTCCTCTCTCTCTCTCTCTCTCCCTCTCTCTCTTCTTCTCTCTCTCCTCTTCTCTCTCTCTTCTCTCTCTCTCTCTCCTCTCTCTCTCTCTCTCTCTTCTTCTCTCTCTCTCTCTCTCTCTCTCTCTCTCTCTCTCTCTCTCTCTCGCTCTCTGGTCTGATTGCAAGATTGTGTGTGTATCGGCAGCATTTGCAGGTACTTTAGGCATGATTCTCTCCACCCCCACTCTCCCATCCACCAGTGCTTTCAATTTATGCTGATGAGTGTAATGGAGGGCAAATATTGTGCTATTCTCTTCCAGTGAAGCTGTCCATGAAGTATTCAATGATCAGGACGCTGATGTTTGTTGATGACTTATATCAGGGATTCTGCTGTAAATGATTGTATGAAGCACGTAGACACTGAATGAAGGCAGGCTATGCAGGGGTTTTGATGGTATTGAGATCACAAACTCAGACTTGTGCACCCACTGTCACAAGACAGGAGATGCCGTGAAGCTCAGTGCCAACAGGAGCAAGCAGAAGGAATCGGTGCTTAATGTTTGAAAGCGGTGTTGGACGTCCAGCCAGGGTAATGGGATACATGAGAAGGTGCAGGAGAGATGGAATTATGGGGAGAAGTGGAAGTGAAGTGTTGCAGTGAGGGGTTTGACATGGGCACCGTGTTGGAAAGGTAGAAACTTGTCAGCTGTTTGTTGGTGGGACTCGTTGCATGACGTTCAGTCTCTCACACAGGCTTATGTGAGTTAGTTGTTCAGCCGTTACGGAAAATGAGTTTTGCATGAAGCTTGTTTCATGTCTAAAGTTGGTTTTTTTTTGCATGCAACTTGTTTCTTGTCAGAGTTTTTTGTTTTCAAATCCCTTTTTTTTTTTTTCGTGGGGGGGGGGGGGGGGGGGGGGGGTTGAGCTTATTGAAATAAATTTTTATTTGGTATGTTTTAGAAAGTGTAGTAAGGCGGGGGTGGGTATTGCATGCAAGTTAAACGGGTATCAGCCATTACCCAGGACAGACCAAAGCATTGGGGAAGGTCTTGGAATTTGTTATTATTAGGCATATGACATGCTCACAGAATGGGTAGGAGGTATTTTATTCCCCGTGGCATGAAGGAAAAAAACCCAGGCGGCTTTTAAAATAACGTTGTCAAAGGCAGGTGCGTCAAAGTGACCCCCAAAATCACAATTACTTTTTGTTTGTTGCTTCAGTACTGTGCAAAGGGAACAAACTTTTTTCCGCTATACATTTCCAGTGTTGAATCTCAACTGCAGTATTGCATAATTCCCACTTTTTTTATCACCGGGCACACAGAATTTTCAGTAGCGCAACCCCACAACAACCACAACAGCAACACTTTTTTTTTTTTTAAATGCTGCATCTCTGCAGAGCACCATGACAGCTGCTGTGAGGAAAACCTGTATAGCTTGTCATGCATCATTTCTGTAGCTGTTAATGGTTGGTCAAACGCTTCTTGTCTGACCAACCGCTGTTTCTGTTTCACTACTGTCGTACTTTGTTTTGAAAGCCAGATGGTGAGCAGCGCAAAACTTTGGAGATGTGACTGTGGGCAGCATGAGCGAAAGAGAGTCTGGGTGACAGAAACAGTGCCAGAGTTTTCAGTCTGAATACTGCACGTTTTATTCAACTTCAAACGAACAGCCAGTCACATTTCAACATCGGGCTTTGTTGTCATTCTGATGAATTGGATACAGAGCCATGCTGTCAGAACAGCGCGTGTGTGACATTGTCTCATCTGATGCGCTTTTGACTGACATATAGATTGAAGCAGACCAGATGATGGTTGATTTTCTGTTCAGGTCAAACATCTAGTTATTCCCGAAGTCAAAATGCAGCTACCTTGATGGTGTGAGCAAATAGTTGTATACACAAGATACCACCAATGGTGAACCTGGGAACTCTAGCTCAGGATGGAGTAGTTATTTGTCTTTCTCACTGTTTCCACCTGGGTTTTTTCTCTCACACAACAAAGTAGTTTTGAAACAATACAAAAATGCACCTTGCTGTGATTTTGTTTTTGAGGTTCTGTGAAACGAATTTCAGGAGGAGATACACCTGTTTACAACTAACAAGGAGAAGGAGACATATTTTTTGTTTCTTCTTGGGTGGTTTGGGGGGGGGGGGGGGGGGGGGGGGGGGGGGCTGTTGTTGGTTGCAAAAATTGGTTGCATGTAGCTTTGCCCTTCTTCATGCTTGCTTTCTGTTTTTGAATGGTAAGAAGATTTGCTGTGTGGCTGGCATACACACAAACAAGAAGGAAATTATTTCATGTTGTTCAAGTTTATATATATATTATATATATTTATTTCTAATATAAATTGTTTACTATTTAGACATTTATTTTGGTTTAGGGGGTTTAAGTTGGTTTTTTTTAATGAATTATATATTTGACTGTTATTTGTTTGCATCATTGCTTTTTTTTTTTTCTCTTAAATTTTTTTATATCTAAAGCAGTAAGTAAATGTCACATGTCTCGCTATCACCATGGGTCTTTTTTTTTTTTTGAGGGGATGGGGGGAGGGGGTTGTTTTTGTTTGTTTTTTTATTGTCATGTTTGTTTGTTTTGTTTTTTCTTCTTTTCTGTTATCACATTTTATTCACCGAGACTTGTTTGATTAACTGTGTTATTTTCGGTGTTTGTCATGCTTCTGTGATTGTCTGCTTATTTCTTTTGTTTATCATTACCGTAATGTGTTGTGGTGGTGGTTTTGGATGGATGGTTGTGTGTCTGGCATTTGTGTGTGTGTGTGTGTGTACATGTGTGTATGTGGATGTGTCTTCATGGGGTGTTTGTGCGCACACGCACTTACACACAAATTGTGTGTGTCCCCTCCTCTTTGACTGCTGCGCTATGTTTGTTTGTTTTTGTGAAATTCTGACGCAGAATATTGAGCTGCCAGACTCGATGTCCGGCGAGATGAAGGGGCTCTTGGAGGGACTTTTGAAGCGTGATGTAGAGGAGAGGCTGGGATGCAAAGGAAGAGGGTAAAGTACACTTTGTCTGGAGTGTTGTTGGTGAATAGGAATGAATACCACCAGTGTTGCTGTAAAAACAGTGGCGGTGGATAGATAGTTGGTAAACTACAGGACACTCACTGAGTACTCAATCCCTCCCCCACCCACCCACCCACCCCAAAATTTTTTTTTTATCAAACACCCCCCCCCATCCCCCAAAACCCCCAGGTTGATAAACAAATGTGTACATCAAATTGCTTTTATACAACAACAACAACAAATTATAAAAAGCAAACAGACAAAACCCAGATAGGCAAAGTTGTAAACTTGTGTTCACACTTTTAAGGGGGTGATGAATCCTTAGCGTATTAATTCAATGACATATGTGTACTTGCCACATTGTTGTCACCACATATATATGTACAGTATGCTCACATGCATGCAGGCGCACGCACATTAACACACACACACACACACACACACACACACACACACACACACACACACACACACACACACAACCTGTGAGGATGGTTTTAGATGGTGAGAGAAAGAACTGTCTTCTTATGGGGTTTTTTGTCGAATAAAAAAAATAAGGGAGTGGGTGGGGGGATATCTGTGTGTTTTACTTTTATTTACATTAGTAGTGCTTGCTGACTTTCTTTTTTTGTTGTTGGTAAAGTTGTCTTGTTTCTCTTTTCCTTTAAATCCTGTCACCTTCACTGCACTCTTTTTATCAGTTTATTTATTCATCTCTAAAGTGGTCACAAAATGGTGGGTTTTTTTGTTTTTCCCAAAGCAGGGTAAAAAACAAAACAAAAAATCCAACAATTTTAACAAAAATCAGCCTACACAAAGTCTTTATGCTTTTGTTTGCCACATCACTATTAACATTGGTAGTTTGGGTATTGGTTGGTTGGTTGGTTGGTGGTGGCTTTTCTGTTTGGTTGGGGTTTGGTGGGGTTTTTTTGTGGTTTTTTGTTGTTGTTGGGTTGTTGTTTTTTGGGGGGGGTCATTTTTTTGTTGTTTGTGAGCTCTTTTTGATGCGTTTTGTTTTTTTCTTGGTTGAAATGTTTCAGGGCCAGTGTCTTAGTAGAAGAGTCTGGTAAATTGGAGAACATTAAAAAAAAAAAGGAAGAAGGCATTTGAAAAAGACGAATTCTATGCAAAATAAAAAAAGTTGCTTTAAATCTTTCACAGTAGTTTGGGTTTTCCCAAGGAGATGAGAATGTTCCATATGTACCTCACCACATTAGACTTTGGATGATGTTTGACCATCCACAGAACTGAACTGATAAAGATTTTGTGAAGCTGAAGGTACACTCTGGGTATTGTCATGTCATCCATAACACCAGCCATAACTGGTCAAAACAACAGTTTTTTGGGTTTTTTTAAAACATGTGCACACAGTGTTCTGAATTCTTTCACACACACAGTATATAGTTATCCTTTGATTTTTTAAGATGTGCACAGAATGTTACACACCTGATCATGCACAGGATCTCAGTTGATAGTGTCATCTGAAGGATTTGGCAGATGTCATCTGAAGGATTTAGCACATGTTTGTTCAAACAAATAGCCAATCTGAAGTGATGATCAAGGCTCAGTGTTTTATCTGGTATGGTTGTATCTGAGTTTGCAGAGCTGATTGAACGTGTGTGCCTTTTGGGGTGCATGTGTTTTGTGCAGTGCTCACGTGTGGATCAAGCACGTGTGTGAGAGCCTCTGCAGCACACGTATGAGGGCGTGTACATGTTTATTTAGTGGCAGGGATGTGTGTATGAATGAGTGGGTCCGTGCGCTTGCGCAATTTGTATGTGTGAGGGGGGTTTTATCAAGAGACCTAATCAAAACGTACGGTTGAACAGCAAATCCGTAGAAGATATCCCAAACAGAAAGTAAATGGTGGATGTTGACTTTGGTGTGAATGGCTGCAAAATTTAAAAATTTTACCTCCACAAAGCTTAAAGTTTTGTAATAATACATTGGGTTTTTTTGGTTTGTTTCCCCCTTGGGTTTTGTTTTTTTGGGTTTTTTTTTTGGGGGCCCGTTTTTTGTTTTAACATTTTGTTTTTTTGATTTTTTTGATGGGTTTCCCCTGGTATGCAGGCCGGTTATGTTTCTGGGTTTTTGGGGTTTACAAAAAAAAGCCATTTTGAAAAAACCCCAATCTATGAAAAATTTTTTTTTTAAAATTTTGTGTATTGGGTTTCAAGGATTGAATGTTCCTTTTGGGGTCATTTTTTTTTGTGATTTGCTACGGGGGATAAGATTTTGTGAACCCCTTTGAGACAAAAGGGGTTTTGTCATGTTTTTTTAGGGCAAAATTGGTAAAATATTGTTTTTTTTGGTTTTGGAATTTTGTATTGTATTTTTTTTAAAGGGAATAAAAAAATTTACTTTTTTTTAACACAAATCCTTTGAATTTACCCCAAAGGGAAAAAAAATGGGGGATTTTGATTTTGGGTTTAATTGGGGGCCAGGAGGTGAGATCCCACTTAAAGGGTTACTGGGGGTGTATCTAAAAAGTCCCCCTTCCCTGCCCCCTTTTGGGGGAAAAAGTTTTTTTGTGATGCTTTTGATGGGCATTTTGAAAAAGCCCCAAAGGAAGGGGGGTGCAGAAAAGGGGGAGGTGTGTTTTGTGGTGTGTGGGGGAAAAGAGGGAGGGGGAAAAATTAAGGAAAATCACTACGTTGACTTTAAAAATTAAAACAGGTTTTTTAGGGATGTGAATGTTTACTCAGCCCAAGGAGATTTTCTTATTCAAATTTTTGGGAAACCCAATTTTAGGGCCCCGCCTTTTTTTCGGGGAAGGCAATGCGGGGCTGACCTTTTCCCTTTTGTTTTGGAATTGGGGGGCCCAAATTTTTAAACCCCCCCTTTAAAATTGTGTTTTAAAAAAGAAAAAAAAAGTGGGGGTTTTTTTTGGTGTTTGGGGGTTAAGTATGAAAAGTTTTTAAAAATTTAGTTTTTAAGGGGTTTAAAAACCAAGTGGAAAAATTTTAACAACTCTTACCCCCTTGGGCCCCTTTTTTTAAACCAAAGCCCTGCATGCGAATCCCCCTTGTGGCTTTAAAACAAACCCCCTTTTTTTTTTTTTTTGTAAAAAACCCCTTTTTTTTGACATGGGGTTTTTTTTTAAAAGCAAGGGTAGGTTGTTCCAAATCCCTTATGTTTAAACCCCCCCGGGGTTTTTTTTTAAAAACAGATTTCCCCTTTGCAAACAAATTTAGCCCCTCTTTTGAATTTTCCCGCAATACAAGTTGTTTTTTTAAAAATTTTTAACAACTTTGACAGGTTTTTACCCCCTTTCCCCCCATCGGCAAAAACCATCCACACTACCTGTTTTGGAAAAGGCCCCAAAACCCCCTTCTTTTCCCCATTTGTATTTTCCCTTTTGGGGAAAGAGGGGCCCCAGCATGGGGGACGTTAAAGGAAATTTTGGGGGGGGGGGCTTGGTGTTTTCATTCCAGGGACTTGAAAGGGGAAGGGGGAAAAAAACCCCCAAATTTTTATCCCCGGTTTTTATTTTTTCCTTTACAAATTTTTGCAAAAAAAATTAACTTTTTTTATTTTGGGGGGGGTGGGGGAATATTTGCAGGGGATCGGAAATTAAAAAAAATACAAAAACCAACACACAACCCCACAAAAAAACCCCCAAAACACCCAAAAAAAAATTTTTTTTTAGGGGAAGGGGTTTGACAGACGCGGACGGGGACACCCCAATTTCCCCCAAACCTCCAAAAACAAACCCCACCAAAAACCAAAAACCACAACACAAAAAACCAAAAGCTTGTCTTTGACGGTAAGAGGAGGGTGTTGGTTTTTGGGGGGGTTTTTTTTTTTTTTTTTTTGGGGGGGGGGGGGGGGGGGGGGGGAAAGCGAAAACTATAAAGGGGCCCAAAAGATAAGAAAACCTTTTTAAAATTGTTTTTTTTAAAAAATTTTTTTTTTTTTTTTTTTTTTTTGGGGGGGGGGGTAAAGACGGGGGGGGGGGGGGGGGGGGGGGGGATTTCTTAAATTCCTTTGAAAATTTTGGAGTAAAATCCCTTTTTAACATGGCCCAAAATCACCCAAATTCCTTTTTTTCCTTTAAAACCAACCCAAACTGGGTAATGCTTTTTCTTAAAAAAAATTTTTTTTTTGTGAGGGGGGTTTTTTATAAGGGGGTTTTTGGGGGAAAGGGGGGCCCAAGCTTCCTCAAGACGAAAAAGGCTATGGAAAAAACCCCAAAAAAAAAAAATGGGTGGGTTTTTACCCCCAATCAAAAAACGAACCCCGGTAACGAAAACTCCGGGGGGGGGAAAATTTTGTGCCGGGGAAAAACCAACTCAAAGTTAAATAAAGGAGTCCACAAAATTTGAGCCCCAAAAAAAAAAAAACAAAAACGGAACCCCCAAAAAACAAAAAAAAAAGGGGGGGCCCCCCCATTTCCCCAGGGGGGGGGGGAAAGTGAAGGGCTTGGAAAAACAACCCCCAAAAACCCAAAAAAGATAGGAAAACAGTGGAAGAAATAAAAACGGGAGTAGGCTCTTGCAAAAAAGATTGGGCAAAAAGTGTGAAAGCCCAAGGATTTCCTTCGGACCAAAACCCCCAGAATTCCCCCCATAAAGGGATCTCAACTTGATTGTATGCCGAAAAAGTTTTTAGAACAACTTATAACTTTTCCCCAAAAACCCCAAAAAAAAAACACATTTTGGGAAGGCACCGGGAACTAAGGTGGGATGAGTTTATGACACCTGGGGGGAACCCCAAAACCACGGGAAAAAAAAAAAAAGGGAAAGCCCCCTTTGCTAAGGGAAAAAAAGCCAAAAAAATTTGGCAAAACCACCCTTTCCCCAAGTTAGAAAAAAAGGCACCCCAAATTTCGCACAACCAAATTGCAAAATTTTTCACCCAAAAAAAAAACCAAAACAAAAACAGGAAAACACAAAATTTTTCCCAAATAAACTTTCGTACCCCATTACACCCCCACAAGGAAACAAAACCCCAAAACACAGGCCAAAAAACCACGATTTTTTTTACTAAAAACTAAAGCCCCAACAGGGGAACCCCCCAAATTAAAGGAAAAACCCCAAAGCCCAACTGTGGAACTTCCAACAACATAAAAAATTTTGGCACCCAGAAGAAAATTGGGAAAAGCAAACAAAAAACAATGGGCGAAAAAAATTTTGAGGGGCAAAAAAAAGAAGAAAAAAAATTTCAAAGCAAAAGAACAACAAAAAAGGATGCCACGGATGGGGGGAAAAAGATAAAAACAAAGCCAGGAAGAAGAACAACCAGATGAAGGGGGAAGGGGCCCGGGGGAAAAAGAAAAAGCACGACATTGAAATCCAAGGGAAACAAAACCCCTAATCGATTGAAACAAGAAAAAACAACAAAGCTGTTTTAAACGTTGGAGGAAACTTTTTAGGATTTGAAAACTCCACCCCCCCGGGTAAAAACTAGTTTTGAAAAAAATAACCCCAAATTAAAGCCCAAAACTAAAATAAAGAACCCACTTTAAAATTTTGAAGAGGGAAATCCGGAAAAAAAATTTCCCCGGGAAATCATAAAAAAAAAGGAGGGAATGAAACAGCAAGGCTTTTACAGAACTTTGCAAAAGATTCACGACCAAAAAGGGCCCGAAAAATGGACACAGCCTTTATACCCCTACCAAAAGAAAGGAAACCCCAAGCAATGCCAAACTACAAACCAACAGTCTCTAACCACCTAGAAAATCAGCTGCGGGTATCCTCAACGACTAAAAACCAAGCGGGGGAAAAAACCCGGGAAAGACAAGCCGGGTTTAGACCAAACACAGCACAATGGAACAAATTTTTAAACTGAAATTCTGTTAAAAAACACTCCAACACCAAAAAGCTTGATCACTTTTTTTAGACTTAAAAAGGCCTTTGACGGGTTTTTGGGATGCGGGTCTGGAAATACTTAGGACTTCAAAATTGACAACTGCCCCCATTGAAGTCTCAAGGCATGTGAGAACGCAAGAAGTGCAGTTTTCATGAAAATCCTTGGGGAGTTTCTTAAAAACCGGTTGGGGGTCCCTCAGGGCCTTCTCTCACCTGTACTTTTAACCTCTTCCTCGAAACATCTGAAGAGACATGCAAACCACCACACTTCCCTTCCCCCTTTGGGGGAAGCCCCCTTTGCAACCCAAAATTTTTCAGATGACATTGACCTCATGGGGGCAGCAAACAAGAACTGCAAAACCTCACAGATAGTCTAAACAGACGAGCGAGCGGCATACGGCATGGAGGTCAGTACAGGAAATCAAAGACATGGGCAAAAGCGCTTGTAAGACCCCAAATTACCCCTTACAAATCCCCGTGAATCTATCATCCTAAGGCTGTGAAACATGGCCCTGTCAGCAAGCTAAGAGGAAATCCAAGCTTCGAGACAAGTGCCCACGAAGACCCTAAAATATATACAAAGAACACAAGGGCCAAAAACTATGTGAAAGAAGAAATCAAAAAGGTGTGGGCCCCCAAGAACCTCTGCTTTTCCAACCATAAAGAGGAGAAAAAATGAGGGGGTTTGGTCACACCCCAAAACCAAAACCTTAGCAAAAAACCTTTTGCGGGAACGGTTGAAAGGGAAGGAAGAAGAGGCCCCCCAAAAAGAAATCTGGGTTGCACATCAAAGACGGACCGCCCAACCCCCCAACCCTTCACTAGCCAACAGGATCGTGAAGCATGGAAAAAGATCTCTGTTTCGGGGTTTTTCTCATGTCCCCCTAGTCCTTTGGGACATGGGCTGGTGAGTGAGTGAGTTGAATTTTAAAATTTTGGCCAGAAAACAAATCTAATTTGCCATGTGGTACATCCAAAAAAACCGTAGTCCAATGTCCCCCCAGTCTAAACAAGCAAATGTGCTTAGGTGGGGATGGGTGATGATAAGTTGCATGGCCCCTTGACCCCATGCTTTTTAGTGGCCTCTGCACACCGTCCATTTACTAAACAACCCATAGGGGGGAGGGGGACATGGTTAGTGTTTAGCTTGCTGTCTGACAGTGCAGGGTTAAACCACTGCGAAAACCCCCTTTGAGGGGGTTTTTCTCCTGGAGTTAACCCCAGTATCAACTCAACCCCTCCCCCCTTCCAGGGTTTATGAGAGTTTAAACCCAGGTCCCGTGTTAATCAGCGACCCTTTATGCTATGGGGAAAATGTGTTTACCTTTCGCCAAGGGTAGGCCCTTTTCATCAGTAGAATGGATGCAAATCGTTTTGTTTTTTTTTAAAGCTGCACACTGTTTTAAAAAAACCTCCCCGCACTACTTTAATGGGGGGTAAAAACAACAACAAAAAGGGCACCTATGCAGATCACACCATTTAGTGAACCTTGAGTTTCAGCCAAGGAACAAAAAGAGAAGGAAAACCCCCCACCAAAAAACCAAACCAATTTCCCCCGTGTTTTCCAAACCCAAAACAGACAAAACTTTCCGAGTCCCAGTTGAGTGGGTGATAGAGGTCTGGGATGAAATGTTCCCTTTACCCCATTGCCTTTTAGCAGGGGCCCCCAGACTGCTCGTGGGGGGGAGGTCCTGAAGTGGGGGGGCCCCCTTTCCTGCAGACCTGGCAGAAGAAGCACCTCAACTGTACCCCCAACCGCCTGGAGTTCTACCAAAGACCCCGGGGCGGCCAGGTCACCCGCGCAAGGGATGGAGGTGGGGTATTGCGTGTTCAGCTAAGTCATGTGCCATGTACCCCACACCCCCAGACGGTTTTTTTTTCCCTTTACGGGGTTTAAACCCCTGTAGGGTAACCAACCCGCTACTACCCCCCCCTGTATATACCCCCCAAATACTGGGTTACGGAGCAACGAATGTTTCCAGTGCACGTGTACTGGGGAAAAAGGGGGGTCTCTCCCTTAAAAGGGATGGTTTACAAAATTTTTAAAATGCTGTGATATTTTTAGGAAAGGGGTTATTTTAATGACATTCTCTTTCTTTTGGAAAGGTAGATAGTGGTACGTCTATTCATCCACAAATCACAAGAGCTTCTGTATGTTCCTGATGAGCTTTTAGCCAAAAACAAAAACAAAAACAGGCTCTTTTCCCGGTTTTTTTCCTCTGATGGATGAAATTGAAGTAGGCAATTGCTTTTTTTATTTTTTTTTTTTTTTTCAATAGACCTGGTGTGGTGATGCTGTGAGTGTGAACGTCAGTGCTTGAGCGATAAAAAAGGGTTCGTTTCTCCCCCCTGTTTGGGGTTTTTTTTTCCCCCACGCTGGAGCGTGCAAGCTGTGAATGTGCCCTTTTTGTTGGTAGTGTCATATTCCCTTGGGGGCTTCTCTTCAGGGCGGCTTTGTTGTTGTAGGATTTGTTTTGTTTTGCTTTTTTGGGGGGGAGGGGAGGGTTTTAAAGTGACTTGTGGTAAAATGATCAATTAAAGGTTGTCTGTTATTTTGCCTATCCTGCCCTGACTTTTTTGGGTGTATCACTTTTTTAGTTTCTCCATGTTGGTAAAGAAATAACAACTATTTCAAACAATGAAATTTTAGCCCAAATACAGCCCTTTTTGAAGAACGAAGAGTAAATTTGAAGAAAAAAAAAAACCTTTTCTTTTCTTTCTTCAAATGATGCCTTTGGGTTTTGTCACTTTCTGTGAACTTTTAACTTCAGACTCTATCCCGATTTGTGGGGGTTTTTGCCCCCGATAACAATGAGAGTGTAGGTCCCTAAAGAGGTCAAGAATCAAACCAGGGGTTTTGAATGAGGTCAAAAATTGGTGGTGTCTGTAATGAGTTTAATAACACCCCGTGTTGTAATAAACGTCAAAAACTCTAAACGTGTCTTAATGAGGGCAAAAAACCCAAAGTTCGTAATAAAGGGCAAGAATTGGTGGTGTTGTAATAAAAGTCAAAAAATCTTAAAAGTGTCTGTAATGGGTCAATAACTCAAATAGTGGGGTCTGTCATAAGGTCAAGAAAATTTTGGGGGGTTTAAAAAAGGGCAATAACTCAATCAGTGATGCCTGTCAAAAACAAAAATTCAAACCCAGTGATTCTGTCATAAGGTCAAGAAAATCAAACTAGTGGCCTTCAAAAGGGCAAAAACCAAGCTCATGGTCAAGAACTCAAAATCATAAGGTCAGGAACTGGAACTTGGTGGTGTCTGTAATAAGTCAATAAATAGAATTTGTTGGTAATAAGGTTTAGAACTCGTGGTGTCCGTAATAGGGTCAAAACTCCTGGAGCCCGGGAAACTTTTTTTTTAAAGGGGCAAAACTCTTTTGGGTTTTGTAATAAGGTCAAGAACTAACCCCGTAGTGGCTGAATAAGGGCAAGGACTCAACCTCGTATGTGTAATAAGGTCAAGGGCTCACCAGTAGTGCTGTAAAAATAAGGTGGAATCAAACCTCATTAGTGGCTGTAAAGGCAGGAACTCAACTCAGTATGGCGAATAAGGGCAAGATCAACCCCAGTAGGCTGAATAAGGGGGCAAGGACCCACCTTTATGGCCCGTAATAAGGTCAAGGACTCAACCTTTTAGTATGCCGTAATAAGGTCAAGGACTCAACCTCGGTAGTGTTTGTAATAAGGTCAAGGACTCACCTCGGTAGTGTTGTAATAAGGTAAAGGCTCAACCTCGGTAGTGTTGTAATAGGTCAAGGACTCAACCTCGGTCAGTGTTGTAATAAGGTCAAGGACTCAACCTCAGTGTGTTGTAATAAGGTCAAGGACTCAACCTCAGTAGTGTTGTAATAAAGGTCAAGGACTCAACCTCAGGTGTCTGTAATACGGTCATAGGACTCAACAGTAGTCTGTAATAAGGTCAAGGACTCAACCTCAGTAGTGTCTGTAATAAAGTGGTCAGGAAACTCAACCTCGGCGTGGCTGTTAATAAGGTCAAGAACTCAACTAGTGGCTGTAATAAGGTCAAGAACTCAACTCGTGTCTGAAATAAGGTCAAGAACTCAACAGGGCTTTTAATAGGTCAGAACTAACCTCAGTAGTGGCTGTAATAAGGTCAAGAACTCAACCTCAGTAGTGTCTGTGATTAAGGTCAAGGACCCGACCCCTGTAGTGTCTGTGATAAGGTCAAGGGCCCAACCTCAGTAGTGTCTGTAATAAGGTCTGAGAAACTCAACAGCGTCTGTAATAAGGCCAAGAACTTGGACTTGGTGGTGTCTGTGATAAGGTCAGAACTCAATGGTGTCTGTAATAGGGTCAATAACTTGGTGGTGTCTGTAATAAGGTCAAAGAGCTCAACCTCAGTGGTGTCTGTAACAAGGTCAAGAACTAACCTCAGTGGGTGTCTGTAATAAGGTCAAGAAGTGAACTCAAACTTAATGGTGTCTGTATTTAGGTCAACAGGGGAGAGAGAGAGGTCTGGAGTAGCAGGAAAGAGAAGACAAGAAGCCCAGTCGCCAACACAAGATTGTGACAGATATCTTTTATGTTTCATAGGTTGAAGTGGTGCTCTGTTACCGCTTTTCTTGGATTTGTTTTAGCATGGTTTTCTTTCCTTCTCCGAAAGGAATGTGAAGCTTTCAGTCAGGTTCTCTGACATAGCTCAGGTGTCCCCAAAATGAGGAGGCTAATGATCCATAAAGAAACCTTTTTTGTCTGGCTGTATTCACTTCTTTTTTTTTCATGGGCATTTTCAAAAAACATTTCGTAAGTAAGATAAATCTCGGTTTTTTTTTTTAATTCAAATCAGTCAGAAGATTTGATTCCTGCAAACCTGCATGATAAAAGCATTGCTTTCAAGAGGCCTGGTGCATAAATGGCAACTTGCAGCAGTTCAAACAAACTAAAACTGATGTGAAAGGGAGTTCCAGTTTAATAGGGAAAATCTTGTCATTGAGACCATGTGTGATTTCAGGTTGGGTACACCAGCAGCCATATCAGCCTAAGTTGCTCTCAGACCAGCCTGCTCAGATTGTGTTGTGCATTTTCTGTTCAATTTTTCCATGTTCATGGCAAAGGGCACACTGAGGGCTTTTTTTTTTTTTTGGGGGGGGGGGGGGGGGGGGGGGGGGGGGGGGAGATTGGGATGTTTTTGTTCCAGAAAGGTCATGCTTGCATGCAGGAAGTATGATTAACATTTTTTTCATATTTAGGTGCTTATTTTTTATAATAATCATTTCAGCAACAAGCTTATCAGTAAAATCAGCAAATACCGCAAGATTGTTGAAAGTCGTCAGCATTGAGCCTGTGATATGATAGTCTTCCAAATTTGGTAAAGAAATGCAAGAAAGTTTGGCTGATCATTGTGAAGCAAAAATAGCCTTTTTCTATAAAAACAACAAACAAAACAAAAGCAAAAAAACCAAATCATTCTATTTTTTATCTGAAAAGGCGATAGAATTGACTGGAAAGGTTATTTATTTTTTACTTACTTTTTACTCTCTCTCTCTCAGTGTACCATCTAGGTGAGAAAAAACCTTTGATATTGGATTTTACCTCTTGTCTCATCTAGATATATCTCTCAACTCTGTGGAAATACAAATTTAACCTCTCTCTCTCTCTCTCTCTCTCTCTCTCTCTCTCTCTCTCTCTCCTCTCTCTCTCTCTCTCTCACCCCCCCCCTCCCCTCCCCTCCAATTCCCTCTCTCTCCCCTCTCGCCCCCACCTCTCTTCTCTCTTCTCTCTCTTCTCTCTCTTCTCTCTCTCTCTCCTCTCTCTCCTCTCTCTCTCTCTCTCTCTCTCTTTCTCTCTCTCTCTCTCCTGTGTCACAAGTGCTTACTGCATATTAACTGCAACACTTAAAGTGAATATTTAATCCTTTCTGCCTATGTATCTGCTTGTTTGCTTTGTTTCTCTTCCTTGCATAAATAGAGGAAACTAAGAGTACTGAAGGTACTGTAAGCAAATACTACTTGTCCCATTTTCTATGAGGGGGGGTGGGGGGGGGGCAATGCCCCCTTTTTTTTTCATTTTAGGGGGCCCTTGGGCCCCTTATTTTGAAATCCTAGAATCAACACTGTGTCTAAATAAAACAGCAGTTTGCATGAGGTTGTTGTTTTTTTTTTGGGGTGGGGTGGGGGGGGGGGGCTTTGTCTTCTATTACCACCGGCACACAATGGCCTACTGTTCTAAAAGATGGAACAGGTGTTAAGGTGTGCAAGATGTTCTGTATGCGTTCATACATAAGATCTTGGTATATAGTCTTCATCGGAAGGACTGTTCAGGGGAAGGGAAAAAAGAGTCGTTTTTCTTTTTAAAATCCCCAGGAATAGACATCTCGATGGTGGCTCAAAGCCACACCATCAGATTTTGAGCTCAATGCTCTTTCTACCAGCCCCCCCCCCCCCCCCCCCCCCCACATACATTTGGAGTAAAACCAATAAACTCATTAAAGACTTGTATTTGAGTTAAAGAAACATACCAGAGATTTAGCAATCACTTTCTACACTGGGGGAGGGGGGGGGGGGGGTGGATACTTGGTGCTAATTTATTGGGGGGGGGGTTGTTGTTTTTTTTAAAACTCTTAACAATAGGATATACATGTTTAAGGATGATTCTCAAGGAGTATGAGCCTGAAGACTATTGTTCAAAGTTTCTTTAGAAACCCCCTCTCTCTCCCCCTCTCGTCTCTCTCTCATAGTTGTCGTAGGGGTAACTGTATTTTCCCTAGATTTTGATATTCTGCTTAGAAGTTAGGAGTAGATAAAAACAAACATTAGCACTCTTGATAGTTGATTATGTAATGGATTTGTACAGAGACCTTTTTCAGCTAAATAGGCATGAAATTAGTTCTGGCATGGGGTTTTTCCTAAGGAATTTGTTTCCTTTATGTTATTTGTTTTCCCAAAGGATTTGTTTGTTTCAGTTTTGTTTGTTGTTTAATGATTTATTCTTTGAGGGTTTTTTATTCAAGTTCTTTGTTTTCCAGTTTGGGCTTTAAATTATTGATGGAAGATGGTAGAGATTTGTCATATTTAAATAACATGACTCTTTAAATGAGGGTCATTCTGGATTACGGGAAAACCGCATAGGTGTGTGTATGTGTAACTTACAAAATAGTTTGAGGGGGAAAAGGAGGAAAGTGACACTTTTTTTTTTCTTGAAATACAAATATGATTTTTACATCTCAGTTTACTTTTTATTCTCTGATGCAGATATTTACACGATTTTTGTTTTTTAAGTGAGTAAAGCTGTATCATGATACATTTGATAAGAGTCAGTTTTTCATGATTTAGAAATTTAGCAGGAATGGCTACATAACTTTACAGGAAACTCATTTAAAAAAAAAATCTTTATTTAAAAATAATATAGAATGAGGTACTGAAAAGCTGATTGTTGGTTGTGTGTGTGTTCGATTTGTCATGTTTTATTTTTTTTTGCACTTTTAGTTAGCTGTTCTCAGGTTTTCTTTTGGCTGTCAGGGTCAGGTCAGTTTCTTTCTTGTACATTAGACTGAGTGGAATGGAAAAGCTGCTTTGCAGTGTGTGTGTGTGGATATTATAAAATGGTGACATAACAGGCTGGGTCTGATTTTGCTTGGTCAAATCAGATTTTACATTCTCGCCTCCCTACTTATGTGATAAGGCAGATAGGGCATTACAGATGTTGTTCCATGAGCTGGAAAATGTATAACCCAAATTGACATCAATTAATTTTTTGTAAGTTAGAAATTAGGAAAGGTTCCCACCCCCCCCCCCCCCCATCCCTTTCTGTCTGCATACGAGGTGTGCAGTTTTGAAGCTGTTTGCTTGCCATCACATCTCATTTAGATAAATCATTTCAAATGCAGGGTTTATTGAAAATGGCGTATTTGCAAGACTGAAATATCTATCATGAAAGTCTTCAGGAGAGAATCATGAAAGTAGCTGGAAATGTGCACTTTAAAACTATACTTTTTGGGGTCGGGGGGGCAGGATTTTTAAAAAATTACATTTGAAGTTTTTTCTGGGTGTGAGAGTTTGGAGATTACTCAGAAGAAATGATCTTGTTCAGACCAGGCAAGAGGTGACTGTAAATAACAGTCAGAAGAAAACATGAACTTTTGTATCTCACACCAAGAACCCACAGCTGAAAGGTAGTGATGCTAATGCAACTTACCAGTAAGGCAGGGGGAAAACCTGAACACAAACTGGCTTTTATTCAAGACTGGGTCACTTTGTGATCTGCAACATGCTTATAGATAAAAAACAAAAACAAAATAAGAGCCTTCAGATTAGTCACCTTTTTTTCTTCTCATGGCCATGGATAGCAGTAGATAAGTAGTATGAGAATAGTTGGTGGTTTGAATCATGGTAGACCTAAGCTCATATGACTGTGTGCTTCAGGCTGCCTTGAAATAATTAAGAATAAAAATTAACAAACGGTTTAGAAAGAGAGGGGGAAAAAATTGCTGTAGTATCTGTGGATCGTTGGTCAAGAGGTAGCGCACCTGCCTAGAAAGCAAAAAGCCCGGGTCGGAAGTGTGCAGTGGTTTTGAATCCCATTTGGGCCCAAACTTTTTTCCCCCATCCATTAGACTATGAGTGGGGGTTGGGGGCTAGTTTTTGTTG
>CM054157.1:11254059-11291559 GCA_028751875.1 Rapana venosa
AACTCAAACTCAGTGATGTCTGTAATAGTCAAAAACTTGGTGGTGTCTGTAATGAGGTCAGTAACACCGCAGTGTCTGTAATAAACGTCAAAAACTCTAAACAGTGTCTGTAATGAGGTCAAGAACTCAATGATGTCTGTAATAAGGTCAAGAACTTGGTGGTGTCTGTAATAAACGTCAAAAACTCTAAACAGTGTCTGTAATGAGGTCAATAACTCAAACTCAGTGGTGTCTGTCATAAGGTCAAGAACTCGGTGGTGTCTGTAATAAGGTCAATAACTCAAACTCAGTGATGCCTGTCATAAGGTCAAGAATTCAAACCCAGTGATGTCTGTCATAAGGTCAAGAACTCAAACTCAGTGATGCCTGTCATAAGGTCAAGAACTCAAGCTCAGTGGTCAAGAACTCAAACTCATAAGGTCAGGAACTGGAACTTGGTGGTGTCTGTAATAAGGTCAATAACTCAGAATTGTGTTGGTAATAAGGTTGAGAACTCAGTGGTGTCCGTAATAGGGTCAAGAACTCCATGGAGCCTGGAATCTTTTTTTTTAAAGGTCAAGAACTCTGTGGTGTCTGTAATAAGGTCAAGAACTCAACCTCAGTAGTGGCTGTAATAAGGTCAAGAACTCAACCTCAGTAGTGGCTGTAATAAGGTCAAGGACTCAACCTCAGTAGTGGCTGTAATAAGGTCAAGGACTCAACCTCAGTAGTGGCTGTAATAAGGTCAAGAACTCAACCTCAGTAGTGGCTGTAATAAGGTCAAGAACTCAACCTCAGTAGTGGCTGTAATAAGGTCAAGGACTCAACCTCAGTAGTGGCTGTAATAAGGTCAAGGACTCAACCTCAGTAGTGGCTGTAATAAGGTCAAGGACTCAACCTCAGTAGTGGCTGTAATAAGGTCAAGGACTCAACCTCAGTAGTGGCTGTAATAAGGTCAAGGACTCAACCTCAGTAGTGGCTGTAATAAGGTCAAGGACTCAACCTTCAGTAGTGGCTGTAATAAGGTCAAGGACTCAACCTCAGTAGTGGCTGTAATAAGGTCAAGAACTCAACAGTGGCTGTAATAAGGTCAAGAACTCAACCTCAGTCTTCTTCTTCTTCTTCAAGTGTCCGGTCTGGTCCTGCAGACATCGACGATCATGGCTCTCCATTCTTCCCTGTTCTCGGTCCCTCTCATGAGCTCATTGTTAGTGCCCTCTTTATTCGTTGCGAATTTGTTTAAGCTGTCTGTGAATTTTGTGCGTTGTCTTCCTCTGCTCTTGTTTCCACAGATTTTGCCACTCCATAACAGTTTCTCTAGTCCGTCAGCCCTGATTATATGGCCGAAAAATTTGAGCTGTCTTTCTCTGATGGTGTTGAGAAGGGATCTCTTGTACCCAGCCATTTCCATTACTTCTGCATTAGTTTTTCTTTTTGTCCATGAGATTTTCATGATTCTCCGGACGAACCACATTTCCACTGCTTCTAGTCGCTGTTCTGTGTCTTTGGCTAGGGTCCAGCACTCACATCCGTACAGAAGAATGGACCATACGTAGGCTCTCAAAACATGGATCTTTGTCTTGAGGCTTATCTTACTGTTGGTAAAATGCATTTCATGTTGTTAAAAGTTGCCTTAGATTGACCGATTCTCTTCTTGATTCTGTGTCACACTTGCCGTCTGGGGTGATAGTACAACCAAGGTATTTAAAGGTGTTTACTTGTCTGATTCTCTCTCCTTTACAGGCTATGTTGCATTGTGATATAACAGCTTTTTTCGAGATCACCATGCATTCTGTCTTCTTTGCATTGAGCTGTAATCCTTTCTTTTCGCTTTCGTCTGTTACTGTTGTTAAAATCTTTTGCAGTTTTTCTTCAGAGTCGGCGATAAGGACTGTGTCATCTGCATATCTCAGGTTGTTGATGTTGTGGCCACCTACACTAATTCCCTCATGATTCTCAATATTTCGTAGAATTATTTCACTATATTACATTAAATAAATCAGGCGAGAACACGCAGCCCTGCCTCACACCCCTGCAGATTGGTCTATATTGACTGATGTTATTGTCGACCCTAATGGCTGCCTCCTGTTCCCAATATATGTTTCTGAGGACTCGAAGATCTTTCCCGTCGATGTATAGCCCTGCCAGAATATCAAACAAGTCGGAGTGTCGTACTTTGTCGAACGCTTTTGAGTAGTCAATGAAGCAGAGGTACAGGTCTTTCTGGACCTCGATGGATCTTTCCATGAGAGTTTTCAACCTCAGTAGTGGCTGTAATAAGGTCAAGAACTCAACCTCAGTAGTGGCTGTAATAAGGTCAAGGACTCAACCTCAGTAGTGCCTGTAATAAGGTCAAGGACTCAATCTCAGTCGTGTCTGTAATAAGGTCAAGGACTCGACCTCAGTAGTGTCTGTAATAGACAGACACTAAGGTCAGGAACTCAACCTCATTAGTGGCTGTAATAAGGTCATAGACTCAACCTCGGTAGTGGCTGTAATAAGGTCAAGGACTCAGCCTCGGTAGTGGCTGTAATAAGGTCAAGGACTCAACCTCGGTAGTGGCTGTAATAAGGTCAAGGACTCAACCTCGGTAGTGTTTGTAATAAGGTCAAGGACTCAACCTCAGTAGTGTTTGTAATAAGGTCAAGGACTCAACCTCAGTAGTGTTTGTAATAAGGTCAAGGACTCAACCTCGGCCGTGTCTGTAATACGGTCAAGGACTCAACAGTGTCTGTAATAAGGTCAAGGACTCAACCTCAGTAGTGTCTGTAATAGACAGACACTAAGGTCAGGAACTCAACCTCAGTAGTGGCTGTAATAAGGTCATAGACTCAACCTCAGTAGTGTCTGTAATAAGGTCAAGGACTCAACCTCGGTAGTGTTTGTAATAAGGTCAAGGACTCAACCTCGGCCGTGTCTGTAATAAGGTCAAGAACTCAACAGTGGCTGTAATAAGGTCAAGAACTCAACAGTGGCTGTAATAAGGTCAAGAACTCAACAGTGGCTGTAATAAGGTCAAGAACTCAACCTCAGTAGTGGCTGTAATAAGGTCAAGAACTCAACCTCAGTAGTGTCTGTGATAAGGTCAAGGACCCGACCCCTGTAGTGTCTGTGATAAGGTCAAGGGCCCAACCTCAGTAGTGTCTGTAATAAGGTCGAGAACTCAACAGCGTCTGTAATAAGGCCAAGAACTTGGACTTGGTGGTGTCTGTGATAAGGTCAGAACTCAATGGTGTCTGTAATAGGGTCAATAACTTGGTGGTGTCTGTAATAAGGTCAAGAGCTCAACCTCAGTGGTGTCTGTAACAAGGTCAAGAACTCAACCTCAGTGGTGTCTGTAATAAGGTCAAGAAGTTGAACTCAAACTTAATGGTGTCTGTATTTAGGTCAACAGAGAGAGAGAGAGGTCTGGAGTAGCAGGAAAGAGAAGACAAGAAGCCCAGTCGCCAACACAAGATTGTGACAGATATCGTTATGTTTCATAGGTTGAAGTGGTGCTCTGTTACCGCTTTTCTTGGATTTGTTTTAGCATGGTTTTCTTTCCTTCTCCGAAAGGAATGTGAAGCTTTCAGTCAGGTTCTCTGACATAGCTCAGGTGTCCCCAAAATGAGGAGGCTAATGATCCATAAAGAAACCTTTCTGTCTGGCTGTATTCACTTCTTTTTTTTTCATGGGCATTTTCAAAAACATTTCGTAAGTAAGATAAATCTCGGTCTTTTCTTTTAATTCAAATCAGTCAGAAGATTTGATTCCTGCAAACCCTGCATGATAAAAGCATTGGCATTTCACAGAGGCCTGGTGCATAAATGGCAACTTGCAGCTGTTCAAACAAACTAAAACTGATGTGAAAGGGAGTTCCAGTTTATGGGAAATCTTGTCATTGAAGACCATGTGTGATTTCAGGTTGGGTACACAGCAGCCATATAGCCTAAGTTGCTCTCAGACCAGCCTGCTCAGATTGTGTTGTGCATTTTCTGTTCCAATTTTTCCATGTTCATTGGCAAAGGGCCACACTAGGGCTTTTTTTTTTTTTTTTTTTGGGGGGGGGGGGGGGGGGGGGGGGAGAATTGGATGTTTTGTTCCAGAAAGGTCATGCTTGCATGCAGGAAGTATGATATAACAATTTTTTTCATATTTAGGTGCTTATTTTTTATAATAATCATTTCAGCAACAAAGCTTATCAGTAAAATCAGCAAATACCCAGCAAGATTGTTGAAGTCGTCAGCATTGAGCCTGGTATATGATAGTCTTCCAAATTTGGTAAAGAAATGCAAAAGTTTGGCTGATCATTGTGAAGCAAAAATAGCCTTTTTCTATAAAAACAACAACAAACAAAAGCAAAAAACCAAATCATTCTATTTTTTATCATGAAAAGGCGATAGAATTGAACTGGAAAGGTTATTTATTTTACTCTACTTTACTTTTTACTCTCTCTCTCTCTCAGTGTACCATCTAGGTGAGAAAAAAACCTTTGATATTGGATTTTACCTCTTGTCTCATCTAGATATATCTCTCAACTCTGTGGAAATACAAATTTAACCTCTCTCTCTCTCTCTCTCTCTCTCTCTCTCTCTCTCTCTCTCTCTCTCTCTCTCTCTCTCTCCCCCACCCCCCCCTCCCCTCCCCTCCAATTCCCTCTCTCTCCCCTCCGCCCCCCCTCTCTCTCTTTCTCTCTCTCTCTCTCTCTCTCTCTCTCTCTCTCTCTCTCTCTCTCTCTCTCTCTCTCTCTCTCTTTCTCTCTCTCTCTCTTCCTGTGTCACAAGTGCTTACTGCATATTAACTGCAACACTTAAAGTGAATATTTAATCCTTTCTGCCTATGTATCTGCTTGTTTGCTTTGTTTCTCTTCCTTGCATAAATAGAGGAAACTAAGAGTACTGAAGGTACTGTAAGCAAATACTACTTGTCCCCATTTTCTATGAGGGGGGGTGGGGGGGGGGGGGCAATGCCCCTTTTTTTTTCATTTTAGGGGGCCTTGGGCCCCTTATTTTGAAATCCTAGAATCAACACTGTGTCTAATATAAAACAGCAGTTTGCATGAGGTTGTTGTTTTTTTTTGGTGGGGTGGGTGGGGGGGGGGCTTTGTCTTCTATTACCACCGGCACACAATGGCCTACTGTTCTAAAAGATGGAAACAGGTGTTAAGGTGTGCAAGATGTTCTGTATGCGTTCATACATAAGATCTTGGTATATAGTCTTCATCGGAAGGACTGTTCAGGGGAAGGGAAAAAAGAGTCGTTTTTCTTTTTAAAATCCCCAGGAATAGACATCTCGATGGTGGCTCAAAGCCACACCATCAGATTTTGAGCTCAATGCTCTTTCTACCAGCCCCCCCCCACATACATTTGGAGTAAACCAATAAACTCATTAAAGACTTGTATTTGAGTTAAAGAAACATACCAGAGATTTAGCAATCACTTTCTACACTGGGGGAGGGGGGGGGGGGGGTGATACTTGGTGCTAATTTATTGGGGGGGGGTGTTGTTTTTTTTAAAAACTCTTAACAATAGGATATACATGTTTAAGGGATGATTCTCAAGGAGTATGAGCCTGAAGACTATGTTCAAAGTTTCTTTAGAAACCCCCCTCTCTCTCCCCCTCTCCGTCTCTCTCTCATAGTTGTCGTAGGGGTAACTGTATTTTCCCCTAGATTTTGATATTCTGCTTAGAAAGTTAGGAGTAGATAAAAACAAACATCTAGCACTCTCTGATAGTTGATTATGTAATGGATTTGTACAAGAGACCTTTTTCAGCTAAATAGGCATGAAATTAGTTCTGGCATGGGGTTTTTCCCTAAGGAATTTGTTCCATTTTATGTTATTTGTTTTCCCAAAGGATTTGTTTGTTTCAGTTTTTGTTTGTTGTTTAATGATTTATTCTTTGAGGGTTTTATTCAAGTTCTTTGTTTTCCAGTTTGGGCTTTAAATTATTGATGGAAGATGGTAGAGATTTGTCATATTTAAATAACATGACTCTTTAATGAGGGTCATTCTGGATTACGGGAAAACCGCATAGGTGTGTGTATGTGTAACTTACAAAATAGTTTGAGGGGGGAAAAGGAGGAAAGTGACACTTTTTTTTTTCTTGAAATACAAATATGATTTTACATCTCAGTTTACTTTTTATTCTCTGATGCAGATATTTACACGATTTTGTTTCTTTAAAGTGAGTAAAGCTGTATCATGATACATTTGATAAGAGTCAGTTTTTCATGATTTAGAAATTTAGCAGGAATGGCTACATAACTTTACAGGAAACTCATTTAAAAAAAAAAATCTTTATTTAAAAATAAATATAGAATGAGGTACTGAAAAGCTGATTGTTGGTTGTGTGTGTGTTCGATTTGTCATGTTTTATTTTGTTTTTGCACTTTTAGTTAGCTGTTCTCAGGTTTTCTTTTCTGGCTGTCAGGGTCAGGTCAGTTTCTTTCTTGTACATAGACTGAGTGGAATGGAAAAGCTGCTTTGCACGTGTGTGTGTGTGGATATTATAAAATGGTGACATAACAGGCTGGGTCTGATTTTGCTTGGTCAAATCAGATTTTACATTCTCGCCTCCCTACTTATGTGATAAGGCAGATAGGGCATTACAGATGTTGTTCCATGAGCTGGAAAATGTATAACCCAAATTGACATCAATTAATTTTTTGTAAGTTAGAAATTAGGAAAGGTTCCCACCCCCCACCCCCCATCCCTTTCTGTCTGCATACGAGGTGTGCAGTTTTGAAGCTGTTTGCTTGCCATCACATCTCATTTAGATAAATCATTTCAAATGCAGGGTTTATTGAAAATGGCGTATTTGCAAGACTGAAATATCTATCATGAAAGTCTTCAGGAGAGAATCATGAAAAGTAGCTGGAAATGTGCACTTTAAAACTATACTTTTTGGGGTCGGGGGGGCAGGATTTTAAAAAAATTACATTTGAAGTTTTTTCTGGGTGTGAGAAGTTTGGAGATTACTCAGAAGAAATGATCTTGTTCAGACCAGGCAAGAGGTGACTGTAAATAACAGTCAGAAGAAAACATGAACTTTTGTATCTCACACCAAGAACCCACAGCTGAAAGGTAGTGATGCTAATGCAACTTACCAGTAAGGCAGGGGGAAAACCTGAACACAAACTGGCTTTTATTCAAGACTGGGTCACTTTGTGATCTGCAACATGCTTATAGATAAAAAAACAAAAACAAAATAAGAGCCTTCAGATTAGTCACCTTTTTTTCTTCTCATGGCCATGGATAGCAGTAGATAAGTAGTATGAGAATAGTTGGTGGTTTGAAATCATGGTAGACCTAAGCTCATATGACTGTGTGCTTCAGGCTGCCTTGAAATAATAAGAATAAAAATTAACAAACGGTTTAGAAAGAGAGGGGGAAAAAATTGCTGTAGTATCTGTGGATCGTTGGTCAAGAGGTAGCGCACCTGCCTAGAAAGCAAAAAGCCCGGGTCGGAAGTGTGCAGTGGTTCGAATCCCATTTGGGCCCAAAACTTTTCCCCCATCCATTAGACTATGAGTGGTGGTCTGGGTGCTAGTCTTTCTGTTGAGACGATAAACTGAGGTCCCGTGTGTTACACAATCATTTAGCGCAAGTTAAAGACTTTAACCCATGGCAACAAGAGAGTTGTCGCTGGCAAAATTCTGTAGAAAAAAGCCACTCTGATAGGGAAACAAATACAGTTGCAGAGAGGAAAAGGAGAAAAAAAAATTGGGTGGTGCTGCTCTTGTGACAATGCACTCTCCCCAGGGAGAGCACATAGATAGATAGATATTACCTTATTGAGGAAGGTTAATCTAACACGTTATGAGACGTGGGGCCCTCGGCCTTGAAGGTTGACATACCTTTTGCTTTTGGCATCCATGAAACTGCTGACACGATAAAACTTTGCACTTGTCTTTTTTTTTTTTAAACCGAATAAGGGGCGTATTGGACATCCACTCTGTGTGTTTCATTATTAGTTTCTATATAAGATTAAATCATTTGTGTTTTGTGTTTTACTTTATAAAATTAGATTCTTTCAGTGTTAAAAACAAATGTTTTTGAAAACATGTTGTTATTCCTTTCCAATTGATAGTGCAAAACCTTGCCCCTTGCAATGTGGCACCATGTTTTCTTAACTTTTTCTGTCAGAATAACTTTTGTCAACTCTTTTTTTTTTTTTTTAAATAGTTGAAGGGAGAAGATTTCATGTCAATGTGAAATGCGCAGTGAATGAGAGAGAACGGTTGAAAACGGTGGCGGTAAAGTGTTCTGTTTAACTGATTGCTGTTTTGTTTCTCATCTGTCTGGCAGTTGATTTCCATGCTGGACATCAAGGAGGTGTACCCAGAGTTCCAGAAATTGAACAAAACGGAGAACTGCATCGTCATCCAGCTCAAGTCCGACCAGAAGATAGCTATCACATCACCTGTAAGTTTATATTGAGATTTCTTAAATCTCAACCCCCCCCCCCCAAAAAAAAAAAAAAAGGAAAGATTTTTTGTGTGTTTGTTCCTGAGTTTGTGGCTCTATAACTTTTTCCTGGTGAAATGTTTTGTTACCAACTTTATCTTACACGTATATTGTGAGGTTTAGTATATAACCCTGCTCCACAAGAAATACTAGAAGCACAGAATGTGAGCATATATAGAGAGAGAAAGGAACAGACAGACAGAAAGGCATAGACATATATACCATCACACACCACTTCAGTGCAGAAACGAGCTTTAGTGTACATGTAGTTATGTATTCTTTTTTTTAAATTTCACTTCCTCCAGCTCATGAGGAAAAAACTAAGATTTTCTCTCAGATACTGACTTCCAAGTGACTACTCGTGGTTCATTCCCAAAGATATTTTCCAAGAAGGTTGGATTTTATTAACTGCTAAAGATAGCTGTGCTACAGTCTGCCTCAGATTACATCAGCAGGGTATATTAGAAAGTAAAAGAAGAATTCATGTTTGTAGATTGAGGAGATTGGCGTAAATTAAAACTCTGCATACACAGAAGAAAAAGAATAGATGACCCTGAGTAAAATTTTCTTTTCTTTTTTTTAGTTTAAAAAAAGTTGCAAGTGTAAATAGGAAAATGTTATTGTCTGTGCTATGCATTGTACTAAACATGTCGATTATTAAAAATTGTCTCAATCTAGTATGAACAAAAAGTGTTCAGTGCCTTATTTCTGTGATAAGGTGAACCCTACTGCTCTAGTTTGAGTAGTACCAGGGCAGTGTATCTCTTCTCTGTTCTCTGTGTTGCCTTACTGGGTGGGGTGGGTAGTGCCTGGTCTCCTGTGCTTTGACTGTGCAGGAGGTCTGCCTGTCAGAGCAGCTTTTTAAAAAAAAATTGTTTTTTAAATTGATGCATGCTGGGTGTGTTTGTGTTTCTGTAACCCAGTGAATGTGGACATGAATCACGTGATCTTTAATGAGCGTATTTTATCTTCTGCATGTGTATGCACACAAAGAGAGTTAAGGCATGGGTAGGGGAGATCTGCACATTCGAGTTGACAAGGGATGATGTAAAATTCACCAGATGCTGCTGCTGTTGCCGAGAGTCCCACCCAAAACTTTGTGGGCCCATGGGATTGAAGTGAACAGATAGATCTTAACTGCTGGGCTGTAGCATCTGTTAGGGCAGTGTATCCATTGTTCAGGAGATAGAGAGCAGCATGATTCATAGAATATTATGTAAAACGTTCCCCAGAGTTGGAATGTGGCTACCTAAATTTGGGGGGGGGGGGGGGGGTTGCTTATGCAAAAACTTCATCATTGGTGAACTCTAGCCAAAGAAACAAGAAAGAAAAAAATTTCTTTAATGTAAAAGTGTTTTGTGTACAGTACTTTTTTTCCCCTAATGATCTGATTGATTTTTTCCCCCCCAAGTGTATTGCTTCCTTGACTACAGTTAAAGGGACAGAACTCCAAAATTAATGGAGATCACTCTCCTGTTGCTTGGCAACATCCAGCTGCAAAAACCATGGCAAAAACAATCGTTTTTTAGCTCGTATTTTGTGTTTTTATGCATGACTGCTTGGGAAGTTCTTGTTCAAAATGGCTGACACTTCTTGTTGAAGGCATCAATAACTTTACTCAGCTGTAAAAGTGGCAAATAAAACTGTAGATTTACCTAACAGTGATGAAAACGATCGCGTATGATTCAGGAGATCGTGTATTTAAAAAACAATGAATGAGATTTGGTCTAGACTTATGTTTGACGTTATTGAGATGGGGGGTACTCAAAATGACAGTGGTGATGAAGAAATCGTATTTTTGGTCGATTTTTTACATTTTAAATATATTTTCGCAGTGAAATCTAGTTTGAGCTTGCCTCGAAGTAATCTACCATATAATTATATACTGTCATTGGGTAGACTATCAGGAATATTCATGTAGTAGTTTCTGAGTAAGAGGGATATGAACATAGCAGTGGTACATAAGAATTTTATTCCCCGGCATATAGGGTGCACTGGGCAGTTAAGAGGTTAATGTTTTCTGCTACAGGGGAAAACTGATCGTTGCAATGTGAAAATGATCATTTTTCCGAGAGGTGCCGTCCAAGTGATCTGTTGTTTCGTATATTGCCAGGTGTTCTTACCTAGCTAATGTCAGTGTTCACTTTCTGTAGCAGAGGTTGGGGAATTGTTTGCTGCTTGTGAAGTAGCTGTTCAGCAAAGGAGTTTTGATTCAGCTTTTATCTGTATTTTTGACTTTGCTTTTTTGAGGACAAAATAGTTTTGTATCCTGTTGGTAGAATTGATAATAATCTGAATCCTTTTTTGAGTCATATGGATATATAAATATATATATATATATATATATATATATATATATATATATATATATATGTGTGTGTGTGTGGTGTGTGTATGACTTGTTTAAAGCTTCTGTCAGTTTTTGTTATCATAAAGTATGCATATGGGTAATGATTTTGACAAGAGGAAAATGTGTAGATCTCCTAAGATGCTCACTGATGGCTTTGTCTGCCTGTTTGACCAGGACCGGGTCCTTATCAACCAGTGGAAGGATGAAATCATCAATGGCTTCAACCTGTCCTCGCAAATTATGGCCAACATGAACAAAAAAGCCTCAAAACTCTATGGCTCAGAGATTGTCAACAGCCCCAGCAACGAGAACCTCCGTTGCCCCCTCGAACATCGCAACAGCAATGGGAGCTAATCCAGTCCCCATCCCCCCTGATGCATTTACTGTTCTTTGTGTGTCGGGCCTCTGTGTCCTGGTATGTGGCTGGCGGTGGTCACTGTGACTTTAAAGAGGTGAGGAGGAGCTGTGTAGGCTGGGACCTCAACATCCTTTGCGACCAGGACAGTGATGATGTGGTTGGGTGGTTTTTTTTTTTGTTTTTGGTTTTTTCTTAACCGTCATTGACAGAGGGGACAGGGTGGGATGCATTGACAAGGGATCTAGTTTGTGACAACGGGGCCCATCTCTTCATGAAGTAGGACTAGGATACTACATGTGTTAACTACAGAAAGCTTTAGTAGTTAACCTCCCAACACAGGAGGACAAATAGGAGGAAGCTCGCTCTCTCTTTTTCTCTCCCTCCCTTCTCTCTCTTTGTGTCTCTCTTATGGTGGTGGGGAGCCCTGACAAATCAAATGACCATTGTTCTGTGCGTAGGATGGGGCGGAAGAGCAAGATCAGTTTCTCAAGAAAGATGGCCATTTGTGTCATGTGTAGTGTGGGAGCTGTGCAGGGGAGGAGAAAAAAGGAGGAGAAAAAAATGGATTATTGCTATGGTTAGTGACATTTTTCTGTGCAGAGCACATGTTGGATCTGTTCAGGAAAGAGAGTTTGTGATCAACTTAGCCAAACAGAAAAATGAATAAGTGAATCCACCTTAGTACCAAATAAATATTTTGTAAAGTCAAAAGTGAGTTCATCTGGAATGTGATCTGGTTTTTTGCAGTGTTTTTTTTATATTAAGAAGTGGCATAAAGCAGTGTGAATGGGGATGATGGTATAGCCTTGAAATTTGGCGCTTTTCTGCCGTAGCTGTAGGACTCTTGTGTGTGGAGCTGCAGTCACAGTGTGTGAACTGACCACAGATCGTGTGACCTCAGCATATAGAAACAGAAGCGTAGAGGGCTGGGTTACACTCTGTGCTGGCTGACATCTGGCTTACAGCATAGAAGGAAGGACACTCTGGGAGAGCAAACACAATGGGGAGACATCCTTCGCTTAGCGTGACACCGAACGTTTTTAAGATGTGGAGTTCCCCGACAACTCGTGATCTGTTCACTGCCCTCTTGATATCAAACGACAAGGGCCAGCCCCCGAGAACAAAAGGCGTTGAAGGGCACTCACACACCAGGCTACGCAGGATAAATAAAACAGGCAAAGCAACAATCAACAGCTTGCGGTATACACAGGAGTTCTCCTCACAATACCTGAACTCATCAGATGATCCTTTTTTTTTCTTTTTAAAATTTTTTTTTATAAATTTTGTTTTGAACTATTACATGCAGATTTTAAGACCCATTTCTGTTAATGAGGGTTGTTGTCAAGCTCCAACTTGAACTCTTTGGCTCTGTGTCTTTTGTGTGTTTGTCCGTTGCTCTCCATTTATTTTTGTTTCTTTTTTTTCCTTCTCTTTGTCTGTTGTCGGTCAGTGGAAGATTTTATACTATAGTTGAGCTCCTGTCTCGACAAGGAGCTGTAAGCTTGATGCACAGATCCCAAAAGGGTTTGGTTTTCTGGGTTGGTTTTTTTTCTTCTCTCCATCCTTTTGAGATTTTTTAACCCAGTTTTGCCTCATTCTGTGTTCTTGTATTTGATCGATTGTTCTCAGATTGATGTACAATATTCTGATTCAGTGTATCATGACTTGACAACTTACAGATTAAAAATGCATATAATGTGTGCATGGTGGACATCATATTTTTAGCCACTCTCAGTGGCGAGGTGTCTAGTTTGTCCATAAAATTTCATGTGATATAAAGTACTCGGTTGTATTTTCTATTAGTGCGAATGTGCATTGGTGTATATATGTTGGGTGCATCTGATACAGTGTCGTGGTTTGGATTGATATGAACCTATATGACATTTTAAGGACTCACTTTTTTGTTTTTGTTGGTGTTCTTTTTTTCTTTTTGCCTATGTGTTGTTGTTTTTTCTGCAATGTGTTGAGCATGGAGGAATAATCATTCTAGAGATGAACGAGTCTGTGTTATCGTTTATTTTGAAATCTTTATGAATTCAGTCGTCTGTCTCCTTGTGGTCATTATCAGTTGAAAAGGGTGATGATAGATTTGTACGGTAATAATTGGCTCTGTCTGGCTCCCTATCTCTTCGTAAAGCGCTTTATGACATATGAAAACTATTTTCAGTGACAGTTCTTTTCCTGATTGCTCATAATTGGTGCTGAAGTAAAGAAGATTGGTTGATATAGATATGTTTCTTACACATCTGTAAGGAGTTAGGAAGCTGCAAGTCAGGGCTTCCTTTTGGATAGAATCATAACCAAAATGTCTATTGTTCTCAGTTAATTCTACTCGGCTAGAGAAAATCCTACCTGTAGGTTTAAGTAAGAAAGCATAAAGATTGATGTAGGATGATTTTTACAAGAAACAAAAGCAAGGAAGGAAAATGAAACCAGAATGAAGTAGTTTGGTGTTAGGCAGGTGTGTTTTTTCCCCGTGAAAAGCTTACACCGCTTCATGTCGTGACTTTCCTTCCTTGGTTGCTTATAGTTAGCAACAGCAACAAACAAATGTCAATTACTTTGTAGAGCTGACAAGTTTTATTTAGTATTGTTGACGCATTAATCACTATGCTGGTTATTTACTAGTATCTGCATTTCTGTTTTCTCAGTTGGTGTAGTATCCAGATTCTGGGAATATTGCTTCCAGCTTTCGCAGATAGAAAGCTCAGCACGTTCGTTCTCTTCCTTGATGGGCATTTTTGTCTTGATGATACATATTTTCATCTTTTAATTTCTCGCTTTACTCTTTGTGCATTTGAATTTCCTTTGAAGTTGACTCCCAGCCCAAGAGGTGCACAGGATACTGAATGCTACCAAGTGGAAAAAAAAAAATTAAGGCATTTTGGGGGGAGGGGTCTATCTTTAGTACTTTTGTGCTGATTTTCTGCTTGGGATTTTTTTTGTTTTTTAAAATAGATATTGAACACAACTTGCATCAGCTTTGTGTGTGACAGGACGTGACCTTTTTCATTTCATGAATGTTGGCTACGCAGTCTCATTAAAGTCTGAATGGATCTGAACTTTCAAGCTTAAGGAAATGTTTGTTTGTTTGTTTTCCACTTAAATCAGTTCTTTCTTTACACCTTGATATATCTGAAGAACTGCTATTTGGTTTTGTGCTCGTATGTCAAGGAATACAAATTCAAAGTAAAGAAACAGAATAACAACAACAACAAATTAAAATCACCTTTAAAAAGGAATTGCATTTTTTTTCTTTTTTTTTTTTAAATGAAAAAAAGGTACAGATTTAAACACACTGATGAGGAGGGGGGGGGGGGTTCGTTTGGGTTTTTTTTTTGTTTTCAAACCATTTTCTGTGTTCTTTTTCTTTTTTGGGTGGGGAGGGGACTTTAAAAAGGAAAGAAACGAATATGAATATAAAGATACTAATTTTGCATTTAAAGATTTTTAAAGAAACTTAGATATAACGATATTGTTATTTTGCATTGCATGGTTCTTAAAAAAGAAAAGAAAAATGTGCTTAGTTGCACCTATCCATTTATTTAAAAATTATTTTATATTTTTAAACTAAGTTGGATACGTCAAATATGTTATTGTAAATTGGGAAGGGGGGGGGGGGGGCGCAAATCTTGTACGCTCTCTGGTTTTAGGTAAATCTATCTATTTCAAAAGCACTTTTAAATTTTTACTATTCTTTTAAATATCAAGCATGTGTGGTTAAGATGGCCTGAGGCTGTTGTTGGATTGCTGTTTTTTTGTTTGCTATTTTTGTTTGGTTTGGGTTTTTCAGGAAGGGTGGGGGGGGGGGGGGGGGGGGGGGGGCTGTTGGGGTTGGTTTGGTTTGGTTTTTTTTTCTGTGGGGTGGGTGGAAAATAACAAATACAACAGTTATACAAAAGAGGAAGTCACTAAAAAAAAAATTATTAAAAAACTGATATAGTTAAAACCTTAATCAGTCATTGACTTTAAAATCATCTCTACGTTTCTTTTTCTTCTTCTTTTTTTTAATTTTATTTTAAATGTTTATCTGTAAAGTTATATAGGGCTATGTACCAGAGGTTCAGAATGCCAACATACTCTCAGAGGGAGGAAGAAGGGAGATCTGTCACAGTTTCTAAAAAGAAAAAAAGAAGAAGAAAAAGAAAAGTTTTCTGAAAATCCTTATGTTAGTGTCTTGCATTGATAGTTGCTGATGTCTAAATGCAGTTACTGTCAAATAGTCTAGTCAAGTCAAGTCAAGTCAAAATTTTATTTCCAGATGGTACATTGAATAAGCAATGCATTTGCTTTTTTTCATCAAGCCATCTATCTAAGAACAAATTTCGTAATGATTATACTAAGACACTACATTATTGCATCATTTACCATTAAATTAAACCAGTAAAAAAAGAGGAAAGAATCGATAATTGATGTTATACCTGTATACCCTCTACAGCCATAACTGTTTGTCAGACAGACTAGGAAACTTTTCTCAGATCCACAAACACTGCACTTTATATGAGAATAATTCCTGGCTATGTTGCTTATTGCTCAGCCAACCACAAAAGAATATACATACCGTTTACTGCGCAGCGGTAACACTACCGCGAAAACATCTCTTCCTGTCTTAAGCTTTGAGTGCAGTATATTGAACTGAGTTGCGCTTGGGACATCTTCGTTTGTGAGTGTGTGTCATTTGTTTTAACACTGTTTCAGAATTGGAGAGGTTGCTGTTGAAGATCTGGGTGTGTACACAAAAGTTGGATATTAATCATTGTAGGTTTGGAAATTTTTTAGAAAGGTTATGTGGACAACTAGCTTAGCATCGCTGTGATACTTCTCAAATATGTGTAAAAGAGGGTTAAATGCTCAATATTGTTTTACTGTTCCATTTTTTGCGCGTGCTCGTCGCGTTCTTAACATCTCGGTGTTGTGTCTTTGGTTTGTTGTAAGGTTGGTGGGTGGCTTTGAGTTGTTCGTACATGGTTTGGTTTTGTTTGTTGAATAATCGTCAAGGGGATTGGCAAAGACGGAAATCAAATTTGTGCTTTGACTTACACACACATTTTGGGGGGTTTTGTTTGGTTTTGTGTTTGATTTCTGTGTAATTAGTAGTTTGACATGTGTCTAATGTCCAAAGTTGTGTAATTGTAAACTACAGCACCATTTTGTGTGAGATATATATGATACATAAATATTCATAATTTTTCTTCTGTGTTTGCTTTTTTTCCCTACCCTTCTCTGCTTTGCATATGTGTAATTTGAAGGACTCTTAAAAAGCTTTTTTTAAATAATAAAAAAAATTTAAGTTTACTCTATCATTAGTATTTCCCTATGATGCTTTCATTCTCTTTTTTCCTTTTTTCTTTTTTTTTTTTTAGTATTTCCCTATGATGCTTCCATGTTTTTTTTCTAATTTTTATTTTCTTTTTAAAGATAAGTCAGTGACCACTTAATATCATTTGCAAGGTAGATGTAAGTCATTTGCCAGGTGTGATGCAGGGGGTGAGGGAATAATTTTGCTGTTGTTAGGCTCTATATTCCCCTTGATGATTTTCATTCCTATGCAAGTGTGCATCTCGTTATTCTGTGTGCATTTCTCTCGGGATTCAGAGGCACAACAAGTTACCCACTAGAGTTCCCATCCTGTGTTTTTCTAAGCTTTGTTTCAAGACCGAAGTAAGCACGACTGCATTGTGCTGAATGTAGCAGCAGTCTGTAAACTGTGTAACCAGGTATCAGAAGTTGCAGTGAAACTCCTGTTTTAAAAATGATTTTTAAAAAGTCAGAATATCTCTTGTGATCAGATGGATAGCAGTGCTATAAGGAAAGTAATCCAACTAATAAAACTAATGAAAGTGCCCAACAGCAGAGTTGGCCAACGAGCAATAAAAGCTTGGCTAAGCTTTAGAATTGAACAAAACAGAGGAACATGAAATTCCCAGTATTGTAGAATAGGGTTAATGCAACAGTGATGCTTGAGTATACCATTCAAGGCTCGGCCATTGTGTGCACATCTAAAACCTCCCCCCCCCCCCTTTTTTTTTGTTTTGTAAAAGATGTTTTATAGCTTCAAACGTAAACGCAGAATGCTTAGCATCATAAATATGCAGGAATTGCATAAACTAATCATTTGTATTGTACTGATTCCACTTATGAAAAAACTAAACTTTTTTTAAAAAAAAGATTGCATATCAAACATCCTACAGCCAAACAACTTTTCTCCATCGAAGAAGGGGATACTCTCTGAGGAAACTATCGTTTAGTTTGTCCTGTTGGGTACACAAGTTTGAAACTAGGGTCGTGTGAATGCACACAAGTCAACAATACAGCCGTCAGTATTTCCAAAATTGACTTAGGAAAATTTCATTTCAGAACTCCGATTGTGCTGCAGATAGAAACATGGTTGTCTTGCACCAATGCTGGACAGTAATTCAATGTGGTTGGTTAGAAAGTAAAGTGATGTTGCTCCAGTCACCTTTGATTCGTACACTATCATGAAAGTTTCACTGCGTTTTTCGTAGAGCACTTTCCAGCTTCCTTGCAGTCATCCAGAATATTCACTCGTCACTCCTGGAAGAGTGTAGAGACTGGATGAAAGGATGGCAGTCTTTGGTGTTGTTTTGTAATACCTTGCCATATAGGCAGTCATACTCGATTTTTATTTCTCTCTTTCAATAGAGAATGAAGTTTGTTGTGCTATGAGCTTGCCATGAATGAAGACAAATCTCCACTGAACATTTGAAAGGGTAGTATTTCACCTAAGTCGTAGCATTTTGCTGATGTAATGAGCTGATGTATGCTTTCAGCCAAACCCACACTTCACTGTGGTGTTTAATTCTGCACACTAACACAGTTATGCTTGTTCTAGTCTTTTCAAATAAACTATACAGAGGAGGAGAAGAGAATATCGTATGACTTGCAGGTGCTACTAGAAATCCTGATGTTTTTGAAACACATTTACGATTTCATAAACATTCTGTAATGAAATGCTGAAACTTCCAAGAAAAGCTGTCCAGGTGTTGTTCATTTAATAGTGAATGAACACATGTCTCATTTCCTAAGTGGAAGAGAAGGGTTGTTCAGAAAGCTGCCACGTTTTCTGTGCAGTGTTTACCCATTGATACACAGTCATCTGTCTGGTCCGCTCTTTGGGAATGGTTTGGTCAAATCTTGAAGCTGAAAGTGGTTGTATATATTGAATTTTTCTTGTGCATCCTTCATAGACATCTCCACCTTGTCTATTTCAACTCTGAAAAATCTTGTCCTGTCCTGTCCCATCCCCAGCGCACATGTACACACCATTCAGACTTGTTCAGAATAAAGTGATCAGCTGATTGGGGCTGGTATTCTTTTGTTGAAGAAAGAGCAGTACACTACAATACTTAAGAGATTTGATCATATGGTGCAGACTAAGAGATTGTACTTGAAGAATCATCTCATGTGCTTTTTCTTTTGACATGTAAGAATTCAGACTTTTCCTACAGCATGGGGGAATGTTGTGCTTTTTGGTTATATGTGTGAACTGAGTATTTTTGACAAGGCTCTCTCCAGGTCCATTGTTGTGTTTTTTATATATATATATATATATATATATATATATATATATATATATATGTATATATATATATAAAATATAGTGTTTTGGAAGCTGTGGTGTGAATGAGATTGTTATGGTTCATTAGCAGCTGAGGGAAGGAAGGGGGTGGGATATAAACCCACTGAATATTCAGTATAGTCGGCGACATTTTTTGTGTGGAACTGTGTATCTATAAGGGACTTTATCCTTACAGTGTTTTGTTGTTATTTGCTATTTTGTGTTATGTTGTTTTATTCGGTGTAGATCTGTTTGTTGGGTAGGACTGTTTTGTTTTGTTTTCTTCGACATCATAGTTTTCTGTCCGTCGCTTGGTCAGTGTCGTGGCTTCAGTTTCCGTCCTCTGTCACATATTTTCTGTTTATTTCTGTGAAACATAATCACTTTTGCACAGCCTATACAGGAAATATCTATCTCTCTACATATACATACATATATATATAAATATATATACACATATACTCTTTTAAAAGTTTCATTGTTGTACCAGGTTTTGTTCTGCACTAACTAACTGACATTGTTGTGAATGTGGACACAGTGGCTGGCATGTATCGTGTGGTCTGCACCCAGGGCTGTATGTAGTGTGTAGACATGATTGTGTACAGTTGACAATGTAGATGTTAGAAAACGATGTCATTTCACTTTGGTGCTCAGGTGTTCATAGTACTTTTACCTCATGTTGTGGTGACTCCATTCCCAGCTTCAGACCCTGTGTCGTCTCTTTTGCCAGTGTGTAAGTACAGTTCTTAGCCAGGCCTGATTTTGGGGGGGGTTGTTGCTGTTAGGGGTGGGGTGTTTTTTTCTCTCTTCCTTTCCTTTAACATGTGGTTCAACTGTGAAAGGTGTGGGTCGTGCTTTTAACTGGATTTTCAAGTTGTCTGTCATTCAGAATCACCGTTAACAATAGTTGTGAGTTGCAGACCGGTCTGTACTGTGGTTTAGTGTTGGATCACACACACACACACACACACGCACGCACGCACGCACGCACACACACACACACACACACACACACACACTCACACACAAAAGAGCAGGAAACTCGCGTCCATTTCAGTGTTTTGTGTGGAAAAGGAAGGGCGTCTTAGAGGTGAAGTAGAGAAATCGGTCTTGGACATTGCTTCTTTCTTGTAGCCTCTATTCGTTGTAAGCGCAGTTTTAGTTTTTATCAGTCAGTTTCTACTTTTTTTCTTTTATGTACCATCAGGCAAGTCTACATGTGCTATGTACACACACACAAACACTCTCTCTCTCACTCTCTCTCTCTCTCTACATGTGCTATGTACACACTCACACAAACACACATTTCTCTCTCTCGTACGCACGCACACACACATACATACACACACTCACACACACGCGCACCCACTCTCTCTCTCTCTCACACACACACACACACACACACATACACACCCCACTTTTTGCTTTTATAGTTCTCAACGTGATATTTACTTTATTTGTAAAACTGCATTCCTTCTTTTTAATCCATATAGATCGTTTCCTTCAAATTTATCCACACAACATAACACTTTAAAAAACAACAATCTCAACATATATACTTTTATTGGTAAAACTTCATACTTTCTTTTTAATCCGCAATATTTTTTGTTATTCTGATTTATCCTAGCAAAGTAGACGACTGTCTCTCATGTTAAAATGATTGTCAGAAAGGCAAACCTTAAAAGAGGTACTTGTAAAGACTGGGAATACAACTGAAGGGGAATGAATATTGTCATGAACCATTGAGAAATGGTGGTGGGATGTTGTGTTGTGACATCTGATCTCATATATGACCTATCTGTGAAATAAACACTTTTTCTCTCACATTTTATATACAACCTGTTGACAAATACCACAAAGGCTGTTTGCCTCATTTCTGCACTTTTCTTTCAACCGTGAATTTTTCGTTTGAGTTTGCATACTAATATGGGTTTTGTTACACAGTTACTGTACAGGAAAAGGCAGATATTAGCTTTGATATGGTGCATTATTCGGAAGTGAAGTAAACATATATTATGTCATGGATTTAGAGCTAGTTCTCAGTTTAAGGTGTCCCAAGAAAGGGTTTTGGGGTGTGTTTTTTTTGGGGGGGGGTGGCAGCTTTTATGTGTCCCTGTAATGAGTACTGTGTATTCAGTTCTAGTATGACCCTTTGCATTTGGCAGGACCGTATGTGAAAACAACATGAGAAAATGTCATGCGAAGCTGAAAATTTATGGAAAGGAGCATTGCTGACTCATTCTGTCTCTTTATCTCTCTTTGTTGTTGAGCGTTCCATGACAGCTCTTAGAAGCATGCAGATAGAAAAGACTGAAAAGCTTTACTTTCAGGATGCAGTCTTCATATTACAGTTAACCAGTGCGTTATCAAAACAGCTGTTTTCAGCTGGGGGGGGGGGGGGGGGGGGGGGGGGGGGGGGTTCCCAAAGTGAATTCCATTGAAATTTCATGTTTTTTGCCAGATTTTTATTGAAAGGAGATTGACTGCAGTTGTTGCCATATGTGAAAATACAGATATCTAACTTTCAGCATCACAAGTTTGGCTAGTTTTAGTGAGTAGAAACTTTTGCCTCCCTTGTTACTCTGTTATCAAGTCGGGTATTTAGAACCAGCTCACATTCTGAGGTTTTGTTGGTGGGTTGTTTCCCCCCCCCTCCTCACATGGTGTCGCTTTGTCTTGCAGACTTCCTGAAGTTCATAACCAGTATCTCGATTCATGCAGTGATATCCATTGATTTTATTACTAAGTGATATCATTAAGTGACATCTGGAACTAACCATCTAATTCAAATTGGTATGGACTATGAGCAGTATGGCATCAAGAGAGATACTATCCTATATTTGGACCAGAAACTTACTCCAGACAAAATTGGGCAATAAGAGGGGATTTACAAATTCCTGTGTCTTGACAAATTGTTGTATTTAATTATCCAAGGAGGGGAAAAAACCTTGCTGAGATTATAATTATCATCAAAGGAGAAAATGTAGCATTGAAAACAAGGAGTTATAGGAGCATTCCTCTATTCAGGCATTCATAGCCTTAGTTTGGTTTCTGTGTGCCATCTTATTCTTTCCTTGTAAGTAAAATGACTAGACCATGTACAGAGGGATTCTTCTTCTTTGTCGTCCTATGCTCAGACAGCATCTATTCTTGTCTGTCACATGAACGAAAATGAGTTACGCTGCCGTCCGTGCATGACAAGTCAGGCCCAGTGGATCCAACTTTAGTGTAGAAGAGAATAGTTGTTTTTGAAAAATCTTTTTGGATAAAAGGCAGGAGAGTGGACCAAGAAGGAAGAAAATAGAACAGGAGATGACAGGAAGAAAAAGAACAAGGCAGAACCAAAGGGAGAGAGAGAAAATAGGAATTTTCTGGTCAGGATGCTATTTATACTGACAGGCCCCAGGAAAGATCAAGAGGGATAAGCAGAAGCTTTGAATTCTCATCATGGAACCTTGCTTCAAAATTTCTTATGTTAAACTTCCGAAAGCTCTGAAAATATTCAGAACACTATCATCTTCAATTTGTTTATTTTACAAGATTCAGCGCTATATAAATTCCATATATTATTATTATTATAGACAAGTATCAGTGTCTCTGTTTCTTGCAACACATCTTTCACCTGCAAGAAAGGAAAAGGGAAGGAATATAGCCCAATAAACTGAATACCAGAGAACAGTATTTGTTCTTGTCATCACTGTGCCTGATGTGATCATGTATTTCCATCTTTAGTAGAAAGCAGATGTATTGTCACTGAGATTTAGGTCATACAGCAGGGTTCGTACAAATCTTAAAAAGCCCTAAAAGGCCTGATTTTTGAAGATCCAAAATAAGGCCCCTAAAAAGCCCTAAAAATGAGACCTATGGCCCTGGAGGCCCTAAAAAGCCCTAAAAATGGGAACCATGAGTGAGAGTTTCTGTTGAAATGTAGATTAAACAAATACACAAAATAAAACTTATGAGAAATGAAAGCAAGAAGGATGTCCAAAGATCCTATTATGACCGATAGAGCCTGTCGTCTGCTATTCATGTCGCGCCACCTATTTTGCCAAGGGAGGTAATTTACCTCCATTGGAAGGGCATATTCGCTTTGCTTTCATCAGTTATTTTTTACATGCCGAAAACTACCTACCACTATGGTATGTCCGTAATTTGTTTGGAAAATGATGTTTAACTATGAAACTGCAATCATGAGTTAAAATATTACCAGTTTACTGCGCTACAGTCCTTCTCTATGAGATTTTTCAATTTTAGCACAGCTGAGCTGTGAATAGCAAGGCCTATTGTTTCTCCTGTGCGCATTTTACAAAATGGCAGTCAGTGATAGAGACGTGTGTCAGAATGGGAATACAATAAAACCTGTAGCCAGATCTATTCTTTATTTGAGGAGATTATCCCACAGATTTCCTGCAGAATGCATACAGAAACAAATCCAATTCATAAGGCAAGTCACAAATGCCTGAATATTACAAATGTACAGGTAAAATACAAATGTTTGAATATTTTCCACCGCTCTATGTGGCCGATTTAGTTGACTTTACTTTAAAATTTGCAGCTTATTCAGTTATTGGCCGACTTGATCTGAAGATTCTTGTTTAAAAAAAAAAAAACTTTGGGCAGAGGGTGTTGGCATCCTTTTCAAGCCAGTGTTTGGCCTACCTCTCTGTCTGCATTGACCATACTGGACTTGTACATGTATTCATAGTGAAGAGAACTTGCGTCCAGCAGCCTCTCTGTGTCTTTCTCAGTTTTTGTCTCTGTCTCTCTCTTTTATGCATGTGCATGCACGCACGTGCGTGTGTGTGTTTGAATTCCTGCATGTACGCATGTGTGGGATTGAAATAAAGGAGCAGAATTTGGAAGAGGCACTGTGACTGTGTGAGGGTATTGTTATTACCAGTTCTAGTACGGGCAACCATCTGCATCTTTGGTAAGGCAAGGAGACTAGTTCACATCAGATGAAGTTTGAGGGATAGTGTCTTTTAAATTCACTTTGCTAGCTGTTTGTGAAAAATATCTTGGAATCAGAGACACATTTCAGTTTTCACTTTACTTTGTATTTCAAGAGATGGACACTTCCATCACACCATGGATGTTTTACTGTGTGAGGATTTTAATTCATTGTTGTATCTATGAGTGAAAGACATTTTATTCTGGAACTTCACTTGAATTTGTGTCAATAATCAATATCCATCATGCAGTTGTAGACGAGAAGACTTTGCTTACATGAATTTGAGCTTGGTTTATCAAAGTAAATGTGTACAAAGGTTGATAACATACACTTTGATACCCTGCGGATAGGCCCTAAATTTGGAAATAATGGCCCCTAAAAAGCCCTAAAAAGGCCCTAAATTTTTTCCCACCAAGTCTGTATGAACCCTGTACAGAGAGTGCCCATGGGTGAGATATTTTCCTCCATTCTGCTCTTTTTTTCTCGTACCTGTGACTGTTTCATACTTTTGGAAGGGTGGGGGGGGGGGGGGGGGGGGAGTTTGTTAAATTATTTAATCAGTCTCTGTGTAACGGTAGAAGATCTGGAACAGATATTTGAACAGTGATCTAGCATTCATCATTGGTATGTACTTGTTACATGCTTTGGTCCCTCCCCCAAGTTGGGGAGCTGACACTTTAATTAAAAGAAAAGAAACGAGTACCAAATGAAAGTGGACTCAGAAGTAGATGTCAGCACACCCACCACCTGCACTTCCCATTCTGATAAAAAAGGAATGTATGTGTTAGGTATATATATATAGCATAAAGTCTCCACCAAGTCTTTGTCATGACTGGGATGAAAGTAATTGCAAATGGAGAGGTTCTTTGCGTTGTTTTTTTCTCTTCTCTTCTATGTTTGGAGAGGAATGGTGTGAGCAAGATGTTGTGTGCATACTTCTCAGCTTCATCAACCATCTTGTTGTAATGAAATAATGTCGGAATGAGGACGGTGTTTTGGTTTCATGGTATTCATTTTGTTGTCGTTGTATTGAAGGCCCTTTGACCTCGATATTCTGGAGCATGACAAGAGGGGTGTCTTTTTTTTTTTTTAGTGCGTTGACCATCAGAGCAGTTTTACTGTGAATGCTGGGTCAGAGTGTGTGTGTTGCACAGAGAGCATGGTCAAGCGAAAGTGTCATTGCTTTTGTGTATTGTGTACATACGTATTCAGTGTATGTTTTGTGTTGGAACTTTTTTTTTTAGACTTACATTTTTTGCGTTTATTGTGATACTAAACTACTGTAATTATTTATATTTGACTGTCTCTAATTTGTCCCTGTAAGCTATGGACTGGCTGTCATATAGTCTTCAAAATAAGCGTTGATGTGTACATGATGGTCTCTTTTAAGTATATATCACGCATACTTACGCATTTATGTCCCATCTCCCCTCCCCCCCACCCCCACCCCTTTCTCCCCTGTGCAGCTCCCAGTCTGAATATCAGAGGAGGTTTTATGTTGGGGTTTTTTGTGTGTTTTTTTTTACTATCAACACTGCATTTACGGTTGTGGGCAAGGGCCAAGCACAGTGTGTGCCCAGCTAGCATTAACAGTGGCATCCCGTTGGCCTGTGGTAGCACCAAGTATTATGGTATGACTTATCTGCTTGCTGTGTTTCATAGTCCTCCCAGCAAGCAGAAGCTGATGAGCATGCTCCTGTCCCATGGACATCACTCAGTATATATATATATATATATAATTATATATATATATATATATATATATAATTATATATATATATATATATATAATTATATAAATATATATATGTGGTTTTTGCAGGGTAGACGGCGCTAACTTCTTTCCTACTGATTTGTGGGCTATGCAGTGTTGTGTCTGACTGGGAATGATGTAGATGGTGCACATGATGGATGACTGCCGTATCACTGTGACTTTTTTTTTCTTTTTCTTTTCTGGTGGTATGGTGTACCTGAATGAACACTTTGCAGTTGGCTCCTTCTAATCGCCCACTCACGACAACCCATTTGGCAGTTTATACATCTCCTGTGTCATCGTTGTAAATGACAGAAACAGCGTTATGTCCTGCCTATTTTCATAGTGTGTATGTAGATTCTCAGAATGGTTAGCCTAGATAAGAAATTTTAAAAAGGACAACAAAAACATTTAAGATCGTAATAGAAAAATCATTTTCTGATGTTTTACCTGCTGTTAACTCTGTCCCAAGGTACTTAAAGCTTATTTCATTGTAGGTTATTTTTTGGCCAATGTTTTGTTTAAGGAAAAAAAAAAGGGCAAAAAATAAACAGTGGGGAATAAGACAGAAAGATCTGTAAACCAAAATTATTTTTTTCCCACTCTGGACTAGCAGGACATCAGTTTGACCTGGGATAGGGACAGGGAATGTATTTCCCCCTGAGGAAGGAGATTCCCTCAATAAAGTTTGCCCTAGGACAAAAGAAATCTTTCACAGGTAATTTGGCTGGCCTTGACATGGTCAACGCCACAGAAATACAAACTATGGGCCGGCAGTTATGAAGAAAATAAACCAAGGATGGGAAAGAAAGAATAGTTAACTTAATTAATCAACTGTGGTCACAATTCATGTGGAACACAGTCGAGATTTGAAAACCTTGTTATATGTACTTTTTCTATTTTCATGGTGTAAAAACTGGCTACTTACTTTGTGGGTTTTTTGGTTGTTTTTGTTGTTGTTTTAAGCAATGCAAGGGCAAGAGGCACTCTAACCTTGATAATATGAATCCAACATGTAACAAGCCTTTCCTTCCATCCTCTCTGTCTCTCTCCCATGTTTGTGTGTAATATTGTTGATGACATTGACTGAAACAGAAGTGCACAGCTCCGATATGGTGGACTGTGCATCACTGGATCACTCTTCCGATCACTTACAGCAACTATATGGAGAAGGAGAGAGATCCACAACTGTGACCCAGCCCCTAACTATGACAAATCGAACAGCCTGGATTCCGCACACATTTCGGATCATGATGACTTGTGGGCAAATGGTGTGATTGAGGATGCATGCTGAGCTCTGGTCTGTCATTAATTTGTGATATGTTTTATCTCGTTTCCCGCTCATCAGGTTGTACACAGTTGTTGACAGTTTTTTGTTGGTTTGGTTGGTGTTTTTTTTCCTTTTTGCCTCCTTGCCCTACTGTGTGTGTATGTGTGTATATATATATATGTATGTGTATATATATATATATATATATATATATATATATATATATATATATATATATATATATATATATATATGTGTGTGTGTGTATTTTGGAAGGCAAGTGGCACTCGGTTTGTTTGGGGATTTTTTTACAGGATAGAATCTCAGTATCAAGTGATGTACTAACATTGGGCACATCGAAATATAAGTAACCAAATGTTAACAACTTGCCCGCATTTTGTGGTTTAAAAAAAAAAAAAACGAAAAAAAGAGTACAGGTGAGTTTTTGAAAGTGACCCATCTGTCTGCAATCGTAAGGTAAGCAAAACACTCCTTTTAACTTGCAAGGTTTCTTTTTTAATTTTTTTTTTTTTAAGTAAGACCTTTGCACCTGTGCGTGTATGTGTCTATCTGTGTGTGTGTGTGTGTGTGTGTGTGTATATATATATATATGTCACATATTCTCTCTCTCTCTCTCTCTGTCTGTCTGTCTCTCTCTCTCTCTCTCTCTCTCTCTCTCTCCTCTGCTCTCTCTCTCTCTCTCTCTCTCTCTCTCTCTCTCTCTCTCTCTCTCTCTCTCCTGCTCTCTCTCTCTCCTGCTCTCTCTCTCTCTCTCTCTCTCTCTCTCTCCTCTCTCTCTCTCTCTCTCTCTCTCTCTCTCCTGCTCTCTCTCTCTGTGAAATGTCTTTTGAAGAATCGTCTGGTCCTTTTTTTCTTTTTCTTTTTTTTCAAGTGATGAACATGGTTTCCTTTTTGCATTTTGTGTTGAGTAACCATTTATGTTTTCTGCACAAAGATAAGTTTGTTAGCATTGAAGTAACACAGATGACCTGCCAGTGTTGGTAATTCTAATAATGCACTATTTCATCGATTCTTATGGATGCTTCAGATTATGTCAGGAATAAAGTGTGACATCGCAAGAATGTGTCAAAACTTTGAAAAAGTTTCTTTTCATTAGACCCTAAAATCCACTTGATAGGACACAGTGGACAAACAAAACAAACCAAAAAAGAAAAAAGAAGAAAAATTGAGAGGAAAAAAAAAAGTACTATATCATGTGTATTTGCTCGTGTGATCATTTCAGTTGAATTCAATTTTCACCTTTTTCATATTGTGATTATTTGCATTTGCCAGCATCTTGTATGAAGGTTGAGAGAACCTGAATAAACAAACGTTTCTGAGAGAGGGGCATGATGTGTGTGTGTGCGTGCGTGCATGTGTGTGTGTGTCTCTCTCTGTGTCTTCCTCCCTCCCTCCCTCCCTCTCTCTGTTTCTTGTCTGTGCATATATACCTGCTCCCACTCATATAATTTACCCGACTCATGCATATTCAGGTACTCAACAGCATTCATGTATTAAACACAAGAACGCACACACTCATACTTGCAAACACACACACTCACACACATGCACACTTGAATGATTTAACAATATTTATTCCTTTTGCCTCTTTGGGTTATGGAGGAAGGATGGTGAACATCGTGTAGTTACAGAACGATTGAAGCAAAATTTATTAGAACAGTTAAGAATTCACTGCAGTGTATAAATCGAGTAATTACAAAACTTACCATAATACATTTTTGATAACTGAAACATTTTTTTAATTAACAAAAGTCAACAGTCAAGAACAATTATAAACTGACCCTGGCGCCAAAAAACATTTTGACATACACAATGTACACACCAAAAGAAGACACCCACATCCATTTACAAAACAAAAAAAATTTGCATGTGGGGACGGGATAGCTTAGTGGTCAGAGCACTCGCTTTCCCCCAGCTAAGGTTAAGCAGCATCGAGCATGGTAAGCCCCTTGGATGGGTAAGCGTTTGCACGCCTTGGTTTCAGTACAATCCCCCAGTTCACCCAGCTGTAAATGGGTACCTGCCTCTTTAGGATCAGGGAAGGTAAGGCAGCGAGGGAGAGGAAATGGGCGCCGCCCTCAATATGCTGGCCTTTTGAGAAGTTGAGGTCTCTGATGCCTCACTCCCCTACGACCACATAGGTTATGGGACACCTTTACCTTTTACATATAAATTGATTCAACAGAAAAATCTTTCAAATTGGTCATGTAATCATGCACTGCCACGTTGCAACCTATCTGAAAGATACCTATAGATCCCAATAACTGCGAAGTGCTTGGCCTTCCCAGTTCTATGCCAAAACAAATCCATGATTTTTCAACTTTTTTATGAGTATACTCCATCGAATTAATTCTCTCTCTCTCTCTCTCTCTCTCTCTCTCTCTCTCTCTCTCTCTCTCTCTCATTTTAGTAGACAGAAATAACTTGAAGGATGCTGTAGCTGAGTGGTGTTAAGACCATTTGATTTCAATCTCATGAGTCCATGAAGTCGTGGGTTTGAATCTCATCAGCAGCATCTGGTGAATCATGGGTGGGGATTTTTACCATTTCCCAAGTCAACCTTAAAGTATAGACCTGCCAGTGCCGTAATTCCCCTTTCTGTGTGAGTATACGCACACGCACGCACACACTTGCAAAAAATCAACGCCTGGGCTTTATCACAGTTCTTGATTAAACCATTGCTGCTGGGGGCAACAGCAAACTGAGAGGCTGTATGATCTTCAGTGGCTTTTCCCTTCATGGAATTCCACTTTACAGCTTTTGGGAGGGGGGGGTGCTGCCTCATCTTCTGTGACGTCCCCGTCTTGCTGCTCCCACGCCGCTCATCCCAATCTCCCCACCACAGCCACACCTAGATTCATTATGTCTCATCCCCAGGCTCGGAAGCCCATGGGGAGCCCATCAATATCAGGCCGCGTGGGGCCACCTGCCAGAGTGGCCTTGCACTGCTGCTGGGTCACTTTGGTGGTGGTCAGTGGTGTCTGTTCTGAGCTAACATACGCAGGACACAACCTACTAAGCCCCCTACTAACGACAGGATTAGCTCAGTTGCGGAGCCAGACTGAGTGAGTTGCCCACCCGAGGTGGCAACCACCACAACGTCCCTCCAACAACCGTTCCCCGTGAACCTCCAACCCCAAAGGCTTTGACACAAACTCACCACAGGCACAGAAGTGTATGGGCAAACCGAATCTGAGGTCACCATGAGACCAGAGGAACTGGGACCACCGAATCAGAGGCTTTTTTATTTTTTTTAATATTGCATGATGATGAATGACAATGAGGATGACGTAATGATACTGCTGTGGAGGTGCATGTGTTTTGAGACTACTTGACAAGGTTGTTCTATACGCTTACTATCATAATATATTATCCCCGCGTCAACCAGGCCCGAGAGATACAGACTCATGCAGTGTTGGCTAGGTAATTTGAGCAACACTCTCAAACTCGCATCCGTAAAGTAGATGAAGCTCGACTGTGTGGTCCCAGTCTTCCCACTGAGCCCACAGCACACTCACTCTGGGTAGGAGCCGGCCGGAGTCCAAAAAATCCCTATGACTCTTATGGGAATTGAACCTGCGATCTTCCAGTCCGAAATCCAAGGTACTAACCACTGCGCCATGCCACCTGGTCCACTTTACAGCTTAGTCTTTAATGATCAACTATGACTCTCTGACTAGGAGGCTTGACTTGCACGGTACTTATGTGCTGCAGCCCTGGGGGCTGGTTGGCCTTTGGAGAAACATCTCCAGCACAGACTGTCCCTATGCCCACTTGGCCGAGAGAGTGGGGATGTACTGTGGGAAAGGCATCTCCACTATAATCATATTTCTGCCCACTTTCCGAAACAGCAGCTGCACACACACACACACACACACACACACACACACACACACACACACACACACACACACACACACATATATATATATATATATATATAGCCTGGTGGTTAGAACGTTGCGCTTGCAATCTGACGACCCAGGTTCGATTCCCGTTCAAGGGAATATTTTCCCCCGGAGTTAACATCAGTGCCGACTCCACTCTCCCCAAAAGTCCTTCAGATGAGACTATAAGCCGAGACCCCGTGTGTGAACGCACGCAGAACATCTTGCGCACACGTTAAAGCCTGTTCCGCTTTTCGGTAAGAGTAGGCCATTGTGTGCCAGTGGGAACAGATGACAAAATTTACAAAACCGCATACACACGGGGACTGGATTAAAAAAGCAATAAGTGCTTATTCCATTAACCTCGATATAAAAGAATAAAATAAATTAAAAATTATTAATATATATATATATATATATATATATATATATATATATATATATATATATATATATATATATATATATATATACCACTATTATTTTCATATATTTTCCTTCTCTTTCTATTTTTCATCTTTTGCTGGCAGCTGTGGTAGACCACAAGAATATCTATTATTCTTAGGGCAGCAATAGATATTTCTGAATTATGGAGGGTGTCTTGCTGTTACCTACCTCAGAGGATGACTGAGCTGAGGATTCAAACACTGAAGAGTGCTCAACCAGGAGCCGTAACTCAGTCAGGTCAGGCCAAAGGCATGGTCCTTACTCAATTCTTCCCCAACTGCTACCTTCAAAGTTTTATTTTGTAGTGAACTTTTTTCCCCCCAATCTTGGACAAAAATCATTTTTATGATGGGTATGAAGTTGTAAATGGTTACCTGCACTTGTTTTTCCTTACTATATGCACTTGTTCCCCCCCCCCTCTCTCTCTCTCTCTCTCTCTCTCTCTCTCTCTCTCTCTCTCTTCTCCTCTCTATATATATATATATATATATATATATATATATATATATATATATCAGAAGAGCAATTGTAAGCATTCAAATCCTGTAATTCACGTCAGCATTCAGTGGGTTATGAAAACATAAACACACCCAGCAATGCATCCAGTACAAAAATAATTATGAGCTGCTCTGAAGTCGAAGTATGTTGGCTGAGCCAGTGAGGCCCTCAAGCAGACCTACAAGCACAAGAGACGACCAGGAGACACTATACTAGGCATCCCACCCAGAAAGGGAAGGCAGAGGAGAAGAAGAGAATGAACTGAAAAGCCACATACATTCTGCTAGTTTGTCTTCATTCAAATCCATAATATTTTTTTCTTCAACATCTGACCTGTTAGTATACGCTTCATTTTGGTACTGTCTCTGTCTGTCTGTCTGTCTGTCTGTCTGTCTCTCTGTCTCTCTCTCTGTCTCTCTCTCTCTCTCTCTCTCTCTCTCCTCTCAAATGGCTAAGGGTTTTTTTTCGTTCTTGGGCTAGAGCTCCAAGGTTTACCAAAGATGAGATTTTGCATATGCGACTGTTTTTGCCCACCAAGGAGGTAGCCACATTCTAACTTAAAGGGTTTATGCTGGATATGTTCATGTTTCTGTAATCCACTGACATACATTACGGGATCTTTAATGTGCATATTTGATACTCTGCATGTGTATATACACGAAGGCAATCAAGGCACTAGTAGATCTGCTCGTGAAGTTGACCTGGGAGATCGTAAAAATCTCCACCCTTTATTCACCAGACTCGGCCAAGATTCAAACCCAGGACTTCATGGACCCATGGGATTGAAATCAAATAGTCTTAACCACTCGGCTATAGCGTCCGTCATGGCTACGTATAAAATTTATGAGCACACTTCATCTCTCTCTTAAGCACATCCCCTGCAAATCGCTGCCATATAGTGTTTGTTTTTTCTACATAATAAACACTCAGGATTTCTAAGGCAACATTTTGGCGTTCCACAAGGTTCAGTGGAATGGCCTCTTCTTTTTCTTTCTCCTCTATACAAACAACAGAACAGTATGACTGAACTCTTTGCAGATGATACTTCTTTTTCACCCCATCTTCACTTAATTTTATTAAACAATTTTCTAACACTTTCCAAGAAAATGCCTATCAGTTGGTTGAGAGGGTGAATCCTGGTCATATGTCTTTAAAATCAAATGAACAAACAACCTAAGTACATGATAATTACATCTTGGCGAAAGCGGCAAAATACAACTGATTTCCCCCTACCTGTTTATGTTGACAACTCCATCATCAGTAAAATGCACTCACTTTGAGGAGTTAATATTGATAATAAATTCTGCTGGTCACCTCATATGGACAGTTTTATATATGGACTTCTCGCATGTCTTGAGATGGTTATCTGGGAGGGGAGGGTCGGTTTCCACTTAGGTGGGTACTGTTGGGGGGGTGGGGGTGTCTAATTGGGTTTATCAAATTTGAAGGCCTCGCAAGAGGGTTAATATCTTGCATGGTGTTGGCGACAGTGTGTGTGCATGTACGTGTGTGATGAGCACACAATATTTTTTCCAACCCATATAGATCCCCCCCCCCCCCCCCCCCCCCGCCACTACAACCCCTATCATGAGATCATAATGATTTTCCACTCATCACTTACTAAGAAAACCTTTACGGGCATAGCCATCGAGTCGCAACAGGAAAGGTCACTCTCTGAACAGTCTCAAACCCAACAAATTACCGCCCCTTAGCCTAGCACGGCTTTGTGATCGGTGCTCTGCTTCGCGTGTTGCTCGCGCGCCTCATACCAGCGTCCTTAGAAACAGGCCCAGACCAAACACCCGGACACACGTCAACAACGGCAGGGGATTTACTGTGTTCCAAGTGGTGCCGTACCCGTGTTTGTGTCGTGCTGTGTTGCTGTTTCGACGTGGGCAAGGGCCTTGTCAACTGAACGATCCCTGTGTAGATTTCGTCCAAGGTACTGTTCAGTGACAATTGTTCTACTTTCTTTTGGGGGGTGCTTTGTTTTTAAACATCGGTGCTGTGTTTTAAGGAGGTGGCTACTTTTACCGATATTTCATCCCAGCAGTTTGAAGATTTAGGTTGGATATGATGCTGTGAGCAACATTGTGGTTGTGGCTCTTCGAGGGATTACGGAATAAGTTTTTGTCCGGCGCAGGTGAGATATTATTGCTTGGTCATAGCAACATTGAAGTGTCGTGAATGGCTATTGGTTGGGTTGTTTGGGGTTGTAAACGTTTAGTTATGGCTGTGTGGGATAGTGTAGAACTTTGGGACGTTTAAGTGTGTGTGTGTGTAATGTGTGTGTGGGGGGGGGGGGGGGGGGGGGGGGGGGGGGGGGGGGGGGGGGGGGGGAGGTGTGTGTGGATGGGTGTGTGTGTGTGTAAAGTAAAATCAAGTAAAAATGAACTTTATCCAGGGTGAAAGATTAAGTTTACACAACTTTTATTCATCCTGCCCTTACAACAACAACAAATATAAAAAATTGACATATAAAAGCATTCAAAAGACAATGTTAATCTATGTTGAAAAGAACACAGTGTGTGTGTGTGTGTGTGTGTGTGTTTGTGTGTGTGCTAGTGAATATAAAGAAGTGTGTGTGTGTGTACATGCAGTGTGTGTGTGTGAGAGAGAGATTGCTTGCGCATGCATCTATATGAATATTTGTGTATGAATAGATATATATATATTATCTGCATGTGTGTTTGTAAATGATATATCATAGATTCATACACATCACTATCACATTATCAGTCATACATTCATGTTCAGGCATGCATGCGTGCACACCCACCCACACACCCACTGCATGCATGCATTCTATGTATGTAGCCATGCACAGGTCAATTGTGCATGTGTGTGCGTGTGTGTGCACAATTATTGTATTTAACTGTGTCAGTATGTGTTATGTGTTTAACACACTTTCAGCCACCTCTTTGTCATAGATACACATGCAACTTGCATATAATGACATTACATTATGTTATGTTTCTCTAATTTTGTCAGGCTCCTTCTCTCTCAGTATGTCTGTCTGTCTCTTTTTGCCTATCTGTCAGTCCATCTGTCAGAAACTTTGCCCAGTGTAATCAGTGTGGCACAATTTCTAAGTCTTCTGTTGAGCTTCCATTGTGAGTGCGCATGTATAAGTGTGCATTTGCATGCAGATGTGTACACACAGGTGAATGAGCATATATAACAATATGCAGGCATGCATGTACTTGTGCACATGTACCCATGTACATGTGTCTGTTTTCGTGTGTGTGTGTGTGTGTGTGTGTGTGTAAACCAAAATTTGTACTTTTGTAGAAGTATATTTTCTATTAATATTGCCAACAAATGTTTCTTTGATTCGCACAGTTCTGCACAATCAGTAACTGTCTATCAGTAGATTATAAAAAAATTTTTAATAGTCTCCATTTTGAAGGAACCCAAGAAAGAAAAAGATAGTGCAGAAAATGTGATATTCATAATAAATTTCATTACCATTTTCTTTGCCCAGTCTTCAATGACATGCACCCCCCTTCCGAAACCCCCCCCTCCTCCAAAACAATATGCTAAATATGCCAAAACAATATGCTAAATATTCACATAGTCTTTATGAACAACTTTTTCCTTCCCTAAATGATTATATATATATATATATATATATATAATATATATTATATATAATATTATATATATATATATATATATATTCAGTTTATCATATCACAATATTAGAAATGAATCCCCAAAGTTGGAATGCAGAGCTCTTCCTTATTGGTGAGTAAACGATCACATCTATGCAAAATCTTACTATTCAGTGAACCTTGGAGCTCTGGCGGAGAAACAAATTTATAAATAAACAAAGAAACCGTTAGAAATGACATATCAAACATAGCTGTTTACCCATCTCCATCACTGCTGTCAAAGATGGGAGCTCCACATAAATTCATAATACAGGCATGGTTTACCCTCTTGCTCTGTTTCTCTCTGCTAAGATCTATGATCTCCCTTAGCCCTGCTACTTGCTAGACCCCTGACCTTAGTGATGGTGGTAACATAGGATGTATGTGGTCTTCTATCTGAATAACCTTTTTTTTTTTGTTCTGAAAAAAAAACCTGTGCAGAAATATTGTTGGATATTGCATGGCACTTTTAGCTGTTCAGTTCTTATATTTTTGTTTGTTTTTATTTTGCATCATTTAATCCTCTAATTTCCTAAAGGTGTGGTGGGGATTTTTGTTTTGTTGTTTGAAGTTGGAATATGAACAGGGAGGGAGGGTTGGGATGTGGGAGGGGAACAGCTATGAAGAAGCTGTGGATTTTAAAAGAGATGGCTGTATGACATTGCGAATAATGTTTCTTCACTATAAGAGAGTATAGACGACAGTTATTCATTTTCACTGGAAGAATGTAAAATTCATATGCTCCCCCCCCCCCCCCCCCCCCGGGAGGCACCGTAGTCGAGTGGTTTAGGCAGTCAACTTGTGATCCAGAGGTCGCGGGTTCGATCCCCGCTCGGCTCGGTGATGTGTCCTTGGGAAAGACACTTTACTCCTATTTTCCTCACTCCACCCAGGTGTACAAGTGGGTACCAGCTCTGCTGGGGAAGTATCTGGCGACAGACTAGCATCCTGTCACAGGGGTGGTGAAAAACCATCAGTTGCTTAATGCTACAGAAACCGGGATAAGCTCCGGCTCTATGGGCCTTCTGGCTCGAAAGAACATACTTACTACCCCCCCCCCCCCCACCACACACACATCATATTTAATTTTCATTTTCAGAGTAAAAAATTAGTCTGGTCCCTGACAAATATTGGCATAAAATACTTTTTTTAAACACTTCATCTGTAACCATAACTGTTATCATGAAAACAATAGATTAGAAAAAACAAACAATAAAACAATTAGCAAGTGTATATCTATATCAAAATGACTGCTTTAGTGAGAAATAAAATCTTCCCATGGGTTCTGAATTAATACATAATTTAAACATGTGCTTTTGTTGCTGTTAGTTTTATTTAGAGCTTTCTAAGTTAGGTATGATACATATAATGTCAAAAACATTTCACATTTGTTACTTGTGTCTTCATTTATCACATTCAGCATCCTTTGTTAAAAGAGCAGAAGTGGAAATCCAGTTTTTAGACTCATGGCACAAGTTTGAAACACACTGGACCAACCAGGCCTGTTTTGTAGGCTATATTTTAAACTGGTTCTCATGATTATTCAGCTGAGGTCACGACCCCTACAGCCTCCTTGTTGCACAAAGAGAGCGGGCTGATGCCAAGTACGGACCTATAAACATTTATTTTCAGTCTTGGGGAAGTCAATGAAAATGCTCAATGCAAAATAATGGCAAAACAAGAAATAGCCATAGAGTCATGCATGGACCGTAGATCTATGTAAAGAAGAACCCATTTCTATAAACCTTCAGGAGAAATGAGCCAGCTTGAGGAGAACACTGACTCGATTATTTCCCCTGAACGTCCCCATTCTTTCTGAAAATGGTTATGAATAATTTTTTATTGAGAAGAATGGCTAGTGGAATAAATATGATTTGTGGGCGGTCTCAGCTCTGAAAGGTCCATGCAGATCTATGTGAGTGCTCCAGGACGATTGTTAAGAAGACGATTATCCATCCAATCATTGTCCACTCAATTATGATCATATATATATAATGTGTTTGTGTGTGAATAATAACGGTGGTAATAATGATAACGGCAACAAGGGGACTGGACTGGATAGCTCAGTGGTCAGAGCACTAGCTTTCCCCAGCCAGTGTTAAGCAGCGTCGAATGTGGTTACCAGTTGGATGGGTGACCGTTTGCGTGCCTTGGCTTCAGTACAGTTCATTCAGTTTCCCCAGCTGTAAATGGGTACCTGCCCTCTTTTAGGGTCAGGGAAGGTAAAGCAGCGAGGTAGAGGACATTGGCGCCGCCCTCAATATGCTGGTCCCTGGAGAAGCTGAGGTCTCTGTTGCCTCGCTCCCC
>CM054157.1:11296559-11319059 GCA_028751875.1 Rapana venosa
GTTACAGCAACAGCAGCGACAGTAGTTACAACAGCAACGGTAGTTACAACAAAAACAACAGCAACAGTAGTTACAACAACAGCAGCAACAGTAGTTACTATAACACTAACAGTAGTTACAACAACAGGAGCAGTTACAACTACAACAGTAACAGTAGTTACTATAACACTAACAGTAGTTACAACAACAACAGCAGCAGTTACAACAACAACAAAAACAGTAACAGTAGTTTCTATAACACTAACAGTAGTTACAACAACAACAGTAGAAGTTACAGCAACAACAACAACAGTAACAGTAGTTACTATAACACTAACAGTAGTTACAACAACAACAGCAGCAGTTACAACAACAACAACAACAACAGTAACAGTAGTTACTATAACACTAACAGTAGTTACAACAACATCAACAGTAGTTACAACAACAACAATAACAGTAACAGTAGTTACAACAACAGCAACAGTAGTTACAACTACAACAACAACAACAGTAGTTACAACAGCAACAACAACAACAGCAACAGTAGTTACAACAACAATAACAGTAACAGTAACAGTAGTTACAACAACAGCAAGAGTAGTTACTACAACAACAACAGCAACAGTGGTTACTACAAAAACAACAGCAACAGTGGTTACTACAACAACAGCAACAGTAGTTACTACAACAACAACAGCAACAGTAGTTACTACAACAACAACAGCAACAGTAGTTACAACAACAACAACAACAACAGTAGCTACTACTACAACAGCAGCAACAGTAGTTACTACTACAACAACAACAACAACAACAGTAGCTACTACAACAACAACAGCAACAGTAGTTACTCCAACAGCAACAGTAGTTACTACAACAACAACAGCAACAGTAGTTACTACAACAACAACAACAACAGCAACAGTAGTTACTACAACAACAGTAGCATCAGTAGTTACTACAACAACAACAGCAACAGTAGTTACTACAACAACAACAACAACACTAACAGTGGTTACTACAACAACAACAGTAGTTACAACAACAACAACAGCAACAGTAGCTACAACAACAACAACAACAGCAACAGTAGTTACTCCAACAGCAACAGTAGTTACTACAACAACAACAGCAACAGTAGTTACTACAACAACAACAGCAACAGTAGTTACAACAACAACAACACCAACATCAGTAGTTACAACAACAACAACAACAACAACAACAACAACAGTAACAGTAGTTTCTATAACACTAACAGTACGGTAGTTACAACAACAACAACAGTAGCAGTTACAACAACAACAACAACAACACAACAACAGTAACAGTAGCTACTATAACACTAACAGTAGTTACAACAACAACAGCAGCAGTTACAACAACAACAACAACAACAACAACAGTAACAGTAGTTTCTATAACACTAACAGTAGTTACAACAACAACAGTAGCAGTTACAACAACAACAACAGTAACAGTAGTTACTATAACGCTAACAGTAGTTACAACAACAACAGCAGCAGTTACAACAACAACAGTAACAGTAGTTACTATAACACTAACAGTAATTACAACAACAACACCAGCAACAGTAGTTACTACAACAACAGCAACAGTAGTTACTACTACAACAACAGTAACAGTAGTTACTATAACACTAACAGTAGTTACAACAACAACAGCAGCAGTTACAACAACAACAACAACAACAGTAACAGTAGTTACTATAACACTAAAAGTAGTACTACAACAACAACAGCAGTAACAGTAGTTACTATAAAACTAACAGTAGTTACAACAACAACAGCAGCAGTTACAACAACAACAACAGTAACAATAGCTACTATAACACTAACAGTAGTTACAATAACAACAGCAGCAGTTACAACAACAACAACAGCAGCAGTTACAACAACAACAACAACAACAGTAACAGTAGTTACTATAACACTAACAGTAGTACTACAACAACAACAGCAACAGTAGTTACTACAACAACAACAGTAGTTACAACAACAACAACAACAACAACAGTAGTTACTACAACAACAGCAACAGTAGTTACTACAACAACAACAGCAACAGTAGTTACTACAACAACAGCAACAGTAGTTACTACAACAACAACAGCAACAGTAGTTACTACAACAACAGCAACAGTAGTTACTACAACAACAACAACAGCAACAGTAGTTACTACAACAACAGTAACAGTAGTTACTACAACAACAACAGTAGTTACAACAACAACAGCAACAGTAGTTACTACAACAACAACAGCAGCAACAGTAGTTACTACAACAACAACAGCAACAGTAGTTACAACAACAGCAACAGTAGTTACTACAACAACAGCAACAGTAGTTACAACAACAACAGCAGTAGTTACTACAACAACAGCAACAGTAGTTACTACAACAACAACAGCAACAGTAGTTACTACAACAACAACAGCAACAGTAGTTACTACAACAACAGCAACAGTAGTTACAACAACAACAACAGCAACAGTAGTTACTACAACAACAACAGCAACAGTAGTTACAACAACAGCAACAGTAGTTACAACAACAACAACAACAACAGTAGTTACAACAACAACAACAACAGCAACAGTAGTTACTACAACAACAACAGCAACAGTAGTTACAACAACAGCAACAGTAGTTACAACAACAACAGCAACAGTAGTTACAACAACAACAGCAACAACAGCAACAGTAGTTACTACAACAACAGCAACAGTAGTTACAACAACAACAGCAACAACAGCAACAGTAGTTACTACAACAACAACAGCAACAGTAGTTACTACAACAACAGCAACAGTAGTTACAACAACAACAGCAGTAATTACAACAACAACAACAGCAGTAGTTACAACAACAACAGCAACAGTAGTTACTACAACAACAACAACAACAGCAACAACTGTAGTTATTACAACAATAACAACAACAACAACAACAGGAGCAGCAGTAGTTACAACAGCAGCAACAGCAACACCAATCGCCTTGGATACCATAAGGACAAGGTGTCGTGTCGTTAAGTGAATGTTGTCCTAAATTGGACAGGCTCGGCAGATGTAAGAACTACTCCCTTTCCCCTCCGCTTTCCCCCCTCCCCTTTTGTGGAATATTGGTAGTGTCTTGATTTAAATGACCGGATGCCAGAGCAAGGTCAAGGCTGTTTTTCCCCTTGCATGCCGGGGCTGTGTTTATGATGATGTAATTTGGTCCGGAACTGAATGTATTTGTCTAGACTTGTTTAACGCTGAGATTAATGTACTTACCTTCTCCTCTCCTTTCATCATAGGGGGGTGGGGTAGGGAGGGGGGGGGGGGGGGGTAAGGGACGGATAGCCTGGTGGTTAGAGTGATGCGCTCGTGATCTGCTGACCCGGGTTCAAATCTCGTTCAAGAGGATTTTTCCGCAGGAGTCCACGTCAGTGCTGACTCCACTCTCCCCTGAAAGTCCTTCGGATGAGACTCTAAACCGTGGTCCCGTGTGTGAACGCACGCAGAACATCTTGCCCATACGTTAAACCCCGTTTCGCTTTTCGGAAGAGTAGGCCATTGTGTGCCAATACACAGACTGCAAAACGCAAAAAAAAACACCACCCACCCAAACAAACGAACAAACCAACCAACACCTCCCCCCCCCCCCTTACCTCCCCCAAAACCTCCAAACAAACAAAAACCCAGAGCGCGATTCGGGCTCAAACTACCTGAGACTTTCCCCCCACATATCTGTCCCTAATTTTCAACAGCATCTTTCACCTTCTAAGTGTTGTTCCGTGTGTGTGTGTATGTGTGCGCGCGTGCGTGCATACGTGCGCGGGCATGGATTTGAAATCTGTTGTTCATTATGTTTAAGGAGAGTTGCATGCCTGTAAATGATTGAGTGCAAGCGCTTCGGTTTGTTGGTGTTGTTGTTTTTTTTTACAAGATTCAGCGCTATATAAATTCCATTTATTATTATTATTATTATTATTATTATTATTATTATTATTATTATTATTAAACTCAACGATTTCTCCTGATAGAATTAGGGAACGCTCCTTTTTATGGTCGCAGTCTTGACTGAATTTTGTTGTTGCTGTTGTTGTTGTTGTTGTTGCTGTTTTCTTCTAATCATCATCTTTGTGTTGCCTTGATTTTGGGTCGGGTCGTCGCGTCTGTGATGGTGATAGAAGGCGGTGTGACGTGCTTCAGTAGTTCGAAAGTCATGTTCAGTTCAGCGTGTTTTTTGTGTTGTTTTTTTGGTTAATAATGTTTTTTAATATTTTTTTCAAATATATGACACAATACCAAAACCCGGGAAAACAAATCCCCGCAAAACAAGGACAAAAACCGTCAAGAGCAACAACAAAAAAAACAACAACAACAAGCAAACCCAAAAAAAAAAAAATTTGCGTTTTTTTTTAAAAATCTGGTTCACACAGTTGCACCTCTGGAGCCAATGTGGGACAAAGAAAATCACTTAAGGACACACAACAAGTGGGTTTGGTGTGTCCTTAACATGTTTCTGTCCCTTAGCATTAACACGACACCACAGAACTAGAGAGAGAGGGGGGGGGGGGGGGGGGGGGGGGGGGGGGGGAGAGGGAGGAGGGAGAGAGAGAGAGAGAGAGAGAGAGAGGGGAGATGGAGGAAGGGAGAGAGAGAGGGGCCCGAGAGAGAGAGGAGGGGGAAGGGAAAGGAGGAGGGGAGAGAGAGGGGGGGAGGAGGGGGAGAGAGAGTGGGGGGCGGAGGGAGAGAGAGGGGAGGAAGAGGAGGAGGGAGGGGAGGGGGGAGGGAGGAGGGAGAGAGAGAGAGAGAGAGAGAGAGAGAGAGAACTCGAACTCGAACTCGAACTCGAACTCGAACGATTTATTCACAAAAAGGCCATTGGCCCATACGAGGGGGTTGCCGAACTGCTTTGTATTTTAGATTTTAACACACACCCCCACACACGCACGCACGCACGACGCACGCACGCACGCACACAAAACACACACACAGACCAACATGTTGCTGTTATAACAAATGTCAGCTACAAAAATATCACTTTGGATAACATTACTCTCTTATTCTGAAGGCTTTACACAAATATAAAGTGAGGCTGCGCACAACTCGGATGACTTGATGCCAGGGTAAACAGAGTCAAATAAATTAGGCTGTCTACTATATTTAACAGGGATGTAGTTCTGCCTAACATCCTCAAATACTGGACAGCACAAGACAAAGTGTACTTTCATCCTCCGGAGCTTGCTTACATAATGGCATAACGCCTGACGTCCCTCAATATCATGTTCTCTGTATCTGAATTTATGAACATTTATATCTGATACACCAAGTCTAAACTTAGAAAATTATTCTTTTCAAATGTATTCCTATCAAGTTTTAGATAGGTTTGAACATCAAAATAAATTTCTTACAAAATCTTTCACTTTTTTATATTAATTTTACCCCAATCATCCCAAATTTATAAAACCAAAATTTCCACTCTTTTTTAACCCCAAAAACCCAAAACCTCACTCACTCCTCACTCCACTCACCAATACGGAGTTAAGGTTGAATTGAAGCTCTATCAGGAATGGAATCGTGGTTCGTGGTTTTCTATACAAGGTTTATGTGCTCGACCATTGAATGGGTGTAAAAGTAATGTGGTAGACGCATGGGAGGGGGGGGGGGGGGGGGGAGAAATTATTTTAGCCGAAAATGATAAGAGAGTAGGCTTGGAATCTATACTAATCTATCTATCTATCTACTATCATATATATCTATTATCTATCTATCTATCTATTCATCTATCGATTATCTATTCTATATATCTATTCATCTATCTATTCTATCTATCTATATGTATTTAAGTATGATTGTTACTGGCCCATTGCACATAGTTGTGTGTACACACATAACGCACGTGTGTGTGTGTGTGTGTGTTGTGTGTGTTGTGTGGTACATGTGTGTGATTGTGTAAATGTGTGTGTGTAAAGTGTGTGTGTGTGTGTAAATGTGTGTGTGTATAAGTCTGTGTGTGTATGTTTGTCGTGTGTGATGTGTGACTGTGTGTGTGTGTGTGTGTGTGTGTGTGCCAATTGTGTGTGTGACAGAGCACGAGAGAGAGAGTGTGTGTGGTGTGTGTGGTTCTGGGAGTGCCTTTGTGTGCGCGGCGCGGCAGTGGCCTATCCGCAGCGAGTGCTCTCAAACACACACACACAACGCCACTCACACAAGCAACACTCACACACACACTCCACACACAACACTCACACACACAACCGAGCACACTCACACACACACTCATCCACGCACACGCACGACGCACGGCACGCACGAACGCGCGCGCGGATAGGCATCACGTAATCCAAGAGCGTCACTCAAGCGGACAGGGTGTCCGTAGATGAATCAACCAGACTGTGGCTGACTGTAAAGGAAAAGGAGTCACATAATCTATAAGGTCGTAGAGGGTGCGAGGCGTCAGAGACCTACTTCTCTAGGGCCAGCATATTGAGGGCGGCGCCCATCTCCTTTCCCTCGCCTGCTTTACCTTCCCTGACCCTAAAGAGGGCTGGTTAACCATTACTGAAGCCAAGGCGCCGCAAACGGTCACACATTCCAAGTGGTAAAACCACATCGACGCTGCTTAACTTGCTGGGGGAAGCGAGTGCTCTCGACCACTGAGCTATCCGCTACCCTGTGGCTGACTGGACAGCAAAGAATCAAGAAGTTGATTGTAGGTGAACAAGCGATCATCTCGTGGGTAGTGCGCGTGGTGCGTGTGGGTGTTGTGTGTGTGTGTGTGCGTGCGTGCCGTGACGTCGTGAGAGTGTGTGTGTGTGTGTGTGTGTGTGCGGGGGGGGGGGGGGCGTGATTCATGTGGTGTGCGTTGCGTCGTGTGTGTGTGTGTGTGTGCGTGCTGTTTGTGTGTGTGTGTGTGTGTGAGTCTTGTATTAGTCGGTGTGTGTGTGTTGTATGGTGCGCGCGCGCCAGTGATTTCTCATTATCGTGTAAAGTCAAAGTCAATCTTGTCATTTTTCAGATTGGTATCATTAAATAAGCAGTGCATTGCTTTTTTTCCCATCAAACCATCTATCTAAAGAAAAAAAGAGAGAAAAAGATCAGATAATTATATGCTGACATAGAATAAAAGCAAAACCCACCTAATCAATGATAAAACCATACAAAATCAAACAGAGAAGACAATAACATTGCATAAAGGATTAAAAACAAAACAAAAGAATCTCTGAAAATATTAAACACATACAATTCAAATAATTAAAAAAATTCCTGAATATATATCCACCCATCATACAAACAAACAAGCAACAAAGAAAAACCAATCCAATACAACAAAGAAGACAAAACAAAATTTTAAAAAAGACACACCAACTGCTTCCCTCTCTCCCCCCCCCCCCCCCCCCCCCCCCCCCCCCCAAACACACACACATACACACAAAAACCTTCAATCACACAAACAACTGAATAAAAAAAAACAAAAATAATTAACAACAAAACAACCACATCAAGAAAAATGTGTGCGTGCGTGGGCGTGGCTGTATGTGTGTGTGTGTGGTGTGGTGTGGTGACTGTCGGTGTGGTAAGTGTGTTTGGGGGGGTGGGCGGTGGTGAGGGGGTGGGGGGTGTTCAAACTGAAATCTTAGTGGTAAGAACAACATTGTATCAATACATGAAATGATTATGTTGTTGTGTGTTGTTGTTGTTGTTGTTGTTATGCGTTCCCCAGCTTTACTCACCCTCAGGGGTTCACAAGAACATGCACACTCTGAGCTCACATCCCTCATGGGAATCACCGGTGAGATAGAAGAGATCCACCGGTATGAGAGTTTGCGCTGGTAGGACTCTTTTTCAAGTACCTTTCCCCCTAGGCAGCCATAACTCGATCTTCAGTATGAATTTTTCTCCTTTAAAGGTTGTTTGCAGTTAAAGAGCTTGTGAATTCTGCACATGTTAAAAGAACTAACGCGGTGAGAAAGGCATCTTTGACAAAAAATGCTTCGGAATGAAATCTGAAATTTTTATTAGCACAGCTGAACAAACAGAACGGGTGCTTTAAGAGGAAGAGATATAAACAATCACCCTCACCAAAGTCCCCCCACCCCCCCCATCTCCCCCAATCTTCCAGAAAAAGCCCACATCAGCAACAAAACAAACACACTCTACACACATACACACACACACAGCAAAACAACAACAACAACAACAACAGTAGTTACAACAACAGAACAGTAGTTAAACAACCAGCAGCGACAGTAGGTTCAACAACAGCAGCACAGCAACAGTAGTTTCAACAACACGGCAACTGTAGTTACAACAACAACAGCAACGTAGTTACAACAACAACAGAACAGTTAGTTACAACAACAGCTGCAACAGTAGTTACAGCAACAGCTAAGCGTCAGTAGTTTACAACTGCTACGGTAGGTACATCAAAACTAACAGCAAAAGTAAGTTACAACAACAGCAGCAACAGTAGTTACTCTTATAACACTTACAGTAGTTACAAACAAACAGGGGCAGTTACAACTACACAGTAATCAGTAGTTCTTAACACTAAAAGTAGTTACTCAAAACTGAGCAGTACAACAACAACAAAACAGTAAATAAAAAAAAAAACAGTTGTTTCTATAACTCTAACAGTAGTCAAACTAACAAACAGTAGAAGTTACTGCAACAACATACAACCAGCTACAGTAGTTACTATAACACTGAACAGTAAGTTACAACTACAACAGCAGCAGTTACAACAACAACAACTAACAACAGTAACAAGTAGTTACTATAACCCACTAACATTAGTTTAACAACAACATCAACAGTACGTACAACATCAACCAATAACAGTAAAACAAGTGTTTACAACAAACTGCAACAGTAGTTACAACTACAAACAACAAACAACAGTAGGTACAACAGCAACAACAACAACAGCAACAGTAGTTACAACAACAATAACAGTAACAGTAACAGTAGTATACAACAACAGCAGGTAGTGACTATCAACAACAACAGCAACAGTGGTTACTACAAAAACAACTGCAACAGCTGGTTACTACACAACAGCAACAGTAGTTAACTACCATCAACTACAGCAACAGTAGTTACTACAACAACACAGCAAACTAGTAGTTATCAACATCAACAAACAACAAAACAGTAGCTTACTACTAATACAGCAAGCATCAGTAGTTACGACTTCAAACAACAACTACAACAACAGTAGCTACTACAACAACAACATGCTAACAGTGGTTACTCCAACAGGAACTGGTGTTAATTCAACCAACAACTGCATACTGTTGTTACTACAAACAACAACAACAAACAGCAACTGATAGGTTTACTACTTACAACAGTAGCATCAGTAGTCTAGTATGTTTACTACAACACAACAGCAACGTAAGTTACTACACAACAACAACAACACTAACAGTGAGTTACTACAACAACAACAGTTTGTTACATCCACTCAACAACACAGCAACAGGTAGCTACAACAACAACAATACAGCAAATGTTGTTTCTCCATCTGCATCAGTAGTTTTCTTCAACTACAACAGCAACCAGTAGTTACCTACTAAACAACAGCAACAGTAGTTTCATACAACAACAACACAACATCTGTAGTTACAACAACAACAACAATCTAATTACAACAAAAACAGTTACTGGAGTTTATCCTATAAAACGTCTAACAAGTACGGTAGTTACAACAACAACACTAGTAGCAGTTACAACATTCAACACAACTAACTCAACAACAAGTAACAGTTAGGCTTCTTTTCACTAACGTCGTTACAACAACAACAGCAGCTGTTACAACAACAACAACAAACAACAACAACAGTAACATAGTTTCTTTAAACAATAACAGTAGTTACACAACAACAGTTAGCAGTTACAACAACTAACATCAGTAACAGTAGTTACTATAACGCGAACAGTAGGTATCAACAACAATAACAGCAGCAGTTTCAACAACATCAGTAAACAGTAGATACTATAACACTAAACAGTAATTACAACAACAACACCAGCAACAGTAGTTACTACAACAAACAGCTACATTAGCTTACTACTTCATCAACTGTAACAGTAGTGTACTATAACACTACAGTTGTACAACAACTAACAGCAGCAGTTACAACAACAACAACAAACACAGTAACAGTAGTTACTTATAACACTAAAAGTAGTACTACAACAACAAAGCAAGTAACTGTAGTTACGATCTAACATAACAGTATTTACAACAACATCAGCAGCTGTTTACAACAACTAACAACCGTAACAATAGCTACTATAACACTAACTAGTAGTTACAATAACAACGGGCTTAAGAGTTACAACAACACAACAACGCAAGTTACACAACAACAACAACAACAGTAACAGTAGATACTATAACTACTAACAGTCTAGTACTAACAACAACATACAAGCAACAGTAGTTACTACAACAACAACACAGTTACAACACAACAACAAACAACAACAGTAGTTACTACAACAACAGCAACAGTAGTTACTACAACAAAAAACAAGCAACAGTTAGTTACTACCACAACAGCAACAGTAGGTACTACAAACAACAACAGCAACAGTAGTTCACTACTAACAACAGCAACAGTAGTTACTACAACAAAAACCAACAGCAAAGTAGTTTTCTACAACCATCTAGTAACAGTAGTTTCTACATACAACAACAGTAGTTTACAACAACAAGCAACAGTAATGTACGTACAACAACAACAGCTAGCAACAGTTTACGGCCCCCCCCCCCCCCCCCCCCCCCCCCCCCCCCCCCCCAGTTACTCAACAACAACAGCAAAACCGTAGTTACAACAACAAGCAACAGTATTATAGACAACAACAGCCAGGCAAACAGTAGTTACAACCAAACAACAGCAGTAGTTACTACAAACAACAGCACCATAGTTACTACAACAACAACTAGCAACAGTAGTTACTTACAACAAAACAACTCTAGCAACAGTATGTTACTACAACAACCAGCAACTGTTTAGTTACAACAACAACAACAGCAAAACAGTAGTTACTACATCAACAACAGCAAACAGTAGTTACAACAACCAGCAACAGTAAGTTTACAAAACAACAACAACAACAGTATTTACAACAACACAACAACAGCAAAACAGTAAGTATTTTACTACAACAACCAAACAACAGTAGTTACAACATACAGCAACAGTAGTTACAACAAAAACAGCATCAGTAGGCTACAACAACAACGCAACAACAGAACAGTTAGTTACTACAACAAAACAGAACTAGTAGTTACAACAACAACAGCAACAACCAGCAAAACAGTAGTTTACTACAACATCATCAGCAACAGTAGTTACTTACAACAACAGCAACAGTAAGTCTACAAACAACAACAGAGTTAATTACAACAACAACAACAGCAGTAGTTTACAACAACAACAGCACAGTTGTTTACTACAACAACCAACACAACAGCTAACAAAACTGTAGTTATTACAACAATAACAAACAACTACTACAATCAGGAGCAGCAGTGTTACAAACAGCTTGCAACCCTGCCAACACCTATCGCCTTTGGATTCATAAGGACATAGGTGTCGTTTGTCGTTTAAGTGAATGTTGTACTAAATTGGAACAGGCTCCGGCACAGATGTATGAAAACTGACTCCCTTTCCCCTCCGCTTTCCGCCCATCCCTTGTTGTGGGACAGATATTGGATAAGTGTCTCTTGATTTATTTAAATGTTCGGAATGCCAGGGCAAGGTCAAGGCTGTTTTTCCACTTGCATGGCCGGGGCTGTGTTTATGCTGATGGTATTTTGGTCCGGAATGAATGTATTTGTCTAGATAGACTTGTTTCAACGCTGAGATTAATGTACTTACCTTCTCCTCTCCTTTCTTCATAGGGGGTGCGCTGGTTGGGAGGGTGGGGGCGGGGTAGGCAGGTAAGGGTACGGGATAGCTGGTGTTAAGAAGTGATGACGCTCGATCTCGTGATATGCTGACCCGGGTTCAATCTCTCGTTCAAGAAGGATTTTTCCGCAGGAGTTCACGTCAGTGCTTACTCACTACTCTCCCCTGAAAGTCCTTAGGATGAGACTCTAAACCGTGATCCCGTGTAGTGAACGCACGCCCCACCAGTAACATCTTGCCCATACGTTATACCCCGTTTCGCTTTTCGGAGAGTAGGCCATTGTGTGCAATACACCAGACTGCAAAACGCAAAATAAAAACACCACCCACCCAAAACAACGAAACAATAACTCCAACCAACACCTCCCCCCCACCTTACCTCCCCCAAAAAACCTCCAAAAAAACAAATCCACGAGCGCGATTCGGGCTCATAACTACACTGTGACTTTCCCCCCACATATCTGTCTTAATTTTCAACAGCATCTTTCACCTTTACGTGTTGTTCCGTGTGTGTGAGTATGGTTGCGCGCGTTGGCGTGCATTCAGTGGGCAAGGGGCATGGATTTGAAATCTGTTGTTCATTATGTTTAAGGAGAGTTGCATGCTGTATATGAATTGAGTGCAAGCGCTTCAGGTTGTTGGTGTTGTTGTTTTTTTTTCTACAAGATTCAGCGCTATATAATTCATTTATTATTATTTATTATTATTATTATTTTTACTTATTAATTATTATTATTATTAAACTCAACCCCAACGATTTTACTTGATAGAATTAGGGAACGCTCCCTTTTTATTGTCGCGTCTTGACTGAATTTTGTTGTATGTGTTGTTGTTTTTGTTGTTGCTGTTTTCTTCTAATAACATCATCTTTGTGTTGCCTTGATTTTGGGTCGGGTCGATCGGTCTGTGTTGGTGATAGAAGGCGGTGTGACGGTGCGTGATTCAGTAGTTCGAAAGTCATGTTCTGTGTTCAGCGTGTTTTTTTGTTTTTTTTGGGGGTTTTTGGTGTTTTTTTGGTAATATTTTTTTTTATATTTTTTTCAAATATATGACACAAATACCAAACCAGGAAAACAAATCCCCGCACACAAGGACACAAACCGTCAGGCAACAACAAAAAAAACAACAACAACAAGCAAACCCAATACAAATATCAAAATGCGTTTTTTTTTTTAAAAAATATGGTTCACACAGTTGCACCCTCTGGAGCCAATGTGGACAAAGAAAATCACTTAAGGACACACAATCAAGTGGTTTGGTATGTTTTGTTGTCCTTACATGTTTCTGTCCCTTAGCATTAACACGAAACCACAGAACTAGAGAGAGAGAGAGAGGCGAGGGGCGGAGAGAGAGTGGGGGGGGGGGGTGAGAGTGGGAGGGAGGAGGAGAGAGAGAGAGGTGAGAGATGAGAGGGGGAGATGAGGAAGGGAGAGAGAGTAGAGAGCTGAGAGTGAGAGGAGGGGGGAAAGGGAAAGGCAGGAGGAGGAAGAGAGAGGGGGGGAGGAGGTGAGAGAGAGAGTGGGGGGCGGAGGCGAGAGAGGGGGCAGGAAGAGGTGGAGGTGAAGGGAGGGTGGGAGGGAGGAGGGAGTTATGAGACGAGAGATGAGAGAGAGAGAGAGAGAACTCGAAACTCGAACTCGAACTCGACTCTGACAACGATTTATTCACTTATATGGCCATTGGGCCAATTCATGTAGAGGGTTGCCGAACTGCTTAGTATTTTAGATTTTAACACACACACGCTCACGCTACGAAACGGCAGCGCACGTACGCACGCACGACACACACACACACACACAGACAAACATGTTGCTGTAGAACACAAAGTCAGCTACTTAAATATCTCTTTGAGAGAACAGTATCTCTATTTATTCTGTAGGCTTTACACTTATATTATGTGTGGCTGCGCACTCCTCAGGATGACTGATGCAGGAGTAAACAGTGTCTAAATAAATTAGGCTGTTACTATATTTTAACTGGGATGTCAGTCTGCCTAACATCACTTCAAATATGGACAGAGCACAAGACAAAGTGTACTTCATCTCCCGGAGCTTGCTTTAAATATATGGGCATTACTGCCTGGACGTCGTCAATATAATGTTGTCTCTGGGGGTTTCTGAATTTTTGAATCATTTATATATGAGACACCCAGTTCTAAACTTAGACATTATTCTTTCAAATGTATATCCATATCAAGTTTTAGATAAGGGTTGGACTTCATGCGAACTTTTATATATTTCTGGTACTTTTGATAATCTTTCAGGTTTTGTTTTTGAGTACTCCCAGTATGCCGGCCATCGGCCGTCAATCAATCTTTTGCCTGTGGAAAGCGTTATTATACTTCTCTACAATTTCCGGACTCCTTGATTAGCCAAACATAATTCCAAACCCGAGTCACTACAAAAGGAGTTATTTGTGGTTGCCCTATTGTTTTTTCCCTTTGACATCTTGATCATTAAGATCTTGTAAGGTTATTTAAATGGTAGCCTGCTCTCATTGAATATGACATGAATCTTAATCCAATATCTATTGAATCTTACTGCTGCATTATACTAGAGAGAGGGTATATATTTGTTTCACTTTAAACAAGCTCATTAGGTGTACGTCTATCTAAGCCTAAAAAACTGCTTTAAAGCAATAGAGGTGTACTGATTCACTATGTGTTACAGCTGCATCCAAGCCCCTTATTTTGCACAATATAACTCAGTGGGTTGCTATTTGTGCATCAAATTTCTTATTGAACAAATCAAATAGAGTGATGTTTTCAATATTCGTCAGTTTTTTCTACACTATATAACTAGCTTCGTTTACACGACTTGCAAGATCTTTACATGCAGTTGTGAAACTATAGCTTTGTAGATAAAACAGTGTCCTAGATTATTTAGTATACATTTTTAAAGGATGATATTTCCTTTGATTCAACCATTTTTCAATTGAAGCTAAATTTCCACCTTTTCTGGAATACAACAATATTTTACTCTTACTCTGATTAACCTTAAGATCAGTGCTGTTTGAAGCACTGTTTAGCTGGTTTAACTGCTTTTGTAAACCTACGATGTTTCAGATTGATAACGCTAACATCATCAGCAAGCAGAAGATATATACATCTCTGAGAAATCTTGGTTGGGGGCAAACGTGGCACCATGTTTACACATTATTGACGATGTACTCTGGTTACATTGAATTAAAAAAACAGAAAAATAATAAGGGGCTATACATAACATCACCCTGTTAACTACTGTGGTACAGTATATTATGTCAGTCACTTAATTTCCAATCTTATTTTGCTTCTGACCTTCTGATACCTGGCTCATCATACTTCGTAATAGTTTACCCTTCAACCATTTTTTAGGTGAATAGGCTCACACAACTTGTTCTTGTTAACTGAATTCAAATGGCTTTGTCAAAGTTAATTAAAAGGCTACATCGTGCTTACGGTTTGAGCTAACTGTTTAGGTACAAACGCATGCAGAGGTAAACAATGATTATAGTGGATGAGAACCTCTCTTTTATAACCAGCTTGGTTGCTCCCTGGAAGTTTTTTCTTCATACCCATTTCTCTGTAATCCTATTGTTAATATTAGACTATATAACTTTACTAATTATGTCTGGTAGTAAGATGTTATTCCGGTATGTTATTAGGGTTATCAACATCATAACCGGTTTTTGCATATGTTTAGTATTTAGATTCAGCCCAGATATCTGGAAAAAGACCATCATCAAAAATTTTGTTGTAATAGTTTTAGAAGGAATGCACAATATTTTCTACCTCCATATTTATAGCAATTCACCAATGATTTGTATCAGGATACCGGATGCTGTCTCAACTCTGTATTTTTTGCTAAGTGCCCCTCTAATATTCATCTTATAGTATCTGGATGATCAAAATTCGTACTCAAGTTCCAGCACTGTCTAATCTGTTATCATGGATGTTGGCTAATGCGGTCTTTTTCCACAGGGTTTTGAAATGTTGTAACCAATCTGTTCTAACTGATTTCATATTCTGTTGGCTGGTTTTTGTATATAGGACGACCTTCTTAACAAGCGTTTCCAGAACTGGGATTTGAGATGAGAAGATGACATCATATCTGCATAAGTTAGGTCTTATTTTATACTGTTTCTTTTTTGTTCAAGTCAAGAGCAATTTTATATTCACTTCTTGAGACACAGTACACGTTTCTTGTCCTACATTTCTTAATGTTTTTCGGAACAGTTTCAGAAGTTTTCTGAACATTATATTTCATATTTTTCATTCTTATCAAACCAAGTATCATTTGATGGACCTTCTATTGATAATTGTACCTGTTTCTTCATTAATTCAGCACGGGCTTTTTATTGAATACCATTTAAAACCATAATCATAAAGCATCATTATAAATGATTAACTCAAATCAATATCTGAAAAAAGGCATTAATAAACCTTTCACACATGTAGACATCCTGGAGATTATTCTTTATAAACTGAGTAGTTTGTTTCATCCCATCAACTTTTCCATAACAGATGGCTTAACAGTTTCCACACCTGTATTATTGCGTGGATTAATATATCATTCAACAGGATGGTGATCTGGAATCAGAAACGGGCTCCGCAAACAAACATACGACATGAAGTCTCAAATCTGAGATAAATTCATTTCTGAACTAAAAAATAATATTAACACTACTTCCTCCGTCAGGATGTATGTTAGAGCGTCGTTTGTTTGGTCACCATTACATAGCATTTAGAATTTGTAAACTGAAGAGCAGGTGCACATGTTCAATAGTATTTTACCTAAATTGTATGATAACACAATCTTCAAGAATTACGACTGCTGTACTGAAGACATACTTTTATTTGGACATTCTGAACTAAAGTCATTTACTACATGCTGACAAGAAATGTTTGAGGTCCCTGCTTTTAGTCTCCACATAGTAATTATATCTCACTTCATCCAGTGTCACACACAATTTACTAACATTCTTCCAACATAGCAATTTCCAATTATCAGTGTCAAACATGTTATAAAAAGGCGACCTTCAGGTGGTTTGGGATATTCACTCAGACAAGCAAAACATTTCTTTCTGTTCACAACAGAGTTTGTCACAGAGATAAAGTGCCAAATTTTAGGATATGGAAACATACTAAAAAATTCTCAAAGGTAGTTAAACTATGACTTATTAAAAAACTAACCAAGAGAAACGCCTCCCTTGATGGCTAACTTTAATTGACCCGACTTTAAGAAGAGCCTCCTTATACCCAGTTAAAACATCTGGCTGGACTTTTTTCCAGGAATGTTTCTGTCATACATATAAAATTCATACTACGCACATAAGATAAAAATCTCTATCAGACTGTTGTGACAACTATCCTTTACGTTCAGACAAAATGAAAATGTTTTATTTGTTTTTTCTTATCGGTGATTACCTCAATTCAATTGATCCATCACATCAAGGACTGACACTTTCACCAAATTACCTTTTGAATGAATGCACTGGCATTCATGCTTTCAAGATGCAGTTAAAGAAGGTTTTAATGGTAGACACTGCCTACAGCACACATGTAAGTAGCTGGTGTTTTTGACTAGGCAAAGTCAGACTGTCATAGTCTAGACCCTTTCCTATGGAAATGTGTCCACTCCTCACATCCCACACTGAGCCTCACATGGCTAAGCCCTATTACGATCAGTTGTCATTAAATGATGCAGCGTGTGAGTGACAGGTGGCTGTTACTTTTCCTACCCCCACTGGTGTAATTTGAGACTATGGCAGGACGATTGTATGGCGCCCGGGCCACAGCTTATTCCTTCTTTTAAAGATCATTACAGGGTCTCAGTCCTTTTTCGCTATTTCATGAATCAATGATCACAATGACCATTCTTAATTTTTTCCGCCTCTTGCCGCCTAGCACTCTTCAAGTATGGGGCCAGTTTGTGCCTTATATCTCTATCTGTTTGGAATATAATCGTTCTCGTTCTACAATATCCTTGAACCTTTTCAACGGGTTTAGCTTCAATATTCATATGCTTAATCTTGATAAAAAACAACACCTAGGCATAAATGGGTGAGTTGGGTTTAGAAGTTATCCTGTGCACACTATCAAAACTTAAACATTCTGCGTCATCCATTTTTTTCGGAAAGCAAGATTTTTATCAACGAACATTTCAAATTCTGCTCCAGTCTCTTTACTTGTCTTTTCCATGCCATTGAATATAATGATATTGTTCCGTCTTGTCTGCCTTCTTGACGTCTGCTCATTTCTTTCTAGTTTTTCCACTCTGTACATCAGTTCTGTATTGATTGCTTTTTTATTATTTTAACCTTATATTTGCAGTCCTAAGATTGTTCTGTATTTTGTCAATTTAACACATTTCCTCTTTCAAGGCATCATCAACTGTTTGTCAAACATTGTATTTGGGATACTCTCTCTAGTCTTGGTTGTTGTCTTTAGCAAATTCTCCACTTTCTCCACTTGGCCTCATGTGGTTGTATTGTTTCCTAAGGAGCAATGTAGGAGAGGACTCCTGTCTACTGTGGTACAGTTGTCGGTTTATTTTTTCTGCTGCTGGCGGCCATATCTGCACTTACTATGCGTTTTCCCTGCAGCTTTTCCTGTGTATTATTATGTTGATTCGACCCACCAGCACCATCTCTGTCAGTGGTTTGCCTCTGAGTTCCGTCCTTAGACATGGATACAGAGGGTTCGTCTCAACATCCCACAAACCGAAGGGCAAAAAGGCTCCCCCAGAATAGATAGGTGTGGGTCTGTCCTAACAGACACTTTTTCGTCGTTCCTCGCCCATTCTTAGCTCAGGATCGGACGCTGCCATGGTGCCGATTTGATATCTGCCGTTTTCGACAGGAAGAGGCGAATACTGCCGCAAATGTCCTCACAGACAAGCCCTGTAAACAACTGGAGCGTATTCCCATCCTCCTTATCTAACTGACTATGCTAACAATGAATATTTAATAAGGCCACTTAAAACTAGCCAACTAATTCACAAAATACTAGAGCAATTTCCCTACGTCTTTCACCTTGAATTACGTGATCGGCCCCCCGAGAGTGAGAGAGAGGAGAGAGATGTGAGAGAGCCGCGAATTCGTATGATTAGTCAACAAAAAGGCATTGCCTTACATGAAGGGGGTGTGCCGAACTGCTGTGGGGGTAAACAATGTATAAAAAACCGAACGACAACTGTTACTGTATACAAAAAGTCAGCTACAAAATGATGACTTCTAGCGATAAAACAATATCCTCTTTATTCTGAAAGAGATGAGAGAGAGAGAGCATGTGACAATGACAAATTTATTATTTTGAGGATGAATGATTAAGCACTCATGTGCTTTTTTACATCCAGTCCCCGCGTTAGGGATACATCTTAATAATTTCCCTACACTTATATCAGTCTCACAGTAAGAAAACATCGGGAGAATAACTACTTTCAAGGTAGCCCCCCCAAAGCATACTAAAATAAAAGATAAACCCTAAAAACATCCCCCATCACCCCCACCCAAAAAAAACAAAAAACAACTACAACCAACCACAACGAAAACTAACAAAATAAAAGAGTATGAAAACCAAACCAACAAAAAGAGAGAAAAAGTGAAAACTGAAAACAACTACACAAAACCTTATGAAGAATAAAAACCAAAACTTAATAAGTCCACAAAAGATTAAAGACATCTACACATTATTGCAAAAATGGTGCTTATACGTGTTACAGATAACAATACGATATTGGAAATAGGGCACTGTTAAGTCTTAAGTGCATGAGGACAAGTCCCATTAAGTATTTGAAAAATATAAAATATGAAATCCTCATCAGGATACACCATAACTATAAGCAAAACGATTAAAAAGGTGAAAGAGAGACAGACAGACAGAGACGAGACAGAGTGTGTTGTATTTTTGTGTGTGTATTTTCAATAGATAATATCCAATTTTAGAATTCCCAATAGCAGTACTACGATCACATCAACATTCATTTTTGATTATAACTCTTTTTCAAATTTATATGTCATGAATGATGAAATAAACTCAATATCTCATATATTCACACAATAAAAGAGAGAAACAAAAGCAAAAGAAGAAATCTAAACTATACAGTCATTGGGGAGAGATGTGAGTGCAAGTGCAGTGTGTTGTGTGCGTTGTGTGTGTGTGTGTGTGTGTGTATGTGTGTGTGTGTGAGTGAAAAGTGAGTGTGTGTGTGTGTGGTGTGTGTGTGTGTTGTGTGTGTGTGGTGTGTGTGTGGTGTGAGGGCTAATACTAAATATATAATACTCCAGATACCTACGATAAAAAACACCACACTTTTAATTATACTCATACAAAAATGACTGTCATGATAATAAATAATAATATAAAAAAAGTCTGCTATATACCCATACACTCACACATAAAGAGTGGGGGTTAAACCTCATAAAGTCATAAAAAGAATATTAACATTGTAAGTAATTAGAGACAATTTTTTTTTCAAGGTAATGAATAAGTAATCATATGCTTTTTTACATCAGTCCTCGACGTAGGGTCACATGTTAATAATGACTCAAGTACTCATACTTTCAAACAGTAGAAGCAACAGGATGAAAAACTTTAAAAAAGAAAAGGGAAGAAAAACGAATAACAACAACCCCAGACAACAATGAAACAAAATAAAACCCCAGACCCCCCCATAAAAAAACAAAAAAACAAACAATACAAACAAAACAAAACAATAAATTAAACAAGACTACAAAAAAAACCCATCCCAACCAAACAAAAAGAAACACAACAATACAACATACATAACAAGAACAAAAAAAACTACAAACAAACAAACAACAAAAACAACAAAAAACCAACACCGTCAAACTCACACCCCCCCCCTCCCTCCCACCCACACATCCACACTCATACAGAGAAGTGTGAGAGTGAGAGAGATAGAGCGAGTGAGAGTGTGAGAGTGAATGACAATGACATATTCTTTTTTTTTTGGGTTATATGAATATAGCACCCTGTGCTTTTTTACTTCCCAGTCCCGCCCTTAAGGGAGAGAGAGGGAGATGGAGTGTTGAGAGAGATAGACGAGAGAAGAGACGCTTGACCAATTTAGTCATTTCCTAAAAGTGGCTCTATTGACAAGGGGGGTTTATACACGACTTTTTTTGTAAATATCAAATAACTATCAAGAAAAATCACATGAAGCAATTTAAAGTAATGAAAACAAAAACCAAAAATGTGCTTTCTTATGAATCAGATACGACTTTATGCTATGACGTAAACTCAGTTCAAAAATGTACACAAAAGTAATAAATGGTAATGAACAATAGGAACCAATAAGCAATAAACTAAAATAATGCAACTAGGAAACAGTCTAGAATGTTATATTAGACCATTCATTGGACATTGTATGGAAATGTTTTCAAATAATATTCTTGCTGGAGATTTTACAGCGTAATTATAAATGTTTTTATGTGTTTCACAAAAATGCTGGAGTTTACATAATATAAATGTTTACTTTAGTTTAGTCACAACTGTTAAGCTAATTGGAATAGCTGAATAATTGTCTTTAATTTCAGTGCTTCAGCAATAAAACTTTGCAAACGATTTGATACAATATCAACTTCGGACAATAAGATAGAAAAAATAGTGAGAGAGATGAGAGAGAGACAGAGAGAGACGAGTAGAGTGAATTCGTAGAGAGGAGGAATGGATTGAGAGAGAGAGAGAGAGAGAAGAATGACACTGACAAATTCTTTTTTCGTGGATTATGAAAAAGCACCCATGTGCTTTTTTTACAGCCAGTCCCCCCCTTAAGGTGTGAGAGAGAGAGAGATAGAGGGGTGAGAGAGAGAAGAGCTGGTGGGGGGGGGGGGGCAGTGTGGGCCAGGCAGGGTGGGGAGATGGTCATTATTTATTTGTTTTGGGGTGGGGTTTTTTGTTTTTTAAATTTATATGGGTAAAGGGGTGAAAGTATGGTTTACAGCCTGTCTTGGTGGCTGATAAAATAGCAGTGTGTCCTCTCGGTTTCTTCTTAAAATTTATTATTAGGGCGAGAGCGCTTGGTGACTTGGAAGGCAAAAGCATAGCCTCTCACTGTGGTGTGTCATTTCTGTGTGTGTGTGTGTGTGTGTGGCTGTGGGGTGTGTGTGTGCTGTTGTGTGTTGTGTGTGTTGTGTGCTGTGGTGTGTGTGTGTGTGTGTGTGTGTGTGTGCCTGTGGTGTGTGTGTGTGTGTGTTTTGTGTGCTGTGTGTGTGTTGTGTTTGTGTGTGTGTGCTGTGTGTGTGTGTGTTGTGTGCCTGTTGTGTGTGTTTGTGTTGTATGTGTGTGTTGTGTGTGTTTGTGTTTTTATGTGTTTGTGTTGTGTGTGTGTGTGTGTGTGTGTGTGTGTGTGTGTGTGTGTGTGTGTGTGTGTGTGTGTGGGTGTGATTCAGATTCAGAATATTTTATTGCCATTTAAGTCATGTAGACTTATTCGACACAACAAAAAACCATCAATTATAATTGTTATCTATTTTGGCTAAAAGTGTTGTACACTAAAAAACATGTTGCATTCTACTTCTCTTTTTCCAAAACACTCATACACGTATGTGATGATATCTGCTTGATATTTATCAACTGTGATTATG
>CM054157.1:11324059-11325198 GCA_028751875.1 Rapana venosa
GTGGGTTTTTTCTTTGTGAGTGTGTGTGTGTGGGGGGGGGGGGAATATTTTTGTACCTATTGATGCAGCTAGGGGGTGGGGGGGGGGGGGAGAGGGGGGGGAGAGGGAGAGAGAGAGAGAGAGATCTTATTCATCTACCTAAAGCAAAAACAACTAACAACAAAACCACCGACAGCAACGCAGGAACCCAAACCAAAGGAAACCAAGCCAAACCAAGCACCAAACAGAGGGGGAAATAATATATATATATATATATAAAATATATATATATAATATATAATACATACACTGTACCAAGCCCGGTGGGGATGTCGATGGCTCTCTCAGTATAAATAGTATCCCTACCCTCGGGAAATTATGCGCAAGTCATATTCCATTTTCCATCACTCTCTTTGTTCCTGTCTTTTTCCCTACCTTTCTATCCTATCTCATGCTCGAATACTTTCTTTTAATATATTACATTTTGCCTGCATTGTTTTGGTCTGGCGACAAGGTATGGTTAACACTGGAATAAAAAAGAAAAAAGAAAAAAAAGAAAAAAGGTAAAGGTATCCCATAACCTAAGTCGTTGTAGGGGAGCAAGGCGTCAGAAACCTCAGCTTCTCTAGGGGCCAGCGTATTGAGGGCGGCGCCCATCTCCTTTCCCTCGCTGCTTTACCTTCCCTGACCCTAAAGAGGCCAGGTACCCATTTACAGCTGGGTGAACTGGAGGACTGTACTGAAGCCAAGGTGCGCAAACGGTCACCCAGCCAATTGGTAACCACGCTCGGTGCTGCTTAACTTTGGCTGGGGGAAAGCGAGTGCTCTGGCCACTGAGCTATCCTGTCCCCTAACACTGGGATAGGCATGGCAAATTCATTCTGCAATGTTACTTGGCATATTAGTTTTTTTGTTTTGGTGGTGGAGGTGTGTGTGTGTGGGGGGGGGGGGGGGGTGTACATTGAAGTGGTCATTATTGTTTTGCGCTTTTAAAAAAAAATAGCCTGGGGATGATGAATTAAGCAGAGTGGCTGGTATTGTCAGCATGGCCTAGCTTTATTGGCCTTAAGGAATGAAAGAACTGGGGTACAGCGTTATCTATTCATTTAAGTTTTTTCAGATTGACGGGTCACATATTTGCAGGGTCAAAAATTTTTTAT
>CM054157.1:11325698-11363198 GCA_028751875.1 Rapana venosa
TCGTCCTATACAAATTGTGTTCATCTCTCTCCGATCTCTATTTGCTATAAAAAAATTGCCAGCTCACTTTTGGTGAGGGTTCGGCCTTTTGATTTCCCTTTTTTTTAAAGATATATAAAATTGTGTTTAGCTCTCTCCAATCTCTATTCTATATAAAATTTAGCTAGTTTTTTCGTGAGTGATTCGACTCTTTTGTTTACCATCTAAGATATATAAAACTGCGTTGAGCCCCCGACTTCGTTATACCATTTTTTTGGGTGTTAAGCATTGTAAAAAAAAAAAAAAGGTATTTAAAACACCAACAAAAGATTACACTGCGGGGAAAAAGATTGTGCGGGGATAATGTGTGTAACAATCTTAATTTTTTTTGAAAAAGTTTATTGTAAAACAATTGCAATACATCAAATACATGCATAACATTTTTTTTTTCATTTGTCATCTTTTCTTGCCCATCCATTTTAATAAAAATAATAAAAATATTAATCTATTATGGATTGATATAGCGCTGATCTTTAAAGCATAAAATCAAAGCCTCAGATTTATTTCAATACCACTTTAAGTCACGGCAGATTTCTCCATTAATTCGGGCTGCTCACCTCGGGAGAGCGAGAGCGCTGCCACCGCTGCGCACCTTTTTTTTTTTTTGTATTTCATGTCTGCAACTGTTTTGTTTCCTATCAGAGTGAGCTTTTTCTAAGAATTCTTGCAGGACAACTCTACTTTTTGCCGTGGTTTTTTACGTGCGCTAAATAATAAAGTGTAACACACGGGACCTCGGTTTATCGTCTCATCCAAAGATTAGCGCCAGACCATCACATCATGGTCTAATAATGGTGTTGGAAATTTATCGGTCAAACGGGTTACAACCGCGCACACTTCAGACCTGGACTTTTCTCTTTCTAGACAGGCGCGTTACCTCTAGACCACCGATCCATCCATTTATACTCCTTCAATGAAGACAATGTAGCTCTTTTACTTGGGTCTTTGTTTAAGCAATCTGTCAATAACTGCTTTAAAGATGAAGAGACCGGTAAATTGCTTATATCTAGATTTTTATGTACAATATTACGCTTAATACTTATATTATCTTCCTCATCATCCATAATTGGTTCAAAAGGAAAATGCCCAACAATCAAACAATAAATAATGCAACCAAGTTGCCATACATTCAATCCATCTCCTGAATATGAATGACTTACTATTAATTCCGGAGGTGTCATATGAACGACTCCATAATAAGTATTATAGTTTATATTGCTACGAAACCGCTCAGCGTTTCCAAAATCAATCAGAGTAATTCTTAGTGTGTTAGGGTCTATTAATACATTGGAATCAGTAATATCCATATGAATTACTGCTCGTTCACTAATCCTTTGTATAATATGATACAGTTGTATAACAATACAGTGTGCCTCTTCTTCATTAAAAGCTTTTTTTTTTTGATCCAAATAATTATAAATGTCAGTAACATCCGTATACCAAGGCATAATAATATAAATGTAATCACTTGCTTGGTGATAGTAATAGTCTAGTATTTGAACGACGCCTTCAACTCCTTTTACTTTTTCCAAAAAGTCTATCTCTTCTGGTACTATTTTATCATTTTGTTGCACAGTAAGTACCCGGTTCGTTTTTAATTGTTTAATAACGACAGGTATGTTGGTAGATGTGTTAACTCCACGAAAAACAACACCATTGCCACCAGAACCTACGGGATCTTGATTATTAAAAATATATTTCTCGGTCTCAGTCAGAATAGTAACAGTGTGCTCCATACTTTTTTTCCGTTTAACTACACCTTTTATTTCACACCAACATATATATAGAAAAATCATTTAAGGGAGACTTAATGTAATAAAAGATTAAACAGTAAACCTATTTTTATGGTTTACTTCCTTTAACAACAAATATTATTAGTATAGCGTTTTTGGTGTCTTAACATAATACATTTTTTAAAAGTTAAAATAAAAAAAAGTATTTTTCATTTTTCCAGTCTGACTAAAGTAAATAATAATAACAAGCAAGGGAGAAGAGTGTATCTTCTATCCGCTTTAGAATGAATAGTCTCCCCTTCTTGGAGTGTAGTGAAAGTAAATAATGAGCAATGAAAGGCTTCATTGGCACCCCCCTTTACCAACTAAGCTAATTATTTTAACACACCGGTGCCTCATTGGTACCTACAGATGGTATCGCCCTTGAGGAATGGTGCCAATGGCCATATAATAGGGTCCCCACACTGATTCTTGCTACCATATGGTAGTCATTACACACACACACACACACACACACACACAGAGTAAGAGAGAGATGGGAACCTACAATTCAAATTTTCAAACTTTCCTCGGTACTAATAACGGTTATTACACCCTCGTCGATTTACTACAGCTACACCGGTTAAAAAGAATATATTTGTTCTTTTCCGTTCCTTGACATAAAAGTATAACCTTTACTACCTAATAAATGCTTTATAAATAATATATTAAGGAATAAAAACTTATAGCTTATCCATTATTACATTACCTACACACTATATATACTGAGAATACAAATCTTCAACACCACTATCTCTCCAGCACTGCTGCTACTACCACTGCTGCTATCATAGCTTCTACGCTACTATTACTACTACTATCCGCTACTGTTTATACAGTGGATATATATATATATATATATATAGCATAATATATATATAAAGAATCTAAATAGCATATATATATATATATGTATCAACCATGTGATATATAAGAATTATGCGCTAATTATTTTTTCAAAGTCTTGCAAAAAAATGTTTCCATAATTTTTTACCCGGGTAAAAATACGTGGGTTTCTTTTTGAATAAAATTTTCCCATGGTACAAAAAAGATTTTGTTTACTGCACCTGTCTTAAATCGGCAGTGAGGTATGACTAAACCATGTTAGGGCATGCGCCAGTAACACTGAACGTTTTTTGAAGACGGGAGAGAAGAATTACAGTGGTCAATAGTGTTGAAGGTGCAGATAATTTTGGAAGAGTGAGACGGGAGAATTTTCCCTGGTTCAGAAGCAGTAGAAGCGTGTTTAAAGATGTAAATATTGGGTGGTTTCGTGCAGTGGGTTGCAATAGGCAGGACTGAAACACACGAGAAGACTGTTGGCGAGGAGGTGGTTGTGAGCCAAGAATTTTAGCAATAAAAGCTTGGTTGGAATGGTCTGTAATTCTTCAGAATATTAGGTCAGGTCATGCTTTTTGAGTAGTACAGGTGTGACTATAGCAGTTTGAGAGTTGATGGAAAAAATTTTGAAACAATGAGACGAGTTTACATTTTTGTGATGGTGCGGATAAGTTGTGGTAGCATTTTGTGCGAAAAGGAAGAGGTATGGGATCAGGACACGTGGTGTTTATAGTCATTTCTTTCAGTATTGGTCATTGACTTCTTTCTCATTGATGGATGAAGAAAAATGAGAGGGGAGTGCTGGAGAATTGGGAATCAGGGAAGAGCAGGTTCAGAGTTGATGTGGATGAAGCAGAGGCTAGCCTTTCAGATCCAAGAAGAGTGGGTGTGAGGAAAAGAGATTATAGACGTGCATCACGAACTTGAGAAGAGTAATCAACTACAACACGAACAAATGCACATATAACAAAAAGCGCAAACAAAGCTATGTGGCAAGAATGGAGCTTCAGAAATTGTAGAATCTGTCAAAAATATTGAGAAGAACAAGGAGATCTAAGTATCTGTAATCAGAGCTTGTATGCAAATGATTGACCATTTTGGGGCTGATCCGTCCATGCTTTGTTTTTCTGAATTTCAGTGGCTTCCTTCATGACGCCGTTTTCAGTGCCCAAAAGCAAGACAACAAGAAAGAAAGTCTTTTGGGCCAGTTATATTCGAATTCTAAATTCACATGACTTGACAACCTAGATTTTACATTTCTTAAATTACTTGCCGGACTTGTCATTGTTAAACGTGATTGTTTGTGAGAGTGTGTTTGTGTGTGATGTGTGCATGTGGGCATGCTGTGTTTTGTGTGGTATATGTGAGGGTTGGTGAGGGTGGGGGTGTGTGGGTGCACGCTGGACTGTGTATATATATAGATTATTATATATGTATGAAATATGTTCTTTATGTAATGGGATTTAGAACACTGTATTCCCAATTGGGGTGTAGTGTGTGTGTTTAGTCAAGTCAAGTAAATTTTTTTTCCAGATGGTACATTGAATAGCAATGTATTTGCTTTTTTCATCAAGCGATCTATTTAACCAATTATGAATGTAGGTTCATTGGTGTCTTTTGAGAATATGTGATATATCAATGTGCTGTCAGAATTTAAGTCGCCCTGCCTGGATGATTAAAGAGTTTCTGATTGACTTGACAACTAACCAAAGGCTCATAAGAAAAAAAGAGCAAACATTGCTATGTGCACACAAAGGCCTATGCACACCCCTAACAGTTTGTTGACAACAATGGAAAATAAGTTGTCTTTTAGATTATATATCACACATGACAGTGTGTTTGTTTCACACAACATTCACACCACACAACACCACACATGATACACAGACTCAACACACAAACACGCCCACCAACAGTAACCACAGACTCAAACACACACACACACAGATACACGATCAACAAAACACACACCAACACACAATGTATGTCACACTTACAGGCCTATGTTACAACCCTAAACAAATTGTCACATAATGAACAAAAAAAGAGCAAAACCCACGCTATGTGCACATACAGACTATGTACCACCTAACATAATGACACTAATGACAAAAACGAGCACACTTGCTTCGTCCACTAAGGGGTATGCACACCCTAAATATGCAATACTGACAAAAAGGAGCAAAACATTGCTAAGTCCACACTACTGGGCTAGCACAACCCTAAATAGACACATCAGGACAACCAACGAGACACATAGCTAATTGTGACACCACAGGCTATGCACAACCCTCATATATGAACATAATGCAAAAAAAGAGCAACACATCGTAGGTGCACAATACAGACTATTTACAACCCTACATATGACAACATAATGACAAAAAAGAGAAATCGCTAGTTTGTGCACAAAACGATCTATGTAAACCCTAACATATGGCACAAAATGTCAAAAAGAGCAATAATTGTATACACACAGACATTGACAAAGACTGGTGTGTTTGTTTACAACACACCCAACAACACAGTACACAGACTCAAAAAACAAACCAAGCTACACAGCTCAAAACACACACCACACACACGCCAACAGATAACCAGACTCAAACAAGCACACACACAGCTACACAGACTCCAAACACACACACACACATACACACACGCAAGATAACAAGACTCAAACAACACAAACAACGCAACACCATCACACCACAAGTTCACCACTCAAACACCACGAACAATCAAACAACAACATGCACACACAGACACACACATGCCTTGCACGATACAAAACACACACACACACACACAATTACAACACAAAGGTACAACACCTCAAACACAACACAGACACACACTCAAAACACACACCTTGCACACACCAGACACACACCCATACACATGCATGCACAGATACACAAACACAACACAACAGTGCATGCACAGATTATACAACACAAACAATGCTGCATGCACAGAATACACACAACACACAAACACACCACACACACATTCTTCATGCACAGATACACAACACACACAGGACACCATGCTGTTTCAGTGCTTGTAGTTCCAGGGGAAAGAACAAAGCAGGGACACCTTACATTTTCTGAATTCTCTCTTCTTACCGCTGCTAGGAGATGTGGTCACTGAATAAATGACCAGTTCAGTCTGTAGACATCACTCAAAAACTCAATAATGTCTGTAGACATCAACATCACACACACAATAAAGTCTGTAGACATCACATCAAAACAAATCAATAAAGTTTAGACCATCAACACAATTAATAATGTCTGTTAGACATCAAACACATCAATAAAGTTTTGGGACATCAACATCAATAACGTTGTAGACCTCCAACATAAAGAAGTCAGTAGAATAACATCAAACACATAATAAAGTCTGTAGACATCAACACACATCAATAAGTCTGTAGAACTTAACATCATCAACATCAATAAAAGTCTGTAGACATAACCTCAACACACACATAAAGTCTGTAGACATCAACTCCACATCAACAAAGTTTGTAGACTCAAACACATCAAACAAAGTCTGTAGCATCAACAACATCAATAAAGACTGTAGACATCAACCCCACATCAATAAAGTCTGTAGACATCAACACATCAATAAAGTCAGTAGGACATCACACATCAATAAAGTCTGTAGACATCAACACATCAAGTAAAGTATGTAGACATCAACACACTCAATAAGTTTGTAGACATCAACACACATCAATAACGTTGTAGAGGTGACCCATGAAACCTCATACACATCATAAAGTTTGTAGACATCAAACAGATCAATAAAGTCTGTACACATAACAAGATCCTAAAGTCTGTAGACATCAACAGTCAATTAAGTCGTACAATCAAAGATCATAAAGTCGTAGACATTAATCAATACACACTAATAAAGTTAACCTCTATAAAAGAGAGAGTTTTTCTGTCTGCAAACTTGTGCTTTGTTTCCTGTGAAACAAAAAAGGCTTTTTTGACAGAGTTATGCTTGGGATGATTTGCCTCTGCCGGTTCTGTTTGTGTTGCCATGTGTCGTGCTGCACACACAGAACCTTGGTTCATTGTTCTTATCTGAAGACTAGCTCTCCCAGATCACACTCACAGTTTGTGGATAGGGGAAATTTTGGCTGAAATTCTATATGATAAAAAAACCACAAATAAGTCTGACCTTCTTCCAGCAAAGTGAGAGATCGATGGTGACAAAGGCAGGGCTGGGGAACAGAGGAGCAAACACTCCATGGTCTGGGCCGTCTATACAGATGGAGATGCTAGTCATCCAACAGCAGTCCCACATGATGCCCTTCCGCAACCATGCAGTGGGCCACCAGACTGGGATTTAGTCTGTTGAAGATTGTTTTATAGTGTAGGGGTATTATGTATCATTAATGTTGTGGTCTCTTTTCATGTGTATTATGCTGTATTGTCATTGTGTAGGAATTGTCAATATTCCTTGCTGAGTTGTAATACTTGTCTTGCATTGTCTTTGTGTGTCATTGTTCGTATGTTATGTTATAACATTGTTAGTTCTTGATTATTATTTTCTTACATGTCACATGTTTTATTGTCTTGAATTGTCTTGTCTATGGTATTATTTCTTGTCTAGCAATTATGTTATGTTGTTTGTCTTGTTGTATTGATTATTGTCTTGTCATGTGTATTGTTATGTCTTGCCATGCGTATTGTGTTATATTATCATTGTATGGTTTTGATGTTGTCTGTCTTAGTACATGAGTTGTCTTGTGTCTCTGCAACTAGTCACATTCTAGTCATGTGTATCATTATGCTGTTATGTTTGTAGGTGTGTTACTGAAACAGAGGACCATCTGCACTGGTCTGGCATGTCATGCAATGGATGGCAGATGGATCCTAAAGTCTCCTCTATGGAGAACTTGTGCAGGGAAAACATCCACAGAGAACCACAGATGTTGATTTCAAAGACGTGTGCAAGAGGGACTTTAAAAGCTGAACAATCGACCAGAACAACTGAAAAGCAACAGCTCGAGCGGTCAGCCTGGAGAAGGATGTGCAAGAACAGAAAGGTCTTTCCAAGTTCAAAGAGACTCTTCTTTGCATACATTAGAAATGTATGCAAAGATACTGGAACAGCGCACAAGAGCCAAAGCAGAATACCTACTGAGCAATGCCCAGTTTGGCTTTCGGAAAGGAAGAGGGTGCACAGATGCATTTTCGCACTCCGCAGCTGTGTGAAAGAGCCATCGAATACATCCATACCTGATACAGTATTCGTGATCAAGAAAAAGCTTTCGACGAGTCAATCAGAGACAAGTCAGAAGATCTGGAGCGTACGACGTGAAGGGGGCAGTTGTTGATAACATCGGCGCATCTTGCCCACCGTATGAGCGCAGTGAACAGCCAGTGGAAACATCGACTGAGTTCCGGTTACTAAAGGGTCTTGCAGGCTTGCGTACTCGCTCCCTTCTCTTCGTGATCTACATGGCAGATCACAACGGAAGCCAAACCAAGGATCTGAGGCCCTGAACGAACTATTATTTGCTGTGATGACCAGTCTCTGATGAATAGAACAAAGCAGCTCTTCAGATCACACAGACCAACTCAAACAAGCGGCGAGAGTATGTATGAAGTCAGTATCACCAAAAACAGAAGTTATGTCTGTCAGCAGATACCAGGAAAGCTGGACATCAACATTCAACGGCACCCAGCTGAAAACAGACAAAGGAATTTAAATACCTTGGCAGCTCTTACTGAAGATGGAAAATTGGACAGGAGGATAGAATCAAGATGCCAGAGAAAGCGAACGCAAGTCAGTTACCAACTCGGCCCCTTCTAAACATTCAGCATACCAATGAGCACTAAGGCAAAACTCATCAACGCCAATTCTTGATTCAACTATCACATACCAGTGTCAGAATGGGCCTAACAAAAGCCTAGAGAGAAATTGGTCACATGTGAACATGCGCTGCCTGAGAAAAAGCATGTCACAAACCAGACGCGGACAAGATCAGAATGCGGTGATAGAGACATGGTTGGACTAACACCAATTCTCCACCATATCGAACACAAATGATAGGTGGTTTGGTCACCTACTAGATGCCACCAAACACCCAGCTAGGGCATACCACCAAATACAAATGGCTGAATGACTGAGGTAGACCACGGAGCGATGGAGCGACTCCGTGGTGACACCCTGCGAGCCATGACCTGTACTCCTATCATGCCTCCCGCCTAGCTGCAGACGACGTCTGTTGTCTCCCCGCGATGCCAAAGGGCACCAGCGGAGATGAAAGAAGAAGAAGAAGGAATAAAGAGACTCTTGCTCAGCAGCATGAGGCAAAGATATGAGAAGGATAAGGCTCGCAGCCCAGGCTGAAAGTCGACCTGCGTCAGACCTCATCTGTGCCCTCTGCCACGGGACTTGCATGCCTGTGTTGGATGGCCAACCACAAAGACGATGGATCCAGAATTAACCCTTCAGCAAACTCTATAGTTTCCGAGACGGATGGATGCCTATGACTTATGGCAATGATGTGTTGTCTTGTGTATTATTGTGTTTGTCTTGTGTATAATGTGTTGCATTGTCTTGTTGAGATATTGCTGTTGATCTAGTCTTTGTATAATTGTGTTGCACTTGTCTTGTGTCTAATGTGATTACTGTTGTAGTATGTCTTGAGTGCTTTTATTGCTGTTGATAGTCTTGTGTTATTATTGTGTTGTGTTGTCTTGTTTGTGTTGCTTTACTTTCCCTGTGTCTGCTGTGCTGTGATGCAAGATTGCACTGTATTTATGATATTGATCCATGCTTTGTACACGATACTGAATTTATGCATGGGCATGATATTGAATTTATGGCAGTGAACATGGTATTTATTGAATCCTAATGCAGTATCTCATATTGAATTCTATGCATTCTCAGGGTATAGAATTCTACACATTGTACATGATATTTGAATCCTAAGCAATGCTACAGGATAAGAACTATGAATGTACCATGATATAGAAATTCTAAGATTGTAACTGAAGTTATGGGGTTGGTAAGTGCATTCCTAGTAAAGTGTGCTGTATTTTGTACATCAGACATCCCATTCTCGCTCTTTTAACATCTTGGAATATGGGTGTTGCTTATTCGACTGTGTGCTGTTCTGTGTGTGTGCTGTGCTGTTAGTGTTTACGTTGTTGTGTGCGATGGTTGAGCACAAGATCATGGGGATCTGATGGAATTATCTATTCTGTTGTGTTGTGTTTGCACAGGTGGATGTGCTGTGTTGTGTTGCAATTCACAGTACTGGAATGTATGAATTAAGCAATCATATCTACTATACGGAATACAAACATTGAATACTTTTTATTATCCCCACAAGATAAACATGAGGGCTGAGCAAGGCATTGAACCCCCACCCCCTCCTTCAATGACGACTGGGTTCGACTTCCGTTCAAGGGTGATTATTTTCCGCTGGCGTTAACTATACATCAGTGCCGACTCCCACTTACCAAAAGTCCTTGGATGAGACTATAAACCGAATGTCTGTGGGTGGAATGCAGCATAAACTATTGCGACACATTAATCTGGTTCCGCTTGATAATAAGAGTAGGTCATTGTGTGTGGTTGAGACCAGATGCCCAGATATTACTAAAAAAGCGCATACCACAGGGGACTGGGTGTCAAAAGCAATTAAGAGTTATTCCGTTATCTCGATATAAATAATTATATAATAAATGAAACAATATCAACATCAATGAGAAAGAAGCAAAATATACAAAATTGTATGTATAAATCATGCATTTACCACTTTTCATGCAATATATCTATTACTATATATAATATTATCTATATATATATATATATATTTATATATCTTATATATATATATATAATATTATATATAAATTATTATATTTATATATATTGAGAGAGAGAGATAGGGGGTTATAGTTATAGATATGAATTTTATTGCGCTGATCTTGTAAAACATCACTCAAATCATTTACTCGCTATTATATCATGAGATGTGTTTGCAACACACCATATATACAAAAAAAGCTTCATGTGCTAACTTTAGTTGAATACTGGATAAACACAGTCTTCTCAGAGGTGACGTTTTGCATACAATTGTAGGATTCGCCTGTGTGCGCACCGTGCTGGGTTGACAGTATGCTGTGCTGTGATGTGTGAAACTATGCTGTGCTGTGTTGTTCCCGTTATTGTTGTGTTCTGATGTGTGGTGAGTGTTATGTGTTCAGCACCAAGTACTGCATGTACACATACCGTATTGTGTTTGTGTTAGTTGTGGTGTTATGTTGTGGGGTCTGTAGTTGTGTATGAGATATTTTGTGCCCTTCTGTGTGTGTTGCCTGTATTGATATCAATTGTATCTGTCAGTATGAATAGCATCCACATTCTGGAAATTCGTTGTGCTAGGAATTCTTTTTTATCTTTCTCTTTGTTTCTGCTTGTTCTTTTCTTCTGCACTCCTTCTGTTATATTTTCCGCTTTCTTTGTCACTCTCCTACCGTTTTTCGAGAAAGATTAAGATATAATAATTCTCTCCATAGTGAAGTCGGAACTGCAGGGTGATTGTCAGGCGCTGAATGGCGTGCAAAACATTTTCGTATATGACAGACAACAAAAAAGTTGCTATTCATAGCGTTCAAAGAAGTAGATGCAGATAACAGTACATATGTTTCTAACCAGGTAGAGAAAACAAGGGGTATCAGATAACAGTACATTTTGTACTTCTCTGCCCAGAAAAGATAGGTATTAGGATAACAGAACCAAACATTAATTATGCACTAACAATAGCAAGAAAGAGAGGCACCAAAAGGATCAACAGCTTTCAATGTAACTTAAATCATAAAAGAGGGGCATCAAAAGATCACAGTGCAATTGTACCTACAATCATAAAAGCGGGGCATCACAAAAGATCACAGTGCACCGGTAACTATCAGAGAAGAGAGGGGCAAAAACAGATCAAGAGCACATGTACTAAATCAGCAGAAAAGAAAGGCCCAAAAAGATACAGTGCAATGTCCTACAAATAAAAGAGGGCACAAAACAGCCACAGGGAAATGTACCTACATATCAGCCAGAAAAAGAGGGGCACCAAAAAACAGATCACAGTTCACATGTACCTACAATATAAAGGGGGACGAAAAAAGCTCACAGTGACATGTATACTACATCTCAAAAAAGAGGGGCCACCAAAAGATCACGTGACATTGTACCTACATTCAGCCAGAAAAGCAGGCACAAAAAGGTTCACGTCACATAGTATACATTCAGCCGACAGAAAAGACAGGCTCCAAAACACGATCACAGTGACACTTGTACTACATTCAGCCAAAAAAGACGGACAAAGAATAAGTGCACATGAACTTCAATTCAAACGAGGGGCACCAAAAAAACAGATCACAGTGCACATGTTCCTACTATCGGCTGAAAAGACCGGCACCAATACAGTTCACAGTGCACATGTACCTACAATATACAAAGAGGGGCACCAAAAACAGAAAGTGCCTATGTACTAAATCAGCCGAAAAGAGGGGACCAAAAACAGTCACAGTGCACATTGTACTACAATCAAAAAAAGAGGGGCCCACAAAGATCAAGTGCACATGTACATACATCATAAAAGAGGGGCACGAAAAAGATAAAGTGCACATGTACTACAATCAAAAAAGAGGGGCACAAAAAGATACCAGTGAATGTAATACAATCAAAAAAGAGGGGCAACACCAAAACGATCAAGAGCACATGTACTATATCAGCAGAAGGGGGCACAAAACGATCAGAGGCACATGTACTTCATTCAGCCAGAAAAGATGGGCACAAACAGATCACAGAGCACATGTACCTACAATCAGCCAGAAAAGGAGGGGCTCAAAAAGCTTCACCGTGCACATGTACCTACAATCAAAACAGAGGGCTACTGCAAAAAAGATCACAGTGCAATGTACCTTCAATCAAAAAGAGGGTACCAAAACAGATCACGTGACATGTAATACAATCAAACAAGAGTGGCACCAAAACAGTCACAGTGCACATGTACATACTATCACGCCAGAAAAGGGGGCACCAAAACAGATCACAGTTCAATGTACTACTGATCAAAAAGGGGGCACGCAAAACAGATCAAGTGCAACATGTACTACAATAAAAAAAAGAAGCAGCAAAACAGTCACAGTTTGCACATGTACCTACTATCAGCAGAAAAGAGGGGCACCACATAGATCACAGTTTCCACATGTAATACAATCAAAAAAGAGGGGGCACGAAAACAGTACACAGTGCAATGTACCTACAATAAAAAAGACAGGCAGGAAAACAGATCACATAGACATTTATATATCAGCAGAAAAGAGGGGCACCAAAACAGATCACAGTGCACAGTACCTACATCAGCCAGGAAAAGAGGGGCACGAACACGATCCGTGCAATGTACCTACAATCAGCCAGAAAAGAGGGGCAACACAAAAAGTATACAGTGCCCATGTACCTACAATCAAAAAATGAGGTGGCACCAAAAACATATCACAGTGAATGTTACTACAATCAAAAAAGAGTAAGGGCACCCAAACAGATCAAGAGACATAGTAACTACAATAAAAAAAGGGGGGCACCAACACAGATACAGTGCACATGTCTACTATCCAGCCGAAAAGATGGGCACCAAAACAGTACAGTTACTTGTTCTACAATAAAAACGAGGGTACGAAAAAGATCAGTGCCAATGTATACAATAAAAAAAGAAGGCAGCAAAACAGATAACAGTGCACATGTACCTAATCAGCAGAAAAGAGGGGAACAAAAACAGAGCACATTTTCACATGTACTTACAATCAAAAAGAGGGGCACGAAAACAGATCACAGAGCACATGTACCTACAATAAAAAAAAGGACAGGCAGCAAAACAGATCACAGTGACATGTACTACTATCAGCCAGAAACGAGGGCACCACAACAGATCACAGTGCAATGTACCTACATCAGCAGATAGAGGGGCCAAAAAGATACAGTGCAATGTCCCTACTTCCGTCTGAATCAGCACAGAAATCAATAAAAAAGCAGAGGATGACTGAAGAAGTCTAGGCAAAGGGAAGGTGTGTGGGGTGCACTGCACCCAGATGATGCATCGTTAGCTCCAGTTCATGACGGACTTCATTATTACAGAACCACACCACACACCATGATGAGCACGCAGCATTGCATGTATCATACATAAAAACAAATGCATGAAGCAGTGTGACACACCAGCATGACCGCATGCTGTATCCATACATAACAAAAACAAATGCATGATGACGCATGTGCACAAACACACACACACACATCGCGCGTACTAAAAATGAACAATGCATGCACATGAGCGCGCAAGCAACACAAACAACATGTCGTGTGCATGCACCTACTACAATATGCATGTTCCCATGAAACGTGCTTACATAATGCATGCCACTAGGTGCAAACACAACAATAAGCACGCACAACAAACACACACACATGTACACACACACAACAAGTACACACCAACACACAAGACATAACACATCACTCTCTCTCTCTCCACAACACACACACTTCTCTTTCACACCCACAAACACAACACACACACTTCAACACACACGCATGCACAATGACGATGCATGATGTTCATAATCACCAAAACCAATGGCATGCCTGCAACAATGTGCATCATAATACAAAATAATAAAGTCACATAAACAAATAAAAAACTAAACATATACGAATTTAAACAAAAAAACCAAAAGTACAAAAGCGTGATTCAACAAAGTTAGTAAATGAATGGTTCAGACAACTGTCTGGTATCTTTATCAAAGAGGCACAATTAAGTTGAAGACCAGAAAGTAAACCTGTAATAAGAATTAAAATCATTAAAAGTGTTTGATCAGAATGTAACAGGTATGAGAAAAGAAGTAAGTCTTTAATAAATGCAATAACAGAATCCGTATAAACCTGACATTTGAGAAAATACTTTATGAAAAGAAAACGTATAAATACTTTACTAAAAAAAGAAAAAAGAAAATCTTCAAAATTCATGGTATCACAGTACCTGTGCTTGACGAAGATTGAGTATATTGTGGAAAACTTTACAAAAATTAATAAGAAAGCAAAAATGATGCATTAGCAATAATAAAAAATTTATTAGTAGCAGAAAATGGACTTGAACACTTACAAAACAATTATTGGAAACGAAAAGCAAATAGATACAGACGCAAAAGCACGTAAAAGCAGGTAAATGAATAAAAGTATTAATAACCCCATTTAGATAAGCAAAATTACAAATGGAGGACATGACAAAAACAATCAAAAAGGTGGAAAATAACAAATCGTGGTAAGATGGATTGCAACGAAATGATCAAACAGTTTCGTCTAAGGTTTAGAGACAATGCGAATATTTTCAATTTGTACAGAAACAGGTATCTGTGATGGAAGTATGGACGTGTATGACCCAAATATAAAGAGATGCTATACAACGAAACTACAGAGGAATAATGTTGACAAACACTATTGGAAAACTTATTTGTCAAATAGAATCATAGAATTTGAATTTTAGAAATAAACAATTAGTTATTGTTATGAGAACGAGATGTTTTCAGAATAAGCAAGCAGAACAATGGTCCATATATCTACTTAACAATTAATTATAGGCATGAAAGTAAATACTAAAAAACTTATTGTGCTTTGTAGATTTTCAAGAAGCTTCCTTAAGTGTGTGGCAGAGGGTTTTTATAAAGTTTGAAAACGAATAAGAAAGAATAGCAGGGCACTACTTTTAATGTATTAAAAACATGTATTCCATGCACAATATTTACAAAAATACGAGGAAACACACGATGAAATCCTAGTAAAAAAAGGGGGGTAATAGGGATAATACATTAAGTTCTACACATTTAATGTATATTGAATGATATTGTTCAATTATAACGATGAGAAAGATTCACCATATATAAACCGCACAAAAAGACAACATTCTTGTGGAACTTATGTGGATTGCTAGCATTACTATCAACAACAAACAACTAAATGAATAAACAGCAAGAATACTGTTCTAAACAATACAATGGTAATAGTCTTTCAGAGATCACTACTAAAAATTCCAATTCATTTAAATGTGTGAGGGAGTATTCAAACAGTAGACATTATAAATATTAGGTTGGTTTTATCAGGACGGGAAGTTTCAAAGCAAACACAAGAACATTTATTAAAACAAAGCACCAAGAATGTATGCCTTTAAAGAGCAGTTATGGACAAAAATTTTAGAATACTATAATATGCATAATTCGACGTTCTGATTAATCCTGTTTAACCCATGGAGCACAAGTTTGGGTTCTTTTTGTTTTAATTGGGAGACAGATTTATATAATAAACTGTTCAAGGCATGTTATCCAATCAGTTTTTGTATGAGAAGTTTTCGTACAAATTTTGTCAAACAAATACAAGGCATTCCTAAAAAAACCTTAGTACTACCATGTTGGGTGAATTGGTTTAATTTCATAGCTAGCAGCTTTTTCAAAGCCAAACTTCCATCATGCCAAAGTGGTATAACGTGTGTCGTGTGTGCTGTGTGTGTGTGTGTGATTTGAAGTGTTTAGACTTTACTTGCCTATAGGTTGCATGGACTGTTAAGAAAGTGAGTGCAAGCGCTTTGATTTGTTGTGACGATACAGCGTATATACTTTCCAATTATTCATTAATTTATTATTAATTAGGAAAGATTTCCATTGGACCATTAAAATCATATGCCAGATAATTATCTTTTGAATTCATTTGAAGAATCCAAAAGACTTTATCTCTAGCATCGTTATGAGTATTTTGTATCACAAGAATAATACGATTATGGATAACACAGAGCAAAATATTCTTTACACAATTGGATTCAAAATGTCTGGTGTTAATCGGTAGAGTTTGCCGTTAAGAAAATTGAGGAATGCATAAAACATTTTGGATCTACACCAAGAAGAAGAGTTTGCAAAACTAAAATTTTTTGATTTAGTCCCAAAGAATACAGAACTTGAACATATTTAATTAAACTATGAAAACAAAACATAGAAGACATTTTGTAAATTTTGCCAAGTGTCACAATTTTTAATGATAGAAAAGGGAGGCACAAATTTATATCAGAGGAGGACAGAAATTAGCAAGATATGTACAAATCGAAGATGAATTCATTTACTCGATGCAAGTAATTTTATATGATAAACGCAGAAATACTTAGTTAATATTAATACTCCAAAAAACGACCACAGAACGCACAAAAATGTGTAATAATTAGTGGACATACTCACGTTGATATATTCAAGCGTTATCCATCAGATATGTGTATGAGTGTTTGAAAAAAAGAGAAAAAGCGAAGTCGGAATGCAAATTGTTTTTAAGTGTACTCATTTTAGCCAAACACAGATATGAAAATGTGTTGTTTTGTTGTGTCAAATAAGTCTTCATGATTAAATGGCATAATATATTTCAATCTGATCTGAATCACACAGAGCTGAGTTGAAGGGTGAAGAGGTGGAGGTGGTCAGTGTTTCTAAACTTTGCGGGGGGGGGGGGGACACCTTGAGCATATCGTTTGGACATTGCCGAATCAGATGGACAGAACACCCACGCCTTGTGAAAAGGATCCCCACCTCTCCCTTGTGGAAAACTCAATTCCTTCAGTGTCAGAGCAGTATCTCTGCACGGTTTTCCAATTCGTTTGCAGCACACAACAAAGTGGCGTTACGTTGCATTGCATTACGTTACACTGCAATACGTGAATTACTTGACATTTACATTATTTACTTTCATTACTTAACATCTTTTTACGTTACATTACCTCCACTTTACATGCATTACTTTACATTTCATAACTTTATTTATTTACATTGCGTTATTTTACATTATATTTTTACTTTAATTGCAAATTACTATAATTCATTACTTAACATGCATTAATTGACATAAACATTATTTTATATTATTTAATTGCATTATTTATATTACATTATTTATATTTAATTGCATTACTTTACATTATATTATAAATTACTTACTACATGCATTATTGACATTACTTTAATGCATTACTATACATTACATTTACAATATTTTATATTAAATTTATGTACATAACTTTACATCTACAATAATTTACATGACATTACTATAATTACAGTACTTTAAATTATATTTTGTTATTATTTAATTAACTTTATATTTCTTGTAATTACTTTACATTTACAATATTTTTTATGACATTACAGTATGTACATTATTTTTGTAATTATTTACATTACAATATTTAAGGACATTTACTAGACATAACTAGTACTTTAATTATATTTCTTGTACAATTACTTTACATACAATATTTTACATGACATTCCCTACATTACAATATTTCATTATATTTGTCATTACTTTACATTACGTTATATTTCTGTACCATTACTTTACATTACAATATTTACATGAACATTACAGTACTTTAATTATATTTATGTACATTACTTTGACATCCAGTTCCCATGGCCCTCAGTTTCATCTTCACACAATGAGGTGAAGATCAGGACTTGCTGTGCACTTTCCATGACTAAGCTGGCGAAAGTGTGGAGACACCACAACCATCAGACCCACCTAGGTCAGACTCTACAAGGCACTCGTCACATCATTGCCTTGTACAGCTGTGAAGATGGACCTTACTGCGATTAGAACGTTCGCATTCAAAGCTTTGTTTAAGAGAAAGTGTCAGGGATCTGAACATACTACAGAGACGGCCAAAAACCAATGACTAGTCTGGCAGAGCTCGAGGCCTGGCTGGAACAAGAACCATTGCTAGTTACGTCAAACGGAGGAACAACTGAGTGGTTTGGGCACACAACAAGGCATAACGCCTGTCAAAAAGTTGAGGGAATGGTGGAAGGCTAGGAGCACGGGAGGCAGGGACGACCACGCAAAAGCTGGCTATCATAGTCAAGAGTGGACCGGCTCCAACTGTACCAAGCTACTGAAAACAGCCAGGAAGAAACAATGGCGGTCATTGCCGGTCCGTGCGAGGTACACCAACGGATTTTGTCACGACAAGGGATGAGTGAGTGAAGTGAAGTTCTTTACATTACTTTATACCAGCTGTGCCATTACTGCAGTTAGGGTGTGGGGGTGGAATTTGAACAAACATCTTGCAGCATGAAGCTTTTCAGGCAGTGGGGGTTTGGCCACTTAATTTGGAGGGTTGTGGGGACCTGCATGAAGTTTTTAGGCAGTGGGGTTTGGCCATTACATCTGGAGGAGTTGTGGGGACTGCACTGATCGTTTTTCAGGCTATGAGTGGTGTGTTTTGTTTTTTTTTTTTTTTGGATGTGTTTTTTTTTTTTTTGGCATTATTTTATGTTTTTGGCCATTTTTTTGGCCATTATTTAGTTTCTTTGTTTTTATTTTTTGGCTTAATGTGGAGAAGTTGTGGGGATTCTGCATGAAGTTTTTCAGGCAGTGGGTGTTTGGCCATGAATGCTGGATGAGTTGTGGGGATTCTGCACTGAAGTTTTTAGGCAGTGGGTTTTGGGCCAAAGCCGAACCCAGTTGGAGCCCATTGTATTGATGATTTTGTTTACTGCACCTGTCTTAAATCGGCAGTGAGGTATGACTAAACCATGTTAGGGCATGCGCCAGTAACACTGAACGTTTTTTGAAGACGGGAGAGAAGAATTACAGTGGTCAATAGTGTTGAAGGTGCAGATAATTTTGGAAGAGTGAGACGGGAGAATTTTCCCTGGTTCAGAAGCAGTAGAAGCGTGTTTAAAGATGTAAATATTGGGTGGTTTCGTGCAGTGGGTTGCAATAGGCAGGACTGAAACACACGAGAAGACTGTTGGCGAGGAGGTGGTTGTGAGCCAAGAATTTTAGCAATAAAAGCTTGGTTGGAATGGTCTGTAATTCTTCAGAATATTAGGTCAGGTCATGCTTTTTGAGTAGTACAGGTGTGACTATAGCAGTTTGAGAGTTGATGGAAAAAATTTTGAAACAATGAGACGAGTTTACATTTTTGTGATGGTGCGGATAAGTTGTGGTAGCATTTTGTGCGAAAAGGAAGAGGTATGGGATCAGGACACGTGGTGTTTATAGTCATTTCTTTCAGTATTGGTCATTGACTTCTTTCTCATTGATGGATGAAGAAAAATGAGAGGGGAGTGCTGGAGAATTGGGAATCAGGGAAGAGCAGGTTCAGAGTTGATGTGGATGAAGCAGAGGCTAGCCTTTCAGATCCAAGAAGAGTGGGTGTGAGGAAAAGAGATTATAGACGTGCATCACGAACTTGAGAAGAGTAATCAACTACAACACGAACAAATGCACATATAACAAAAAGCGCAAACAAAGCTATGTGGCAAGAATGGAGCTTCAGAAATTGTAGAATCTGTCAAAAATATTGAGAAGAACAAGGAGATCTAAGTATCTGTAATCAGAGCTTGTATGCAAATGATTGACCATTTTGGGGCTGATCCGTCCATGCTTTGTTTTTCTGAATTTCAGTGGCTTCCTTCATGACGCCGTTTTCAGTGCCCAAAAGCAAGACAACAAGAAAGAAAGTCTTTTGGGCCAGTTATATTCGAATTCTAAATTCACATGACTTGACAACCTAGATTTTACATTTCTTAAATTACTTGCCGGACTTGTCATTGTTAAACGTGATTGTTTGTGAGAGTGTGTTTGTGTGTGATGTGTGCATGTGGGCATGCTGTGTTTTGTGTGGTATATGTGAGGGTTGGTGAGGGTGGGGGTGTGTGGGTGCACGCTGGACTGTGTATATATATAGATTATTATATATGTATGAAATATGTTCTTTATGTAATGGGATTTAGAACACTGTATTCCCAATTGGGGTGTAGTGTGTGTGTTTAGTCAAGTCAAGTAAATTTTTTTTCCAGATGGTACATTGAATAGCAATGTATTTGCTTTTTTCATCAAGCGATCTATTTAACCAATTATGAATGTAGGTTCATTGGTGTCTTTTGAGAATATGTGATATATCAATGTGCTGTCAGAATTTAAGTCGCCCTGCCTGGATGATTAAAGAGTTTCTGATTGACTTGACAACTAACCAAAGGCTCATAAGAAAAAAAGAGCAAACATTGCTATGTGCACACAAAGGCCTATGCACACCCCTAACAGTTTGTTGACAACAATGGAAAATAAGTTGTCTTTTAGATTATATATCACACATGACAGTGTGTTTGTTTCACACAACATTCACACCACACAACACCACACATGATACACAGACTCAACACACAAACACGCCCACCAACAGTAACCACAGACTCAAACACACACACACACAGATACACGATCAACAAAACACACACCAACACACAATGTATGTCACACTTACAGGCCTATGTTACAACCCTAAACAAATTGTCACATAATGAACAAAAAAAGAGCAAAACCCACGCTATGTGCACATACAGACTATGTACCACCTAACATAATGACACTAATGACAAAAACGAGCACACTTGCTTCGTCCACTAAGGGGTATGCACACCCTAAATATGCAATACTGACAAAAAGGAGCAAAACATTGCTAAGTCCACACTACTGGGCTAGCACAACCCTAAATAGACACATCAGGACAACCAACGAGACACATAGCTAATTGTGACACCACAGGCTATGCACAACCCTCATATATGAACATAATGCAAAAAAAGAGCAACACATCGTAGGTGCACAATACAGACTATTTACAACCCTACATATGACAACATAATGACAAAAAAGAGAAATCGCTAGTTTGTGCACAAAACGATCTATGTAAACCCTAACATATGGCACAAAATGTCAAAAAGAGCAATAATTGTATACACACAGACATTGACAAAGACTGGTGTGTTTGTTTACAACACACCCAACAACACAGTACACAGACTCAAAAAACAAACCAAGCTACACAGCTCAAAACACACACCACACACACGCCAACAGATAACCAGACTCAAACAAGCACACACACAGCTACACAGACTCCAAACACACACACACACATACACACACGCAAGATAACAAGACTCAAACAACACAAACAACGCAACACCATCACACCACAAGTTCACCACTCAAACACCACGAACAATCAAACAACAACATGCACACACAGACACACACATGCCTTGCACGATACAAAACACACACACACACACACAATTACAACACAAAGGTACAACACCTCAAACACAACACAGACACACACTCAAAACACACACCTTGCACACACCAGACACACACCCATACACATGCATGCACAGATACACAAACACAACACAACAGTGCATGCACAGATTATACAACACAAACAATGCTGCATGCACAGAATACACACAACACACAAACACACCACACACACATTCTTCATGCACAGATACACAACACACACAGGACACCATGCTGTTTCAGTGCTTGTAGTTCCAGGGGAAAGAACAAAGCAGGGACACCTTACATTTTCTGAATTCTCTCTTCTTACCGCTGCTAGGAGATGTGGTCACTGAATAAATGACCAGTTCAGTCTGTAGACATCACTCAAAAACTCAATAATGTCTGTAGACATCAACATCACACACACAATAAAGTCTGTAGACATCACATCAAAACAAATCAATAAAGTTTAGACCATCAACACAATTAATAATGTCTGTTAGACATCAAACACATCAATAAAGTTTTGGGACATCAACATCAATAACGTTGTAGACCTCCAACATAAAGAAGTCAGTAGAATAACATCAAACACATAATAAAGTCTGTAGACATCAACACACATCAATAAGTCTGTAGAACTTAACATCATCAACATCAATAAAAGTCTGTAGACATAACCTCAACACACACATAAAGTCTGTAGACATCAACTCCACATCAACAAAGTTTGTAGACTCAAACACATCAAACAAAGTCTGTAGCATCAACAACATCAATAAAGACTGTAGACATCAACCCCACATCAATAAAGTCTGTAGACATCAACACATCAATAAAGTCAGTAGGACATCACACATCAATAAAGTCTGTAGACATCAACACATCAAGTAAAGTATGTAGACATCAACACACTCAATAAGTTTGTAGACATCAACACACATCAATAACGTTGTAGAGGTGACCCATGAAACCTCATACACATCATAAAGTTTGTAGACATCAAACAGATCAATAAAGTCTGTACACATAACAAGATCCTAAAGTCTGTAGACATCAACAGTCAATTAAGTCGTACAATCAAAGATCATAAAGTCGTAGACATTAATCAATACACACTAATAAAGTTAACCTCTATAAAAGAGAGAGTTTTTCTGTCTGCAAACTTGTGCTTTGTTTCCTGTGAAACAAAAAAGGCTTTTTTGACAGAGTTATGCTTGGGATGATTTGCCTCTGCCGGTTCTGTTTGTGTTGCCATGTGTCGTGCTGCACACACAGAACCTTGGTTCATTGTTCTTATCTGAAGACTAGCTCTCCCAGATCACACTCACAGTTTGTGGATAGGGGAAATTTTGGCTGAAATTCTATATGATAAAAAAACCACAAATAAGTCTGACCTTCTTCCAGCAAAGTGAGAGATCGATGGTGACAAAGGCAGGGCTGGGGAACAGAGGAGCAAACACTCCATGGTCTGGGCCGTCTATACAGATGGAGATGCTAGTCATCCAACAGCAGTCCCACATGATGCCCTTCCGCAACCATGCAGTGGGCCACCAGACTGGGATTTAGTCTGTTGAAGATTGTTTTATAGTGTAGGGGTATTATGTATCATTAATGTTGTGGTCTCTTTTCATGTGTATTATGCTGTATTGTCATTGTGTAGGAATTGTCAATATTCCTTGCTGAGTTGTAATACTTGTCTTGCATTGTCTTTGTGTGTCATTGTTCGTATGTTATGTTATAACATTGTTAGTTCTTGATTATTATTTTCTTACATGTCACATGTTTTATTGTCTTGAATTGTCTTGTCTATGGTATTATTTCTTGTCTAGCAATTATGTTATGTTGTTTGTCTTGTTGTATTGATTATTGTCTTGTCATGTGTATTGTTATGTCTTGCCATGCGTATTGTGTTATATTATCATTGTATGGTTTTGATGTTGTCTGTCTTAGTACATGAGTTGTCTTGTGTCTCTGCAACTAGTCACATTCTAGTCATGTGTATCATTATGCTGTTATGTTTGTAGGTGTGTTACTGAAACAGAGGACCATCTGCACTGGTCTGGCATGTCATGCAATGGATGGCAGATGGATCCTAAAGTCTCCTCTATGGAGAACTTGTGCAGGGAAAACATCCACAGAGAACCACAGATGTTGATTTCAAAGACGTGTGCAAGAGGGACTTTAAAAGCTGAACAATCGACCAGAACAACTGAAAAGCAACAGCTCGAGCGGTCAGCCTGGAGAAGGATGTGCAAGAACAGAAAGGTCTTTCCAAGTTCAAAGAGACTCTTCTTTGCATACATTAGAAATGTATGCAAAGATACTGGAACAGCGCACAAGAGCCAAAGCAGAATACCTACTGAGCAATGCCCAGTTTGGCTTTCGGAAAGGAAGAAGGTGCACAGATGCCATTTTCGCACTCCGACAGCTGTGTGAAAGAGCCATCGAATACAACCATGACCTGCATACAGTATTCGTGATCAAGAAAAAGCTTTCGACGAGTCAATCAGAGACAAGTCAGAAGATCTGGAGCGTACGACGTGAAGGGGGCAGTTGTTGATAACATCGGCGCATCTTGCCCACCGTATGAGCGCAGTGAACAGCCAGTGGAAACATCGACTGAGTTCCGGTTACTAAAGGGTCTTGCAGGCTTGCGTACTCGCTCCCTTCTCTTCGTGATCTACATGGCAGATCACAACGGAAGCCAAACCAAGGATCTGAGGCCCTGAACGAACTATTATTTGCTGTGATGACCAGTCTCTGATGAATAGAACAAAGCAGCTCTTCAGATCACACAGACCAACTCAAACAAGCGGCGAGAGTATGTATGAAGTCAGTATCACCAAAAACAGAAGTTATGTCTGTCAGCAGATACCAGGAAAGCTGGACATCAACATTCAACGGCACCCAGCTGAAAACAGACAAAGGAATTTAAATACCTTGGCAGCTCTTACTGAAGATGGAAAATTGGACAGGAGGATAGAATCAAGATGCCAGAGAAAGCGAACGCAAGTCAGTTACCAACTCGGCCCCTTCTAAACATTCAGCATACCAATGAGCACTAAGGCAAAACTCATCAACGCCAATTCTTGATTCAACTATCACATACCAGTGTCAGAATGGGCCTAACAAAAGCCTAGAGAGAAATTGGTCACATGTGAACATGCGCTGCCTGAGAAAAAGCATGTCACAAACCAGACGCGGACAAGATCAGAATGCGGTGATAGAGACATGGTTGGACTAACACCAATTCTCCACCATATCGAACACAAATGATAGGTGGTTTGGTCACCTACTAGATGCCACCAAACACCCAGCTAGGGCATACCACCAAATACAAATGGCTGAATGACTGAGGTAGACCACGGAGCGATGGAGCGACTCCGTGGTGACACCCTGCGAGCCATGACCTGTACTCCTATCATGCCTCCCGCCTAGCTGCAGACGACGTCTGTTGTCTCCCCGCGATGCCAAAGGGCACCAGCGGAGATGAAAGAAGAAGAAGAAGGAATAAAGAGACTCTTGCTCAGCAGCATGAGGCAAAGATATGAGAAGGATAAGGCTCGCAGCCCAGGCTGAAAGTCGACCTGCGTCAGACCTCATCTGTGCCCTCTGCCACGGGACTTGCATGCCTGTGTTGGATGGCCAACCACAAAGACGATGGATCCAGAATTAACCCTTCAGCAAACTCTATAGTTTCCGAGACGGATGGATGCCTATGACTTATGGCAATGATGTGTTGTCTTGTGTATTATTGTGTTTGTCTTGTGTATAATGTGTTGCATTGTCTTGTTGAGATATTGCTGTTGATCTAGTCTTTGTATAATTGTGTTGCACTTGTCTTGTGTCTAATGTGATTACTGTTGTAGTATGTCTTGAGTGCTTTTATTGCTGTTGATAGTCTTGTGTTATTATTGTGTTGTGTTGTCTTGTTTGTGTTGCTTTACTTTCCCTGTGTCTGCTGTGCTGTGATGCAAGATTGCACTGTATTTATGATATTGATCCATGCTTTGTACACGATACTGAATTTATGCATGGGCATGATATTGAATTTATGGCAGTGAACATGGTATTTATTGAATCCTAATGCAGTATCTCATATTGAATTCTATGCATTCTCAGGGTATAGAATTCTACACATTGTACATGATATTTGAATCCTAAGCAATGCTACAGGATAAGAACTATGAATGTACCATGATATAGAAATTCTAAGATTGTAACTGAAGTTATGGGGTTGGTAAGTGCATTCCTAGTAAAGTGTGCTGTATTTTGTACATCAGACATCCCATTCTCGCTCTTTTAACATCTTGGAATATGGGTGTTGCTTATTCGACTGTGTGCTGTTCTGTGTGTGTGCTGTGCTGTTAGTGTTTACGTTGTTGTGTGCGATGGTTGAGCACAAGATCATGGGGATCTGATGGAATTATCTATTCTGTTGTGTTGTGTTTGCACAGGTGGATGTGCTGTGTTGTGTTGCAATTCACAGTACTGGAATGTATGAATTAAGCAATCATATCTACTATACGGAATACAAACATTGAATACTTTTTATTATCCCCACAAGATAAACATGAGGGCTGAGCAAGGCATTGAACCCCCACCCCCTCCTTCAATGACGACTGGGTTCGACTTCCGTTCAAGGGTGATTATTTTCCGCTGGCGTTAACTATACATCAGTGCCGACTCCCACTTACCAAAAGTCCTTGGATGAGACTATAAACCGAATGTCTGTGGGTGGAATGCAGCATAAACTATTGCGACACATTAATCTGGTTCCGCTTGATAATAAGAGTAGGTCATTGTGTGTGGTTGAGACCAGATGCCCAGATATTACTAAAAAAGCGCATACCACAGGGGACTGGGTGTCAAAAGCAATTAAGAGTTATTCCGTTATCTCGATATAAATAATTATATAATAAATGAAACAATATCAACATCAATGAGAAAGAAGCAAAATATACAAAATTGTATGTATAAATCATGCATTTACCACTTTTCATGCAATATATCTATTACTATATATAATATTATCTATATATATATATATATATTTATATATCTTATATATATATATATAATATTATATATAAATTATTATATTTATATATATTGAGAGAGAGAGATAGGGGGTTATAGTTATAGATATGAATTTTATTGCGCTGATCTTGTAAAACATCACTCAAATCATTTACTCGCTATTATATCATGAGATGTGTTTGCAACACACCATATATACAAAAAAAGCTTCATGTGCTAACTTTAGTTGAATACTGGATAAACACAGTCTTCTCAGAGGTGACGTTTTGCATACAATTGTAGGATTCGCCTGTGTGCGCACCGTGCTGGGTTGACAGTATGCTGTGCTGTGATGTGTGAAACTATGCTGTGCTGTGTTGTTCCCGTTATTGTTGTGTTCTGATGTGTGGTGAGTGTTATGTGTTCAGCACCAAGTACTGCATGTACACATACCGTATTGTGTTTGTGTTAGTTGTGGTGTTATGTTGTGGGGTCTGTAGTTGTGTATGAGATATTTTGTGCCCTTCTGTGTGTGTTGCCTGTATTGATATCAATTGTATCTGTCAGTATGAATAGCATCCACATTCTGGAAATTCGTTGTGCTAGGAATTCTTTTTTATCTTTCTCTTTGTTTCTGCTTGTTCTTTTCTTCTGCACTCCTTCTGTTATATTTTCCGCTTTCTTTGTCACTCTCCTACCGTTTTTCGAGAAAGATTAAGATATAATAATTCTCTCCATAGTGAAGTCGGAACTGCAGGGTGATTGTCAGGCGCTGAATGGCGTGCAAAACATTTTCGTATATGACAGACAACAAAAAAGTTGCTATTCATAGCGTTCAAAGAAGTAGATGCAGATAACAGTACATATGTTTCTAACCAGGTAGAGAAAACAAGGGGTATCAGATAACAGTACATTTTGTACTTCTCTGCCCAGAAAAGATAGGTATTAGGATAACAGAACCAAACATTAATTATGCACTAACAATAGCAAGAAAGAGAGGCACCAAAAGGATCAACAGCTTTCAATGTAACTTAAATCATAAAAGAGGGGCATCAAAAGATCACAGTGCAATTGTACCTACAATCATAAAAGCGGGGCATCACAAAAGATCACAGTGCACCGGTAACTATCAGAGAAGAGAGGGGCAAAAACAGATCAAGAGCACATGTACTAAATCAGCAGAAAAGAAAGGCCCAAAAAGATACAGTGCAATGTCCTACAAATAAAAGAGGGCACAAAACAGCCACAGGGAAATGTACCTACATATCAGCCAGAAAAAGAGGGGCACCAAAAAACAGATCACAGTTCACATGTACCTACAATATAAAGGGGGACGAAAAAAGCTCACAGTGACATGTATACTACATCTCAAAAAAGAGGGGCCACCAAAAGATCACGTGACATTGTACCTACATTCAGCCAGAAAAGCAGGCACAAAAAGGTTCACGTCACATAGTATACATTCAGCCGACAGAAAAGACAGGCTCCAAAACACGATCACAGTGACACTTGTACTACATTCAGCCAAAAAAGACGGACAAAGAATAAGTGCACATGAACTTCAATTCAAACGAGGGGCACCAAAAAAACAGATCACAGTGCACATGTTCCTACTATCGGCTGAAAAGACCGGCACCAATACAGTTCACAGTGCACATGTACCTACAATATACAAAGAGGGGCACCAAAAACAGAAAGTGCCTATGTACTAAATCAGCCGAAAAGAGGGGACCAAAAACAGTCACAGTGCACATTGTACTACAATCAAAAAAAGAGGGGCCCACAAAGATCAAGTGCACATGTACATACATCATAAAAGAGGGGCACGAAAAAGATAAAGTGCACATGTACTACAATCAAAAAAGAGGGGCACAAAAAGATACCAGTGAATGTAATACAATCAAAAAAGAGGGGCAACACCAAAACGATCAAGAGCACATGTACTATATCAGCAGAAGGGGGCACAAAACGATCAGAGGCACATGTACTTCATTCAGCCAGAAAAGATGGGCACAAACAGATCACAGAGCACATGTACCTACAATCAGCCAGAAAAGGAGGGGCTCAAAAAGCTTCACCGTGCACATGTACCTACAATCAAAACAGAGGGCTACTGCAAAAAAGATCACAGTGCAATGTACCTTCAATCAAAAAGAGGGTACCAAAACAGATCACGTGACATGTAATACAATCAAACAAGAGTGGCACCAAAACAGTCACAGTGCACATGTACATACTATCACGCCAGAAAAGGGGGCACCAAAACAGATCACAGTTCAATGTACTACTGATCAAAAAGGGGGCACGCAAAACAGATCAAGTGCAACATGTACTACAATAAAAAAAAGAAGCAGCAAAACAGTCACAGTTTGCACATGTACCTACTATCAGCAGAAAAGAGGGGCACCACATAGATCACAGTTTCCACATGTAATACAATCAAAAAAGAGGGGGCACGAAAACAGTACACAGTGCAATGTACCTACAATAAAAAAGACAGGCAGGAAAACAGATCACATAGACATTTATATATCAGCAGAAAAGAGGGGCACCAAAACAGATCACAGTGCACAGTACCTACATCAGCCAGGAAAAGAGGGGCACGAACACGATCCGTGCAATGTACCTACAATCAGCCAGAAAAGAGGGGCAACACAAAAAGTATACAGTGCCCATGTACCTACAATCAAAAAATGAGGTGGCACCAAAAACATATCACAGTGAATGTTACTACAATCAAAAAAGAGTAAGGGCACCCAAACAGATCAAGAGACATAGTAACTACAATAAAAAAAGGGGGGCACCAACACAGATACAGTGCACATGTCTACTATCCAGCCGAAAAGATGGGCACCAAAACAGTACAGTTACTTGTTCTACAATAAAAACGAGGGTACGAAAAAGATCAGTGCCAATGTATACAATAAAAAAAGAAGGCAGCAAAACAGATAACAGTGCACATGTACCTAATCAGCAGAAAAGAGGGGAACAAAAACAGAGCACATTTTCACATGTACTTACAATCAAAAAGAGGGGCACGAAAACAGATCACAGAGCACATGTACCTACAATAAAAAAAAGGACAGGCAGCAAAACAGATCACAGTGACATGTACTACTATCAGCCAGAAACGAGGGCACCACAACAGATCACAGTGCAATGTACCTACATCAGCAGATAGAGGGGCCAAAAAGATACAGTGCAATGTCCCTACTTCCGTCTGAATCAGCACAGAAATCAATAAAAAAGCAGAGGATGACTGAAGAAGTCTAGGCAAAGGGAAGGTGTGTGGGGTGCACTGCACCCAGATGATGCATCGTTAGCTCCAGTTCATGACGGACTTCATTATTACAGAACCACACCACACACCATGATGAGCACGCAGCATTGCATGTATCATACATAAAAACAAATGCATGAAGCAGTGTGACACACCAGCATGACCGCATGCTGTATCCATACATAACAAAAACAAATGCATGATGACGCATGTGCACAAACACACACACACACATCGCGCGTACTAAAAATGAACAATGCATGCACATGAGCGCGCAAGCAACACAAACAACATGTCGTGTGCATGCACCTACTACAATATGCATGTTCCCATGAAACGTGCTTACATAATGCATGCCACTAGGTGCAAACACAACAATAAGCACGCACAACAAACACACACACATGTACACACACACAACAAGTACACACCAACACACAAGACATAACACATCACTCTCTCTCTCTCCACAACACACACACTTCTCTTTCACACCCACAAACACAACACACACACTTCAACACACACGCATGCACAATGACGATGCATGATGTTCATAATCACCAAAACCAATGGCATGCCTGCAACAATGTGCATCATAATACAAAATAATAAAGTCACATAAACAAATAAAAAACTAAACATATACGAATTTAAACAAAAAAACCAAAAGTACAAAAGCGTGATTCAACAAAGTTAGTAAATGAATGGTTCAGACAACTGTCTGGTATCTTTATCAAAGAGGCACAATTAAGTTGAAGACCAGAAAGTAAACCTGTAATAAGAATTAAAATCATTAAAAGTGTTTGATCAGAATGTAACAGGTATGAGAAAAGAAGTAAGTCTTTAATAAATGCAATAACAGAATCCGTATAAACCTGACATTTGAGAAAATACTTTATGAAAAGAAAACGTATAAATACTTTACTAAAAAAAGAAAAAAGAAAATCTTCAAAATTCATGGTATCACAGTACCTGTGCTTGACGAAGATTGAGTATATTGTGGAAAACTTTACAAAAATTAATAAGAAAGCAAAAATGATGCATTAGCAATAATAAAAAATTTATTAGTAGCAGAAAATGGACTTGAACACTTACAAAACAATTATTGGAAACGAAAAGCAAATAGATACAGACGCAAAAGCACGTAAAAGCAGGTAAATGAATAAAAGTATTAATAACCCCATTTAGATAAGCAAAATTACAAATGGAGGACATGACAAAAACAATCAAAAAGGTGGAAAATAACAAATCGTGGTAAGATGGATTGCAACGAAATGATCAAACAGTTTCGTCTAAGGTTTAGAGACAATGCGAATATTTTCAATTTGTACAGAAACAGGTATCTGTGATGGAAGTATGGACGTGTATGACCCAAATATAAAGAGATGCTATACAACGAAACTACAGAGGAATAATGTTGACAAACACTATTGGAAAACTTATTTGTCAAATAGAATCATAGAATTTGAATTTTAGAAATAAACAATTAGTTATTGTTATGAGAACGAGATGTTTTCAGAATAAGCAAGCAGAACAATGGTCCATATATCTACTTAACAATTAATTATAGGCATGAAAGTAAATACTAAAAAACTTATTGTGCTTTGTAGATTTTCAAGAAGCTTCCTTAAGTGTGTGGCAGAGGGTTTTTATAAAGTTTGAAAACGAATAAGAAAGAATAGCAGGGCACTACTTTTAATGTATTAAAAACATGTATTCCATGCACAATATTTACAAAAATACGAGGAAACACACGATGAAATCCTAGTAAAAAAAGGGGGGTAATAGGGATAATACATTAAGTTCTACACATTTAATGTATATTGAATGATATTGTTCAATTATAACGATGAGAAAGATTCACCATATATAAACCGCACAAAAAGACAACATTCTTGTGGAACTTATGTGGATTGCTAGCATTACTATCAACAACAAACAACTAAATGAATAAACAGCAAGAATACTGTTCTAAACAATACAATGGTAATAGTCTTTCAGAGATCACTACTAAAAATTCCAATTCATTTAAATGTGTGAGGGAGTATTCAAACAGTAGACATTATAAATATTAGGTTGGTTTTATCAGGACGGGAAGTTTCAAAGCAAACACAAGAACATTTATTAAAACAAAGCACCAAGAATGTATGCCTTTAAAGAGCAGTTATGGACAAAAATTTTAGAATACTATAATATGCATAATTCGACGTTCTGATTAATCCTGTTTAACCCATGGAGCACAAGTTTGGGTTCTTTTTGTTTTAATTGGGAGACAGATTTATATAATAAACTGTTCAAGGCATGTTATCCAATCAGTTTTTGTATGAGAAGTTTTCGTACAAATTTTGTCAAACAAATACAAGGCATTCCTAAAAAAACCTTAGTACTACCATGTTGGGTGAATTGGTTTAATTTCATAGCTAGCAGCTTTTTCAAAGCCAAACTTCCATCATGCCAAAGTGGTATAACGTGTGTCGTGTGTGCTGTGTGTGTGTGTGTGATTTGAAGTGTTTAGACTTTACTTGCCTATAGGTTGCATGGACTGTTAAGAAAGTGAGTGCAAGCGCTTTGATTTGTTGTGACGATACAGCGTATATACTTTCCAATTATTCATTAATTTATTATTAATTAGGAAAGATTTCCATTGGACCATTAAAATCATATGCCAGATAATTATCTTTTGAATTCATTTGAAGAATCCAAAAGACTTTATCTCTAGCATCGTTATGAGTATTTTGTATCACAAGAATAATACGATTATGGATAACACAGAGCAAAATATTCTTTACACAATTGGATTCAAAATGTCTGGTGTTAATCGGTAGAGTTTGCCGTTAAGAAAATTGAGGAATGCATAAAACATTTTGGATCTACACCAAGAAGAAGAGTTTGCAAAACTAAAATTTTTTGATTTAGTCCCAAAGAATACAGAACTTGAACATATTTAATTAAACTATGAAAACAAAACATAGAAGACATTTTGTAAATTTTGCCAAGTGTCACAATTTTTAATGATAGAAAAGGGAGGCACAAATTTATATCAGAGGAGGACAGAAATTAGCAAGATATGTACAAATCGAAGATGAATTCATTTACTCGATGCAAGTAATTTTATATGATAAACGCAGAAATACTTAGTTAATATTAATACTCCAAAAAACGACCACAGAACGCACAAAAATGTGTAATAATTAGTGGACATACTCACGTTGATATATTCAAGCGTTATCCATCAGATATGTGTATGAGTGTTTGAAAAAAAGAGAAAAAGCGAAGTCGGAATGCAAATTGTTTTTAAGTGTACTCATTTTAGCCAAACACAGATATGAAAATGTGTTGTTTTGTTGTGTCAAATAAGTCTTCATGATTAAATGGCATAATATATTTCAATCTGATCTGAATCACACAGAGCTGAGTTGAAGGGTGAAGAGGTGGAGGTGGTCAGTGTTTCTAAACTTTGCGGGGGGGGGGGGGACACCTTGAGCATATCGTTTGGACATTGCCGAATCAGATGGACAGAACACCCACGCCTTGTGAAAAGGATCCCCACCTCTCCCTTGTGGAAAACTCAATTCCTTCAGTGTCAGAGCAGTATCTCTGCACGGTTTTCCAATTCGTTTGCAGCACACAACAAAGTGGCGTTACGTTGCATTGCATTACGTTACACTGCAATACGTGAATTACTTGACATTTACATTATTTACTTTCATTACTTAACATCTTTTTACGTTACATTACCTCCACTTTACATGCATTACTTTACATTTCATAACTTTATTTATTTACATTGCGTTATTTTACATTATATTTTTACTTTAATTGCAAATTACTATAATTCATTACTTAACATGCATTAATTGACATAAACATTATTTTATATTATTTAATTGCATTATTTATATTACATTATTTATATTTAATTGCATTACTTTACATTATATTATAAATTACTTACTACATGCATTATTGACATTACTTTAATGCATTACTATACATTACATTTACAATATTTTATATTAAATTTATGTACATAACTTTACATCTACAATAATTTACATGACATTACTATAATTACAGTACTTTAAATTATATTTTGTTATTATTTAATTAACTTTATATTTCTTGTAATTACTTTACATTTACAATATTTTTTATGACATTACAGTATGTACATTATTTTTGTAATTATTTACATTACAATATTTAAGGACATTTACTAGACATAACTAGTACTTTAATTATATTTCTTGTACAATTACTTTACATACAATATTTTACATGACATTCCCTACATTACAATATTTCATTATATTTGTCATTACTTTACATTACGTTATATTTCTGTACCATTACTTTACATTACAATATTTACATGAACATTACAGTACTTTAATTATATTTATGTACATTACTTTGACATCCAGTTCCCATGGCCCTCAGTTTCATCTTCACACAATGAGGTGAAGATCAGGACTTGCTGTGCACTTTCCATGACTAAGCTGGCGAAAGTGTGGAGACACCACAACCATCAGACCCACCTAGGTCAGACTCTACAAGGCACTCGTCACATCATTGCCTTGTACAGCTGTGAAGATGGACCTTACTGCGATTAGAACGTTCGCATTCAAAGCTTTGTTTAAGAGAAAGTGTCAGGGATCTGAACATACTACAGAGACGGCCAAAAACCAATGACTAGTCTGGCAGAGCTCGAGGCCTGGCTGGAACAAGAACCATTGCTAGTTACGTCAAACGGAGGAACAACTGAGTGGTTTGGGCACACAACAAGGCATAACGCCTGTCAAAAAGTTGAGGGAATGGTGGAAGGCTAGGAGCACGGGAGGCAGGGACGACCACGCAAAAGCTGGCTATCATAGTCAAGAGTGGACCGGCTCCAACTGTACCAAGCTACTGAAAACAGCCAGGAAGAAACAATGGCGGTCATTGCCGGTCCGTGCGAGGTACACCAACGGATTTTGTCACGACAAGGGATGAGTGAGTGAAGTGAAGTTCTTTACATTACTTTATACCAGCTGTGCCATTACTGCAGTTAGGGTGTGGGGGTGGAATTTGAACAAACATCTTGCAGCATGAAGCTTTTCAGGCAGTGGGGGTTTGGCCACTTAATTTGGAGGGTTGTGGGGACCTGCATGAAGTTTTTAGGCAGTGGGGTTTGGCCATTACTTCTGGAGGAGTTGTGGGGACTGCACTGAAGTTTTTCAGGCAGTGGGGTTTGGCCATTAAACTGCTGGAGAAGTTGTGGGGATTCTGCACTGAAGTTTTTCAGGCGGGTGGGGTTTGGCATTAATTTGCTGGATTGAGTTGTGGGGATTCTGCACTAAAGTTTTTCAGGCAGTGGGTTTTGGCCAAGCCGAACCCAGTGGAGCCCATTCCTCCCTGGTACCCTCTCCTAAACCAGTCTACACGAATTAAAGCAAGGACACAAAAGCAAAACTCAGCATAAACTCATGATCACAGCTTCTGTACTTTACTGAATTCAACCACTACCAGCTGAAATATTTCCCTTCTCCTCCCCGTTTTTTTTTCATTTTGTTATTTATTATTCTTTATCTCTTTATTATTCATTTATTTCAGGTTTCATTCTGTGATTCCAGCTGGTTAGAAAGATTCCCTGATGGAGTTAACAGCTGGTGATATTGCTTACATTACTCTACTGGACAATCTTTCTTTCTTTTATTTATCAATGACATAATTCTCTTCTTTTCCCTTTTTCTCTCTCTCTCTCTTCTCTCTCTCTCTTTCTCGCTCGCTCACAAAACTCCAGGCCCGGGATGGTATTATTGACGAACTTTTTTAAAGCTCCCTTTTAACAAATTATAGACTTTCTTGGTCAAATTGTTATTACTTGTTTCATCAAGGATTTTTCCTGAAAAGGGGTGCGAATTTTATTATTCTTCCATAGTATAAAAAAGGGGAATTTCAAATAATACAAATAACTAAATGGGCATTTCTGTTGATATTTGTAGCAAATATAAAGTGTTGTCATCAACATAAAACTCTAAGAATATGCAGAAGAAACAAATAAAACTGGTAAACATCAGGCTGGGGTTTTAAGCGAGGCTATTCAACAATAGACCATATGTTTACTCTTTTGGCCTTTATTCAAAAACAGTTTTCTCACAACTGTAAACTTTATGTAGCATTTTTAGATTTTGAGATATTAATAGAAATATGTTTGGCCCGTTTTGATAAACATGGAATTAAAGGAAAACTGTTGAAATGTTAAAAGTATGTATGATGTTGTCAAAAAACAGTGTAGATTGGTAGCAAGCTTACTGATTTATAAACTTCACAAGAGGAGTCAAACAGGGGTGATGTTTGTAGTCCAATTTTGTTCTCATTATTTTAAATGAATTGGCAATACAACTGATTGAAAAGGGGGAAGACATGGTGCAAGATTTACAGTTGATTTTTGAAGAAAATTGTTTATTTTACTGTTGGTGATGATTACAGTTTTGCTATCAGAAACTGTTGTTGGTCTGCAATTTTCAACTTAATTTAAATTTAAAGAATGCAGCAAACAAACTACAGTTAAAATTCAATATGAACAAAAGTAGCATTATTGTTTTCAGAAAGGGTGGGGTTTTGGCAGCCAAAGAGAAATGGGTGTATGATTGCGTTGCAATGTCTGTTGTGAATGCTTATAGATATCTGGCTGTTATTTTTTTCTACTCATTTGAGTTTTGTTGCTGCCTGTAAAGACCTTCATAGCAGAGCAAAGAATGTATTGTTTCTTATTGTGAGAAAGCTATCGTCGATAAATAATAAATCTTTGCAACTTTTTCTTAAAATATTTGATGTCAGATAAGCCCATTGTACAATATAGTTCTGAGTTATGGGGTTTAGATAACAGTGCTGCTGTACAGTGTGAGTCTGTTCATTTATTTGGTTTAAAGAAATTTTGGGGTGTTGAAATGAAAACTCCAAATGACTTACTGTATGGTGAAATAAATAGGTATCCCATTTATATCAATTCTGTGGCTAAATGTGTCTGTTATTGGTTTAAATTGTTAAAAATGAGTAACGATAGACTACCACGTAAGGCCTATAATATGTTAAATAATTTACGTGTAATGGGTAAAACTAACGGGGTAACTAAAGTTCGCATATGCATATGTGAACTGGGGCTGGGGTATGCATGGATATTTCAGGGGGTAAGTGATGAAAAAATATTTGTACAAACTCTTCTCCAACTAACCAGCCGCCATGGCGCAGTGGTTAGCGCCTTGGGTTACGGACTGGAAGGTCGCGGGTTCGATTCCCAGAAGAGTCATAGGGATTTTTTGGACTCCGGCCGGCTCCTACCCAGAGTGAGTGTGCTGTGGGCTCAGTGGG
>CM054157.1:11368198-11369967 GCA_028751875.1 Rapana venosa
GACCTCTTTTAGCAGCTCTATCAGCCACTCATTTGGAAAGAATCCACTGTGTGAAGGCACCCAACAGAAAGTGACATTTGTGCCTTTTAAGGTTAAAAGGTGTATGACATGATTAATCTCTAATGCAATGTTTGAAGTTGTCTTGTACCACAAGGATTTTAAAGCATACAAAACCGACTTAGAATCAACACAAATAAGGATTTGAATATACACAATGGCAAATCAAGAACATTAATTTAGAGCCATTAAGACTGTACTAATTCTGCCGTAAAAATCGAATGGTGTTTACCAACATAGAATGATTTTTCTATTTTTTAAAGGTGGTATAACAAAAGCTGAACCTGTTTCTTGTTTATGCAGACGGGATCCATCTGTATAAATTTGTAAATGATGAAAATACTTATGATGGATGTGGGATTGGACATCAGAAACATAATGTTCAGATTCTCATTCTTTTTACATTAGTTACCTCTATGTCGAAAAGTGCTCTGTTCATCTCCCAAGATGGGCAAGGTAATATTGCCTCTCGTTTGTCCATTCTGTGTTGATTGACATTAGAATTTTCCACTAGATCAGACACATATGTGTTAATGGGCATTAAGGAAGTTATATCTTCAGAAATGAAATTTTCAGTAGTTCTGTTTCTAAGAACATATTTAGCACATGCCAGTTGACGGTAATCATCCAAAGGCAATGTACCAACTTCATTGTACGTTCCCAGAGCTGATGCATGATACGGAACTCCAAGTGCAAGCCTGAAAGCTTTGCAGTCTACACTTTGTAGCTTTTTAAGTAAAGATTTTGGAGCGCTGAAAAAGATTTCTTGTCCGTATGATAATTTCGAACGAACAAGAGATGTAGCTAAACATTTTAGATTGAATATGTCTTGTCCCAAAACTGTTTACTAATTATCTTCAGTAAGTTTATGCACTTTCTTGCTTTGTTAATAAGTGCTCAATATGTATATTCCAAGTTAGCTTTGAAGTTAGAATAACACCTAAGAACTTTATTGTATTTTTGTATTCAATTTATTTCAGTACCAATCTTAATCTTGGTAGCTCCTCCGGATTACTGCCATTATTAAAAAGCACAACATGAGTTTTTTCTGTAGACAAAGTAAATCCATTTTCAAGCATATATTTGTCGATGTTATCAAGCTGGCTTTGATATACCCTTTTTATGTAATTTAACGCTTTTTGGTGTATTACGTTTCATAGTAACGTTCATCCACATGCATATATCATCCGCATATTGTACTAAGATGATATCCTTTGATAAATTCATTGGGAGATCATGCAGCAGGATATTAAATAGGATAGGAGCTATCACAGAACCTTGGGGTAGTCCCATATGAAGCGATCTAACACTTGAATATGATTTAGCTACTCTTACTTGAATTTTTCTGTCTGTTAAAAAACTTTTGATATAAAAATACAAGTGCCCAGAAACACCCACATTCTTAAGTTTACCTAATAACTTAGCATGCCAAACTTGGTCATATGCCTTTCTAATATCAAAAAATGTTGCAAGAACATTCTTTCTTCTTGCAAACTGCATTTTTATTTGTGTTGATAGTTTAACCAAATTATCTATGGCAGATCTATTTTTTTGAAAACCTGCTTGATTGACAGGGATTATTTTATTTTTATGGCAAAAATACATCAGCCTTTTTAGAATAATTCTTTCCATTAGCTTGCCAGTGTGAGAGGTCAAAGCAATTGGTCTGTAGCTGGTTTTGTCAGATTTAGGCTTTCCCGTTATGAACTGGA
>CM054157.1:11370467-11372967 GCA_028751875.1 Rapana venosa
TATTTTTTTTTTTTATTAAATATTTTTTTTTTTTATTTTAAGATTTTTTGTTGGGAAGCTCCTTTTTTTGGTCGCAGTCTTGACTGAATTTTGTTGTTGTTGTTGTTGTTGTTGTTGCTGTTTTCTTCTAATCATCATCTTTGTGTTGCCTTGATTTTGGGTCGGGTCGTCGCGTCTGTGATGGTGATAGAAGGCGGTGTGACGTGCTTCAGTAGTTCGAAAGTCATGTTCAGTTCAGCGTGTTTTTTGTGTTGTTTTTTTGGTTAATAATGTTTTTTTATATTTTTTTCAAATATATGACACAATACCAAAACCAGGAAAACAAATCCCCGCACACAAGGACACAAACCGTCAAGAGCAACAACAAAAAAAACAACAACAACAAGCAAACCCAAAACAAAAATAAATGCGTTTTTTTTTTTAAATCTGGTTCACACAGTTGCACCTCTGGAGCCAATGTGGGACAAAGAAAATCACTTAAGGACACACAACAAGTGGGTTTGGTGTGTCCTTAACATGTTTCTGTCCCTTAGCATTAACACGACACCACAGAACTAGAGAGAGAGAGAGAGGGTGGGGGGGGGGAGAGAGGGGGGGAGAGAGGGAGGGAGGGAGAGAGAGAGAGAGAGAGAGAGAGGGGGAGAGATGGAGGAAGGGAAGAGGGGGGCTGAGAGAGAGGAGGGGGAGAGGGGGGGAGGGAAAGGAGGAGGAGGAGAGAGAGAGGGGGAGAGGGAGAAGAGGAGTGGGGGGGCGGAGGGAGAGAGAGGGAGGAAGAGGAGGAGAGAGGGAGGGAGGGGAGAGGAGGGAGAGAGAGAGAGAGAGAGAGAGAGATGAAGAGAGAGAGAGAGAGAGAGAGAGAGAGAGAGAGAGAGAGAGAGAGAGAACTCGAACTCGAATGATTTATTCACAAAAAGGCCATTGGCCCATACATGAAGGGGGTTGCCGAACTGCTTGTGGGGGTAAAAGCAATAGTAAAAAAAACCCACGACAACATGTTACTGTATAACAAAAAGTCAGCTACAAAAATATGACTTAGGATAACAATATCTCTCTTATTCTGAAAGAGAGAGAGAGAGAGACAATGACAATGACAAATTCTTTTATTTTGAGGATAATGAATAAGCACTCATGTGCTTTTTTACATCCAGTCCCCGCCCGTAGGGATACATCTTAATAATAACCCAACACTTATACAGTCTCACAGTAGAAACATGGGGAAATAACCCTTTTCAAGGCAGCCCCCCCCCCCCCAACAACTCCCCCCCCCCCTCCCCCCCACCCCTCCCCCCCCCCCCCCCCCCCCCGAAAGCAAACTAATAAAAGAAAACCCTAAAAACATCCCCCATCACCCCCCACCCCCCACCCCCCAAAAAAAAACAAAAAAACAACAACAAACCAACCCACAACCGAAACAAACAAATAAAAGAGAAAGAAAACCAAACCAACAAAAGAAGAGAAAAAGAGAAAAAGAAACAACAACAACAAAACAAGAGAATAACAACCAAACTTAATAAGTCACAAAGATAAACATCTACACATTATCAAATGGTGCATATACTTGTTACACATAACAATAAGATATTGAAATAGGGCACTTGTTAAGACTTAAGTGCAGAGGACAAGTCCAATAAGTATTGAAAATATAAAATATGAATCCTTCATCAGGATACACCATAACTATAAGCAAAACGATAAAAGGTGAAAGAGAGACAGACAGACAGAGACAGAGACAGAGTGTGTGTGTGTGTATTTCAAAGATAATATCCAATTTATAATTCCCAAAGCAGTACACGATCACCATCAACACTCATTTTTGATTATACTCTTTTCAAATTATATGTCATGATGATGAAATAAACTCAATACTCATATATTCACACAATAAAAGCAAGAAACAAAGCAAAAGAAGAATCTAAACCTATACAGTCATTGAGGGAGAGAATGTGAGTGAGTGTGTGTGTGTGTGTGTGTGTGTGTGTGTGTGTGTGTGTGTGTGTGTGTGTGCGTGAGGGATAATACTAAATATATAATACTCACAGATAACACGATCAACAACACCAACACTTTTAATTATACTCATACAAATTGAATGTCATGATAATAAATAATAATATAAAAAAAAGTGCAATACCCATACACTCACACAATAAAGAGGGGGGAAACCTCAATAAAGTCATAAAAAGAATATCTAAACATTGTAAGTAATAGAGACAATTTTTTTTCAGGATAATGAATAAGTACTCATATGCTTTTTACATCCAGTCCTCGCCCGTAGGGTCACATGTTAATAATGAACTCAGTACTCATACTTTCAAACAGTAGAAGCAAAAGGGAAAAACTTTAAAAAAAAAGAAAAGAGAGAAAAAACGAAACAAACAACCCCAGACAAACAAGAAACAAAATAAAACCCCAGAACCCCCCCCAAAAAAAAAAACAAAAACAAACAAACAAACAAAACAAAACAAAAAAAAAACAACAAAAAAAAAAACCCATCCCCAAC
>CM054157.1:11377967-11520467 GCA_028751875.1 Rapana venosa
TTTTTAAGCATGAAAAAATGGACTGTGCACTTGTTTTGGTGGGGATTGAGGACAGAGAGCAATACCAGGTAGTCACGAGAAAGTTGGAAATAACCATCAAATGATGTTTGCCTGTATTCCTACAGCATAGTGCGGTAAGGAAGCTAGCAGAGGACAAAGGACTGAGTGGGGGGTACAGTGTTTGCTGAAAAATTAAAAAATTTCAAACCAACCAAATTTGTTCCAAATCCCATGAGTTTTGAGTCAGAGGCTAGTCTTTCACAAAAAGGGGTTTATATTTCTGTGGATGCCTTAGTACGTGCGGTATGAATATAAGAGTCACATAGAAAAACGGAAGGAAAAAGAGTAATTTTTTTTAATACCGGTGTGCAGCCACACTGGGCCCATTCTCTCTTGTCCAACCGGGCATGGGTCTATTATGTCACAACAATACTCCAGGCTTTTGGTTCCTATGCCAACGCCGCCTGTTGTTTCCTGGCTGAGTTCAGTCCCTTGATAGAATCAAGTCAGGCTGGGTTCAGTCCCTTGAGTCCGGTAGCCGGGAATAATAATAATAATAGTAATAATAATGAGATATGATGATGATGATGATGATAATTAATGATGATAATGAGATATATGATAATAATAATGAAATGATATAATATAAAAAATAATAATAAAATAATTAATAATAATAGTAGTAATAATAATGATGATGATTAATGATGATGAATAATGATGATAAATAATAATAATAATGAATAATAATAATAATAATAATAATAATAATAATAATAATAATAATAATATAGCGGGTGATACGAAAGTCGGTATTCTTTTTGAAGCTGTGCAAGACTCACGCGCGCACACACACACACACACACACACACACACACGAAGGGGGACGGATAAGCTTGGTGGTTAGAGTGATGTATTGGTGATCTGCTGACCCGGGTTCGATTCTCGTTCAAGAGGATGTTTTCCTCTGGAGTTAACATCAGTGCAGACTCCACTCTCCCCAAAAGTCCTTCGGATGAGACGATAAACCGAGGTCCCGTGTGCGAACGTGCGCAGAACATCTTGCGCACACGTTAAAACCCGTTCCGCTTTGGGGAAGAGTAGGCCATTGTGTGCCGGTGGGAACGGATGGCAAAATTGACAAAACTGCATGCACACGGGGACTGTATGAAAAAACCACATAAGTACTTATTCCATTATTCTCGAAATAAAAGAATATATATTTTTTTTAATTATGTGAGTGCGGTGCTCTTGAAATGATGCTACTTTGCTAGTGAGTGTAAAGGTAGGTGTGTGCACACTCCAGTGTACTACATGTGTGGACACGTGCAGTCATTCTCTGAGGTGTGTGTGTGTGCGCGCGCGCGCGCGCGCTTGCATTTCGTAAGAGTAGGCTATCGTGTGCCGGTGGGAACGGATGACAAAATTTATAAAACTGTATGCACACGGAGACTGATGTAAAAAAAAAAAAAAAAAAAGCACACGAGTGTTTATTCCATTATCCACGAAATAAAAGAATAAAATGAATAAAGACACACGCACTCGAGCACGCGCGCGCGCGCTGGGGGCACACACACACACACACACACACACACACACACCCATTCTATCAAGCGAGGCATAGGCTTACATTCCACACAACACTTACAGGCTTTTAGTTCCTATGTCAACGGTGGCTTTTGTTTACCCTTGGGTAAACTCTGTAATACATGATAGGGCATATCAGATGAGCTAACAGGATATTCAATGTGGGTTTTTTCTTTGTGAGTGTGTGTGTGTTGGGGGGGGGGGGATATTTTTGTACCTATTGATGCAGCTATGGGGTGGGGAGGGGAGAGAGAGAGATAGAGATCTTATTCATCTACCTAAAGCAAAAACAACTACAACAAAAACAAAACCACCGACAGCAACGCAGGAACCCAAACCAAAGGAAACCAAGCCAAACCAAGCACCAAACAGAGGGCAAAATATATAATATATATATATATATATATAATATATATATATAATACATACACTGTACCAAGCCCGGTGGGGATGTCGATGGCTCTCTCAGTATAAATAGTATCCCTACCCTCGGGAAATTATGCGCAAGTCATATTCCATTTTCCATCACTCTCTTTGTTCCTGTCTTTTTCCCTACCTTTCTATCCTATCTCGTGCTCGAATACTTTCTTTTAATATATTACATTTTGCCTGCATTATTTTGGTCTGGCGACAAAGTATGGATAACACTGGAATAAAAAAGAAAAAGAATAAAAAAGGTAAAGGTGTCCCATAACCTAAGTCGTTGTAGGGGAGCAAGGCGTCAGAAACCTCAGCTTCTCTAGGGGCCAGCGTATTGAGGGCGGCGCCCATCTCCTCTCCCTCGCTGCTTTACCTTCCCTGACCCTAAAGAGGCCAGGTACCCATTTACAGCTGGGTGAACTGGAGGACTGTACTGAAGCCAAGGCATGGAAACGGTCACCCAGCCAATTGGTAACCACGCTCGGTGCTGCTTAACTTTGGCTGGGGGAAAGCGAGTGCTCTGGCCACTGAGCTATCCCCTCCCCTAACACTGGGATAGGCACGGCAAATTCATTCTGCAATGTATTTTGGCATATTGGTTTTTTTGTTTTGGTGGTGGAGGTGTGTGTGTGGTGTGTGTGGGGGGGGGGGGTGTACATTGAAGTGGTCATTGTTTTGCGCTTTTAAAAAAAAATAGCCTGGGGATGATGAATTAAGCAGAGTGGCTGGTGTTGTCAGCATGGCCTAGCTTTATTGGCCTTAAGGAATGAAAGAACTGGGGTACAGCGTTATCTATTCATTTAAGTTTTTTTCAGATTGACGGTGTCACATATTTGCAGGGATCAAACTGGTATTGATATTGAACTTGAGGTGAATGTTATTGGAGTTGCTGAAACTAATAAGGGGACAGCCCTGAAACAGCCGTCTTGGTCCATAGGGCTCTGAACATGAGATGACACGAAATCTCTCATCCTTTGCTGCTTTACCTTCCCTTTCCCTAAAGAGGGCAGCAGGTACCCATTTACAGCTGGGTGAACGAGGGGGACTCTGCTGAAGCCAAGCCGCACGAACGGTCACCCTCCCACGACGCAACCACGTTCAACGCTGTTTAAACCTTAGTTTGAGGAAAGTGAGTGTTCTGACCACTGAGCTATCCCTTCCCCAAGTTTCCCGTAGGAAGGCAGCATTGTTAACTGACGGTAATGGCATTTATCTATTGTCTGTGGTGTCTTTAATTAGTTTTCTTGTGGCTAACTGGATTAAAGCTTTCAACTGGCTGAACCTGGTCCAAACGTACCTGGAAATTATTTGTAAACGGCGCAGCACACTGTTTTCTATCAACACACTTGAAAAAAACAACAACAAAAACACTCCTCAAAATACTTGCAATAAGAAAATACGACATGCGTGAAAATTCAGTCGAGACGTTGAACATAAAACGAGTGCATTGTAATTCCCTTACTCTCCCAGGGGGAATCCGTTGTTTTAGGCGAGTTCAATTCGCAAGTTCACAAAGACAACGTCAACGAACCCATCAGATTTGGAATCGTTTGTCTTGTGATTACTTTAGAAGTCTGTGTACTGGCAGCCCACCTGGCTAAAGGAAGGAGATGATAAGCTTCCATACAAGGTTTCCAGGCCCAGGGAAGAGGAGTTCTTATCTCCTCTCGAGCCTGAAGGAAGGTGGCAGGATGGTTAAGACGTTTTGCCTGCCAACAAGTAAACCGTGAGGTTCTGGGTTCGATTCCCAGCCTCGCCCTTTCTTCCCAGTTTGACCCAAAAAAAATCGAACTGAGTGTCAAAGTCCTTCGGATTGAGACTATAAACCGAGGCCCCGTGTGCGAACGCACGCAGAACATCTTGCGCACACGTTAAATCTTGTTCCGCTTTTCGAAAGAGTAGGCCATTGTGTGCCGGTGGGAACAGATGACAAAATTTACAAAACCGCATACACACGGGGACTCGATATAAAAAATTTTGAAAAAGCTCAAGAGTGCTTATTTCATTATCCTCGATGAAAAAATAAATCTGAGCGCTTTGATTTGTTGCTTTACAAGATTCAGCGCTATATGAATTCCATATATTATTATTATTATTATTATCATTATTATTATTATTATCATTATTACTATTACCACTTGAGGACAGTAGCCCCTTCAGGACACAACACCCGTCAGTGAGTTAGAGCCACCGGCTCTGTTCCCAAGTCTGAAACGATTGTCTGGTAACGGGTGTGTGTGTGGGGTGGGGGGGGGGGGGGGGAGAGGTCTCATTAAATCTGCACCCCCATGAAAATGTTGGCCGGCGACTTTTATTGCTCTTGTTCCCGGATCCCACGTTTCTGTATTGACAGTCATGTTCGTTTTGTTGCAATGGACTGGATGCGACCCCCTTCCCCCCCAACCCCCCCAAAAAACAACAACACAACAACACCCAACAACAACAAAAAACCATCCAAACAACCCCCCCCCCCCCCCCCCCCCCCCCCCCAAGAAAAAAAAAATGCAGACAGTCCAAATCCGTGGTGGTTTAATCGTTTTGTAGTCTTAAAACTATTTTTTTTAGAGTCTTACTTTTTTTTTTTTTTAAAAAGAAGGAAGAATTTTTAAAAAATTAATTAAAGTATGACGTGAAAATTGTGTGTGTGTGTGGGTGTGTTTGAGAGAGAGAGAGAGAGAGAGAGAGAGAGAGAGAGAGAGAGAGAGAGAGAGGGAGAGAGAGAGAGAGAGAGAGAGAAAGGGAGAGAGAGAAGAGAGAGAGAGAGAAAGAGAGAGAGAAAGGGAGAGAGAGAGAGAAAGGAAAGAAAGAGGAGAGAGAGAGAGAGAGAGAGAGAGAGAGAGGTGTAACTGGATCAGAAATGCGTGGGCCAAGAAAGGTGTCCTTTTGTTGCTGTGTGTTGATATGGGTCATTTCATTCTTTACATACATACCACAGAACACCGGCTGGACTACCAAAAAATACTTTTTTCCTCTAAAGCGATAGCAGAACAGAGATACAGGTTAAAGATCCTTCGTCACACAACAAAGGCGGGTGGAACCAGAAGTGTAAGAAGGGTTGCAGCAGTAAGCAGGCTAATTCACAGAGTCTATGGCACAGTTGGGGGGTGGGGGGGGGGGGGGTAAAAAGGTAAAGGTGTCCCATAACCTATGTGGTCGTAGGGGAGTGTGGCATCAGAGACCTCAACTTCTCTAAGTGGCCAGCGTATTGAGGGCGGCGCCCATCTCCTCTCCCTCGCTGCTTTACCTTCCCTGACCCTAAAGAGGGCAGGTACCTATTTACAGCGGGGTGAACTGGGGGACCGTACTGAAGCCAAGGCGCCCAAACGGTCACCTGTCCAAGTGGTAACCACGCTTGATACTGCTTAATTAAACTTAGCTGGGGGGAATAAGCGAGGGCTCTGACCACTGAACTATCCCATCCCCCCCCCCCCCCCACCATCACCCAAGGGGGAGGGAGAGGAGATAACCCATTCTCACTTCACCTGTCGGCATGACTGTGTTGGACATTAGCTGCCACACCCCAAATGACACCGGACATGGTCGTCCTTCTCCCATGTTGCTCTGCTGACTTCATGGATTCTCAAACCACAGGATTCGGTGATATTGCCAATGAAACCTAAGATCCCCCCCCCCCCCTTTCCTCCTTTTTCATATCAGAACTATCCCACCTTCACTAACGCATGTCCTATCACCCTGCTAAAGTATACGACCTGTGTGTGTGTGAGTGTGTGTGTGTGTGTGTGTGCTTTTGAAAAACATTTGACTATTGAAATTTTATTTCATAGATTTTGTCTGCAGCGCACCATGTTTGTAATATCTGTTTGTTTAAACTATTGATTAGTTATCATTGATTGCATGACTGTAAGATTAGGTTGAATGCATATGCACTTTGATTTGTCTTTGCTAGATATAGCACTGTATAAGTTCCATTTATTATTATTATTATTATTGAAAGAAGCTGGTGGTCTGCCCGTTTTTTTTCCATTTTCCCCCCTCTGTCTTGCCTTGAGTTGGTGGGAAGGGATGACACAATTTACAAAACTGCATACACACGGGGACTGGATGTAAAAAAAAAAGCATATGAGTGCTTATTTCATTATCCTCGAGCTAAAAGAATAGATAAATAAATAATGAAAGAAAGAAAGAAAAACACCCTACATTGAGCACTGGGGACAGGATAGCTCAGTGGTCGGAGCACTCGCTTTCCCCCAGCCAAGTTAAGCAGCGTGGAGCGTGGTTACCAGTTGGATGGGTGACCGTTTGCGCGCCTTGACTTCAGTTCAGTTCCCCCAGTTCACCCAGCTGTAAATAGGTACCTGCCCTCTTTAGGGTAAGGGAAGGTAAAGCAGCGAGGGAGAGGAGATGGGCGCCACCCTCAATATGCTGATGCCTTGCTCCCCTACGACCTTATAGGCTATGGGACACTTTTACCTTTTATGTTGAGCTCTGTGGGGATGAAGTATTACAGTCACAATACAGGTATACATTTATAACCACAGTACATAACACGACTTTTGGACGAACACTCTGATAGAAAAGACGGAGAGAGAAAAAAAGTTATGGGTCAGAATTTCCAAAGAGAGGGATACGAAAGTTAAAAAAAATAAAATATAGCTTAGGCGCCTTGGGTTACGGACAGGAAGGTTGCGGGTTCGATTCCCATAAGAGTCATAGGGATTTTTCGGACTCTGGCTGGCTCCTACCCAGAGTGAGTGTGCTGTGGGCTCAGTAGGAAGACTGGGACCACACAGTCGAGCTTCATCCACTTAACAGATGCGAGTTTGAGAGTGTTGCTCAAATTACCTGACCAACACTGCAGGTGTCTGTATCTCTCGGGCCAGGTTGACATGGGGATATATTATGATAGTAAGGGTAGTGTACAACCCTGTCAAGTAGTCTCAAAACATATGCACTTCAACAGCAGCATAATTACGTCATCCTCATTGTCATTGATCATCATGCAATAAAAAAAAAAAAAAAGCCTCTTATTGGGTGACCTCAGATTCGGTTTGCCCATACACGTCTGTGCCTGTGGTGAGTTTGTGTCAAAGCCTTTGGGGTTGGAGGTTCACAGGAACGGTCGTTGGAGGGACGTTGTGGTGGTTGCCACCTCGGGTGGGCAACTCACTCAGTCTGGCTCCGCAACTGAGCTAATCCTGTCGTTAGTAGGGGGCTTAGTAGGTGGTGTCCTGCGTATGTTAGCTCAGAACAGGCACCACTGAACACCGCCAAAGTGACCCAGCAGCAGTGCAGGGCCCCTCTGGCTGGTGGCCCCACGGCAGCCTGATAGTGATTGGCTCCCTGTGGACCTCCGACTCTGAGGATGAGACATAACAAATCTGGGTATGGCTGTGGCGGGGAGATTGGAATGAGCGGCGTGGGAACAGCAGGACGGGGGACGTCACAGAAGACGAGGCAGCAAAAAAAAAAAATATAGCTTAGAATTTAAGAATGTGGATGAACCGAACACGTGCATTGTTTTGGTTGTTTGTTTTTTTTAAGCTTGTAAGCCAAAAAGAGTTCATGCACGTGCACACGCCCTGGTGCACACACACACACACACACACACACACAGTCCCTCTGCTCAACCCCCCCGCCCTCTCAACTAATGGCCTCCACCCTATCTCTGCCAGTCTTGAGCATGGCACAAAGTGGCAGACAAAAATGGCACTAATGACATATATCGACCTTGTAAGAGGAGAGTCCTTCCCCCACCCTCCCCTCAATGCCTGGGTTCCTAAAGCCCCCTGATTGACACACTGGCTGTTGACGTAAAAAAAAAATGACCTTACCCCCACGCTGCAGGAAAGTTTTGTCTTGCGCCCCCCCCCCCCCCCCTCTCCCCACACACACACACACGCCCACACACACACACACGCCCACACCCACACCCACACACAGATCACCCCACCCTAAAGAAAAGTTTTGTGCTAACTCACAGAGGGAAAAAGAGAAGAGAGAGAGAGAGAGAGAGAGAGAGAGTGTACGAATACGGAACACTTTTATTCAGGGTAAATGGATAAGTTTACAGCTTCTTTACATCATGCCCTCCCTACCCCACCCCCACAAAGGAAATTATTTTAAAAAAAACAGAGAGAGAGAGAGACAGACAGACAGACAAAGACAAGAGAGACTTCAGATGAGAGTATGCAAGAGAGAGAAGAGAGAGAGAGAGAGAGAGAGAGAGAGAGAGAGAGAGAGAGAATAAGCCTTTCCCCCAAAGAAAAAAACACAACGAAAAAAAACCCAGAGAGAGAGACAAACAGACAGACAGACAGACAGACAAAGACGAGAGAGACTTCAAATGAGAGTATGAGAGAGACAATGACAAATTATTTTATTTCGAGGATAATGAATAGGCACCCGTGTCGGTGCTTTTTTACATCCAGTCCCCGCCCTTAAGGATATAATATATGATAATAAAATAGAATAAAGCCAATACCAATATATCCACACAGTAAACGGGAAAAAGAGAGAGAGAGAGAGAGAGAGGGGGGGGGGGGGGGGGGGGGGGGGGGGGGGGGGGGGGGGGTCAGAGAGAGAGGGAGGGATCATAGTTGCCAATAAGAAACGGAAGTGGTGGTAAGTTGTGAAGAGATGACTGTTTTGGACCTTGAAGAGCAAAGAGCGATCAGAAGGGTGAGCAACTCGATCAGTGTGAGACCTAACATCTGAAAAGGTTATGGCTGCGTGGAAACGGCACGCGGTTAGTTAGGGTATAATGTCCTCCAGGATCGCCCCATGTGGGAAAGGGCTTGCATTTCAGGAATATATATATATATAGGGGGCATTGCTTCAAGCCAACGTGCTTACAACAATTCACAGGTGTGTCTGTAAATTATACACCCTGCCGCTCTTGCAAAAGGAAGCCATTAGGCTAGGGTCACCTGACCACACTGTGACGTGTCTGGACAAATATATATATAATATATATATATTATATAAATATATTATATATATATTTAAGTTTATATATATATATATATATATATATATATATATATATACTTAAATATGTAGATATATATTTAAGTGTTTACCTTTACTGTGAATTGCTTGTATGTTTGGTTGTTGTTGTTGTTTTTTGATGCAGTTTGGATTTCTTCTCTCTCCTCTTTGACTCTTTTTCTCTGTCTGTCTGTCTGTCTTTTTGTCTGTCTGTCGTCTCTCCCCTCCCTCCCTCTTTGTGGGTCTTCATTTTTTTGTTTTGTTTTCCAGTATGATTATGTCCAGTACTACTAAATGCAATGTTAATGTTTTGTTTCTGTGCTTTTCGTGAATGTAAAGGCAGCGAGATAAAGAAGAGAACTACGACTTTGGTTTATAAATCATTCCTGTAGGATAAGATTGTTTTATTGTTAGCATGACATGTTTTTTCAGCTGCCAAATGACCGACTTTGTTTTTTTTCTGGTTGGAGCAGCTGCCAGATAGATTACTTTGTTTTTTTCCTGGTTGGAGCAGCTGCCAGATAGATGACTTTGTTTTTTTCCTGGTTGAAGCAGCTGCCAGATAGATGACTTTGTTTTTTTCCTGGTTGGAGCAGCTGCCAGATAGATGACTTTGTTTTTTTCCTGGTTGGAACAGCTGCCAGATAGATGACTTTGTTTTTTTCCTGGTTGGAGCAGCTGCCAGATAGATGACTTTGTTTTTTCCTGGTTGAAGCAGCTGCCAGATAGATGACTTTGTTTTGTTGGCGTTTGGAGCAGCTGCCAGGTAGATGATTTTGTTTTGTTGGCATTTGGAGCAGCTGCCAGATAGATGATTTTGTTTTGTTGGCATTTGGAGCAGCTGCCAGATAGATGTTTTTGTTTTGTTGGCATTTGGAGCAGCTGCCAGATAGATGATTTTGTTTTGTTGGCATTTGGAGCAGCTGCCAGATAGATGATTTTGTTTTATTGGCGTTTGGAGCAGCTGCCAGATAGATGATTTTGGAGCAGCTGCCAGATAGATGGGTTTTTTTGGCATTTGGAGCAGCTGCCAGATAGATGATTTTGTTTTGTTGGTGTTTGGAGCAGCTGCCAGATAGATGATTTTGTTTTGTTGGGGTTTGTGTTTGGAGCAGCTGCCAGATAGATGATTTTGGTGTAGCTGCCAAATAGATGATTTTATTTTGTTGGTGTTTGGAGCAGCTGCCAGATAGATGATTTTGGTGTAGCTGCCAGATAGATGATTTTATTTTGTTGGTGTTTGGAGCAGCTGCCAGATAGATGATTTTGGAGCAGCTGCCAGATAGATGATTTTGTTTTGTTGGTGTTTGGAGCAGCTGCCAGATAGATGATTTTGGAGCAGCTGACCAGATAGATGATTTTGTTTTGTTGGTGTTTGGAGCAGCTGCCAGATAGATGATTTTGGAGCAGCTGCCAGATAGATGATTTTGGAGCAGCTGCCAGATATATGATTTTGCTTTGTTGGTGTTTGGAGCAGCTGCCAGATAGATGATTTTGTTTTGTTGGTGTTTGGAGCAGCTGCCAGATAGATGATTTTGGAGCAGCTGACCAGATAGATGATTTTGTTTTGTTGGTGTTTGGAGCAGCTGCCAGATAGATGATTTTGGAGCAGCTGCCAGATAGATGATTTTGGAGCAGCTGCCAGATATATGATTTTGCTTTGTTGGTGTTTGGAGCAGCTGCCAGATAGATGATTTTGTTTTGTTGGTTTTTGGAGCAGTTGCCAAATAGATGATTTTTTTGCTTTGTTGGTATTTGGAGCAGCCAATAAACTGCTAGGGTTGTTTGTTGTTGTTCCCAGTGGATTTGGGTATGGTCATTTTCTTCTCTGCATAAGCATCTGTTAAAACCAACTCGGATTTGATTCAGATTTTGGTTGTCTGTTTGTTTGTTTGTTTGTTTTGCTGCCTCATCTTTTGCGAAAAACCGAATCAGAGACGATTTTCTTTTATGCCATGATGATCATTGGCGATGAGGATGATGAAACAACGCTGCTAAGGAAGTGCATCTGCTTTGAGACTACGTGACAGGACTGCACTCTTCGCTTCCTGTCATCAGATATCTCGGGCATCAACCGGGCCCGAGAGATAGAAGTACCTGCAGTGTTGGTCAGGTAATTTGAACAACACTATCAAAATCGCACCCTTAAAGTGGATGAAGCTCGACTGTGTGGGTCCCAGTCTTCCCAATGAGTCTGTAGCACACTCACTCTGGGTAGGAGGTGGCCGGAGTCCGAAAAATCCCTATGACTCAGATGGGATTTGGACCCGCGACCTCCCAGTCCGTAACCCAAGGCGCTAACCTCTGGTTGATTTCATTCAGATTTGACTGCATTCTGCACGCGAGCATCACGCGACTGCTCAAACTTTGTTCTGAGGCATCTAAGTTTCCCTGTGTAAAAAGTACTCCTGACACAGGCACCAGTCTAGAAACACGCGTTAGCTTTTTCGGCTGTGCAATGATGCATAGAACAGCAGCCATTGCTTTCAGCTGCAGCAGCAGCAGCAGCAGCAGCGTCTGTACTGTCCTTAAGTGGATGTTGTCAGAAAGTGGATAGGTTCGACAGAGATAAGACCTGACTAAATCGCACCCCCCCCTGCCCCCCCCCCCCCCCCCCCCCACCCCCTCCAAAATAAAATCGAGCATGCCAATCGGGGTTTAACTTAACGGATTTTACCGGACAACACACAAAAAAAGCCTGGATTACTCGTTTTATGTTCACAGTCTTGGCTGAGTGTTTAATCGAATCAACATTTTCTCTTTTTTTTTATTTTTAATTGCCGCTTTTAATGTTGGGCTCGTGTTTTCATCCGTGGAGGTATCAAGCGATGTACTGAGCAGTTTAACACGAATTTCCAGTTACTTTTGGACCCGGTTCACGCATCTGGATGTCTTGAGCCAATTAAGGACACCCCCCCCCCCCCCCCCACCCCCAAAATAAAAAAAAACACACCCACTTAAGGACACAGAGTCGTTGCCGAGGGCTGCACAGTCGACGACACCTATGTCTTAGTAAAGTCGGGAGAAGGGCAGGAACACTTCAAACAAAGGTTGAGGGGAGCACGTCAATAATTTAGCCCAACACCCCTGTGCTCTCTCGCCCCAGGGGCTCGTGAAATGAGAGAAGAAGAAAAAGAAAGAAAAAAGAATCCCGATTGGAAGAAATGTAAGGAGGACGGTGGCAGGACGGTTCAGACGTTCACCTGCCCCAACAAGTACACCGTGAGGTGCTGGGTTCCAATCCCAGCCTTGCCCTTTCTTTCCAGTTTGACGAGAAAATTCGAACTGAATGTCGAAGTCCTTCGGATGAGACTCTAAACCGAGGCCTCATGTGCAAATGCACGTAGAACATCTTGCACACACGTTCTGCCTTTCGAAAGAGTAGGCCGTTTCGTGCCTATAGGAACGGATGACAATTTTTGAAAAACAACAAAAAACAGTATGCACAAAGGTGTGTTTAGACACCATCCTCGAAGTCGGAATGTGGCTACCTAAATCGTTGGGAGAGGGAAGGAAGGAGAAGTGGAAACGGTCGCATACGGCAAAAATGTCACCTTTGGGGTAACCTCGGAGCTCTAGCCGAGGAAAGGGGAAAAAAACAAGAGAAAAGGAGAGAGAGAGAGAGAGAGAGAGGAGAGAGAGGGGAGAGAGAGAGAGAGAGAGAGAGAGAAGAGAGAGAGAGAGAAAACAACAACAACACCCCACCCAAACCAAAACCCTGAAGAAACAGAGAGCGGGGTAAGCACTGAAGTACCGCCGCAACACACGTTAGAGCCAACAACTCATTCTACAGCTTGGAACAATGCTTGCCCGAAAGGATGCCGACACCAGCATCACCTTAACCTGACTTTTGCATAAGCTTGAGCTGAGTTTGGGTGCTGGCGATGCTATGCCGTCGAGATTACCACCGTGGTCGCAACCCAACCCAACCCAACCCAACCCACCCCACCCACCCCATCCCATCCCATCCCACCCCAACCCATCCCACCCCAACTTAACCCATCCCATCCCAACCCACCCCAACTTAACCCCCACCCCACCCACCCCAACTTAACCCATCCCACCCCAACTTAACCCATCCCAACCCAACTTATCCCATCCCAACTTAACCCATCCCACCCCAACTTAACCCATCCCATCCCACCCCAACTTACCCACCACCCCAACTTAACCATCCCATCCCCAACTTAACCCATCCCCATCCCACCCAACTTAACCCATCCCACCACAAAAAATTTAAACCATCCCAACCCCAAATTAATCCCACCCACCCAACTTAACCCACCCACCCCAACTTAACCATCCCACCCCAACTAACCCATTCCCACCCAACTTAACCCATCCCATCCCAACTAAAACCCCTCCCCCCCAACTTAAACCCATCCCACCCCAACTTAAAAACCCCTCCCACCCCAACTTAACCCATCCACCCCAACTTAACCCATCCCATCCCCAACAAACCCATCCCACCCCAACTTAACCCATCCCACCCCAACTTTAAACCCCTCCCACCCCCAACTTAACCATCCCACCCCAACTTAACCCATCCCAACTAACCCATCCCATCCCACCCCAACTTAACCCCCCCACCCAACTTAACCCATCCCAACCAACCCAATTACCCATCCCCCAACTTAACCCAACCCATCCCACTTAACCCATCCCACCCAAACCCATTCCCACCCCAACTTTCCCCTCCCCCCCAAATTAACCCCAACCCATCCCACCCCAACTTACCCATCCCATCCCACCCCAACTTAAACCCCCCCCACCAAACCCCCAACCTTAACCCATCCCACCCCCCAACTTAACCCATCCCTCCCAAATAACCCATAAAATTAACCCAACCCATCCCACCCCAACTTAACCCATCCCACCCCAACTTAACCCATCCCACCCAAATCCCACCAACTTAACCCATCCCCCCCAACTTAACCACCCAAACTTAACCATCCCATCCCAAACCCACCCATCCCACCCCTACCCTTAAACCCATCCCATCCCAACCCCACTAAAACCCCTCCCACCCCAACTTACCCCTCCCACCCCAAACTTAACCCATCCCACCCCCACCCCAATTACCCACCCACTTCCCACCCCCAACTTACCCATCCCCCCAACTTACCCATCCCAAAACCCCCCCCACCCCAACTTAACCCATCCCTCCCACCCCAACTAACCCATCCCATCCCAACTTTAAACCCCTCCCATCCCAACTTAACCATCCACCCCAACTAACCCATCCCAATTCCCACCACCCCCACCCCAACTTAACCCATCCCATCCCACCCCAAACTTAACCCACCCCACCCAACAACCCACCCAACTTAACCCCCTCCCAAACCCCCCCCAACCCCCTTCCCACCCCAACTTACCCATCCCAACCCACCCCCAACTTAACCCATCACCAAATTAACCCCCCCACCCACCCCAACTTAACCCTCCCACCCAACTTAACCCTCCCACCCCAACTTAACCCACCCATCCCAACTTAACCCTCCCATCCCCCCCCACACTAACCCACCCACCCCAACTTAACCCACCCATCCCACCCCAACTAAACCCCTCCCATCCCAACTTAAAACCCCTCCCCCCCAACTTAACCCATCCCATCCCAACTTAACCCCATCCCACCCACTTAACCCATCCCCCCCCCACCCCACCCACCCCCAACCCCCTTCCCACCAAACCCCCAACAACCCGTCCCCCCCCCAAAAAAACATTTCCCAACCCACCCCCCCCCCCCCCCCCCCCCCCCCCCCCCCCCAAAACCATGGAATCCTGCCGAGTTCAGCATAGCAGAGGTAGCTGAGCCCAACCCAACCCAACCCAACCCTACCTACTCCATCCAACCCAATCCAATCCAAATCATCCCCTTCTGCCAAACCTACCCAACTCAACCAAATCCACACCCAGCCCTGCCCTAACCAACCCACCCCACCCAACCTACTTCAACCCACTCCAACCAACCCACAACTCCGCCCGGCCTAACCCAACCCAACCCAAGCAAAGATCTCTTTCACCTCGGTGACATTCATTGCCCTCTCTCACTGTCTGTCTTGCTCTCTCTCTCCTCTTTTCTCTCTCTTCTCTCTCTCCTCTTCCTCTTCTCTCCTCTCTTTCTCTCTGTCTCTTCTCTCCTTTTCTATCTGTGCTCTCTCTTTTTCCCTTCGCCCTCCCTCTCCTCTCAATTGCCTCAATAAAATATTCGAGTTCGTTCTCTCTCTCTCTCTCTCTCTCTCTCTCTCTTCTCTCTCTTCTCTCTTCTCTCTCTTCCCCTCCTCTCCCCTCTCCCTCCTTTCTCTCGCCCCCACCCCCCCCTTCTCTCTCTCTCTCTCCCCCCCGCCCTGCCCCCCCCCCCCCCCCCCCCCCCCCCCCCCCCCCCCCCCCCCCCCCCCCCCCCCCCCCCCCCCCCCCCCCCCCCCCCCCCCCCTCTCTCTTTTTTCCCCAGTTCACTTACGTACTGCTGCTAACCGAGTAAACTCTTTTTTAATTTTTTTTTTTTATCGATCTTTACCACAAAGGAAGGCAAGTTTATCTGATCCATCGGCCTCTTTGCCCAAAGGCGAGGGCTCCGGGGAGATATCGATCTTCAGTTTAAGAACGGGAGATCAGTCGGCAAGTTTTCTCGTTCGGTCCCAGCCAGGCCGGGGTGTGTGTATGTATGTATGTATCGATCTGTTCCCGAGCACAAAGAAAGAACGAGAGAGAGAGAGGGAGATAGAGAGGGAGGGAGGGAGGGAGACAGAAGAAGGGAGGGGAGAGAGGTGGAGAGGGAAAAAGAGAGGGAGGGAGAGAGAGGGAGAGAGAGAGAGGTGGGGAGGGAGGGGGTGAGAGGGGGGGGGTGAAGAGGGGAGGGGGTGAGAGGGAGGGGAGAGAGGTGGGGAGGGAGGGGAGAGGAGAGGGGGGGAGAGAGAGAGGAAGGGAGGGGAGAGAAAGGTGGGGAGGGAGGGAGAGAGAGGGGGTGAAGGAGGGAGGGGAAGAGGGAGGGAGAGAGGTGGGGAGGGAGGGAGAGGGAGGGGAGACAGAAGAAGGGAGGGGAGAGAGGTGGGGAGGGAGGGAAAAGAGAGGGGGGGAGAGGGAGGGAGAGAGAGAGGAGGTGGGGAGGGGGGGGGTGAGAGGGAGGGAGAGAGAGGGAGAGAGAGAGAGAGGTGGGGAGGGAGGGGGTGAGAGGGGGGGGGTGAGAGAGAGGGAGGAAGGGAGGGGAGAGAGGTGGGGGGGAGGAAAAGAGGGGGGGGTGAGAGGGAGGGAGAGAGAGAGAGGAAGGGAGGGGAGAGAGGTGAGGAGGGAGGGAGAGGGGAGGGGGTGAGAGGGAGGGAGAGAGAGGGAGGAAGGGAGGGGGGGAGAGGTGGGGAGGGAGGGAGAATGGAACTGGAATGATTTATTCACAAAAAAGCCATTGGCCCATACATGAAGGGGGTTGCCGAACTGCTTAGTATTTTGGTGGGGGGAAAAGCAATATTAACGACAAAATGTTATCGTAGAACAAAAAGTCAGTTGGGAGGGAGGGAGGGAGAGAGAGGGGCTGAGGGAGGGAGAGAGAGGGGGTGAGGGAGGGACAAGACAAATTCTTTAATTTCGAGGATAATGAATAAGCACTCATGTGCTTTTTTTTTACATCCAGTCCCCGCCCGTAGGGATACATCTTAATAATAACCCAATACTTATAGGGAGAGAGAGAGGAGGGATGGAGAGAGACAGGCAGAGACAGACAGACAAGATATAGATATATATAATGGAGAACACCACAACCAAATAGATTACATCATGGTGAAAAGACGGTTTCAGTCTAGCGTTAACATCGCACAGACACGAAGTTTTCCAGGAGCAGACATAGGGAGTGATCATGACCTTGTGATGATGACTTTCCGACTACGTCTAAAGAAAAATCCACAAGCGGAACAACATCAGGATCAAATTTGACCCCGAGAAGCTGAAGGACCCAGAGGTATTAGAAATTTTTCAAGCAAGGATAGGTGGAAAGTTTGCAGCATCACTGTGATAGACTCAGACATAGATACACTGACGAATAGTTTCAATACAGCAGTGACTGAAACAGCAACGAGCTTCTTGGCAAACGCCGACCAGTCAAAAAACCATGGGTCACACCTAACATCCTACAACTATGCGACAAGCGTAGAGAGTTGAAGAAAAAAGAAAATGAAACAAAAGAAAGAGCAGAACAATTAGGGCAGTCAACAAAAGAATCAGGAAGTCCATGACGGAGGCAAAAAGAGAAATGGATCGGTGAACAGTGCCAAGACATTGAATGGAACATCAAGAAAAGCAATAGCAAGAAAGCATATCAGTGGTGAAAGACCTGACTAGCACGAAACAGAGAAAAGGTTTAACAATCAAGACAAAAATGGGAAGTGTCTCACTGACGACCAGGATATTCTGAACAGATGGACAGGGAAAACTGCTCCGACCTGTATAACTATAGAACGCAGGAGATCCAGAAGTCCTTAATGTACCGAAAGCAAAGACACAGACAGTCACCCTATCCTCGAGAAGAAGTGGAAAAAGCAGTCAGATCGCTGAAAAAAAGGGGAAGTTCAGAGGGGTGACAAACATTCCCGCTGAGTTGGTCCAAGCTGGAGGGGAAAGCCTGATCAGCGCCCTACTAAGAATCTGCAACAAGATCTGGCAGACAGGAAAAAGGCCAACACCATGGACGCAGTCGTCTTCATCACCCTCCCAAGAAAGGAAATCTACAACAATGCCATAATTACCGCACAATCAGCCTTTATTTTGTACCCCCAAGCAAGGTCATGCTGCAGATAATATTGAATAGCTGAAGCCCCAAGCAGAAGACCCCTCATTGCTGAGAACAGCGGTTTCAGAGCAGGGCGCAGCACAACAGAACAGATATTCAACCTCGAATACTATTGTGAGCGGTACCTTCAACATCAACAAGACCTATACCACGTATTTATCGATTTTAAGAAAGGCATTTGACAGGGTGTGGCATGCAGCTTTGTGGGCAACCATGAACTTGTACAGCATCAATGCAAACCTGATCAGAGTCATCAAACAGCTGTACAGCGAGGCCACCAGTGCAGTGTACTACAACAACACATTGGAGAATGGTTTCGAACAACAGTTGGAGTAAGGCAGGGTTGTCTACTCTCACCCACCCTTTTCAACATCTTCCTTGAGGAAACCCATGGCTGATGCACGGGAAAACATCATGAAGGATCAGTCAGCATTGGTGGCAGAACGATCACAAAACCCCCGCTTCGCAAAATGACATTGATGGAATGCAGGATCAGAAAAAGAGCTTGCCAGCCTAACAGAACACTTGGATAAGGCCTCCAAAACATACGGCATGGAAATCAGTGCAGAGAAAGACCAAACTGATGACTAATAACACCAACGGCATTAGCACTGATATCAGGGTTAATGACCAGAAGCTGGAAAACAGTTCAAAGCTTCAAGTACCTGGGAGCCATTGTATCCGACCGGGGATCCAAGCCAGAAGTAGTATGCAGGACTGCACAGACAATAACAGTTTTTGTCAAAACTAAAACCCCCATCTGGAGAGATAAGAATATCTCACTTATCTCCAAGATCAGACTAATGCGCTCCTTGTCATATCCATATTTCTGTATGCCTGTGAATCATGGACCCTGACTGCAGATTTGGAGGGGAGAGTACAGGCAGTGGAGATGAGATGCTTTCGGAGACTCCTTGGCATCCCTACAAAGACCACATAAGCAACGAAAGCGTGCAAAAAACAGAATCCAGAAAAACCATTGGACCCTATGAAAACCTTCTAACGATCGTGAAAAGCGTAAATTTAAGTGGTAGGGGCATGTCACAAGATCCCAAGGAATTACAAAGACAGTTTGCAAGGCACTGTCCAAGGAGGAAGAAGAAGAGGCAGACCAAGGAAGAGCGGGGAGGATAACATCAGTGAATGGACAGGCCTAGAACTAACAAAACCCGGGAGAAAGGCAGAACAGAGAGAAGAATGGAGGGAACTGGTTGCTGAGTCTTTGAGGGTGCCCCCACGGTCGTCAGACTACGGGACAGATAGATAGTTAGATAGATAGATAGATAGATATATTTATATATATATATTTATATATATATATATTTAAGGGGAGAGAGAGAGAGAGAGAGAGAGAGAGAGAGAGAGAGTGTTTTTTTTTATTTCGAGGATAAAGGAATATATGTGCTTTTATTTTTACCTTCAGTCCCGTGTGGAATGCATTTTTTGTAAATTCTTTATCTGTTCCCACCATACAGAATGAGAGAGGGAGAGAGATGGGGGGGGGGTGGTAGGAGAGAGAGAGAGAGAGAGGGGGGGGGGGGGGTAGAGATAGGGAGGGGGGGCGGGGCGGGCAGCAGTGCGTTTTTTTTCCCTTGCAATCATGGTTACCTTCTTCGCTTGGTAGGATTCGAGATGTATAGTGTTGTTATAGGTTACTTTTGGGGTGTGTGTGTGTGTGTGTGTGAGAGAGAGAGAGAGAGAGAGAGAGAGGAGAGAGAGAGAGAGATATTTTTTTTATATCGAGGATAATGGAATAAGCACTCGTGTGCTTTTTTTTTAACATCCACTCCCCGTGGGTATGCAGTTTTATAAACTTTGTCATATGTTCCCACCGGTACACAATAGCCTACTCTTTCGAAAAACGGAACAAATTTAACGTGTGCGCAAGATGTTCTGCGTGCGTTCGCACACGAGGCCTCGGTTATAGTTCTCATCCGAAAGGAGGGGAGAGGGGAGGAGAGAGAGAGAGAGAGAGAGGGAAAGGGGAGAGAGAGAGAGAGGGGAGAGGAGGGAGGAGACAATTCTTTGACAATGACAAATTCTTTTATTTCGAGGATAATGAATAAGCACTCATGTGCTTTTTTACATCCAGTCCCCGCCCGTTAAGGATACATCTTGAAGAGGGGAGAGAGATGAGAGAGAGAAAAGAGAGAGAGAGAGAGAGAGAGAGACTTTTATACTTTTACTGTGCATCGGCCTTAGGCCTCAATACAAAAGAATGGTGGGCATCATATGGAGTGGATGTATGGCATAAGCGTTCCTACACATAGTCAAGTCCAAAAACACTTTAATCATCCCATGAAGGGCAATTACAATACTGGCAGGCAGACGGATACGTATCGTAATCTCAAAAGACTCAAGAAAGCTAGCTACCTATCATAATTATTGGCGTGGACATTCCAAGATAACTTCACCCCTCTCTTTCAGCGTGTAGGGGCAAAACAAAAGTCTACGTACACACCTGTCGAGTTGAAATGGACTCGTGAAGGACGGACTGTGACCGACTGACTGACTGTCTGACTTGGTGGCGTGGTTGGTTGCAGAGGCTAGTAGGCCTATACTGGCAGGCCCCGACCGATCAAGGTTCCCTTTGTGTTTTGTGTGTGTGTGTGTTTGGGAAAGGGGGGGGGGGGGGGTGGTGGGTGGTGGTGGAGTGGGGGGGTTGGTGACTGACTTGACAGACTGTTGCTGGTGGCGTGGTTGGTTGCAGAGGGCGAGCAGCACGAGGGGTAAGTAGGCCCAGCCTGGTGAGCCTGAGGAGCGAGAATGACCAGTCGGCAGATCAAGAAAATGCCCGAAAGGACCTATGGCTGGTACCCTTCTGTCCGTGATGTCTACCTCAGCAAAAACCAGCCTACGCCGTACCGTAAGATTCCATTTGTGTTGTGCTGTGTGTAGGGGTTTTGGGAGTGTGGTGGTGTGTGTGTGTGTGGGGGGGGGGGTGGGGGGGGGTGGGGGTTGAGGGTGGTGTGTGTGTGTGGATTTGTGTTGTGGTGTAGTGGTAGTGTGTGTTATGTGTGTGGTGGGGGTGGTGGTGATAGTGGTGGTGATGTGTGTGTGTATGTATGTATGTTTGTATATGTGAGAAACAACACCCTCCCCCACTCCCCACATAAAAAGAAAACGACCAAAACAACAACAGCAGCAACAACAACAACAACAACAACAACAGCAGCAAAACCAAAACTAGAAACAAACAACAACAAAACCCGAAGAAAAAACAAAGACTATTATTTACAAAGCATTCTTTCACGCCCCAAAGTACCTTTTTCTTTATAGGCCTAGACTAACCAACCAGATGTTACGTACCTTGGGCAGGGAATCCCAGTGCTCCCACTTTCGTGAATAGGGCTAGCCTAAAGCCTGTATTAGGGGTAATACGATTACACGCATAAGCCCCCCCCCCCCCCCCCCCCCCCCTTCCCGCCCTAAAGCGACACCCCCACCCCTGGGGCAGTGATCTTGTTGGTCACAGTTCGTATTGTCTTGTCAGGTCTTGTCTGGTATTGTATCCTGTTGTCGTGTATTGTCTTGTTGCATTGTATTGTATTGTATTGTATTTATTCATTCTTTTATTTCGAGGAAAATGGAATAAGTACTCATGTGCGCTTCTTTTTTTCTTTTCTTTTTTTTAAACATGTAGTCCCCTGTGTATGCCGTTATGTAAATTTTGTCATCCGTTCTCACCGGCACGCAATGGCCTACTCTTCCGAAAAGCGCAACGGGTTTTCACGTGTGCGCACGATGTTCTGCGTGCGTTCGCACACGGGACCTCGGGTTATAGTCTCATTCGAAGGACTTTTGGGAGGAGTGGAGTCGGCACTGATGTTAACTCCAGAGGAAAATACCCCCTTGATCGAAATTTGAACCGGGGTCAGCAGATCTCGAGCGCATCACTCTAACCACCTTGTATTATATCGTTTTACGTTGTGTTTGTATATTGTGTTGTGTTGTGTTGTATTGTGTTCCTTGTTAGGCCACGGTAGATTTCTCTGCGTGACATTTGGGCTGCTTTCCCTGAGGAGAGCGCGTCTACCCAGAATAGTGCCACACATTGTTTCTTCTTCTTCGTTCTTCTCCTGTCTGCATATGAATTGGTTTCTCAAACCCAACCAACAACAACAGCAGCAAACATCGTGTCTGCTTGTGCATTTCGTTTCCATGTCAAAAAGCGGCCTGTTCTGTTTTTTGTCCTACATGATTTTGGCAGAGACAATGACTCCGTCGTTGCTTGTTGCCGTGGATTCCCCCCCCCCCCCCCCCCCCCCCCCCCCCCCCCCCCCCCCCTTTTATTTGATTTTACGTGCACGTAAGAACCTCCGTTTATCATCTTATCTGAAAGACTAGCACCCAGACCAACATTCAAGGTCTAGCGGGTTGGGCGGGGGACGGAGGGGGTTGGGGGAGGAATCTCGGGCACAATTGGGGATGGGACTCGCACTGTTGACTTCCTAGGCAGGTGCGTTATCTCCAGACCACCGATCCACAAAGTCATCTCCCCTGACAACATTCTGAAGGCAAGTTCGCGATGGCGAGCTACGACTACGCATACGAAATCTTTCATGTCTCAAAGGGGCGAGAACTTCATGTGGGTTTACATGCAAGCCTAGCTAAAAACAATCAACAAGGAAACATATAATAGCGCAAATCAGTATCACACCATGCCCAGGCAACCATTTCCCCACTTAAACACTTTTTCATCCACATCATTAAAAAAAAGAAAGAAAGAACATGCATATAAACACGCAATGATGGGCGCATGCGCGCGTGTGTGTGCGCGCGCACACACACACACACACACACACCGCACAAACACACCTACCCATATGCACACACACACGAGTTATGACATTTTGTATAATGAAATTTACAATACAGTATATTAAAATAAAATCAATAAAAGAGTTTTTAAATATAGTTGGGTTGTTGCTTTTTAAAAAAAAGGATAAGAAAAGTTTATAAAGAAAGGAGGGCATTTCTTAACGAATGAAAAAAATGCACTGTTAACTTTTTGGGGTTTTTTTTTATTTTTTAGAATTGAGGATATAGAGCAATAACAGGTTGTCGCGAGAAAGTTGGAAATGATCATCAGTTAATGAGGATTTTTTTTTTGGGGGGGGGGGGGGGGGCGTTCGTTGTCTTCCCAGTTTGACCACACACAAAAATTCGAACTGAATGATGTCAAAGTCCTTCGGATGAGCCTATAAACCGAGGCCCCGTGTGCCAACGCACGCAGAACATCTTGCCCACACTTTGAAAACCCTTTCCGCCTTTCGGAAGAGTAGGCTATTGTATGCCGGTAGGAACGGATGACAGAAAAAACAACCAACCCAGCATACACACAGGTGTCGTGTTTAGACACCATCCCCGAAGTCGGAATGCGGCTACCTATATGGTAGGGGAGGTTGGGGGTGGGGGGGTGGGGGGGAGGTGAGGAAAAAACGGTCGCATAGGCAAAAATCTCATAATGTGGTGAACCTCGGAGCTCTAGCCGAGGAACGAACAAACTATTTACTGTCTTCTTCTCCTCCTCCTCCTCCTCCTCACCACCACCACCACCACCACCCTCCTCCTCACCACCACCACCCTTCTGCTTCTCCTTCTTGATAATATCATCATCATCTACATCATCGCCGTCATCATTATCATCCATATCATCATCATCATCATCCACATCATCATCAAGATGATGTATTCCCTCGGATGAGACTATAAACCGAGGCCCCGTGCGCGAACGCACGCAGAACATCTTGCGCACACGTTAAATCCTGTTCCGCTTTTCGTAAGAGTAGGCCATTGTGTGCCGGTGGGAACGGATGACAAAATGGACAAAACCGCATCCACACGGGGGACTGGATGTAAAAAAATAAAAAAATAAAAAAGCGCACATAAGTGTTTGCTCCATTATCCTCGATATAAACAGAATACATGAATAAGAGAAAGAAAATCAAAACTTATCCTTTTTTTTTCTGTCGGTGGGGTGGGGTGGGGGCCACGCGCGCAGATCTGGAGTGCCTGTACAAGTTCAAGGACTCGGGCTACCACAACCCTATCGTGGAACCCCCGGAACCCGCCTTCGTCGTACGGGGCATCACCCCCACCCCGCCCCCGCCCCGTCCCTCCACCAGCCGCCTCGTGTCGGGCCGTGTCTCGGCTGGGCGCTCGGGCCGCCCCAAGAGCGTCCCCGTACCCAAATTCCGCCCCGTACCCAAGCTGAGCATCCCCACCCCGACGCAGGTGTGGAAAAGGGCCCCTGGCGAGACGTCCTGGGGAGTGGTGACCTCTGAGGGTCAGCCTGGTGCCTCGGACAAGGGGCACAACCCGGGGGAGGATGAGAAGGTAGGTCAAGGTCAAGGTCAAGGTCAAAGTCACTTTCATCATCCCCAGGGAAGGGCAATGACGACAATACTTGACAGGCACATGGATAGGTAGGTTAGGTTAAGGTTAAGGTTAGGGTGAGGTGAGGGAGGGAGGGTAGTTTTGATGGGTAGGTTAGGTTAGGTTAGGTTAGGTAGGGAGGGAGGGTGGGTAGGGAGGGTAGGGAGTGTAGGTAGGAGTGTAGGGAGGTGGGTAGGGAGGGAGGGTAGGTAGGTAGGTGGGTAGGCAGGGAGGGAGAGAGGGTGGGTGGGTAGGGAGGGAGAGTAGGAAGGGAGGGAGGGTAGGGAGGGAGGGTGGGGAGGGAGGGAGGTTATGTCGGTGGGTAGGTTATGTAGTTAGGTGGGGAGGGAGGGAGGGAGGGTAGGTTATGTAGGTAGGTGGGGAGGGAGGGAGGGAGGGTAGGTTATGTAGGTAGGTGGGTAGGTAGGTAGTGGAGGGAGGTTATGTAGGTAGGTAGGGAGGGAGGGAGGTTATGTAGGTGGGTAGGTAGGTAGGTTATGTAGTTAGGTGGGTGGGGGAGGTAGGGAGGCTAGGTGGGTAGGGAGGGAGGTTATATAGGTAGGGAGGGAGGGAGGTTGTGTAGGTAGGGAGGGAGGTTATGTAGGTAGGGAGGGAGGATGTGTAGGGAGGGAGGGAGTGTAGGTAGGGAGGGAGGTTGTGTAGGTAGGGAGGGAGGTTATGTAGGTAGGGAGGGAGGTTGTGTAGGTAGGGAGGTAGGTTGTGTAGGTAGGAAGGTAGGTTGTGTAGGTAGGGAGGGAGGTTATGTAGGTAGGGAGGGAGGTTGTGTAGGTAGGGAGGGAGGTTGTGTAGGTAGGAAGGGAGGTTGTGTAGGGAGGGAGGGAGGTAGGGAGGGAGGTTATGTAGGTAGGTAGGGAGGTTATGTAGGTAGGGAGGGAGGTTGTGTAGGTAGGGAGGGAGGTTATGTAGGTAGGGAGGGAGGTTGTGTAGGTAGGGAGGGGGGTTATGTAGGTAGGGAGGGAGGTTGTGTAGGTAGGGAGGAGGTTATGTAGGTAGGGAGGTTATGTAGGTAGGTAGGGAGGTTGTGTAGGGAGGTAGGGAGGGAGGTTATGTAGGTAGGGAGGGAGGTTGTGTAGGTAGGTAGGGAGGTTATGTAGGTAGGTAGGGAGGTTATGTAGGTAGGTAGGGAGGGAGGGACGTTATGTAGGTAGGGAGGGAGGGACGTTATGTAGGTAGGGAGGGAGGTTATGTAGGTGGGTAGGTAGGTAGGGAGGCAGGGAGGGGGAGGGAGGTTATGTAGGTGGGTAGGTAGGGAGGTTATGTAGGTGGGTAGGGAGGGAGGTTATGTAGGTAGGTATGCAGGGAGGGAGGTTATGTAGGTAGGTAGGTAGGGAGGGAGGTTATGTAGGTGGGTAGGTAGGTAGGTAGGGTAGGTAGGGAGGGGGGAGGGAGGTTATGTAGGTGGGTAGGTAGGGGGGAGGGTAGGTAGGGAGGGGGGAGGGAGGTTATGTAGGTGGGTAGGTAGGGAGGGGGGAGGGAGGTTATGTAGGTGGGTAGGTAGTGAGGTTATGTAGGTGCGTAGGGAGGGAGGGGGGGGGGGGGGTAGGTAGGTGGGTAATTGTAATTTCCAATCTGCATTTGCAATTGATTGTTATGAGAATGACCTTTTTTCTATGGGATTTTGCCAGGGACAGCTGCGGACAGGGTTCTTTTACCTACCCTGAAAGCGTGATGCACAGGGAACCTCGGCTCATTGCCTCTTGCGAAAGACTAGTCCCCAGACCGCTACTCAAGGTCCCAGTGGATGGGGGCAAATTTTCGGGCAAAAATGCAAGATTGAACGTCGAACCCGTACTGCTTGCTTTCTGTGGTCCCCAGGACCACCTGATTATTCATGGTTGGGGGGGGGGGGGGGGAAGGGGGGGGGTTAAGCTGGAGGTTTCTAAGGTCTTGTAATCCATGGATTAGCACAAACATGTTTGTTGGGTTTTTTAATAAAAAATGTATAGTACTTAAAAAAAAAAAAAAAAAATTTGTGCCTCAGCTAGAGCTCCGACGTTGTGTAGGGAGGGAGGGAGGTAGGGAGGGAGGTTATGTAGGTAGGGAGGTAGGGAGGGAGGTTGTGTAGGTAGGTAGGGAGGTTATGTAGGTAGGTAGGGAGGTTATGTAGGTAGGGAGGGAGGTTATGTAGGTAGGGAGGGAGGTTATGTAGGTAGGGAGGTTATGTAGGTAGGTAGGTAGGGAGGGACGTTATGTAGGTAGGGAGGGAGGGACGTTATGTAGGTAGGGAGGGAGGTTATGTAGGTGGGTAGGTAGGTAGGGAGGTTAGGTAGGTAGGGAGGGGGGTTATGTAGGTGGGTAGGTAGGTAGGGAGGTTAGGTAGGTAGGGAGGTAGGTTGTGTCGGTAGGCAGGGAGGGGGAGGGAGGTTATGTAGGTGGGTAGGTAGGGAGGTTATGTAGGTGGGTAGGGAGGGAGGTTATGTAGGTAGGTATGCAGGGAGGGGGGAGGGAGGTTATGTAGGTAGGTAGGTAGGGAGGGAGGTTATGTAGGTGGGTAGGTAGGTAGGTAGGGTAGGTAGGGGGAGGGGGGAGGGAGGTTATGTAGGTGGGTAGGTAGGGAGGGAGGGTAGGTAGGGAGGGGGGAGGGAGGTTATGTAGGTGGGGTAGGTAGGGAGGGGGGAGGTAGGTTATGTAGGTGGGTAGGTAGTGAGGTTATGTAGGGTGCGTAGGGAGGGAGGGGGGGGGGGGTAGGTAGGTGGGTAATTGTAATTTCCAATCTGCATTTGCAATTGATTGTTATGAGAATGACCTTTTTTCTATGGGATTTTGCAGGGACAGCTGCGGACAGGGTTCTTTTACCTACCTGAAAGCGTGATGCACAGGGAACTCGGCTCATTGCCTCTTGCGAAAGACTAGTCCCCAGACGCTACTCAAGTGGTCCCAGTGGATGGGGGCAAATTTTCGGGCAAAAATGCAAGATTGAACGTCGAACCCGTACTGCTTGCTTTCTGTGGTCCCCCAGGACCACCTGATTATTCATGGTTTGGGGGGGGGGGGGGGGAAGGGGGGGTTAAGCTGGAGGTTTCTAAGGTCTTGTAATCCATGGATTAGCACAAACATGTTTGTTGGGTTTTTTAATAAAAAATGTATAGTACTTAAAAAAAAAAAAAAAAATTTGTGCCTCAGCTAGAGCTCCGACGTTCACCCCCCCCCCAAGAAAGGTAAGATTTTTGTGTTCGCGACCTCCCCACCACCCCCCACCCCGTCCTCCACCCACCCCCACCTTTAAGGTAGCCGCATTCCATTTTCGGGGATACAGTTGGGAATTGAGCTTACCACTTTTGCCAGACCAGTCGGATGGTAGGCCTTCCTTCCTGCTCTTTTCCAATTGTCAACAGTCGTGAGTCATCTCGGCGTGCACAAGTCCGTAAGCACACAGGTCCTACCGGTGTTTAGAGTCTCCTCCCAAAGACGTGACGTTCAGTTCGATTTCCTCGTCAAGCTGGGAAGAAAGGGGCTAGGCTGGGAATCGAACCCATTACCTCACGACTTACTTGTTAGGCAGGTGAACGTCTAAACCGTCCTGCCACCTTCCTTCCTTTTTTTAAAAAAACAACCAAAAAACCCCCACTATCCCTAGGTTAAGGGAGAGATCCCCTCTTTCCCAGTACACGCGCACTGTGCGCATTCGTATGCTACTGTAACCCAGTATAGTGGGGTGATATACAGAGGGGAGGGCTAGTAGCTGGTTGGTTGCCCTACAGCGGGTTACCCGTAGGGAAAAGGCCGTACATTTTTACAATCTGGTCTTTACATTAGTTTGCAGCTTCTGGTCTTTACATTAGTTTGCAGCTTCTGGTCTTTACATTAGTTTGCAGCTTCTGAGAGCATAGTTTTTTTTGTTTTGTTTTAAATTTCCTTTCCTGTAATTTCAGTCTATTTTTGTTGTTGTTGTCAGTTGGAGAGTGGGGGTACCTAAGCTGTGTGAAATCGATCCTCAGTGTTTATTTGCATGCGCTTGTATGATCACCTTGTACAAGGGTGTTGCCGATAATCAATATCTTTACCTGCATCCCGTCAGTGATCATCATATTTTGTTGTTGTAGCAGGCAGGCAGGCAGGCAGGCACCGTCCCCTGCTTAACACCCTGGGGGGTAAGGGGGGGGGGGGGGGGGGTCATGTCAGAATGTACACTCTGGCTCACTCATCCCACCAAGGAGTCGCTGTGAAATTGAAAGTACACACGTACCCCGAAGCCGGAATGCGGCTACCTTGATGCTTGGGTTAAAACGGTCGTATATGATTATAGTAATGCGAGAACTCTCACCATGGGTGAACCTCAATGTTCTAGCCTCGGAACAAACAAAAAAAAAGAAACTCAAACAAACAAAAAGAAAAAGAAAGTACACACTGGATGCGAAGTTCGCATGTATTGACTTTTTTTTTCTTTTCCCAAGTACCTCGCCACCGAGGCAGCCGTATTTCGACTTCAGAGGATGAGGGGTTTTTGTGTGTGTGTGTGTGGTTTCTTTCCTTCAAGGAGAATGGCGGGCTGTTAGGCTAAGAGCTGGTCACAATGAATCTCGACACAATATTTTTACAACATAGCATCCTTTTAACGTAGGCCCTGGCACTTACTTGGCTTACATCAACAACTGACATAGCTTTTGGCCTGGGTTAATATCATCATTGACCTGAACCCAGTTCATAAAAAGGAATCTATCTGTCTATCTGTCTGTCTGTCTGTCTATCTATCTATCTATTTATTTATCTGTCTGTCTATCTATCTGTCTGTCTGTCTATCTATCTATCTGTTGATCTATCTATCTATCTGTCGATCTATCTATCTATCTATCTATCTATCTGTCGATCTATCTATCTATCTACAGATATATACATATATATATATTACACACACACACACACACATATATATATATATATATATAGATATATATGTATTTGCTAGCAGACAGAGAAGAGACCAGAAGTCCAGTGGCCTACCCAGCAGATCATAGGCAAGTACGACAAACCCTTCGTGCCCTCAGCCTCCACCGCGGCGGAGGCGGTGTTCGGCACCCCCATGCCCCCCCGTGACCCGGGCTCCGGCGGGGACTCGGGCTACGTCTTCATCCCCACAGGAGACGGGGGGGTGGAGGTTCACTCCCCACCCGCGATCTACTGGCCCGACTCCTACCCGCGCGCCCCCACGCCCCAGCACTCGGCCTCCTCCTCCAAAGCCTCCATCGGCAGCGCGGAGGGCATCACCGCCAGGAAGAAGGTGCAGGAGGAGTACCACCAACAGGCGCAAGAGGAGAAGGAGGAGAAGAAGAAGCGGGTGGAGCGACAGCGCCGCTTCGACACCATGCTGAGGCAGCAGCAGTACCAGCAGCAGAAGCAGAAACAGCAGCAGCAGCCACCCCGCCTGCCAGCAGGATCGGCACCCAGCACCACCCGCGGCCACCCAACCTGCAGGCGCGAGCGCATCCAGAGCGCCACCACGCGCCGGGACAAAGCCCCTCTCCCTCAACGGCCCGTGTACTCGGCCAGGCCCTGGTCGAGGGCAGCCTCGGACACGGCCTTGTACACCCAGCGCGGCTACCTCCACGACCCGCCGCGAGACAAGAGGGCTGCCTTTGCGGACAAGGAGCAGGAGGAGGAGGAGGCGGAGGCGGTGGAAGAGGTCGTGTACGACTACAGGGCCTGGGAGGAGGAGGAGGGGGGGCAGCAGGACGACGTCGCCGCTGCTGCTGCTGCTGCTGTGCTGCGTCCCCAGATGGGCTTCTCTTACCACCAGCGTCCCGCCAACCCCCTGCCCCCAACGCCCAGCCTGGAGGACCTGGTCATCGCAGAGGACCGCTCCTCTTCTTCTCCGGACTACCAGCGGACTGTGGACAAGTATGGCTGGCGGGCCGAGGTCCATGGAGACCCCTACGGCATCAAGTAAGTTCCGCTGGGGTTGGGTTGGGTTGGGTTGGGTTAGGCTGGGGTTGGGTTGGGTTGGTTGTGTTAGGTTGGGTTGGGTTGGGTTAGGGTTAGGCTGGGTTGGGTTGGATGTGGGTTGGTTAGGTTGGGTTGGTGGTAGGGTAGGGTTAGGTTGGGTAGGTTGGGTTGGGTAGGGTTGTGTTGTGGTTAGGGTTGGGTTGGGTTGGGTTGGGTAGGGTTAGGCTGGGTTGGATTAGGTTGGGTATGGGTTGGGTTGTGTTAGGTTGGTATGGGTAAGGGTTGGGTGGGCTGGTGTAGGTTGGGTTGGTAGGGTAAGGGTTGGATTGTAGGGTAGGGCTGGATTGGGTAGGGCTGGGTTAGGTTGGGTAGGGTAGAGGGTTAGGTTGGGTAGGGCTAGGTTGGGTAGGGTAGGTTGGGTAAGAACGGTAGGGTTGGTATTAGGTTAGGGTAGGGTTGAGTTGGGTAGGGCTGGATTTGGTTGAGGTAGGGTTGAGTTAGGTTGGGTAGGGTTGAGTTAGGTTGGGTAGGGCTGGAAAGGTTGGGTAAGGTAGGATTGGGTTATGAGTAGGGTAGGGTTGGTAAGGTAGGGTTGGTTGTGGTAGGTTGGAAGGGTTTAAGTAGAGTAGGATTGAGTAGAGTTTTGGGTGGATTGGGCAGGGTATGTTTCATTGGGTAGTGTAAGGTTGGTTTGGGTGGGGTTGGGCAGAGTATGGTAGGGCTGAGTTGGGTAGGGTAGAGTATGACACGGTTGTGTCGGGTAGGGTAGGGTTTGGTTTGGTAGGGTAGGGGTTGGATAGGTTGGTTTTGGTTGGGTAGCATAGGGTAGAGTTGTACTGTATCACAGCTACAGAGCTAAGCAGCTCTGTGTATTATATCACAGCTACAGAGCTAAGCAGCCCTGTGTATTGTATCACAGCTACTGAGCCAAGCAGCTCTGTGTATTGTATCACAGCTACAGAGCCAAGCAGCTCTGTGTATTGTATCACAGCTACAGAGCAAGCAGCTCTGTGTATTGTATCACAGCTACAGAGCCAAGCAGCTTCTGTGTATTGTATCACAGCTACAGAGCCAAGCAGCTCTGTGTATTGTATCACAGCTACTGAGCAGCTCTTGGGCTAGGTACCCGTTGTGAATGAGTTACGGTTAGTGCCACTCTGTGTAGTATGGCTGGGACTCTTGTGTGTGTGTAGGGTAGTTTTGTGTTAGTTGTTAGTCTTTGTTGGATTGATGTTTTGTTTGGTTTTTGTTCGTAGTAAAGAAAATCCACCTGTGTTTGTAGTTAGGTATGTTGGTAAGGGTTAGTGAGTGTAGTGTAGAGGTGTGTATTGGTAGTGTAGGGTTGAGGGTAGTGTAGTGTATGTTGTAGTGGGGTAGTGTAGGGTAGTGTAGGGTAGTGTAGTTTTAGTGTAGGGTTGGTAGTGTAGTGTAGGGTAGTGTAGTGTAGGGTGTGTAGTGTAGGGTAGTGTAGGGTAGTGTAGGGTTAGTGTAGGGTAGTGTAGTGTAGTGTAGTGATAGGGTAGTGTAGGTAGTGTAGGGTAGTGTAGGGTAGTGTTAGTGTAGGGTAGTGTAGGGTAGTGTAGTGTAGTGTAGTGTAGGTTAGTGTAGGTAGTGTAGTGTAGTGTAGGTAGTGTAGTGTAGTGTAGGGTAGTGTAGTGTAGGTTAGTTGGTAGTTGTAGGTAGTGTAGTGTAGTGTAGTGTGTAGTGTGTTAGTGTAGTGTAGAGTAGTGTAGGGTAGAGTAGTGAAGGATAGAGTAGTGAAGTGTAGTGTAGTTAATGTAGTGTAGTTTTGTGTAGTGTAATATAGTGTAGTTTTGTGTAGTGTAGTATAGTGTGGTGTGGGGTGGTGTGGTGTGGTGTGGTGTGGTGGTGTGTGGTGTGGTGTAGTGTAGTGTCATGTCGTGTGTTATGTAGGGTAGAGTAGTGTTGTACAGTGTAGTGTAGCGTAGTTAATGTAGTGTAGTGTCATGAAAACTAGCTTGGTGACTAAGAGTTCTTTTTCAGCGAGTGGAGGACAAGAATGGCTTCCAAGCATATTAAACCCATGATGAAACCAACAGTATCAAGTAATATTTTTTTTCCCAATTTCCATCTCTTTTTTTCAAATTTATTTCCTAGGCTTGTCCTCAAACTAGCTTACAATGTCCACGTGATGCGCTTTGAATAGTACCCTTTCTAGTAAAAAGGTGCAGTGCGGGTGGATTGCTATCATAGGTTAGTTTCACTTAAATTGAACTAGATTGCATCAAGTTTACATCCCTGGCATTATTCAATGTAGTGTAGTGTAGCGTGGTGTAGTGTAGCGTGGTGTAGTGTATTGTAGTGTGGTGTGGTGTAGAGTAGTGTGGTGTAGTGTACTAAAGTGTAGTGTACTAAAGTGTAGTGTGGCGTAGGGTAGTGTAGGGAAATGTACTGTTCTAAAGTGTAGTGTACTAAAGTGTAGAGAAGTGTACTGTTCTAAAGTGTAGTGTACTAAAGTGTAGAGAAGTGTACTGTTCTAAAGTGTAGATAAATGTAGTGTAGTGTACTGTACTAGAGTGTAGTGAAGTATAGATAAATGTAGTGTACTGTGCTGTACTAGAGTAGTGTACTGTACTACAATGTAGTGTAGTATAGAAAAGGGTAGTGTAGTGTACTGAATTGTACCATAGTGTATAGAAGTGTAGTGTAGTGAAGTGTAATGTAGTATACTGTTCTGTACTAAAGTGTAGTGTAGAGAAGTGTAGTGAAGTGTAGTGTATAGAACTGTAACGTATAGAAGTGTAGTGTAGTGTAGTGTAGTGTAGTGTAGTGTAGTGTAGTGTAGTGTATAGAAGTGTAGTGTAGTGCACTGTACTAAAATGTGGTGTAGTGTAGAAAAGTGTAGTGAAATGAAATATGGAATAGAATATAACATTAATGTCTAGCCACAACACAATACATTGACTTGTTTTGTATTATATTGTATTTATATGGCAGAATTTAATTGTTTTTGTTTTGTATTGCCACGGTATTGTATTGCATAGCATTGCGCTGCCATGCGTTGTGTTGTGTTGTATCGCAGAGTACTATGCTATTGTTTTGGATTGAATTGTGTTGTACCGAATTTTTACAAAAGAATGACATTACAGTTTTGCAGTGCAGTGCCATCATGTAGTGTCATGCTGTGTTGTGCTGTGCCATGTAAAGTCGTGCTGTGCTATGCCATGTAGTGTCGTAGTGTGCCGTGCCGTGCGGTGCCATGCCATGCTATGCTTTGCTTCGCATTGTGTTGCAATGCATTTGAAGTCACATCAGATTTCTCTGGATAGTATAGTATAGTATAGTACAGTACAGTATAGCATAGCAAAGCATAGCCTAGTATAGTATAGTATAATAGTATTGTATTATATAGTATAGTATACTGCAGTGCAGCTCAGAACAGTATAGTACAGTACAGTAAGAGTAGAATAGATTAGAGTATAGTGCATTTGAAGTCACATCAGATTTCTCTGGATAGTATAGTATAGTATAGTACAGTACAGTATAGCATAGCAAAGCATAGCCTAGTATAGTATAGTATAATAGTATTGTATTATATAGTATAGTATACTGCAGTGCAGCTCAGAACAGTATAGTACAGTACAGTAAGAGTAGAATAGATTAGAGTATAGTGCACTACAGTACAGCATAGTTATTAGTGTAGCGTAGCATAGTATAGTATAGGATAGGATAGGAAAGTACAGTATAGTATAGTGTAGTATAGTATTATGGTGTACTGCTCTGTAATGTATTATACTTTAATGTATTGTGTTAGGTTGTCTTGTGCTGTGTGTTGCATTGCATTAGTTACTGCATTTGAGTGGCTACAAATTCATGGATGGGATGGCATTGCATCGCATTTATCATATCACGTTTGCATTCTGTTGGATATCGTAGTTGCAGTCTGATGTCGTTTGTGTTGAATTGTATTGCACTGTGTTTTGCCCCCTTCTTTGTATTGTATTGTTACTGTTTGTAATCGATTCTTTCCTGTTGTACTGTATTGAATTGTACTGTACAGTGTAGCCTACTGCTTAGAATTTCTAGTCACTACATTTTGTTGTTGTTTGGACCAAGGAATGACGAGTAACCACTATGAAACCCAGCTGCCCTCTCCCTATCTACATGTACATCACGTTTGTATGTGCTTCTTCCTTCTGTGAATTCCAGACTTTGTCAGGGACGACTCTCTTGTTTCCACAATTTCCTTTGCATACATAAAGGACACATTTTGCACACAATCTTAATTTATATTTTCGTTTGGGGTGTGGGGTGGTGGGGGGAGGGGGTTGGGGGGCAGGGTAGCTTAGTGGTTAGAGGGGATATTTTCCCCTGGAGTTAACATCAGTGCAGACTCCACTCGCCCCAAAAGTCCTTCGGATGAGACTATAAACCGAGGCCGCGTGTGCGAACGCACGCAGAACATCTTGCGCGCACGTTAAATCCTGTTCCACTTTTCTTGGACAGGGACAGGGGGGAATCCCCTTGGACAGGGGGGGATGGAGGTGGGGAATCCCCTTGGACAGATGGGGGGGGGGGGGGGGGGGGAGGAGGAGGTGGGGAATCCCCTTGGACAGATGGGGGGGGGGGGGAGGGGGGAGGGAGGAGGTGGGGCAATCCCCTTGGACAGGGGGGGGGGGAGGAGGTGGGGAATCCCCTTGGACAGGGGGGGGAGGGAGGAGAGGGTGGAGAATCCCTTGGACAGGGGGGGAGGAGGTGGGGAATCCCCATGGACAGGGGGGGGGGGGGGGGGGGGGGAGGTGGGGGGGAATCCCTTGGACAGGGGGGGGGGGGGGGGGGGGGGGGGGGAGTGGGGAATCCCCTTGGACAGGGGGGAGGGGGGAATCCCTTGGACAGGAGGGAGGTGGGAAATCCCCTTGGACAGGGGGGAGGGGGAATCCCCTTGGACAGGGGGGGAGGAGGTGGGGAATCCCCTTGGGGAGGGGGGAATCCCCTTGGACAGGGGGGGGGGGGAGGGGGGAGGGGGAAATCCCCTTGGGGAGGGGGGAATCCCCTTGGACAGGGGGGGGGGGGGGGGGGGGGGGGGGAGGGGAAATCCCCTTGGGAGGGGGGAATCCCCTTGGACGGGGGGGAGGAGGTGGGAGAATCCCTTGGACAGGGGGGTGGGAGGAGGTGGGGAATCCCCTTGGACAGGGGGGGAGGAGGGTGAGGAATCCCCTTGGGGAGGGGGAATCCCTTGGACAGGGGGGAGGGGAGGAATCCCTTGGACAGGGGGGGAGGTGGGGAATCCCCTTGGGGAGGGGGGAATCCCCTTGGACAGGGGGGGGGGGGGGGGAGGTGGGGAATCCCTTGGGGAGGGGGAATCCCCTTGGACAGGGGAACCTGGGGAGGGGGGAATCCCCTTGGGAGGGGGGGGGGGGAGGAGGTGGGGAATCCCCTTGGGGAGGGGGAATCCCCTTGGACAGGGGGGAGGGGGGAATCCCTTGGACGGGGAGGGGGGGGGGGGGGAGGAGGTGGGGAATCCCCTTGGACAGGGGGGGAGGGGTGGGGAATCCCCTTGGGGAGGGGGAAATCCCCTTAGACAGGGGGGGAGGAAATTCCCTTGGACAGGGGGGAGAATCCCCTTGGACAGGGGGAGGGGGTTATTCCCCTTTGACAGGCATCTTCAGTGAAGGCCGAGGACCTGGGCTCGATCGTGGGCTGTCAAATCACGCAGTGTTCTAACCACTAGGCTATCCTTCCTCTACTGAAAGTGTTTACAGTAACCATTCCTGACAAAAGCTTTTTAAAAAAAATTTTTTAACGAAAGTTTATTTTTAGGAGAGAGAGGGTGAAGTCGAACGAAACGGTATAATGTTTGTTTGTTGTGGTTATTGTTGTTAATAGTGGGTTTAGAAAAAAAAAAAATTGTATGCGTTGTCATTAGTATGCTGCTTTCAGTCGCAGCAGGTTTTTCTGCGTGAATTTTGGGCAGGGGGCAGTGTCAAGAACTTGAACTGAAGTGTAAAAACACTTTAAGGAGCGTAAAAAAAGGAAAACCCAAACCAACCAAAAACAACCCCAGCCCCTCCACCACCACCCTCCCCCCCCCCCCCCCCCCCCCAAAAAAAAAACACCCCAAAAAACAATACAACCAAAAAAAAAACTACAACCAACCAACCAACCAAACCCCCCCCCCCAAAAAAAAAAAAAACCAACAAAAAACCCCACCCAAGAAAAACCCTCATCAAAAACAAAAAACAAAAAAAACACCCCCCACCCAACCCTAATCAAACCTCTGCGTGTTTGGCAGAAAGACAACCAAGCGACTGCCGTACACGGTCAAATGCCAGGAGCCAGTAGTCGCCCCTGAGCCGCCATCCGTACACATGGAGAGCAAGGAGACCTTTTTCCTCAACACCATCCCTCGCCGCCAGGCCACATTCGACGTCCATCAGGACTGGCTATCTGAAGGTCTATGTGCCCAGAGGATGGAGCTACAGAAGAGAAATGGCGTCAACTACAGATACAAGAACTTTGCTTTTGCCTACTGATCTGTCTCCTAGCCTCTCTCTCTCTCTCTCCCGTCTTACAGTTCTAGCAATATTTGCTCATTGGGTATGTGTATAATGATTATGGTTATCGTATGTTATACCTGTCTCCAGGGACTGAGTTGGAAAAAAAACAACCCACCCCAACAAACAAAAAACCCCACTCCTAGGGTATGCTATGCCTGTCTCCAGGGGACTGAGTTGAAATAAAAACAAAACCCCACCAAGAAGATGATAAACCACGCCATTTATAATATATATGAAAACCTTGCTTTTTGAGCTGATTGAACTATCCCCTATGGTTTTGGTTTTTGTCTATAGCGGTATTTACTCATTGGGTATGTATATACAGATTGGAACAGTTATACTGGGGTTTTTTCCCCAGAATGGAGGTACAAGCGGGAACATGGTGTAAACTTATAGAACAACAACAACAACAATTTTTTTTGCTTTTGCTTGCAGAACTGCGCTGTCTCAGAGTGTCTACCTTACATCTATAGCAATATCTTGGGTACTTGGAACCAATTTCAGATTTTACGCTTTTCTCCTGCAAAGGTTGACCCGAGCCTGTCTCATACTGCCTCCTGCTGTTGCTTCAGAATGGCTCTTCCCATTTCTCAACTTATATTCTTTTTATTTTTAACTTGAGGGCTGGATGCAAAACAAAACAAAAGAACTGCACTGTATGCTCAATTATCTTTTCGATTATAAAAAAACAAACAACAACCCAGTTTGGTTTGCTCCTATGTTTTACAGCAGTGACACACGATGGAAGTTTGTATGGAAACATGAGCATGAGCGCTGTGACTGGAGTTATGTACAAATAAGACCCCAGTAAGTAGACAAGAATCACTGTCTGGATAGTAGACAAGAATCACTGTCTGGATAAGCCAGAGTGTGACATTCTAAGGCAAATAAGCCAGTTTGTGACATTCTAAGGCAAATAAGCCAGTTTGTGACATTCTAAGGCAAATAAGCCAGTTTGCGACATTCTAAGGCAAATAAGCCAGTTTGCGACATTCTAAGGCAAATAAGCCAGTTTGTGACATTCTAAGGCAAATAAGCCAGTTTGCGACATTCTAAGGCAAATAAGCCAGTTTGTGACATTCTAAGACAAATAAGAGACAAATAAGCCAGTTTGCGACATTCTAAGGCAAATAAGCCAGTTTGTGACATTCTAAGACAAATAAGAGACAAATAAGCCAGTTTGTGACATTCTAAGGCAAATAAGCCAGTTTGCGACATTCTAGGGCAAATAAGCCAGTTTGTGACATTCTAAGGCAAATAAGCCAGTGTGTGACATTCTGAGGTAAATAACCCAGTGTGTGATATTCTAAGACAAATAAGCCACTGCGTGGCATTCTAGGGCAATTAGGCCAGTTTGTGGTATTCTAAGGCAAGTAGGCCAAAGTGTAGCATTCCAAGGCAAATAAACCAGTGTGTGACACTTTAAGGCAAGCAAGCCAAAGTATGGCATTCTAAGGCAAATAAGCCAGTTTGTGACATTCTGAGGCAAATAAGCCAGTTTGTGACATTCTGAGGCAAATAAGCCAGTTTGTAACATTCTGAGGCAAGTAAGCCCATACGTGACAGTCTAAGGCAGGTAAACCAGTGTGTGACAGTAGTCCAAGTAAAGCCAATGATGCCCTCTGCCATAGGGACTGTCATTCTCGTGTCAGATCGGCCAGCCACACCCGATGCTGTATCACAAGTAACACCTACAGCACATTTCCATAGTCTTCCAAGACTGATGGCTGCCATGAAGTAAAGCCAATGATGTAAAGATCTCAAAGGACTCTGAAAGTTTTCGTGTTAGCAATGTCCTGTGTAAGAGATAACTGTCTCTCACAGATGGTTCTTCAGGAACAGATTTCACAGGCAACATTTTTGTCATGGTGACAGCCGATAAGCAGGAGAGCAGTTCTCTTTGCCAACGGCTGAAAACAGAAAGAAGTCTCCATAAGAGCAACAGCAACGACAGAAACCCTGCAACTCTGGGCATCTGAGCGCTTTGACTTGTTGCTTTACAAGATTCAGCGCTATATAAATTCCATACATTATTATTATTATTATCATGACTGTAGGAAGAGCAGTATGGTGTCCTTGGAGATTTCAAAATCTTCATACATATATTCTGTACTTAGCACAGCTTACTGTACTGTAGCTTTCTGTACTTACACACACAATGCCCTCATGCAGTTCAGGGCAGGCGTTTTAACAGCATAGCAGAGGACGTGTTAGATAATTATCATACATAGAAGATGTTGTCTAGTTTGACGCTTCATCTCATTGTCAAGTTCTTTATAGTCCCACCAGCCACGGAGACCATGTCGGGGCTATCCTATTACTTAAATCAGTTCTAAAATAGACAGCTATTGTGCGAAAACCTCCCTTCACAATCCCCCCCCTATCCCCCCTAGGTGAACTGGGCAGGACTGTACTGAAGCCAAGCACATGAACAGTCATCCATCCACAAAGCTACCATGCTCAACGCTGCTCGGCCTTAACTGGGGCAGAGTGAGAGCCCTGACCACTGCGAGATATCCCGATCCTGTTGAGGATAGCGTCACTTTTGTCTCTGATTGACATGAAGGATGAGACATGAAACCAGGTTCCATCCTTTCTGTTTTTAACTTTAAAAAAAAAAAAGGTGATTATTTATTAAAATGTACCATGATTTGTTTTTGGAGAGCACACCACCTGTTTTCACCTACCTCTATTGCTGTGGATAATGAACGATGTAGGAGGAGGTCCAGTCCTTGTTATGAAGGATGGCCAGGTGGCATCACCTCATCTGGACATTGGCAGCACTATGATGTGATAGTGCAAAACTTGTACACAAAGAAACTGCTGTCCTGTCTCAACAAAAATAGTTTCAAATTTCAAAACGGATTTGTGTGTGTGTGTGTGTTCAGGTTGAGAAGTTACTCATTTCATAGTTTCATCTTTAAACTTTAAAAAACCCCAAAAAACTTAAACATCTTCAGAGAAAAGAAATTAAAAGAAAAGAAAACTGCCACAAGGTTCTTGTGCCTCATCGTAATGTTGCTGATATAGGACGACGACCCAAAAAAGTGCCAGTTAGGCCTTTCTTAGGACACACACGCACACACATTTTTATGCTTTGTTTAGAACAGAGAAACTGTGTCAGTGTTGAGTTATGGAGTTTGTGATCAAAGTTTAATGTTTCTGTGAGATTTATAGGCATATGTGTACATATATTTCATAATCAGTGTTTTCACCATCGTTTTTCATGAGCACTTTTAGGTACTGAGTTCAAATACACCGGGCACTAACATAATACTTTCCATCGAGACTTCTCTGAAACGTGCTTATCTGTTAAACCTATTAGACTCTAGAGTGTAGCTGTTTAAAACCACACATAATCTTTGTCTTGAATGGGCATTTTTGGCCAAGCTACTTATACTTACTCTGCATAATCTGTTATTTATCATAATTATCTACTCATTAACCACGTACCTAATTTGGGAGGATTTAATAATGGGTTGCTCTTCCTGTTTCAGAATTTTTTTTCTTTTTCTTTTTGTGTTGAGTATGCTGTATGTTCTACGGAATTTTTCAGTGCAGGAATCATTCTCCCATTTGCTCGAGTATGTGAAGCCATTTTTGTCACACAGTTCTATGTATCATTTTCGATTGATGTGAACCTCATCAAAATGTCCACTGTCAGGTGTGTTACAAGTGTTCACGTCATGATATATTTCGCTGATACTGCAACTGTTGAAGCTTAATTCTAGCCATGCAGGCTGCAGGCCTCAAATTGAACCTGGTGAACCCCATCCCTTCCCAAGAACCGTGTCACAAACAAATAAATCAAAGGTTGGTGGGGGGGGGGTGGAGGGCGGGATAACCTAGAGGTTGGAGTACCGTGCTTGTGATCTGCCAGATCAAGATTGAACTGCCTACAAAGGCACCCGTTTTAGGGGATTTTTTTTCCCTGGAGTTAGCATCTGTTCCGGCCGACTCAATTCCCCCAAAAGTTCTTCGGATGAGACTCTAAACCCGGGCCATGCATGTCACGCACACAGGACACGTTGCGCATATGAATTAAAATACCATTCAGTCTTTCAGGAGGGTTGGTCATTAGTGCTGGTCAGAACAGATGACATTTTAAAAAGAAAAAGAGGGAAAAAAATGCGTGTACATCAATGTGGTGTTTACAAACCATCCTTAAAAGTTGGAATGTGGTGACCTTTATGGTGGGAAACAAAAAACGGTCGCATATGTAAAATCTCACCATTTTGAACCTCAGACCTTTAACCGAGAAACCAAAAAACCCTTATCCCTAGTCGTAGTGCAGCAACCTTAATGGTAGGCAAATGATCGCTTACACAAAATCTCACCATCGGTGATGAACCTCAGAGCTCTAGCCAAGGAACAAAAATAAAGCAAATCAATAAACAGGGTAACTTTATCAACAGAATCTCACGATCATTATCAGCCTAGTCGTGGTTTCACAAGTTTGTACCACATTAGGAAGTCAACGATCGCTTCCAACCAGGTTGATCGCTCATTCTGCCGAAACATGTTGTTCATTCAAGCCGTTTCACTCAGAAAGCAAAACTTAAAACACTGCTGCTATGTTAACGGCAAGACCAATCAGATACAAGAGTTCTGCTATAGGCCGACTCTACGGCAACAACACTCTTCTTCCCAGGCAACAACCTTTCCTCCCTGTTGTTAGTTAGCAGCTGTGTCAAAGTCAAAAGAGAAGCATATCAATACATGGATGGGTTTTAGTTTGGGGACGATTTCTCACCGGACGCCCTGTGTCTTTTGATTATTGCTCAAGTTTGGCGACAAGAGTCTGGGTGGCATAAGAATCACTGGGCATAGCCCTGTCTGAATAAGGGCAGAAGTTCATCTTTTGCTGCTGCTTTTCTTTTTCTTTTCCATTTTTCAGCTAGAGCTCCATGGCTCCCTACTGGTGAGGTTTTTCGCACATTTGGCTGTTCCCTCTTCACCCCCCCCCCCCCCCCCCCCCCCCTCCACAAATTAAGATAGCTGCATTCCGACTTCGGGGACACAGTTGGGAACTGAACCTACCAGTTTTGTCAAGACAGTCGGGAGGTACCCCCCTGCTCTTTCCGATTTTCAACTGTCGTGGGTTCTTCTGGCCTGCACAAGTCCGTAAGCGCACAGGTCTGACTAAGTTTAGAGTCTCCTCCGAAAGACTTTGACATTCAGTTTGATATCCTGTCAATCTGGGAAGAAATGCAAGGCTGGGAATTGAACCCAGAATCTCGGAGCTTATTTGTTAGACAGGTGAATGTCTAAACCATCCTATCCAGCCCCTTAATCAGAAATCTGTCTTGGTACATAAATACAATAATAACAACAACAAACCATCCTGCCACCTTCCTTGTTTTGGTTATTCTGAATTTTACATTCAACTTCTGTACTCGTTTGTATTGGGAAAAGGATTTTATACTCCCGAGTGACTGTAAAGACTAACAACAATAACTAACATAACTCAATGCATACTGACATGAATGACAGGCAAAGACATTTTTTTTTAAAAAGTCAGATAAAATAAATAGTGAGTTTGCTCAGAGATATACAAAATTCAGAATAAGCAACAAAAATAAACAACAAGAAAAAATAACAATAATGAAAAAAAAAAGATGTCAACAAAAATGTAGCTACAATCTGTGATAAAGTGTGCCAGGTTTTTGTATATTCAAGATTTTGAACTTTTCAAACTATATTGATGTTAAGGGACAAATAAACCAGTAGCTGTTTTATCATTTAAAATGGGTATCACTTGTTTTTTAAAAATGTTTTTGTGATTTACAATATACCTCAGTTGCTGTCTTATCATTAACATCCAACTGGGTGGTTTAATATGTGTCAATGTGGCTTCTAATGATTGAGTTTCCATTTTTTTTAGTATAAAATTTTGACGTGTTATAGAAATTACCTTGATGTGATGTACCATCATTTTGTTACTGCTTATCACGAAATCAAGAGAGAGAGAGAGAGAGAGAGAGAGAGAGAGAGAGAGAGAGAGAGAAATTATTTGAGACTGTGATAAACCTTTTACTCTGTGTGTGTGTGTGTGTGTGCGTTTATGTGTCTTTTCATCCCACCTCTTGTCACTGTGTGTTCACATTTTTTCGTCATCTCCCCCCCCCCCCCTATAACTAACCATCCACCAAATCTGCTTTAGCCATGTATGCTTTGAACACATATCACACGCTAGTGAGTAAAATTAAATCTGATTGCAGTAGTAACTAACCACACCTCCCCAAAGTCGGAATGCGGCTACCTTAAAGGTGAGCAAACGGTCGCAAAATATCGTTCGTGAACCTCAGAGATCTAGCCAGGGAATTGGGGGAGGGAAGGGGGGGGGGGGGGGGATGCAACCCCCCCCCCCAAAAAAAAAAAACCCCAAACAAAAATCCCCACTCAACTAAAGAAATTTGGGGGGCTAATCTTTGCAGTAAGTAAGTTAGGGTGTGCTATTATAATTACACATACATGCACGCATGCGCATACACACACATACAAAACATAACATCAGCACTGTCCCCACTTCCCTGAAAGTTCTTCATATGAGACTCTAAACCAACGCCCCATGTGCGAACACACAGAGAACATCTTGCACACATGTTAAAACCTGTCAGGAGGAGTAGGCCATTTGTGCTGGTGGGAACTAATCACAAAATCTACAATGCACATAGGGACTGGATGTAAAACAGCACATGAGTGCTTATTCCTTTATCCTCCTCAAAATAAAAGAACAAATAAAAAACAACAACCCCATCCTCCCAAATAAAAGAACAAAGGTAACTGCTTCAATCTTTTCTTACGTTTCATTCATCTGATCAGGAAATCTACGCACTTTATATGTAGCAGTAATAATCTGTGTGTACGTTTTCCATCGTCGTGTATAAAACTTACATCCCAGATAATCACTTGTGTCATTGCGTCGCTGCTGGATGTCTGTTTACCCGGTTTGTGTATTAAGACACAAAAAAATTGACAAAGATCTCTTGTGTTGATTTGATTGGTTCTTTCCCTATCAGTATACTTTTGTCATTCTAGGTCTTCTTTTTTGGGGGGTGGGGGGGGTCTGGCAATGGTTTCTTCTTCTGGATTTTAGGCTGCTATTATTTTCTGTGTATCTTTTGAATGTGAATGTAAGATTCTATGTATAACAATTTACATAATATTATATATTTCTTTATAACCCCATATGCTAACAGAAATATTGCTGGTATCTTGGATTCATAATGCATTTCTGATCAATCAGATTTCCACTCTAAGGACGAATGTCTTTGTCTAGACAGATTATAAGCAACACTGTCAAAAAACAACAAAAACAGAGCGAAAAAAGGAAATAGGTGATAAATTCTTCATGATATAAGCAGATTTTTTTAGATGCGAAATCAGTCGGCTTTTTTTTTTTTTTTTTTTGGGGGGGGGGGGGGGGGATTTGTTTTTATTTCCATGTTTGTTTTTGTTTGCTTGTTCATTTTCTTCAGTTGTGCATATTTTATGGTGAAAAAGTTGATCCCAGCTGTACAGATCTATAAATATTAGGTGTTGTTCATTACAAAGTGTAACTAATCATTTGGGGAATATTGGATTAAACTGGTTTCCTAGAATTCAGTTTTTTTTGGAGAGAGAGAGAATGTGTGTGTGTGTGTGTGAGAGAGAGAGAATGAGCGTGTGTGTGTGCGCATGTGAAGGGGGGGATACTTTCCTCTGTGTGTGAGTGTGTGTGTGCGCACATGCGCACTTATTTATATGTGTATATATTTTTTTTTTTCGATACACGCATGACTGCAGGTGGGTGAACATTTACTTCTGATTTAATGACTTCCTATCAGTTACATTTTAAAAGGAAGAAACTTCCACACCAACAAACGCAGGTCAGCCAGCACGCGCTACTAATAAAAGAATCAAAAACAATATTGCCCCTTGAGCATACCGGGGCCCTGTCAACATAAATAGCCTCCCCATCTTCTGGAGATTCTGCGCTCGCAATTCTCTCTGTCCCGCCCCTCTCTTTGTTTCTGCCTTGTACCTTGTCTTCCTGTCAACATCTTCTTCCCTTGTCTATTTTCTGCCTTCTAGGTCCATTCTCCTGCCTTTCTTCCAGTAACAAGAAAACAATCAAACTTTCAGAATAAACAATTCTCTCCCCAGCCAAAGTTGGATGAACTGGGCCCGACTTGTCCAGCACGTAACGGCAGCTCATATGACAGACAACAATAGTTGCTGTCAGGACCAGGATTGCGAGTGCTTAGAAGAAATGGAAAGAATTGGCAAGTCTGCTCGGAAATCAGAAAATCCACTGGAGAGACGCTGTCTGATATACAAGGCCTGCATTAGACCTGTTCTGCTGTATTCTCGTGGGTTTTCACAAAAACCGTCGAATGTTTTTTGAAGAGCTGTGAAAACCGAATGCTACGCTACATGACAAAGATCAAATGGGAAGACAGGATCACGAATAAAGAACTATGGAGAATGTGCAAAGTTGATGATCTGAAGTCTGTAGCTAGTACCAATAGACTGCGCTGGTTTGGGCACGTTCAACGGAAAGCAGACCACCACATCATAAAAAGAGCAATGAACTTCGTAGTGGATGGAAAGAGACCAAAGGGAAGACCTAGCAAAACCTGGGCTGCCTGTATTGCAGATGATCTTAGAGAAAGGGGCATAAATAAGGAGGAAGCTCAAAACAGAGAGAGATGGAGAAGTCTCATCAATGTCAAACCTCCCCTGGGAGAAACATGACAAAAAAGGAAGAAGAAGAATAATTGCTGTCTGAGCATTGACGACGAAGAAGAAAAATAGGGATTTTCGGCTTTTTTCAGAAATATTACTGTAGACATTAATTACCATTCCTCTCCAATGCATATCTCTCTCTCCTCCCTTCTCTCTCTCTCTCACACACACACATGGATTCCACCTTGGGGGGGGGGGGGGAGAAACCAAACTTCCAAAGCAAACAAACAAAAACCAAAAAATAATCCACAACACACAAAAGCAATGAAGCAGAAAGAAAGAAAGCTCTAAAATATTCCACATTGACAACTTCTCTTCTTGTCAGTTCATAGGACAATGCCTGCAGTCAACTCTTGCTTGGGATGCCTGGAATCAATGTCAACATTCACTAACAGAAACTATTAATTGAAAAAAAACAAACCAACAACAACCAACAGCCCCCCCCCCCCCCCCCCCCCCCCCCCCCCCCACCCCTTTACAATATAAAAACTACCTTGAAAATTGACCGATATGACCCTCAAAACAACAGCTGTATCAGCCTGTGAAATTCTCCCATCTGAATTCTGCAAAACAAACCTGAAATAATGTTACGAGTACATATGGGAGTGGGGGGTTGGAGGAGAAGGGAGGAGATAGCCTAGCGGTCAGAGTTGAGCTCATATTCTGAGAGTGTTGACACCTATTTCAGGGGAATTTTTAATCGCCTTGGGCGTTAAGAGACCTGAAATAATGTTACGAGTACATATGGTGGGAGGGGGGGGGGGGTGAGGGGGGGGGGGGGGGGAGGGGGGGGGGGGGGGGGGGGGAGGAGATAGCCTAGCGGTCAGAGAATTGAGCTCATGACCTGACAGTGTTAACACCTATTTCAGGGGAATTTTTATCCCCTTGGGAATTAACATCAGTACCAACTCCCAATTTCTTGAAAGTCTTTCAGACAAGACTATAAACTGAGGTCCCATATACCAATGCACACAGAACAACTTGCGCCTGTGTTGAAAATCTGCCATTCGTAAGAGTAGGCCACTGTGTGATGGTAGGAATGGATAACAATTATAAAAAAAAAATGCCTGCACACCCGTGTTGTGTTTGTCAATCATCTTAAGTTGGAATGTCCCTTTCTTAATTAATGATTAGGAAACAGTCACATACGCAAAATCTCACCATTGGTCAACCTCAAACCTCTAGCCAAGGAACAACAACAACAACAACAACAAAACCTTGTATGTATTGCTAAATATTATACTGCCAGCATATCTTCTTTCAGATACATGTGCATAAAAAACAACAACAACAAAATAATAATAAACAAGCATTTGGGCTAAAAAATATATGCTGCAACTTCCTTTTTTTTTGGGGGGGGGGGGAGGGTGGGGGGTGGGGGGTGCAGCTTCCAATTACATTGTGAATGATTTATGCTGTTGTCATTCCTGAGCCTGTTTGTCTATTGGATTGCATGCTTTAACTCTATAAAAAAAACAACCACAAAAAAACCCCTGTTCTTTTCGCTAAATTCCTAAAAAAAAAAATTCTTTAACTCATTCTTTACTGCCCAGTTGGAAACTTCGTTATACTCTCTATACTGGTTGATTTGTATTGGTCATAAGAAAAAAATACTGACCCCCCCCCCACTCCAAACTACATGCATAGGCAGCTTTTAATTTTGTGGTGAGATGCAGTATGGAACAGTCTAACAAAAGGCAAAGTTTCAAGGTAATCACTTAATAATTTTCTGATTTATGAATTTCTTTTTTTTTTTTTAAAGGGGGGGTGGGGAGGTTAGGGTTTTTTGCCCCCCCCTCCCCTCCCCCCCAAAAAAGGGGAATTTTATACTCAAAGAATAATTAAAAAGAAAATCCACCCCCCCCCCCAAAAAAAAAAAAAAAGAAAAGAGAAGGTTTGTAGCTAAAAACACTTCTAGAAGTCTCAGGACTGAGTGGGTAAATATAAACTACACAGTGGATTTTGATTATAGAATCAATTTCATTGTCCGAGTCTATGGCCCAGGCCAAAAGCTGTGTCAGTTATTTTTGATGTCAGCTAATTGCCAAGGCCTACATTAAAACGTTGTTATGTTGTAAAATGTTGTGTTGAGATTGCCTTCAGCCATGACAAGCTCTTAACATAACAACCCGCACTCTCCTTTGTTAAAGGAGAGAAAAAAAATCCTCTGAAGTCGGAGTATGGCTGTCTATATGGCGAGGTGCTTGAAAAAGAGTCATACAAGCAAACTTCTCATCCAGTGTGTATTTCCTATCTCACAGAGATTCATTCCCAGGTGGGATGGATGAGTGAGTCAGAGTGCATGTTCTGGGTGACCCCCAGGGTGTAAAGCTGGGGAACGCACAACACAACAACATTGTCAGAGTCTCAAAATATACCCCCTCCCTTTACTTGCACAAATGCGCCACTGCCTCCACTTTGCCACGTGTGTTCGCAAGCATGTCTCAGTCGCACGCACACTCGCTCAGCTCTTCAAACTAAGACACGGGCAGACAGCCTAAAAGTAAGCGTAAGAGTAGGCCATTGTGCGCGGGTGGGAACAGATGACATCATTTACAAAACCGCACACACACGGGGACTGGATGTAAAAAAGCACATGAGTGCTTATTCCATTATCCTCGATATAAAAGAATAAATACATAAAAAAATGATACACATGTACTCTAGGATGTACTGTAGTTCAACTGAGCTGTACTAGTTAGTTTTGCACACGACCATGTCCCCTTTGTGCAGGGAATTTTTGAAATATCTGACGCCCTATAGCGTACCTTTGTATCGTAAGTTTGTAGCAAGAGGTACTCTACAGCGTTCCTTTGAAAGAGTCAATGTCACTCTTGATGTTGTTGCTGGTACGATGAAAAGAAAAAGAGGGGGGAGCATTACGTAAAAGCGATTGTTTTCCTTGAAGCGAAGAGGGAATCTCCCCTTCCGAAAACTTTTAATCTCATTTTATTTAAAGGGCTGATTCCATATCAATACAAACACTCTGTATAATCTTTGTGAAGAAAACTCTGTTTAAAAAAACCCCTCTCAAAACCGCCAGAGCTAATTGTTGGAGACACAAATTCTGTGCTAGGAATTCCCTCTTTTCAAACCCTCTCTTTGTTTCTCCCTTGCTCCTTTTTTCTTTTTTGCCACCTCTTTCTTGTCTACTTTCTGCTTTCTTGGTCCATTCTCCTGCCTTTTTTTCCTGAAAGACTTAAAAAAGATATCAATTCTCTCCCATGCTGAAGTCAGATGTGCTGGGCCTAACTTGTCAGGCGCTTAATGACAGCGCAAGGCATTTTCGCTCATATGTCAGACAACAGCGGGTGCTGTCCAAGCGTTGGACGAAGAAAGAAGAAGAAGAAGAAGAAGACGAAGAAGATGGTAAATAAACTTCCAAAAACAACATGCAGTTACTGCACATTAAAGAACCCGTGGTATCAAAAGACTTGTCACTGGGGAAACTCTGCAGAAGAACTCACTCTCACAGGGAACATTTTTTATTATTTTAAAGGCAGATAAAACGCATGGCCTAAAAACTCTGGCACCAGTTCAAGGAAGTGCAGCTACTAATTGGGAAATGCAAGCACAATGTAACTCAGAAAGAAGATAATAAAAGACCATTCACATTTCACAACAGCCACAGCAGCATGTAACACACCAACCAACAGCAGTCGTTATTTTCACTGATTAAAATTCAAGACGAATCAAAGTTTGCAGACTTTTTAAAAATATTTTTTAATAGAAGCAGGCAATCTCGAATACGCTGCCATTAAAACTTGCAAGACAAACAGCGCACATGATCTGAATGGTTTGATGAAAAAAAGCAAATGCACTGCTTATTCAATGTACCATCTGAACATAAAAGTTTGACTTTGACTTTGACTTTGAATGTACTGACACATAAAACTGGTGCGGGTTTCTTTTTCTTTTCTGAGCTTCGCGTTTTTCGCTCATACAACAGACAACTGTTGCTGTGTGAGCGTTTGATGAAGAAGAGTATCGTCTCTTTACACTGGCACTTTTTTTTCTCTACTTAACTGTGCTTACTTCTGAGGCTCTCTTTTACTCATCTGTGTTCCAGTCTCTAAAATACACCAGCAGCCAAGGCGCAAGAGGCTAACATGTTGGGGGTTCCTGGTTGGGAGAGTTGCGGGTTCAAATCCCCTGAGAGCCAAAGGGCTATTTCAGGGATTCCAGCTGGCTCCTGCCCAGAGTGAGTCTGCTGGGGATTCATTGAGAAGAATGGGACCACACAGTTGAGCTTCATCCACTCTACACAATGTTGACAGTGTTGCTCAAATTACCTGACCAACACTGCAGGTGTCTGTACCTGGCCCGGTTGATGCCGGGATGGATTATGATAGTAAGCGTAGAGTACAGCCCTGAGGAGCAGTCTCACCAGCTGACGCACTTCCACAGCATCGTCCCCACATCAGCATCACTACCACTGACCATCGCTCAATAAAAGAAACTGTATCTGAGTCTGTGGTCCCTGTCACAACGGTCTCATGGTGACGTTATCTTCGATTCCCCATACACTTTTGTGTGGACTGGTTCATAGGAGAAGGTCACTGAAGGGACCCTGAGGTGGCTGCCACACCGTGTGGGAAATTCACTCAGCCTGGCTCCTTCGCAACTAAGATATTACTGTCAATAGTAGAGAGTTTAGTAGGTGGTAGTCCTGTGTATACTAGTTCAGAACAGGCACCACTGAACACCACCCAACTGACCCCCCCCCCCCCCCCCCCCCCCCCCCCCCCCCCACCCCTACCCCCCCCCCCCCCCCCCACCCCTACCCCCCCCTGTCCCCCAACACTTCTTTTTCTTTGCAGAAAATACAGGCATTAAAAAAAAAAAAAAGTTAAACACATCAAAACCAACAAAGACTAAATTTTTGCTCTTGAAAAAATGAAGTGAAAGCAAGAGCTAAATGCTCTACTGCAGACCAATGGAGTTATACCCTGAAAAAGGTATGAAGAAACCAGCAAAGTTGATTTCATGGGAACTGAATTTTTTTTATAAAAACCCAACCGTTTTATTTTTTATGACAATCAACTTTTTGAAAATAGTAGTCAGCGTAAGTGTCTCATCCGAGTCTATAAAATGTCTCTCGGATATATATACATATACCAGAGTGTATACACACACAACACACACACACACGCACAAACCCCAGACAATTTCGAAAGAAAAAAAACACCATCAAATGCTTCCCCGCATATTATAAATGTATACAAAATACACACACCACACACATTCTCTCCTGTCCTCTCCCCCCCCCCCCCCCCCCCCCCCCCCCCCCCCCCCCCCCCCCCCCCCCCCCCCCCCACCCCCACCTCTCCCATACACACAACAGGCGCACGCATTCAGAAAAAGTCGGCCGCGTTCTGTCGGCGAGGCAACTTCAGGAGATTGTCTGTTAGGGAAGGCTTGGGCTGCTTGGCAGCCCGGGGCGACTGCCGAACGGGAGACGGGCCACTGGCCAGGCCACTGGAGCGAGACCGGGCCGACAACCCAGGGGAAAGGGTGGACAAGTGGACCGGCGTTTTGTCCCCAGGGGTCCGTGCCGGCGAGGGCGAGTAACTGGCCCGCAGTGCCGAGTCCTCCGTGTGGGTTCGGACACCAAGGCGTTTGCTGGCCAGGCGCTGAGCGGCCGGGGACATGCTGTTGAGTCGTTCCAAGGGGCTCATGCCGGGCGCGGGTCTGCAGCACACACTCCCTCACATATAACACAACACAGTCGTCACAGAACTCGCTCACTGACCAACTTCTGCGTAGTGCGCGACCGTTTACTCACCGGTGCGGCAGCCATATTCCGACTTCCTGGATGACGTCTGAACATGTGAGCATGTAGGGGTTGGTTGTTTTTTGGGTTTAAAAATTTTTTTTAAAAATTTTTTTTTTTCAAACAGATTTATTTTGTCATCTGTTCCTCCTTGGTCTAAGCCAAAAGCTGGGTCAGTTATTAATGCCAGTTAATTGCCAAGACATACACTGAAATGCTGCTATGTTGTAAAATGTGTTGAGACTGGCTAGGGCGACAAGCTCTTAACCTCTTAACTGCCCAGTGCAAGTGCACCCTATATGCCGGGGAATATAATTCTTATGTACCACTGCTATGTTCATATCCCTCTTACTCAGAAACTACTACATGAATATTCCTGATAGTCTGCCCAGTGACAGTATATATATTGTAGATGACTTCGAGGCAAACTCAAATTAGTTAGCGTGATATTTAACTGCAAAAATATATTTAAAATGTAAAAAAATTGACCAAAAATACGATTTCTTTATCACCACTGTCATTCTGAGTACCCCCGATCTCAATAACGTCAAACATAAGTCTAGGCCAAATCTCATTCTTTTTTTTTTAATGCACGATCAGCTGAATCATACACCATCGTTTTCATCACTGTTAGGTAAATCTACAGTTTTATTTGCCACTTTTACAGCTGTGTAAAGTTATTTATGCCTTCAACAAGAAGTGTCAGCTATTTTGAACACAAACTTCCCAAGCAGTCATGCAAAAAACCACAAAATACGAGCTAAAAAACGATTGTTTTTGCTACGGTTTTTACAGCTGGATGTTGCCAAGCAACAGGAGAGTGACCTCCATTAATTTTGGAGTTCTTTCCCTTTAACTGTAGTCAAGGAAGCAGGCTTGTTTACTTCGGTTTGACACCCCGGAAATTTTCCGGGTTGTTGGCGTATAGGGTGCACGTTTAGCCCCAGAAAATTTCCGGGGTAAGGCAGTCTAGTGGTTAACATAGCAATCTGCACCGTCCTTTAAAGGAGAAAAAATCCTTTGAAGTCAGAGTATGGCTGCCTATACGGTGAGGTACTTGAAAAGAGTCACACACGCAAACTTCTCATCTGGTGTACTTCCTATCTAATAATAATAATAATAATATATGGAATTTATATAGCACTGAATCTTGTACAAAACAAACAAATCGAAGCGCTTGCACTCAATCATTTATAGGCATGCAACTCTCCTTAAACATAATGAACAACAGATTTCAAATCCATGCACGCGCACGTATGCACGCACGCACGCGCACACACACACACACACTCGGAACAACACTTAGAAGGTGAAAGATGCTGTTGAAAATTAGGGACAGATATGTGGGGGGAAAGTCTCAGGTAGGAAATAAGTGAGTTTTGAGGCTGGATTTGAAGGTATCAAGTGAAGGCTTTTGGCGAAGTGAAAGAGGGAGGTCATTCCAGGTGGATGGACCAGAAAACAGAGAAGGAGCGACGGCCAACAGTGGTTTGTTTGAATCTGGGTGTTCGAAAGCACAAAGTATCTGCGGCTGAACGAAGGGAACGGGATGGAGTGTACAGGTGAAGACAGTTACAGAGATAAGAGGGTACAGATTTGTGGAGACATTTGAAATAGAGGGTATTGATTTTATACTCCAGTCTTTGTGAGACAGGCAGCCAGTGAAGAGATCGCAGAAGAGGAGTGATGTGTTCAGATTTTTTCTTTCTTAGGACCATTCGAGCTGCAGAGTTTTGTATGCGTTGAAGAGAGTGGATAGATGATGCTGGTAAGTAAAGTAAGAAAAAAGAGAATTACAGTGGTCTAAACGTGAAAGAATGAGAGATGTGACAAGCTTGGAAGTTGCATCAGTGCACAGATACTTGCGAATCGCGCTTATGCGCCATAATTGATAGTAGCAAGACTGGCAGGTCTGGGTGATGAATTTTTTCATAGAGGATGTGTTGTCAAGAACTACTCCTAAATACTTCACAGAGTTGGACAAAGGAACTGACGTATTGCCGAATTCTATTGAAGTTTTTGTGATAGAGGAAAGTTTATGTTGGGTCCCTATGAGCATGGCTTCGGTTTTATCGGCATTAAGTTGTAACTTGTTCTGAGTCATCCAGTTTTTAATGTATTGAAGGCAGTAGGACATATTTGTCAGGAGGGAAGGGCAAGTTTTAAAACAGTATCACACACAAAACTGAGTACTTGGCTAGAAATGATAAATCAATATAGGGGTTTGGGTTTTTATTTTGTGAGAGGGGGAGCAAGTAGGGGAAGTAAAGAGAACGGGCCCGGGAAACTGATCCCTGGGGGAACCCCACTTTCCCTTTTTGACGGGTTTTTTTGATTGAATTTTTTTTTACAAAAAAACTTTCTGGCCCCCGTTTGTAAATTATAAAAGAAAACCGGGTGAGAGCTGTCCCGTTAATCCCAAAATTTTTTTTGGAGGGAGAAAGAAAAAAAATTGAGTGATCTAGGTATAAAAGGGGCTGCGTAACAAGAAAGTGAGGAGGGTTTTTTTTCCCTGCTTTTCAGAAGCAAGTAAAGTGTATCTAAAGTGGGGGCTAGGGGGTTTCCCGGTGCTTTGGTTTTGGGGCGATAGGAGATTGAAAAGGGGGAAAGGGGGATAGGGGAAATTTGGAAAGGGGGACTGTTGAGCTTTTTAAAAACTTTTTTTCCCTTGTATTTTTAAAACCCAAAGGAAAGTTTGAGAACGGCCCTAAAAATTTTTTCAGATTTTTGGGGAAACGAGGTCATGCTTTTTCAGTAGGGTTTTGGGGACTTTTGCTGTTTTAAGACTGGGGGGAAAATTTTCCTAAACCCAAAGATGATTTTAAACATTTTAGTGATAAAAGGTACAAGTTTTTGGAAAGGCTTGGAAAAAACAGGAGCATTTAGGGTTCAAGGTCGCATGATTTTTACCCAAAATAAATTTGGGCGGGGTTTTCTTTTTCACTTGTGGGAGGGAAGGGAAAAGAGAGGAGTGCCAGGGGACCTGGGGACCCGGAGGTAAAGGTAAAATTTGAGCCCGGTTCCAGTCTGGACGTATTTTTTGAATTTGAAAAGAAGGAAGAAAAAGAGGGGAGGAATTTTCAGACAGGCTTGGGTGGTGGCAGGGGAGTTTTTTTTTGCAGTTCCAAGGAGATTTGGGTGGGGGAAAAATAGAGATTTTATGGATGTAGCACGAAACCTTGGGAAAGTAGATCTGTTTTTGCTAAAAGGGTTTAAAGAGTTTGACTTGGTTTATTTTTTTTTTTAAAAAGGGCGTTTTTGATTTCATTTTTTTACTTCCCCCCACTGCCGTTCCATTTGCCGCGTTTGAAATTCGCTATCAAGATGTTTTGGGTTTTAACCATTGGCGCACGGGGGCCCCTGTCGGGGAGGAATTGTCAGTAAGGGCAAGTCATCAAGCTTTGGGCGGAGAATAGTGTTATAGTGATCAGAGGGGTTTCATGTGGCAGAGGTTTGTGAAAAACGTTCAGAAGTTTGGGTGAAGAAAAGGGCCCTTTAAAAGATGCAACGAGTAACATATTTCTTTTTTTGGGAAAGGGTTTTTTGGGTGTTGAGATGGAAAAAAAAATTGGGGGAATGATCAGGGTTTCAGTTTTCGGTGACGAAAAAAGATGTGACAAGAAAATAACCTTAGTAATCACCATCTAAAAAATGACCATATCTGTTCGTTTGGGTTCGTTTTAAAAGTTTAGAAGAGAAAGGTTGGACACAGAAAGAGAAAGACGGGTTTTACATCTAGAAACTGGGTTTTCGAAATGGGGTTGAAATCACCAAGAATTATTAAATTTTTGTGGGGGAGAGGCCCGTAGGGGCAAGGAGGGACTGGAATTCTTTTTTTAAAAAAAGAAGATGTTAGGTTTTTTTTTACGGGTTGGGGGGTGGACGGTAAAGGCCCGCAAATATAATAAGTCCAGGTTTGGTTGGTTTTATTTCGCAAACTCAAAAGATTCATTTTGAGAATTGAAAAATTTTTTGAATGAAAGAAAGAGAGGTTTCCAAAAAGGCTTTGAGAATAAAGGCAATCCCCCCTCCTCAAAGAGTCGGGGGAAAGAAATGGTTTTATATCCAGGAGGAGTCAGCTGTTTTATGTTTGGCTCATGGCCATGTGGTTTAAGCCAAGTTTCGGTGAGGAAGGTTAAGTCAATGTTTTTTTCAGAGATGAAATCAGAAATGTAGTCAGCTTTTCCATTTGGACAGACAGACTGCACATTGAACAAACAAACTTGAAGGAGATCTGAAGGAGGTGGAGAGGTTGAAGATGAAAGTGGTGAGTTTGGACAAGCATCAGAGGAAGAGGCGAAGGCGATGGTGGAGATGTGGCTAGCGGAAGAACAGACAAGAGTTTTGATGGTGAATCAGGAGTAAAAGATGGTGAAAGAACTGTGCTAATCAGGGGATTCGGTGTTTGAAATACATCATGATATACATCATCATCATCAGAACAAAAAACATTATCAGAGTCACAAACAACAGAACAATCAAAAGCTGAAGAGGCAAGTGGAAGGCAGCATGGGGAAGAAGCGTTGTCAGGGGTAACAGAAGTGACGTCAGAGGTGAGGGGGGAGACACGGGAGAGGGAAGCCCACCACTGGCGATGACGTCGGCCTGTCCGTGTTCCCCGTCTGGTTTTGCGGCGATGAATGCCTAAGTTTGTTATACGCTGCTTAATCTCAGGAGCAAGCGTGTACTGTTTTTGACAAATCACAGCGATCTCACAGCGATTCCCAGGTGGGACGAGTGAGAGTGCATGTTCTGGGTGACCCCCAGGGTGTAAAGCTGGGGAAAGCACAACAACAACATCTGTTCCAACTGGCTGGGAATGGCCTATTCTCCCAAAAGACGGAACAGGTTTTATTGTTTGCCCACAAGATGTTCTGTGTGCGTTTTGTACACAGGACCTTGGTTTATAATCCCGTACACAAGACTTTCAGGGGAGTTATTCTTTTCTTTTCCTCCATTCTTTTATTTCGAGGATAATGGAATAAGCACTCTTGTGCTTTTATACATCCAGTCCCCCAGGTGTATGCAGTTTTGTAAAATTTGTCATCCATTCCCACCAGCACACAATGGCCTACTCTTCCGAAAAGCAGAACGGGTTTTAACATGCGCAAGATGTTCTGCGTGCATTTGCACACGGGACCTCGGTTTACAGTCTCCTCCAAAGGACTTTTGGGGAGGAGTTGAGTCTGCGCTGATGTCAACTCCAAAGGAAAAATCCTCTTGACTGAGATACGAACCCTGGGTCAGCAGGTCATAAGTGCATTGCGCATCACTCTGACCACCGGGCTATCCCGGACTACTGAGGTTGTTAGTGAAGGTAACTCCGGGAGAGTAGGGGGGAGGATCCCCTTGAACAGGCGGCATAGACACCTCTGTGGTGGCTCTCACCTGCGCCGATAATTCGTGAGTTCAACGCTCTAACCACTAGGGCTATCCCACCTCCCCTTCAGAACAATACGTGAACCTGGGTGTACAGCTGCTCATATATCACAGCTGTCAGTTTCCCCCTACTTTCAGCTGCCCTCAGCAGCTTCCATCCCATCCCAGCCCAGCTGGGGCTAATTATTACAGCAGGAACTGACCACACATGGACTACTAGGTTAATGGAAGTGGCGTGCTAAATTTAGCACTCTTGACTGAGTGAGGTTGGATTTGCACACTGTCATTTGGTTTTTTTTTAATGGGTAAATGATACATTACCATATGCACAAGCCAAATATTGAGAAGGGATACCCATATACAGGAAAGGGGGAGATGGAAGCATTGCCCAGTGGTTAGAGCATTGCCCAGTGGTTAGAGCATTGCGCTCGTGATCTGGAGACCCTGGTACCACTGCTGAGGCACCCGTTTCAGGGGGAAAAAAATCGACTCCACTCCCCTGAAAGTCTTTCAGATGAGACTATAAGCATAAACCAAGGTCCCCATGTGCGAAGCACGCAGAACATCTTACGCACTCACTAAACTGTGTTCTGCCTTTCAGAAGAGTAGGCCACATCATGCCGGATAGAATGACCAATTTTAAAAAAAAAATACTATCCCTATGTTAAGGGAGAGAATCCCTCTTTCCCAGTACATGTGCACTTTTGTGTGCTTCTGTAACCCAGTAGTGGGTGATACAGAGGGAAGGATTAGTAGATGGTTGGTTATCCTGTAGCGGGTTACCCGTAGGGAAAAGGGTAAAAAAAAAAAAAAAAACCACCACCACACGTACACACTAACATTCTTAGACACGGTCCCTGATGTTGAAATGTCACTACCTCAAAGCTACGTTCACAATGCCACTCACAACTGTAGAACAAGCTTGAAACAGCGCACACGCATTAGAGAAGGCGTTCATACTTATCCGCATGCTCCCTGTCTATTAGAAAGAAAGGGTAGGCTGGTCAGCCTGCTTCGTTTTCAATCAACACAAGCTGCTTTGACCGTCAGCGCATAAACATAGAAGCGTTGCAGTATGACAGCCTGGAAGACTTCTTCTAGTGATGAAAAGAGGGGACCCTTCCACTCAACTTTTTTTCTTTTCTTTTCTTCTGACCATGTGTGCATGGGGCTGGAAGTGGAGCAAGAACATACGGCTTTTTTCGCGCGTGGGTTCGGACATGCATGCCTCTGGCAGTATGAACACCTTCAGCAGGGCAAGTGAAAAATAAAGAGGGGTTAGGCGTGTCCACATGTTTCTTTGCCTGTCCATGCAGTAGCCGTGAGTGGCACAATGCATGTACCCTAATGGTTGGCAACACTAGTCACATATGACGCTCTACCACATAATGCGTCGCATTGCTCCTGGGGTCAAGTTTCAGTTCTTAATACGTTATTGATCTGCGAGAGATAAGCCATTCAATACAGAAAACAGATTGTAAATCGGACATTTCTATGAAAAGTTATTACAAAGTGAAATGATAGACTGAAAAAGGGACAAAATGAGAAGTTGACGAGTTTTGCATCGTAATAAATGGTCAGAATGAGGGCTTGGATGTTTTTAAATGCATTTTTTAAGCAAACGGAAACAAAATTATTTTTATTTATTTATTTATTTATTCTTTTATATCGAGGATAATGGAATAAGCACTTATGTGCTTTTTTACATCCAGTCCCCGTATGTGTGCGGATTTGTGAATTCTGTCATCTGTTCCCACCGGCACACAATGGCCTACTCTTACGAAAAGCGGAACAGGATTTAACATGTGCGCAAGATGTTCTGCGTGCATTCGCACACGGGGCCTCGGTTTATAGTCTCATCTGAAGGATGCCTTGATACTTCAGTATAAGGCAGAAAAATCTCAAAATTGACAACCTGACCCCCACCTGCCTAAAATGGCCTTTAGTGGAAAAGTGGGTCAGGTGCAAAGTGACTCATTTCATGGTGGAGCGTCACATTTGCAAAAATCTCACCACTGGTGAATCTTGAGAGCTCTAGCCAAGGAACAATAAAGAAACTTTTTTTTTTTTTAATCACATACATCGGTAAATATGGCACGATGAGTAAGGAAAAATCACTATCTATATTACAAAAATTTCTCTCTTTTTTTTTTGGACAAAACAAACAAGCAAGGCTAGAAAGGTCATAAAAGAAGGTATCTGTAATTATAATATAAAGGTACGAAGGAGGGTGGCAGGATGGTTAAGACGTTCACCTGCCAACAAGTAAACCTCGCCCTTTCTTCCCAGTTTGACAAGAAAATCCAACTGATTGTCAAAGTCTTTCAGATGAGAGACACTAAACTGAGGTCCTGAGTTCAAAGACACAGAGAAGATCTTGTGTACATGTAAATAAACCTGTTCACACACACGCACAACAACACACACAAACACACACACACTCTAGCACACACACACACTAGCACACACATATATCACTCACGATGCCAGTCTCCGTGTCACTTGTTTTAAGGCAGCTTCTTTCTTTGCTCTGTGTGCTTTGCTGGCTTTTTCAGCCAGTGCATGAGCCAGCCTGTCTCTCTTGGGGAGGTCAGGAATCTGAAAAATTAAAAGAAATGTTGAAGTTTGTGCACAAACTCTACCAACACTAACGTGACTGAATCTATCTCTAGACAAATAACGACAATAATGATGATGATGATAATAATGATATATGCAATTTTTGGCCCAGGCCAAAAGTTGTGTCAGGTTAACGATGTCAGCTAATTGCCAAGGCCTACATTAAAATGTTGTTATGTTTAAAATGTTGTGTTGAGATTGCCTTCAGCCATGACAAGCTCTTAACATAACAACCTGCACTCTCCTTTATAGGAGAAAAAATCCTCTGAAGTCGGAGTATGGCTGCCTATGTGGCGAGGTACTTGAAGAGTCATACACGCAAACTTCTCATCCGGTTACAACTTCCTATCTCACAGTGATTCCCAGGTGGTATGAGTGAGTCAGAGTGCATGTTCTGGGTGACCCCCAGGGTGTAAAGCTGGGGAACGCACAACAACAACATATATGCAATTTGTATAGTACTGAATCTTGTAAAGCAAACAAATTAATGCGCTTGCATTCATGACAATCACACGCATGCAACCGTTCACAAAAGATATAAAAGATTTTGGATTTACACACACACACACCTCGTTGTACTTGTCTATTAATGCACTGTAGAATTTTCTTTTCTTTTCTTTTTTTTAAATGACTACTTGTATACAAACTCATCTGACAAGAACGAAAACTGTCTAATAAACCAGACACAGTTTTATGAAAAGCAGATGCTCGATTTGACCTCAGTCATTATACATTGAGCAATGCTCAGTAGTACCTCTGATGGAAGGTACTGGTCAAATATGCATCAATAACCCTTTTGCTGCATATGTACATCATGTGTATCATATGGCTAAAATACAAAAAAAAGAATAAGACTGATTTTTACACACAGTAGTTTCCTTAGGGGACGAGATAGCTCAGTGGTCGGAGCACTCGCTTTCCCCCAGCCAAGTTAAGCAGCGTCGAGCATGGTTACCAGTTGGATGGGTGACCGTTTGCGCGCCTTGGCTTCAGTACAGTCCCCCCAGCTGTAAATGGGTGCCTGCCCTCTTTAGGGTCAGGGAAGGTAAAGCAGCGAGGGAGAGGAGATGGGCACCGCCCTCAATATGCTGGCCCTAGAGAAGTGAGGTCTCTGACGCCTCGCTCCCCCTACGACCTTATAGGTTATGGGACACCTTTACCTTTACCTTTTTAGTTTCCTTATCCTCAAGAAACAGTTTTGAAGTTAAAAAAAAACACCTGTTAAATTCACTGGGAAAAAAAATCTATGAACTTCTTTTGTACTGGCATCCTTTAAAAAAAGAACAAAAAACAAACCCAACAAACTGCATTGTCAGAAATGTATTCAACTTCTATATCACCACGTAACTGATCGGTAATAATCTAAAGGGGAAACAACTCCAGCTGATCTAACAACACGAGTTGTTTCCCTTCGACTGACTGCCTTTTAGCTCGCTTTTTTTTTCTTTCTTTTTTTAATTTTTAAATCTGAAAGGCGCTGTCACTAGAGCTGCCACACTTCATTTTGTAACTGCAAGACTGCCACAGCCCTATCTACAGCACAACTCTAATGAGTTAATGCACCAAATGCTGCTGCTAACGAGATTCGAACCCACCACTTCATGGACCCACAGGACTGAAGGCAAGTCTTGGTTAACCACACAGCTTTAGCATCCATCATGCTGTTTTCAAATGACGAGCCTAATCATCACAAAGGCCTTGAAAGATATGTATTATAACACAATATATATATATATATATTATAACACAGAGAGACATAATAAAACACCGTTCACCTGGACCAAAATCAGAATTGCTTCCATCTTCTTCACTAAGTTCAATGTTTTGTAAATCAAACTTTCTTCACACAGAGCATTTTGCCCACACATTAAAAACCCGTTCCACTTTTTGGGAGAGCAGACCATTTTGTGCCGGTAGGAACGGATGACAAAAAAAAAAAAAAAAAAACCGGCATGCATGCACAGGTGTTGTGTTTAGACACCATTCCCGAAGTCAGAATGTGGCTGCATAAATGGTGAGGGAAAAAAATCACATACACAAAAATCTCTCACACACACACTCTACACAAATCACTAAAATATCTAAAGATCACATCGCAGCTAAATCAGAAAACAATGACACACAGTTTTGATTATCCAGAAACCACATAAAAAATAATAAAAAAAATTGTGTTAAAATCAGATTTCCACTTTATCAGCACACGTTTCTTTGCGTAAGCACATGCCTTTAAAAATTCAAAATCATACACCCATTCTGATTCCACCCCCCACCCCCCCTCCTCGTCCCTAGGCTAGAGCTTTGAGGTTCTTCAATGAGAAGAACACACACGAACATCTGGACTGGCCAAGACTGTCCTACAGGGAACGGTACAAGGAGGGAGACGAAGAAGAGGCAGACAACAGAGAAAACGATGGGAAGGCAACAACATCAGAGAAGTGGACTGGCCTTGAGTGGAATGATTTGCTACAGAAAGCAGAAGATCGCAGGGAGGAATGGAGGTAGCTGGTTGCAACATCTTCGTTGGTGCCCCCCATGGTCCAAAGCACTGTGAGGTGAGGTGAATAAGCAGATTTCTGTGTGTACATGTGATCGTATTTTTGGGACCCACCACTTAAAAGTTCGTGGGAATCCCCACTGATGCAACTCACCTTGAAAACTGGCCCTGGCGTGTGAACAGGCAGCGTTTCGGTACCTTCCAGTCTAAGAGGCGTCCCTTCGATTTCACCCCAAGTCATAAGAGGGGACTCCTCTACCCCAGGGGCTGGGGAGGGGGTCCCCATCAACTTGAACCCGTTGACCTGCGGGGTCTGAGCGGCCAGCAACTCGCGCCCATCATGGCCGATCTTCCCTTGGTTGACCATGGCTTTGTGCAACGCCGCCTTCTGAAGGAGCTCCTTGCCGCCTGACTTGCCAAAGGGATTCTGGACGAAGCGGGTGTTGTGATGGATCACCTGCCGTGTTTTGTGTTTCCGCATCTCTATCAGTTCCTTGGCCGTGTACTCCACGCCTGGGGCAGTCAGACAAGCAACACCGTCAGCATCTTTGGTTTTCATGTTTTGTTGTTTTTATCATTATTCGCCCCCCCCCCCCCCCCCCCCCCAGCCCCCCCCCTCACCCTTCCAATCCAATCATTTTATTTACAGCCCCACTGACCGTAGAACCCCTCTCACTCCCTCCCTCAAAAACAAAACAAACAAAAAAAACCTTCAACCGAATGTACGCTTCAGGGACAGCAGTGCATGCAGAAATAAACCAAGACAAAGAAGGGAGCAGGGGAGGAAAATTCAAAGTGTGAGAAGGAGGGAGAAAAAAGAAAAAAAAAAAGAGGCTAAAAATTAAGAGCACTACCAGAGGAAAAAAATATGTGGACAGAGTATACAACATAACCTGTATATAACTCATGGCGGTGAAAATGTACAATGTACGGTATGTATTCGTCTTAGTCTACCTCAGAAATGTACAATTTTCTTGAAGAAATCAAGAACTGTTGCCAGGTATAAATCAGGAGTAAGCGTGCACTTGGGTACTTTGAAAACAAAACAAAACAAACAATAACCTTTCCTCGGTGGTTTGGACAAGGAATTATCTGTGGTTTGGACAATGAATGATTTGTGGTTTGGACAATAAATGATCTGTGATTTGGACAATGAATGATTTGTGGTTTGGACAATAAATGATCTGTGATTTGGACAATGAATGATTTGTGGTTTGGACAATGAATGATCTGTGGTTTGGACAATAAATGATCTGTGATTTGGACAATGAATGATCTGTGGTTACATGAAAGATTTGTGGTTTGGATAAGGAATGATCTGTGGTTTGGACAATGAATGATCTGTGATTTGGACAATGAATGATTTGTGGTTTGGACAATAAATGATCTGTGATTTGGACAATGAATGATTTGTGGTTTGGACAATGAATGATCTGTGGTTACATGAAAGATTTGTGGTTTGGATAAGGAATGATCTGTGATTTGGACAATGAATGATTTGTGGTTTGGACAATGAATGATCTGTGGTTACATGAAAGATTTGTGGTTTGGACAAGGAATGATCTGTGATTTGGACAAGGAATGATCTGTGATTTGGACAATGAATGATCTGTGGTTTGGACAAATGATCTGTATTTGGACAAGGAATGATTGTGTTTGGACAAATGATCTGTAATTGACAGGAATGATCTGTGGTTTGGACAAGAGTGATCTGTAATTTGGACAAAGAATGATCTGTGGTTTGGACAAGAGTTGATCTGTAATTTGGACAAGGAATGATCTGTGGTTTGGACAAGAGTTGATCTGTAATTTGGACAAGGAATGATCTGTGGTTTGGACAAGAGTTGATCTGTAATTTGGACAAGGAATGATCTGTGGTTTGGACAAGAGTTGATCTGTAATTTGGACAAGGAATGATCTGTGGTTTGGTCAATGAATGAACCCCCGTTTGGACATTATATGAATGATCTGTAATTTAAGCAATGAATGATCTGTGGTTTTAGACACCCCACTTCCCACCCCCACAAAAAAAAAAGTTAAAGTGGAGCAAAGGAAAAGAAGCGGTTTGAACAAACAAAAGGTATATGTCTTGTTTTTTTTTACACAAACTTTCTCCCGTCACACTTTTGGACACATGCTGCCCTTCTAAAAAAAAGAAAGAATTTTAAATAAAAAAGAGACAGACTGAGCCACAGCTATCAGTTTCCCCCACTTTCAGCTGCTATCCATTTCATTTCGTCCCAGCCCAGCTGGTGCTAATTATAGCAGGCACTGACCACACTTGGGAGTAGGTAAAAGGAAGTATGTTCTTTCGAGCCAGAAGGCACATAGAGCCGGAGCTTATCCCGGTTTCTGTAGCGTTAAGCGAACTGATGGTTTTTCACCACCCCTGTGACAGGACGCTAGTCTGTCGCCAGATACTTCCCCAGCAGAGCTGGTACCCACTTGTACACCTGGGTGGAGTGAGGAAAATAGGAGTAAAGTGTCTTTCCCAAGGACACAACACCGAGCCGAGCGGGGATCGAACCCGCGACCTCTGGATCACGAGTTGACCGCCTAAGGTAAAAGGAAGGGGCGCGCTAAATTCAGCACTCTTGACTGAGTGAATTTGGATTTGCATACGGTGGAGCTGCAATTCACCCAAAGCAAACACCAAAATTACAAAGACTGCCTGTTACCCCAAAGCGAACACCAAAATTACAAAGACTAACGCTACCCCAAAACAGACACCAAAATTACAAAGACTAACACCAAAATTACAAAGACTGTTACCCCAAAGCAAACACCAAAATTAGTTACCCCAAAGAAAACACCAAAATTACAAAGACTAATAATAATAATAAATGGAATTTGTATAGCGCTATATCTTGCAAAGACAAATCAGAGCGCTAACACCAACATTACAAAGACTGTTACCCCAAAGCAAACACCAAAATTACAAAGACTGTTACCCCAAAGCAAACACCCAAATCACAAAGACTGTTACCCAAAAGCAAACACCAAAATCACAAAGACTGTTACCCCAAAGCAAACACCAAAATCACAAAGACTGTTACCCCAAAGCAAACACCAAAATTACAAAGACTAACATTACCCCAAAGCAAACACCAAAATTACAAAGAACTAACGTTACCCCAAAGCAAACACCAGAATTACAAAGACTAATGCTACCCCAAAGCAAACACCAAAATTACAAAGAACTAACGTTACCCAAAGCAAACACCAAAATTACAAAGAACTAACATTACCCCCAAAGCAAACACCAAAATTACAAAGAACTAACGTTACCCCAAAGCAAACACCAGAATTACAAAGACTAATGCTACCCCCAAAGCCAACACCAAAATTACAAAGACAACATTACCCCAACGCAAACACAAAAATTACAAAGACTAACACCAAAATTACAAAGACTAATAAAAAAAATTTCAAAGACTGTCACCCCAAAGCCAACACCAAAATTACAAATACAACATTACCCCAACGCAAACACCAAAATTACAAAGACTAACACCAAAATTATAAAGACTAATACAAAACTTTCAAAGACTGTTACCCCAAAGCAAACACCAAAATTACAAAGAACTAACATACCCCAAAGCAAACACCAAAATTACAAAGACTGTTTACCCAAAAGCAAACACCAAAATTACAAAGACATGTTACCCCAAAGCAAACACCAAAATTACAAAGAACTAATGTTACCCCAAAGCCAACACACCAAAATTACAAAGAACTAACGTTACCCCAAAGCAAACACCAAAATTACAAAGACTCATGTTACCCCAAAGCAAACACCAAAATTACAAAGAACTAACGTTACCCCAAAGCAAACACCAAAATTACAAAGAACTAACGTTACCCCAAAGCAAACACCAAAATTACAAAGAACTAACGTTACCCCAAAGCAAACACCAAAATTACAAATAACTAACGTTACCCCAAAGCCAACACGAAAATTACAAAAGACTAACATTACCCCAAAGCAAACACCAAAATTACAAAGACTATTACCCCAAAGCCAACAACAAAATTACAAAGACTATTACCCCAAAGCCAACAACAAAATTACAAAGACTAACGCAACCCAAAGCAAACACCAAAATTACAAAGACTGTTACTCCAAAGCCAACACCAAAATTACAAAGACTGTTACTCCAAAGCCAACACCAAAATTACAAAGAACTAATGTTACCCCAAAGCCAACACCAAAATTACAAAGACTAACATTACCCCAAAGCAAACACCAAAATTACAAAGAACTAATGTTACCCCAAAGCAAACACCAAAATAACAAAGACTGTTACCCAAAAGCAAACACCAAAATTACAAAGACTAATGCTACCCCAAAGCAAACACCAAAATTACAAAGACTAACGCGACCCCAAAGCCAACACCAAAAAATTAATTACAAAGACTGTTACTCCAAAGCCAACACCAAAATTACAAGACTGTTACCCAAAAGCAAACACCAAATTTACAAAGACTAATGCTACCCCAAAGCCAACACCAAAATTACAAAGACTAAAAACCTGATGCTAACCTTCTGGGACATACATTACAGTGTTGTCAGGTTTGTAAGTCCATGTGTCTACATTGAAGGGGCGCTCTGTGATAGCCGCCTGCTCCTCTATGCTGGGCAGAGCTAGTTTCTTCTCGTGTTCCTGTACAAAGCAGTACAAATATTATATATAAAATATTATATATTTTATATAATATATATATAAAAATATATATATAAAATTATTATATATATATATTATATATATATATATAAAAATAATATATATATATATATAATATATATATATAATATATATATATATAATATATATATATATATATATATATATATATATATATATATATATATATATAAACAATATTTTCAAAATGACAGTCCTCTTCCAAGTGCAGTAGTAATTCTGCTCTAGCGCGCAGTCTTAAATCAAATGGGAAGACAGGATCACGAATGAAGAACTATGGAGAATGTGCAAAGTTGATATCTGAAGTCTGTAGCTAGTACCAATAGACTGCGCTGGTTTGGGCACGTTCAACGGAAAGCAGACCACCACATCATAAAGAGAGCAATGAACTTCGTAGTGGATGGAAAGAGACCAAAGGGAAGACCTAGCAAGACCTGGGCTGCCTGTATTGCAGATGATCTTAGAGAAAGGGGCATAAATAAGGAGGAAGCTCAAAACAGAGAGAGATGGAGAAGTCTCATCAATGTCAAACCTCCCTTGGGAGAAACATGACAATAAAGGAAGAAGAAGAAGTCGCAGTCTTAAATCAGACCCCTACAGTCTGCTGGCTGCATGCTGGGTATGTTCGTGTCTACCTTATCACTGGCTGAAGTTGGCGTACGCCATAAGTACCAAAAACATACGCACACATTTTTTTCTCCTTTTTTAATGCATACGCTCATGATTTTTACAATCGTGTTCACAAAAAGCACCCGGTGTATGGTCTCTCAATGTGAATGATTTACGTGGGAATGGAGTCAGTAGCCAAGCACCAATGTTAAATCAAGGGAAAATCCCCCTCAACAGGATGGCTGAGAGGGTCTGAACCCACACCTTCAAGATCACAAGACTGATAGGCTAACCACTAAGCTGTTCGGTCCTCCTACGTTTCAGTCTATTGTGGATACGACAAACCCTGTAGTCAGATCATGGATACGACAAACCCTGTAGTCAGATCATGGATACAATCAACCCTGTAGTCAGATCATGGATAGTCAGATCATGGATATGACAAACCCTGTAGTTAGATCATGGATACAATCAACCCTATAGTCAGATCATGGATAGTCAGATCATGGATATGACAAACTCTGCAGTTAGATCATGGATACAATCAACCCTGTAGTCAGATCATGGATAGTCAGATCATGGATATGACAAACCCTGTAGTTAGATCATGGATACAATCAACCCTGTAGTCAGATCATGGATACAGTAAACCCTGTAGTCAGATCATGGATAATCAGATCATGGATACAATAAACCCTGAAGTCAGATCATGGATAATCTGATCATGGATACAGTAAACCCTGTAGTCAGATCATGGACAGTCAGATCATGGATACGACAAACCCTGTAGTTAGATCATGGATACAATAAACCCTGTAGTCAAAGTGCTGGCCTTGAAATCCTCACTGTACATGAAGTTGCTGAACCGAATTTTTAAAAAGCACCTGAACATTTCAGCATTGACATTTTCTTCAACTTCCTAAATCAATGACTATCTTGCATGTACTGTACTGTACTGTACTGTACTGTGCTGTATTATATTGTATTGTATACCACTTAAAGTCACAGCAGATTTGTGTGTGTAAAATTCGGGCTGCCACCCTTGGGGAGAGTGCGTCGCCACAAGAGCAGCGCTGCCACCCTTTTTTTTTTTCTTTTCCTGTCTGTGTATGTATTTGATTTCCCATAGGAGTGTTGTTGGTGGGGGGTTTTTTTAATCAGAATTTTGCCAGGGGCAACTCTCTTGTTGCCATGGGTTCTTTTATGTGCACTAATATATGAGTATTGCACACAGGACCTCAGTTTATTGTCTCATCCAAAAGAGTAGCATCCAGACCACCACTCACAGTCTAATGGATGGGGTAAAAGTTTCAGGAATAACCGGGGTTTCAACCACCACACACTTGAAACCTGAACTTTTTGCTTTCTGGGCAGGTGTGTTACCTCTAGACCACCGATCCATTTCTTCCTCTACTTCATGCGTACATGGCACGTATGGCAAATGCATTGAACTGCATGATATTACACATTGTTCTTAAAAATATATATATACATCAAGCATCGATTAATAATAATATAATAATAATAAATGGAATGTGTATAGCGCTATATCTTGCAAAGACAAATCAGAGTGATTCCATCACAAGTTTTCCCACCAGTTCATCTTCTTCTTCTTCCTTTTTTGTCATGTTTCTCCCAGAGGAGGTTTGACATTGATGAGCCTTCTCCATCTCTCTCTGTTTTGAGTTTCTGACTGTTGTTTCTTCAGTTTTACTTGCCAATGGCATGAAGCCCCTCAACATAATCATTAACACTCCCTTCTTGTAACCCTCTTCCTACACACTGCTCTCACAAATAGGGGACGGGATAGCCTAGTGGTTAGATATTTTCCCCTGGAGTTAACATCAGTGCAGACTCCACTCTCCCCAAAAATCCTTCGGATGAGACTATAAACTGAGGCACTGTGTGCAAACGCACGCAGAACATCTTGCGCACATGTTAAAATCCTGTTCCGCTTTTCGTAAGAGTAGGCCATTGTGTGCCGGTGGGAACAGATGACAATTTACAAAACCTCATACACATGGGGACTGGACGTGAAAAAGCACATAAAAACTTATTCCATTATCCTCGATATAAACGAATGAAATAAATAAATAAAAAACAAAAACAGAAAGACTGCCATTATTTTGAAATCTAAACATTTCACGAAAAGGGTGCAGGTGGGAAGAGAGTCTGTTTTATGGTAACGTGGTTAAACAACCCCCAAAAACATCACATTAAGCCAGTAGGATTTAGATTTAAATTTTTTATAAATTTTAAACCCTAGTAGCACGGTTCCCAGAACACTCTGGGACGACCTTTCAAAGCCACACGACAGATCCTGGAATGCTCCGGGATGATGTAGGTGATCGTAACTGACGGCTTGCTTTCACTTTCAAAGGTCACTCAATGAATGCCAAGGCCATTGCAGGGCCACAGAAAGGGTTGAAGTTCATTCAGCACACATTCTCTCATTTTGTTGTTGTTGTCCAAACACAAAGAAAAGCACCAGAGTTTTTTCAAAGAAAAAAAAAAAAGGAAAAAAAGATGGAGATTGTTTGAAGCATGAATTTACCTTATCTTGAATGCCTTCTTTGTCGAAAAGCCAGGCGTGTTTTTCTTTGCGTTTGCGTTCATTTTCCTCTAAAATCTCCGCAAAGGCAAGGTTATCCTCGCTGGTATGGTTGGCCAAGAAGCTGTCAAGCCTCATCTCCTCAGCTGGGTCTCCTGCTGAAAGGAAACACACTGTGTGACTGCCTGTCTAACCGTCTACTCTTTGGCTTTATTTTATTTTTATTTATAACTGCCTCATCTTCTGTGACGTTTCTGCCATGATGCTGTTTCCCTGCTGCTCATTTCCATCTCTCTGCCCCAGCTATACCCAGACTCGTTATGTCTTATCCTCAAGGTCGAAAGCCCACAGGGAGGGAGCTGATCAATGTCTGGCTGATATGGGGCGGGCCCTGCACTGCTACTGGGTCACTTTTTTGGTGGTGTGTGTTCTGTTGGGCCCGTTCTGAGCTAACAATAACCTATAACGCAATATCACCTCCTACTAAGCCCCAAACTGACGACAACGATAGCTATGATAGTTGAGAGCCAGACTGAGTGAGAATGAGATGTTCATCCACCCTGGGTGGTGACCACCACATTATTCTTCAACGGACCTTCTCACTTTGGGTAGGAGCCGGCTGGGGCCAGAAAAATCCCTCTGACTATGGGAACCAAACCGGTGACCTTCCAGCCCAAATCCCAAAGCGCTAACCACTGAACCTTGGCAGCTGGTGTCTAGCCTCTTACACTGTACTAATAGTATGATCAGTGAGGCAAAAGCTAAAGACATCAGAAAATCCCATTTACTTTCGTTCCATGGTACCCCCAAGTCGCAACTTGCCAACTGGGTTGAACTAAAGACAAACTGTTTCACGAGCATTTTTTCTCAATATAAAAAGCACTTAAGAAAAAAAAAAAAACACCCACACAGACACACACACACATCTAAAATATTCATTGAATAGGTAATTAATTTCTTGCCATTTATAAAAAATAAAAATAAAAGTAGCATCACTCTCTCTCTAGGTAGCGGCAGCCAACATTTTATACAGCATTTGTGTACATAAAAATGGTATTTTTGAAAAGAACTTTTTAAAACAAACACAACAAAAAAAGAATTATGTCTCTATCTCTATTTTTTCAAAAGTTATGGGTGTCTAAAGATGGCGGTACATTTTTCGGCCATTTTAACTGTATGGAAGCCTTATTTGGAAAGGACCTGTTGTGGAAAGCACTACAATCACACACATAAAAATTTCCACATACAATGTATATAATACTAATAATACCTACAAAAATAATCAGCTCTCTATCTTGAAGGGGAAAAATGATAAACTTTGTTGAAATTGCCTCATCGTGTGATTGGCGGTTTACTCAAATTGCACGATAAGCCATGTTTGAGGTCCAACAGGTTGGATAAGATAGCATCTTATGGCTACATTTTTACATTGCTTAAAAAGATATGCATACATAGATTATGTCCAATTTTTTCTAGGGCTATACTAGACCACATGTTTTAAATATTGGGGTCTAATGTTGCCAAAAACCCTAAAATGCCCTGCGACGGACCAAAAGACAGTACATGGTAGATTTTCATTAATAACTTTTGAACCTGTATAGATATTGGCTTGGAATTTGGTGGTGTAAAATATGTTTGTATATGCTATTAAAAAATACATTTATTGATTTTTTTCATCAATTACATAATGTGTTTTCAGATTCAAAATGGCCACCAAGTGGCTAAAATATGTGGTGAACATTTAAGTGAAATGTTGTGAAACATTAGTTTTTGTGAAAACATGCTTAGAAAAGAAAAACTCATATTTTAATGATTAATCGGATGATTAATCCCTATTTTAATGATTAATCACTTTGCATGCCTTTCATATGTTGTGAATGTATCATTCTGAGAACCAGCTTCACTAATGCCTAATTACAGGTGGTAAAGGAGAGGGACAGGTTCATGCCAGGACTGGGGCAGCTCAGTGCTCCCTCACTAAACTTGTGAACCTCTGATGTCAGAGAACTAGGCTGGTGTAAATTTGATGCTACAGTGCTAGAGGACACTGAGGATGCAGAAGCGCAAGAAGCCAAATCACTTGAATCAGCCAAAGCCACTCAACCTACTAATGATGAAACACTCATTTGAAGGAGAAAAGACCACAAAAGCAAAAATTTATTCCAGTCTTTTTATATAATTATATATTATATATATATATATTATATTTTATATAATTTTTTCTCTGTAGGCAGTTGATGTCTTATTTGTAATTTTTCCCCACTGTTGTGTACAAGGCTGCCTCTTCCACAGAATTTCCTGTCAGTTGCTCCCACCACTGGTACCTATCCTTGTGTTTTCCTATGCCTATTTTCAAAAGCAATAACAGCTTTCAAAAGTCAACATAAAGGGGATGCATAAGTCTCCAGATGATGTCCATGTTGGCTGGTTACAACATTTTCACACAACAATCCTTAAATGGACACAGCTGTCCTATATGAACTGGCTTGGACAAAAATGTCTTTCTATTGGTGTATCCTGTAGTACATTTTCTTTCAACTTAGTCAGAAGACACTGCAACCCTGGAAGCTCAGCATCCAAATGAGTTGACAGAGAAATGTGGCTGTTTCATCAAATGTCTTCTCACCTTCTTGCTTTAGTACCAATAATTGAATCAGCAGATGCTTGCAAATCTCTGCAACACACCTTAGGATGACAACTGTTTAGAGTTGCCAGAAAAATGGACCTCAGCTTGTTTAGTTGATTTCCATTTCTATGTCAGCATTTAACCCTCTTGTCCCCGATCCGGCCGCAGCCGAGAGTAACGGAGGCCGCTGCTAGATTCCAATACGACCCCAGCCGACAGTTGGTGCTGCCCACGTGGGCAGTACTTTTCCATCACACACAGACCTCGTGGTTTTCACACTGTGTGTCTGAAAATTGGTGGGGCGATGCAGGGAGGGTGTCAGAGGGTGCCAGTGATAAATTTAAACCGCTAACATGCGTGTAGTGGGGAGGGAAGGAAGAAATAACAGCCAGCGACGGAACGCTTTTCAAGTTGCAGCGTGGCGAAAAAAAATGGCGTTTTCTTTGGAAGCAGACGACTCATCTGATTAGTGAGACGATTAATTGAATGTTATTGTCTTGGAAGCAGAAACATTTGAACGAGAATGGTTAAGTGAATCCGATATTAAACGCTTACCAGGAAGAGGAGGAAGGAAATGCTGCAGTTAGAGAGAAGAGTGAGCCTGAAAATAATGTGCTACAGGGCACATTCCTGACCTTTGCTACAAACACGTCTGTGGAGAAATTTTACCTCCTGACAGGGTCCGCGGCATAGACGCCTGAAAGCGTGATGCCTTTTGACTGTTTTCTTATTATTACCACACTTTTGCTTTGAAACTGCAATGGCAGAAACGAACAGATATGCCGATAACAAAAATAGTAAGAAGGAAAATAAAATAGGTCTCTGGTCTGCCAAGGTACGACAGGTGACAGCAAAGGGTACACCCCCCACACATCCATAATTTGTGCTTTTTGTGATGTGATGTGACCCTGTGCCACCACTAGGACTACTTTAGAGACTACCAACATTAAAATTTTGTAGGGTTACAGAAGTTCTGTGTTGTTTCAAATTTGTCACACCTGTGCTGTGACACTGGTGACAGTATGACAGTCATGTACAATAATACACTTCTGTACACTTAACAAACATGTGGTAGCACACACAGATATGAACTGCAGTATAAAGGTCGCATGTTGATTGAATATGACTTGTTTTCAAAAGAAACAATAGTTAAACAAAACTTCTGTCTCCTTGAGACATACCATAAAAGAACAGGTGCTATGGGGACATAGTGTGACACATCCTTGAAGCACTATTGCACATAACCATTGGTAAACACATCAGCTGGGTATCAGTTCCTTATTCGACACTAACATGCATGAACTATTGTCAAATCCATGCAGGATTTGCTGTTTTATCATATACACCATACTTTTACCTGTAATTGGTGACAAATAAGTGACAATGACAAGACATCTGGTGACCAGACACATAAACTTGTGCCTAAATGCAAGTACAAAGACATACCTAGCTTGTGACAAAATTTCAGTTTGATAGCTTGTCATGCACACACACAATTGTCTTAAGAGTAAAGTAGAATTCAAAATCTACAGGCAGTTTAGCTCTGTAGAATCCAACAACAAGAGGGTTAAAGAAATGAAAAACTAAAAGGTTTATAGAAAATGTTATGCATAGACAAAGAAAATAAGAGGGGAGGCACACGATGACACACATAAGAAACCCAACAAAGTCTTCATTCCATTGGTGCTAGAACTGCTGGTAATGACTGCAGTACAAATGTGTCACAGATTGATAAAGGTTGAACTAAAGAATTATTTACCTGAAGCACATCTGTGTTAACTTCTTTTATTATAACACACACACTCTGTGTGTGTGTGTGTGTGTGTGTGTGTGTGTGTGTGTGTGTGTGTGTGTGTGTGTGTGTGTGTGTGTGTTATTATGCTAGCACTGGAAGCCAATCAACCCCAAAATAATGGACAAGGGAAATGAATGGGGGGAAAAGGGAATGCTAGGCTGATAGACACTGTACTAATATGTATTGTGTATCACATTAATTTATGGAAAGATTGCGTAACTCAAAAATCCCAGGCACAACTAAACAAAGAAAATAAACTAAACTCCACTTTCAATTCACCAAAAATGATACTAAAGTGTGAATTGGTCAAAACAAAAACAAAAACGGGGATGCTTCACGAAATCACCGAGTCACAACGATCTCGGATTATCTTCTCTTGGTTAGGTTGGTCATTCAGCAAATCGTTAAATATGATCGCTATTTCACCATGTAACCTTACCAAAAAAATACATTGTATAGAGATACGTTCAAACTATCTTATTTTGCAATCACCGTAAATTTGTAAAGTGATTTTGTGGAAATATCTGGCGAAATCGGGCATGCTTTCTTCTTTCCGGTTCGCACATGTCAGAAGATCGACAACGATCGTAATAGTCCTTTTCTAAGTCTTCGTTTTCAACGATTGCACGAATTATTACGCAAACCATGTTATCTTTGTATAAATAAACTGTTATATCGATGATCTATATTGAAACATTTATGAAATTTACCCTGTAAATCGAAAAAATTCGTCGGTCCTTGACAAGATCGGTTCGCGATGTCCGTTCGTCCTTGCCCTTGTGTTAACGAACTTTCCGCAATTTGAACACGCTTTTATTGGTTTGCAGGTGAACAACAGTCCATGAATACATTAACCCGTTCCCAAATTAGTACAAATAGGTCATCTAGTTTGATTTTCACCTTGAGTATTGGCTATTTTAAGCTACAGGTTCTTGGGAGTTCGCCATCGGAGATCATGTACCGCCGAAAATCCCGTTTTTCACGAAAATTAGCCAGATATGAAAAAACTTTCACCCATCTTGGTATTCTACAATAAAATCTGAACACAATGATACCAAATATAGTGACAATAGTTGTTTGTCGCAAATACGCATTGGATTCAAAGTGGTCATGTCTCTTTGAAGATTTGTCCATGTGCGCGAAAATGGCGGCCGCACAGCAATTTTTAGCGGAATGCACACCTCATTCATACGCTCTGCGTATTGACGATACACAAGCCACAGAAATAAAAATGCACTCAATGAAAAGAAGAAAGATTGAACTTTTTTCGGATATACAGTGTTTTTTAACCACTAGACTGCCTTACCCCGGAAATTTTTCTGGTCTAAACGTGCACCCTATATGCCTTACAACCCGGAAAAATTTTCTGGGGTGTCAAACCGAAGTAAACAAGCCTGCTTCCTTGACTACAGTTAAGGGAAAGAACTCTAAAATAATGGAGATCCACTCTCTATTGCTTGGCAACATCCAGCTGCAAAAACCGTAGCAAAAACAATCGTTTTTTAGCTCGTATTTTGTGTTTTTATGCATGACTGCTTGGGAAGTTCTTGTTCAAAATGGCTGACACTTCTTGTTGAAGGCATAAATAACTTTACACAGCTGTAAAAGTGGCAAATAAAACTAGATTTACCTAACAGTGATGAAAACGATGGTGTATGATTCAGGTGATCGTGCATTAAAAAAAAAAAAGAATGAGATTTGGCCTAGACTTATGTTTGACGTTATTGAGATCGGGAGTACTCAGAATGACAGTGGTGATAAAGAAATCGTATTTTTGGTCGATTTTTTACATTTTAAATATATTTTCGCAGTGAAATATCATGCTAACTTATTTGAGCTTGCCTCGAAGTAATCTATGATATATTTACTGTCATTGGGCAGACTATCAGGAATATTCATGTAGTAGTTTCTGAGTAAGAGGGATATAAACATAGCAATGGTACATAAGAATTTTATTCCCCGGCATATAGGGTGCACTTGCACTGGGCAGTTAAGAGGTTAATCAGTAAAACAGAAGCGGAGTAATAAGGAAGTGAAAAGACCGAAAATTTGCCACTTTTCAGCAGTGATGACAGTATTCGCCGGGGCGCTGCCGCTACCTACTCTCTCTCACTAACACACACACACACACACACACACACACTCACACACACACACACAACACACACACACATGCACACACACTAGAGTACATGAGCCTGCACACACTCGCACACACTCACAGGCTAGCGAAAAATTACCTTGACATAGATTCCAACAATCACAGAGTAACTGGGCAGCTCTAACAATTCTTCTCTTTTTTTTTTTTTTTTCTCCGTTCCTTAGCTAGAGCTCCGAGGTTCACCAATGGTGGAATTTTCCATATATCTGCGACAGTTTTTATCCACCATGAAGACAGCCACATCCTGACTTGGGGGATGGTGTCCTAACACCACACCAGTGTCATCTCATCTGCTGCCAAAAGTGGATCGGGGATCTAGAGGTAACGTGCCACCCTCGAAACTGAAAAGTCCGGGTTGGAAGTGTGCGGTGGTTCGAATCCTGTTTGGACCCGAAACTTTTCCCCCATCCATGAGACCATGAGTGGTGGTCTGGGTGCTAGTCTTTCAGGTGAGACGATAAACAGAGGTCCCGTGTGTTACACATAATTATTTAGCACACGAAAAAGAACCCCAGCCACAAGAGAGTTGTCCCTGGCAAAATTCTGTAAAAAAAAAAAGAAAAAAAAAGGCCACTCTGATAGGGAAACAAATACAGTTGCAAGACAGGAAAAAGGAAAAAAAAAAGGGTGGCGCTGCTCTTGTGGCGACGCACTCTCCCTGTGGGAAGCAGCCCGAATTTCACGCAGAGAAATCTGTCATGACGTAAAGTGGTATAAATGAATAACCCCCTCCGAGATCGTACTGGCACCTGCAGCAATAAACAGTTGGCTCCATGTGGGTTTTTTGTTTTTTTTAATAGAAAGTCTGTCATTCGTTCCTACTGACAAGAAATGGCCTACTTTTTCCGAAAGGCGGAACAGGTTTTTAACGTGTGCGCAAGATGTTCTACGTGCGTCTGCAAACAGGACCTCAGTTTATAGTCTCATCAGAAGGACTTTTGGGGGAGTGGGGTCAGCACTGATGTTAACTCCAGGACAAAATTCCCCTGAAACAGGCGCCTCCACGGAGGCTCACGCCCAGGTAGGTCAATCACAAGCGCAACGCTCTAAACCACTAGGTTAATCCCCTCCCCCTCCCCCCCCCCCCCCCCCCCCCCCTTTCCCCCCATCCCACCCCCCACCCCACACTTTTCTTGATTTCTGTTCTCCCTATATTTCGTATCCGCTCCCCCCACCACCACCACCCCCCCACTTTTCTTGATTTCTGTTCTCCCTATATTTCGTTCCGCTCCCCCACCACCCACCACCACCACCCCCCCACTTTTCTTGATTTCTGTTCTCCCTATATTTCGTATCCGCTCACGTGTTAAAAAGGGGAACAATAGCTACCCACAAAAACTGACCTTTGCTGTTCTCAGTTGTCTCTGCACCTGAAGCTTTTGCCTTCGGTTTGGGGTCCTGTGCGTTGCTGCCTTCCTCATCGTTGTTACCAGACGTGGACGGAACAGCCTTTGAGCCTGTCTGCCCCCGCCCACTCTGAGGGGTTTCGAAAGATGCTGGGCTATCATCTGTAAGACAAATCACAAAACTGCTTAAGTTGCTTTTACTGTTTTAGTTTTGGGACGAGGTGGGAGTGGGGGAGGGGGTGTTTGAGTTGGGGGAATGGGGGGTTATTGAGGGTTGGATTTTGGTTTTTCTTTTTTTTTTGTAAAACCTTGATTGTATAGATCTACATTGTGTATAACAGGATTTTAGGGGGTAGGGGTATTATTTGTTGTTGTTGTTGATTTTTGCTGGTTTTTTTGTGGGGGGTTTTGGGTTTGTGTTTTTTTTTCAACATGCGTGTACTACATAGGCTGCGTATAACTAGTAATTCTGTTAATCAGTTTTCTTTTAATAATTTTATAATGAGTTTACTTAACTATGATGTGTACAACAAGTGTTTAAATCCATCTTTTCTTTTTTTTTTTCCTTTTTTTTTTGTTGGTGGTTTTTCTTGTTACTTTTTGGGATGTGTTGTTTACCTAAAGTTTTTGTACCGAGTTTACTTTGGGTTATGCTTTATTTGTGTTTTTTTTCTTTTGTTTCCTCAATAGTTTTTTTTTTATTGGTTTTTTTTTCCATACCTTTGCAAGGGCTCCGAGGTTCAACAGTGGTGAGCTTTTCGCATATATATATACATATATATATATATATATATATATATATATATATATATATATATATATGTGATCATTTACCCCCTCCCCCACCCCCCTCCTCATTTAGGTAGCTGTATTCTCACTCCGGGAATGGTGTCTAAACACAACACCTGCTGCATGCTGGTTTTGTTTTTATTTAGTCATCCGCCCCACTGGCAAACAATAGTCTACTCTTCCAAAAGGCAGAACAGGTTTTTAACATATGTGCAAGATGTTCTGCATGCGTTCGCACATGAGGCCTTGGTGTATAAATACATCTGAAGGACTTTGACATTCAGTTCGATTTTTTAGTCAAACTGGGAAGAACTCAGACTCAGAGGTTCATGGTTTACTTGTTGGCGAGCGAATGTCTTATTCTTAACCATCCTACCACCCTCCTTGGTTACTGAGCTTAAAACAATACTAAGCATGACTGCTTTATTGTGGAGTTTAAATGTGTCCCAGAAAGAAAAAAGACCACTAAAATCTATCCGTGTGCAGACGAATATGCATGCATGCATACTACACAGGCACTGAGGCAGACACAAACAGTGGACACACACACACACACAAACACAGACACACACACTTGATTAGGTCTTTTTTTGTCTGTTTTAGAGCATTCCTTACTTACAAACTGAGGAAAGTCTGCCAGTAGTTGGACACTGTCCTCCATATTTCATCTGCAGTTCTCTCAGTTTCACCAGGTCGTTCCGCTCCACGGCATCAAAATACGACTTCTGTACGCTCAGGTTAGGCAGATCAGGAAAAAAGTCTCTCTCTATGATTTTTTCTATTTTCTGCAACAATCAAACATATACACACACACATATATATACATATATATACACACACATATAAATATATATATATAATATATATATATATAAAGTAGTTTGGTTTGAAAATACATCATGTACATGTACTGATGTAGAATTAAAACAAAATATTTCAGCAACTGAGCAAGTCAAGAGCAACAAATAAATGAAGCTGTGGACTGTTGTATAAAATTAATTAAACTCTACACTTACTCATATTGGATTGCTTTAGTACTTGTAATGACCATGCTTGTGAAAACACACACACACATATGTCTGTGTGCATGCACAAACACATGTGTATGTCACTATGCCCATGCACGCACACACATGCATGCACACAGACACACACATGACATACAAGTATACACACACACCACCACCATCACCACCACACCACACCATACTCAAACACTGAACTACAAAACTTCAAATTGTACAATGTCTAACCTATTATTTCACCAGATTGCCCTTTCTGGCAGTCCCAGGGAACATCACCAGCACAGCCTTATTCTTTGACTTAACACTATTTATCATTGGGACAGGGAAGCCGATGAGCTATCTGTAATGAAAGTTTTACTAAATTGGAATTCTAAACAAGTTGGCCTCATCATAAAGTTCACTGCTCGGCCTTTTTCAACAGAAAATTTAAGTAGATGTGGAGTTATAAATACAACTAATTTCTATTATTGTACTTTTGTAGACGAGCTGAACCTATGAAAAATCAGGCAGGTCTAGAAAACTTAAAAGGGGGGAAACAAAAAAACAAAACAATAACAAATGAAGACAAAAAAGAGAATTTAACACAATATTTCACAAACACTGAAACAGGACACTGCGTTGATCTCTAAGTCTAAGGCAAATAGTGAAATAATGAAAAAGATCATTACTCCTTAAACATACCTCGGTGTAAGCATCTTCATCGAGAACTATCTTTGGTTTTTTAACTGGAGTTTCGTGCTCATTCTGAATAGCTACAGCATTTTCTTTTCGTTTTTCTAAAGCCATTGCTATCTGTCAACAAGGCCCTACGTAGTGACTGTGTACCGGAAGTGCTTGCCATATGTTTTGCTTCCGATTTATCTTTTTACCAAAGAGCAAAACAAACATTACGAACTTAGTCCACGGGTAGTGTGGTATGTGTAGGCCTGGCTGATGGTTTCCTCTGTTTGCGTTTTGCGTTTGTTCTTTGCGACTTCTCTGCTGCTTCACAATTACTGATGTCTTCCATCTAGAACTTCTTGCTTCCCATCTTAAAATCAGGCAACAGTGTTTCTCAATAGCTACATCCACATCCAGTCTGAAACACATTCATTATGGAGTACCAAAGGGATCCATACTAGGGCCAATTCTCCTTTCATTATATTATATAAATGACCTTACTCCCCGTATAAAATCAAATTGTGTACGTTTTGCTGATGAAACAACCATACATACGAAACGAACCATAACGACATTAACTCTCTTGCAAACACATTACAAACAAAGCGCTGATGATCTTGTCAAATGGGCTGAACTTAACCACATATCTATACCCCCTCCCCCCCTCCCAAACAAAAAAGTGCATACTTACCACCACCACAGAAAAGTGACAACATTTACCTCACAAACTTTTCCCAATCCATATTAAAAAGGAAGCAACGAACAAACAGCCTGCCAACAGCCTTGTGATTGGAGGCATGCTTTTTCCACACCAGCGTTGCCACAAAGCCACCTGGGTCTCCCCCGACCACCAGACAGAGAACCAGATAGACCACGTCATGGTGAGACAACGCTACCGGAGCTCCCTACAAGACGTGAGAGTAAGACGCGGAGCAGACATAGGGTCAGACCACCATCTTGTGGTCACCAAGATCAAGATGCGTTTGTCTGCGAGAAAGACCTGCAGAACCCAAAGGGAAAAAGTTCAACGTTTTGAGATTGAAAAAGAAGACACAAAGCAGGCATTTCAGATCTCACTTCACACCCGCTTCCAAGTGCTCCAGTCAGAGGAAACAGAAACAAAAAACAGTGGAACACAAATGGACCACCTTCAAAGACACCATTGTGGGAGCCTGTGATGAGGTTTTGGGACAACCACAGACGAATAGGAAGCCATGGATCAAGAATGAGACCTGGAAGAAAGTCGAGGAGAGAAGGCTAGCCAAACAAGAGCTGAACCGAGCTACGACCCGCCAACAGAAGCGTCGAGCAACAGCCAAGTACTCCATACTTGCCAAAGAAGCCAAGAATGAGCTACGAGCAGACAAACGAGCTCGCATCAATGCCATCGCAGATGAGGCAGAAGAGGCTGCTGGCAAGACCCTGTATGCCACCACCAGACTTCTTAGCGGGCGTCGCAGCAACCCAAACAGACCTGTCAGAGACAAGGAAGGGAAGCTCCTCACCTCTATTGAAGACCAGCTAACAAGATGGAAAGAGCATTTTCAGGAGGTCTTGAATCGACCAGCCCCAGAGGAACGACCTAAGTGGAGCCAGGGGACCCTTCAACATCAACATTGGAGAGATCACCAAGACAGAGATCCGAAAGGCCATCAGCAGCTTGAAGAACGGAAAGGGGCTGCTGGAAATTGACAACATTCCGGCAGAAGCCTTAAAGGGAAGGGGGTAGTGACTCTTTGACGATTACACCATTTGCTCAACCTGATCTGGACAACTGGGGGAGATGCCAGCAGAATGGAAGAAGGGCCTGCTTGTGAAGCTCCCCAAGCACGGGGACCTCTCCCATGTGGAAAGTGGGGAGGTTCACCCTGTTGTCCATCCCAGCAAAGTCCTCACAAGAGTCATCCTGGACCGTATGAAAGATGCTCTCGACAAGACCTTCGAGATGAACAGGCAGGCTTTTAGAAAAGAACGTTCCTGTACCGACCAGATTGGACCCTCAGAATCATCGTGGAACAGTCCATAGAATGGCAGTCACCTCTCTTACGCCTGCTCCATCGATTTTGAGAAGGCTTTTGACAGCGTGGACAGACAAGCAATCCTGGAACATCCTTCTCCACTATGGTGTGCCATCAGAGTTTGTCAACATCATAAGACAACTTTTTGAAGGATTCTCCTGCCCGGTCACCACGGTGGAAGACTCTCCGACAGCTTCGGGATCTCTTCCGGCGTCAGGGCAGGGCTGCTTTTTTGTCTCCACTCCTCTTCCTTTTGGTGCTGGACTGGGTGACAAGGACGGCCCACGCAAGTTCCGGAAAGGTATCCCAAAGGACCCTCATGACAAAGCTGGAAGATCTCGATTTTGCCGTGACCCGGCTCTGCTATCCCACCGCCTACAGCACATCCAAAGCAAAGTCACTGCCCTGATACCACAGTAGATGTGTTGGCCTCAGGATCAGTCAAAAGAAGACCAAGCTACTGTGTACCAACAACCACAAGAGGCTCCCGGGCACCATCTCTGGGAAAGCAGTAGAAGATGTCAGTGAATTTGTGCACCTGGCAGTAAGATCAGCCAGACAGGAGGCACAGACGAAGACATCAAGGCAAGAATAAAGAAAGCACGCCAAGCATTTGCCATCTTGAAACCCGTATGGAGAACAAAGCGATCTCCACAACCACCAAGCTCAGGATCTTCAACTCCAAGTGAAGTCTGTGCTTCTCTACGGGTCAGAAACTTGGCGGGTCATCAACACCAGCTCCCCAAGATCCAGACCCTTTATCAACGATGTCTCCGGGAGATCATTCATCTCAGATGGTTCGACAGAGTGCCAAGTACCGACCTGTGGATGAGGGCAAACCAACAGCCTATGGAAGTCCAAGTAAGGCAGCGAAAGTGGCGTTGGGTCGGCCACACCCTACGGAAGGAGCCTTGCAACATCACCAGACAAGCACTCGAGTGGAACCCGCAGGGGAAAAGGAAGAGAGGGCGCCCCAAACAGACCTGGAGGAGAAGCCTGCATAGTGAGCTGAGAGACTCCAGCCTGACATGGGAAGAGGCCAAGACCCTTGTCAGAGACAGGAGAAGGTGGAGGGATGCTGTTGAGGCCCTATGCTTCGCTAGGAGCTATAAGGAATAAGGAACCAAACAAACATCTCATCACAAAGTTCGAGGAGTAACAATGGATGAAAATCTTAGCTGGTTCTATCATATATCTCATGTATTTTAATAATGTCCCAAAGAGTATATCAGTTGACTAAAATTAAACACTTTCTTGACTTTCATTCAAGGAAACTATTCTTTCAAGCTTATTCAATCCTCAACAGATTATGATTCAACCCTGTGGTAATCTGCTAGTGCAAACACTATGAAATCGTTTTTAAAGTGTATAAACGTGCTCTTATACTGGTCCTTCTGAAGAAGACAACCTTGCTAGAAGTGGATTATACTCAGTTAAACATTCTTCCCCTACACCAGAGACTTCTTCGTCTTCTTCCTTTTTTGTCATGTTTCTCCCGAGGGAGGTTTGACATTGATGAGACTTCTCCATCTCTCTCTGTTTTGAGATTCCTCCTTATTTAGGCCCCTTTCTCTAAGATCATCTGCAGTACAGGCAGCCCAGGTTTTGCTAGGTCTTCCCTTTGGTCTCTTTCCATCCACTACGAAGTTCAGTGCTCTTTTTATGATGTGGTGGTCTGCTTTCCGTTGAACGTGCCCAAACCAGCGCAGTCTATTGGTACTAGCTACAGACTTCAGATCATCAACTTTGCACATTCTCCATAGTTCTTCATTCGTGATCCTGTCTTCCCATTTGATCTTTGTCATGTGGCGTAGCATTCGGTTTTCACAGCTCTTCAACAAACGTTCCACGTTTTTTGTGAAAACCCACGTCTCCAGCCATACAGGAGAATAGGTCTGATGCAGGCCTTATATATCAGACAGCGTCTCTCCAGTGGGATGTTCTGATTTCCGAGTAGACTTGCCAATTCTTTCCATTTCTTCCAAGCACTTGCAATCCTGGTTCTGACAGCTAACTCAGATTTTGCTTCGCAGCTCATCATCTCTCCCAGGTAGCAGAATTCGTCTACCACTTCTATCTTTCCTATTTCAAATTCTAGCTCCTTCTTTCCTGCATCGGTATTGTCTTCACCCTGCTTATTCATACAACTGGGGCAGACAAATACTCCGTCCTCCTTCTTCAGACTTTTGAGCTTTGAGCATCTTTTGTGACACCAATATTGACATTTGGAGCATTTGATCGAATTGTTCCCTACACCTTTGTGGCAGACACCACAGGGGTATTTGCCTTGCTCTCTATGTGGTCTGCGGTCTTTTCTAACTGTCAGTGCTTTGGTCTTGTCAACATTTACCTTCATTCCTCTGCGTTCTAATCTCTGTTTCCAATTGCCAAATCTTTGAGTAGCGTCATCACTGTTCTCAGCTACCAGTACTAAGTCATCAGCATACAGCAGTTCCCAGATCTCTTTTGGCCTCTCCACTTCCTTGGATAATTATTTCATTCATCACGAGGATAAAGAGCAGAGGGCTCAATGCGGATCCTTGGTGCACTCCTACTTTTATCTGAAAGCTTTCTGACGTCTCAATTATAGTTTTCACTTTTGATCTGGAGTTCTTGTACAAAGTCATAACCATTGAGATGGTGTGCTCGGTACACCTTGTTTCCTCAAGGCCCATTGGATTGCTTTTCTGGGTACACTATCAAAAGCTTTTTCCAGGTCAACAAAGATGTGCGTCAAGCTCTTTTTCTTCTCCATAATTATACTTTTCCTGCAGTTGTTTCAAAATAAATATAGACTAAGATTTAATAAAGGCCTCATGATGTCTAGTCCTTCGAATAAGACTATAAACAGAGGCCCTGTGTGAGAATGCACGCAGAACATCTTGCACACACGTTAAAACCGGTTCCGCTCTTAATAATAATAATATATGGAATTTATATAGAGCTGAATCTTGTAAAAAAAACCAAAACAAATCGAAGCGCTTGCACTCAAATCATTTACACGAATGCAACTCTCCTTAAATATAATGAACAACAGATTTCAAATCCATGCTCGCGCGCGCACACACACACACACACACACACACACCCCGCCAACACACTTAGGAGGTGAAGGATGCTGTTGAAAATTAGGGACAGATATGAGAGGACAAATCTCAGGTAGGAAATAAGTGTGTTTTGAGGCTGGATTTGAAGGCATCAAGTAAAGGCTTTTGGCGAAGTGAAAGAGGGAGGTCATTCCAGGTGGATGGACCAGAAACAGAGAAAGAGCTACGGCCAACAGTGGTTTGTTTGAATCTGGGTGTTCGAAAGCACAAAGTATCTGCGGCTGAACGAAGGGAACGAGATGGAGTGTACAGGTGAAGACAGTTACAGAGATAAGAGGGTGCAGATTTGTGGAGACATTTGAAATAAAGGGTATTGATCTTATACTCCAGTATTTGTGAGACAGGTAGCCAGTGAAGAGATCGCAGTGATGTGTTCAGATTTTTTCTTTCTTAGGACCAGTCGAGCAGCAGAGTTTTGTATGCGTTGAAGAGAGTGGATGGATGATGCTGGTAGGCCAGCCAAAAGAGAATTACAGTAGTCTAAACGTGAGAGAATGAGAGATGTGATAAGCTTGGAAGTTGCATCAGTGGACAGATGGGTAATTAATTTTTTTTTATATAGAGAGTGTGTTGTCAAGAACTACTCCTAAATACTTCACAGAGTTGGACAAAAGAACTGACGCATTGCCGAATTCTATTGAAGTTTTTGTGATAGAGGAAAGTTTATGTTGGGTCCCTATGAGCATGGCTTCGGTTTTATCGTATTAAGCTGTAACTTGTTTTGAGTCATCCAGTTTTGAATGTATTGAAGGCAGTAGGACATATTTGTCAGGATGGAAGGCAAGTTTTCAACAGTATCACTGCACTGAAGCTGAGTATCATCGGCGTAGAAGTGATGATCAATATGGTGGTTATTTATTATATGTGAGAGTGGAGCAGTGTAGAGAGTAAAGAGAACAGGGCCCAGGACTGATCCCTGCGGGACTCCACATTCCATTTTGACAGGTTTTGATTGAATTTTGTTTACAATAACTTTCTGGAATCTGTCTGTGAGGTATGAAGTAAACCAGGTGAGGGCTGTGCCATTAATACCAAACGTATTTTGGAGGCGAGAGAGAAGAATTGAGTGATCTATAGTGTCAAAGGCTGCAGATAAGTCAAGAAGAGTGAGGAGGGAGATTTTTCCTGCATCAGAAGCAAGTAGAAGTGTATCTAAAGTGTGGACTAGGGTGGTTTCGGTGCTGTGGTTGGGGCGATAGGCAGATTGAAAAGGGAGAGGGAGATCACTGGAATTAAGGTGGTTATTGAGCTGTTTTAGAACAACTCTTTCTAGTACTTTAGAGAGAAAAGGTAAGTTTGAGACAGATCTATAATTCTTCAGAATGTTGGGATCGAGGTCGTGCTTTTTCAGTAGAGGTGTGACTATTGCGGTTTTAAGAGCTGATGGAAAATTTTCTGACACAAGAGATGAGTTTACTATTTTTTGTGATAATAGGTACAAGCTGTGGAAGTCATTGTGAGAAAACAGGAGCAGGTATGGGATCAAGGTCACAAGCTTTTATAGTCATTTTCTTCAGAATTGTCGTGATTTCTTTTTCACTCTTGGGAAGAAAGGAAAAGCGAGGAGTGCCAGGCAACTGGGAATCAGGAAGTGCAGGCTGGAAAGGAGTCTGATCCAGTCTGGAGCGAGTGTTGCAGACTTTGTCTGAAAAGAAGAAAGAAAAGATGGATGGAAGTTCAGACAGGCTGTGGGTGGTAGGCAGAGGAGTTGTCTATGCAGATCCAAAGAGACTTGAGTTGAGGGAAAAGAGATTTTATGGATGTAGCACAGAGAACCTGGGAAGAGTAGTAGTCTGTCTTTGCTGAATGAATTGAAAGTTTGACTTGGTTTATTTGTTTTCGGAAAAGCTGTTTGTTGATTTCGGTTCTTAACTTCCGCCACTGCCGTTCTAGTTGCCGGTGTTTGCGCTTCGCAATCAAGATATCGTGAGTGTACCATGGCGCACAGGGTCTGTCAGGTAGGAGATGGTCAGTAGGAGGTGCATGCTCATCAAGCAATTGGCAGAGAACAGTGTTATATATTTTTAATTAAATTTATGGCTTTATTTCCCTTAGCATGAAGACTATTGATGACGTGCAGCACTCCTCTGTGTGTGTGTGTGTGTGTGTGTGTGTGAGTGTGTGTGTTAGAGTGTGTATACGTCGGTGCATGTATGTGTGTGCATGTATGAGTATGTATGTGCGTGCGATTGTGTGTGTGTGTGTGTGTGTGTGTGTATGTGAGAGAGAGTGTGTGTATGTGAATGAGTGCGAGTATAATTATAAGTGAAATTGTGGGCGCGCGCGCGCACGTGTGTGTGTGTGTGCGTATGCGCGCGCGCGTGTGTGTGTAAATATATAAGAGAAATTGTGTTATGTATGTGTGTGTGTGTGTGCGCGCGCGAGTTTTTGTTTTTTTTGTTTTGTTTTGTTTAATGTCTATTCACTACATGGTGATTTAGACACACCCGCATTCATACCAAAGTACCTATTATTACACACCGCATCTCTCTCTCTCTCTCTCTCTCTCTCTCTCTCTCTCTCTCTCTCTCTCTCTCTCTCTCTCTCTTTCTCTCCCCTACAGCACCCACATCCACACACACATAAGTATATAATATATACATACATATAAATATACATACATATATACATATATATGTATATACATATATATAACATATATACAATATACATATACATATATAATATATATATATATATATATAATTATATATATATATATATATATATATATTAATATATTATTATATATATATATGTAATTACAGTAAAGGTTTTACAGGTGAAGAATATATGACTTCAGCAACTGACACTATGAATTGCTGAGAGTCATATAAAACTTCTTGACTAGTGGCATATTTCTTATGAATATCTAAACCTCTCCTTTTATACGTGTCAAGAAGAATTGGGCAATCAAACAACAAATGGTGGACTGAAAGTGGAATAGAACAACAACATGTTACATTTTTTGAATATTTAGTATTCCATGCATCTAATCTCAGTTTATGTATTAGAATTTCTAATTTCCGTGGGCAAGGAAACTGCTGATAATGTTTTTCTATGATCTTTGAATGTATGCATTTCATTAACTTAGAATGAATTTCATAAGACGACAATGCAAGATTAGAATCAAACACTTCAGTACTGTATTCAGAGGCACCTTGTTTTGCCAAAGAATCAACCAGCTCATTCGAAAAAATTCCACAATGAGAGGGGATCCAGCAAAAAGTTATGCTGATGCCTCTGCTTGCAATAGAATGTATCAGGAATTTTATCTCAAATACAATATCATTCCTTATTTTACCATGCCATGACTTTAATGCCATTAACACTGCCTTTGAGTCAACGCAAAACAGAATTTGGCAAACATCAATAGCAGTATCAGACAAAAAATTCAAAGCCATAAGAATTGCAAATAATTCAGAAGTAAAAATAGAAAAATGTTGTCCTAAATGAAAAGATTTTTGAACTTTTAAAGTCGGAATCACATATGCAGCACCACTTTTGCCTGATTCTAATACAGATCCGTCAGTATACACTTTTAAGTGATTAGAATAATTATTTTCTAAGTGACTTTTTACATCAACGGTGAGAAGATTTTGATCTTCATTTTTCTTTATTTCCGTGTAGTTAATGTCAAATTTAGCTGAAATATGTTCCCAAGGAGGTAATTGTGGAACAATCGGTAAAATTGGAATTGTTGATATATCGATGTCATTTTCTTTCATAAATGTGTCTGTATAATTTTTAATTGGCTGCAGAAATGAAATATTGCGTGCCCGTTTAGGAAAATCAGTGTCTTGATTAATAAATATTTCCTCTTTTACTGAATTTGGAATAGAGATACTACGAACCACATATTTTGATACTGCCAGTTTTCGCTGATCAGAAAGAGATAGTAAATGAGCTTCTTTATAAGTATTAGCTGTATTTGCATGAGCCGGAACACCAAGAGCTATCTTTACTGCTTTACTGTCTAGACTTTGTAATTTTTTAAGTAGATAATCTGCAGCAGAAAAATAAACTTCTTGTCCGTATATTAATTTTGAACGTACCAAGGACAGAGCCAGATGTATCAGAGTCGTAGTGTCTTGACTCCATGCCTGAGAACTTATTATCTTTAGGAAATTAAGTCTTTTCCTAGCTTCAGTTATCATTTGGTTGATGTGCATCTTCCAATTCAACTTTCTAGTTAAAAATACACCTAAGAATTTGACATCTTGTTTGCGCGCGTGAGTGCATGCGTGTATGTATGTATATTTATTATTATGTATATTATATTATTATTATTATGTATATGTATTTTACTAACATACTATGATTTATGTGCTTTATTTTGTTGATGGATGATGGTTTCAACTGCTTGACTCCTTGTTATGCTTTGTTTCCTACTTGCTTATTTGCCGACCTTCAGCAGGGCAAGTACAAATAAAGAGGGTGTGGGGCGTGTCCACAGAGGGCTTTGTTGTTGTTGTTGTTGTTTGTTATTGCTGCTGCCTGTCAGCACAGTAGCCGTAAGTGGAAGTATGAACATGCCCTGAATCTTTGCTTACTTTCTCATTAAATGTGTTGGTGTGGAAACTTGGGTTTGCATAACAAGTGTCTCTTGAAGTGGTATTGTGAATGTGTGCAGTAAAACTGTGGGCGAAAGACACACCAGTACTGAGATCTATATGACAAGACAAGTGGTGCAACACTTCGGAGAAATAATTAATAATGGCAGCTACCTTTTAGCAAAGTAGGCTACCTTGAAGGGAAATTGAACTCTTACCATCAGAAAAACACTATAGGAGGAAAAGATGGTAAAATCCCCCCAAATGCCCCCCCCCCCCCCATCAAAACAGAACCAAAAAAACCCTTGTTCATACAGTGTGTGTGTGTGTGTGTGTGTGTGAGGTGGGTGTGGGTCTAAGGATGTGCACATGTATATAGTCATATGTATGTAGGGTTTGTGTATGATAAATTCTTCATACTTAAAACACAGGTATTCTGTCTCCAATGTCTGATGAATGTGAGTTGCAGAGAATCGGTATTATTATGATCTGTGTCTTAGGAGTTTTGATTAGTGTTTGCTCTGAGAGTTTTGTTGTCTGATCTCTACTAGTGCTGCACTTTCCAAAAATGTCTCTTTATGAATAGATAGATAATAAACTTGTGTTAAATTTTTATTTGTATGGAACTGAATTTATGATATTTTGAACGTTCTGCTTCACATTAGCCTAGGTTAGAAGCTTGCATATATTTCTTAATATCTGAGATGTTAAGACTCCTTTTACACCTTTTTAAAGGTTGTCATTCGGCCTATTCTGTCTCTTTGTACCTATGGTGTATTAATGTCAAAACCTTCTGGGTCAGAGGCTTATGGGAGAAGGTTGTTGGAGGAATATTGTGGTAATTATCACCCCGGATTTGTGTCTCACTCATTTCTAGCTCTGCAGTCACTATGGGGGGCTTAGTAGGTGGTGTCCCGCGTATGTTAGCTCAGAACAGGCACCAATGAACACCGCCAAAGTGATCAAGCAGAAGTGCAGGGTCATTCTGGCTGTTGGCCCTGCACCAGCTTAACATAGTCCCCCTGTGGACTTCTGACCCTGAGGGTGAGACATGTCAAGCTTGGGTATGGCCCAGGTGGAGAGATTGAAATGAGTGGTGTGGTGACAGTGCAGGAACATCACAGCAGATGATGCAGCAAAGAAACAACAAAAATATGACCCTGATGGACTATGTAGAAGACGTAGACTTCTGGGTAAAATTGGTCCTTGTGAACAATGGAGGAGACATGGAGTTCTAGGTAGAATTGGCCCTAATGGACCATGTAGGTAGAATTGGCCCCGATGGATCATGGAGGAGACATGGAGTTCTAGGTAGAATTGGCCCTAATGGACCATGTAGGTAGCATTGGCCCCGATGGATCATGTAGGAGACATGGAGTTCTAGGTAGAATTGGCCCTAATGGACCATGTAGGTAGAATTGGCCCTGATGGATCATGTAGGAGACATGGAGTTCTAGGTAGAATTGGCCCTAATGGACCATGTAGGTAGCATTGGTCCCGATGGATCATGTAGGAGACATGGAGTTCTAGGTAGAATTGGCCCTAATGGACCATGTAGGTAGAATTGGCCCCGATGGATCATGGAGGAGACATAGAGTTCTAGGTAGAATTGGCCCTAATGGAACATGTAGGTAGAATTGGCCCCGATGGATCATGTAGGAGACATGGAGTAAAAGTCTATTTCATTTGTCAAAAAAATCATTACCTCCAAGCAGGATCCCCGCTTAACTGTTGTGTGGAGGCTTCATGATTCAAACCTGAGAGTTTTGGTTCTCAAGGGATGGCCCAGAGGAAAAGCAATTCCTGGTCCTCCAAATGGGAGGCGAGGCACCGTGGTCGAGAGGTTTAGGCGGTCAACTCGTGATCCAGAGGTCACGGGTTCGATCCCCGCTCGGCTCGGTGTTGTGTCCTTGGGAAAGACACTTTACTCCTATTTTCCTCACTCCACCCAGGTGTACAAGTGGGTACCAGCTCTGCTGGGGAAGTATCTGGCGACAGACTATCGTCCTGTCACACGGGTGGTGAAAAACCATCAGTTCGCTTAACGCTACAGAAACCGGGATAAGCTCCGGCTCTATGGGCCTTCTGGCTCGAAAGAACATACAAATGGGAGGCACTGGGCTGACTGGCTGGTCCTTTCACAAGACTTGCGTAGTATACAAACTTCATAACAATAATATTATTGTATGGAATTTTTTATTTGTTGTTCCTCGGCTAGAGCTCTGATGTTCACCAATGGTGAGATTTATGCGTATGTGACCATTTTCCCCCCCACCATTTAGGTAGCGGGATCTGACTTTGGGGAACACGGAAGGAATTTATAAAGTGCTGAATCTTGTAAGGCAAGTGAAACAAATCAAAGCACTTGCATTCAAATCATTTACACATGCAACTGTCCACAAATAGGATTAACCATATCAAATTTACACACACACAATTCACAAACAATATCACAACTTGTGAAAACACGTTCCATTAACCTCGATATATAAGAATAAATAAAAAACAAAAACAAAAAAACAAAAGATGTTCAATGAATATGAACACACACACACACACACTCTCTCTCTCTCTCTCTCACCCACATGCACACACACCTTAGGCAAGACATTGGGGATGAAAGTGGCTGTTGAAAATTAGGGAAAGATACGAAGGGGAAGATCTTAGGTAGGAAAAAGTGTGTTTTGAGGCTGGATTTGAAAGTTTCAAATGTAAGTTTTGGGCAAAGGGAGAGAGGGAGGTCATTCTAGGTGGATGGACCAGAAATGCAGAAAGATCGATGGCCAACAGTGGTTTGTTTGAATCTGGGTTCTCAAAAGCACAAAGCATCTGCAAATGAATGAAGGAAACAGGATGGAGAGTACAGGTGAACTCATTTGCAGACAAATGAGGGTGCTGAGTTGTGGAGACATTTGAAACAGAGGGTGCATATCTTGTACTTCATTCTTCAGCAACATTCCACCTTGGTCAAAGAAGATTCCTCTCAATAAGTGTGTGATCACATATACACACTCATCTTTTTTCAGTCAGACATTCCCTGTGAAAGACCAGGAAGCTTTACAATAGCAATGCAGTAAGAACACTTCACAGGCATGGTTGCATACTGAAACTTCCATGCACACACAGACAGGTATGCACATTCAGACACACAGTACATACATGCAAGTACAACTGCCCACCACATGTCCAGGAGTTTGTGTCTTTAATCTGCATATCAAACAGCGTAACAAGCAAAAACATCTGGCCAGGAAAAATTCTTGTGTTCATTTATAAGCTCTGTTTACTTCAGGCTCTTGCAAAGCTCTCAAAACTTTTGGTTTAGCAACATCTTGGAGTCCATTGCTGATACCACTTTGATTTTTTAAAAAAATTTTGCAAATTAATTTTTGAGTGTATTTCTGTGTTCATATCCCTACAAAATTTAAACAGGCAGTCAGAGCCAAAATGGGCAATGACAGCAAAATTCTCAAAATAGCAACACATGTCCTAATCAAAGATCTGATATTTAAAATTTGTGCACTGAAAAATGATACTTTTCATCCCAGAAAATGTTAGTCAAATCCTTCATAAAGTTGGAGATAAATCAAACCATGCAACTAACACTTTCTTAAGATTTTTTGGAAAAATAATCAAGAATACATCCATCAAAACCTTGAATTTCATAGTTTTCCAAGATCAGCCTGGGTTTTGAAAAATTACACCTATCACAAAGGCCTTACAAACTTAGTTGGTAACCAGTTCATTAAATAAATGACAAGTTCTGTGGCACGCTGTGTATCAATTTCCTTAAAAGTTTTAGATAGAGCCGGTCACAAACTTTTAGGTGAAATTGTTGTTTATGGCATGTTAGATAAGGTAACACTTTTAGAGCTGTTGAGAACATTGAACAATCAACAACATAATGTGAATATCAACACTTCCCAATCATGCCCATTAACCAATCAAGTATGGAATCCCTCATGGCTCAGTACATGGCCCACTTCTCTTCAGTAGAATCAGGTGTAAATGATCTTCCACTTCATATCAAATAACCACATGGACATTTTGTTGTTGTTATTGTTGTTGATATCACACTTCACACAAATCACATCAATTTACAAATCACATCAACTTAGAAAAAAATATCGTCACAAAACAGCACTCTATGGAAAAACAGCACAATCAAAACCATATTTCCATAAACCTTCAAAAGAAAGCTCTTAGCATTAAAACAAAAGACAAAATGTAGCAAGTCACACAACAAGAAATTCAGTAAGCAACACTGTCCAAGCAAGTCTATCAACTTTGCAGACAAAAAATCCTTTTTTAACATTTTTTTATATCAACTTTGCAAAATGAAACTAATATAATATATATATATCTATATTTTTTTAATTAAATTTTTTTTAACCCACATTTTATATACACATTTAAATTCAACTCTTTACTTTTGCACACTCTTTGACACTGCCAGTGCAAATACCTTAAAAGCTCTTGTTAGTCACTACACACGAGCTCCTAAAGGAGTTCTAGTTCACTTTAATCAGATTACACACAATTAGTAGTTCTTCCATTGAAAGTAATGTTTATCGCAAATCAAGGAATATTCATAAACAAAAGCCTGTCTGGTTCTACTCTAGGAGACTTTCAGTCAAAATTCTATTTTTCACCAGTATCTGATCACAATCTGGATACCTACACCAAAACTCTATATCTTTTCAAATCACACCTCTCCTACTGCGGTTGCATACTGTGGAATATTTACTTCTGAAATCCTCTCCAGAGGTCTTTGAAAGACCAGCCCTAACCACTGCAAAAGCCTAGTTAATTAAAGGTTTAAAAAAAAAAATCATATCAACATCCCGTATATCCTCATATACAAATATGCACAAATTTGATACGCAATAATCACTTACTGCATGAGTATAAACTCCTTATTCATGTATTACCATTATCCAGACAGCAACATATACACATCAAAGTTGTTTAAACATGATTTTTTTCCCCAACACACATGCAACATAAGCAAACAATAACAGCAGCAGGGGAATGGGATCAAGCTATTCCTTAGTTTGATCCCCATCTCATAAGGAGTTAACATTTGATGTTTATGTAGACAAGTGACATGCATATTAAACAAAATCGCTTTCCATATATACCATTACACGAATATTGGAGAAAACATTTACAACACTACCAAAGGAGTAACAAAACAAAAAACAAACACCCCCCCCCCCCCCCCCCCCCCCCTCAAAAAAAACAAAACACAAACACAGTCGGAAGTATTAAGACCAAGGAAAGAAACTTTGCATATTAATCAACCCAATAATTTCCTCCTCCCTTTACATTTCAACACACAAGAGAGGAAGGAAGAGCACACCTTATTAGAATCGTTTACATCATTTGTTATAAACGTTCTAAAAAAATTGTTTGGATTTAATATAAAAAAATTCATGCACTGTTTCGAAAATGTTATCATTAAAGCTTAGTATCCAGTTTCGGCACACACCACGTTGGATATGAACAATAAATGTGGTTTTTTCCTTGGTCTTTACTTAAAATAGTAGCTAGCTGAACAAGTAGGTTTCATTCGGTTTATTGGGTTTTGTTGTTGTTGTTTTTGTGTTTTTGGATGTGGCATTATGGAAGCATTTTCTCTTGTGTGGTTCTGATCTTGTTTACAATCTGATTACTATATATTTTATTTATAAATTTAATACATCAATATATATATATATATAATCTTTTTTATTTGTTGCGAAAGGGGCATAAATAAGGAGGAAGCTCAAAACAGAGAGATGGAGAAGGCTCATCAATGTCAAACTTCCTCTGGGAGAAACATGACGAAAAGAGAAGGATATCTCTCTCTCTCTCTCTCTCTCTCTATATATATATATATCAATGTTTGGGTAGTTCTGAGGCTGACTACACTTTCTAACATTCAAGTTAAAAGTTTTCTGATCAAACTATGATCAAGCAAGGCAGGAGGGGTGGGGAGGGGGACCCCCCCACCCAACCCAACTGACCTAAGAATGGAGTTTCTTTCGTTGTATTCCTTTTTCTTTGCATCTTGGCACCAGAACATCCTATCTTAAAACAGTTAAAAAAAGAGCGGTCTGTCAGTTATATGGAAATAAATACGCCCCCCCCCACCCCCCCCCTCCCTCTCTCTTCTGCTCTTCCTGTCAGTCTGGATATAGTCATACACTACTTTTGTTAGCTAAGGACAAGCAAACTCACGGTCTTTCTTTCATAGCACTTTGAGTGCCAGACAAAAATATAAAAGTGTGCTTCCCCAGTATCACGGAATTTTGAGGAACTGAGGACTATAATAATTACCCCCTCCAAAAAAAACCCACACAACATCAACCCCAAAACAAATGCTAGGGCTAAAACTGCATTAGATAACAGCACTAACACACACAAAAATGTACGGTTTTTGGTCTGGTGTGATTTGGAATTTTTTTTCTTTTTTAATTGAACAAAACTAAATGGAGATTTTGAATTTGGACCTAGTTTTCAGTTCTGTTGATTACCAAGATCTGTTCAGCAATAAACACGGACTATTTTTCATTTCTGTTGAGTGCAATGACCTAAGCTGGCAATAAACATGGGACTATTTTTCATTTCTGTTGAGTGCAATGACCTATTCTGGCAATAAACATGGGACCATTTTTCATTTCTGTTGAGTGCAATGACCTAGTCTGACAATAAACATGGGACTATTTTTCATTTCTGTTGAGTGCAATGACCTAGTCTGACAACAAACATGGGACTATTTTTCATTTCTGTTGAGTGCAATGACCTAGTCTGACAATAAACATGGGACTATTTTTCATTTCTGTTGAGTGCAATGACCTAGTCTGACAATAAACATGGGACTATTTTTCAGTTCTGTTGAGTGCAATGACCTAGTCTGGCAATAAACATGGACCATTTTTCATTTCTGTTGAGTGCAATGACCTAGTCTGGCAATAAACATGGACCATTTTTCATTTCTGTTGAGTGCAATGACCTAGTGGATCGGTGGTCTAGAGGTAACGCGCCTGTCTAGAATGCGAAAAGTCCGGGTCGGGTGTGTGTGTGGTTCATACCCCGTTTGGGCCGGAAATTTTTCCGCATCCATTAGACCATGAGTGGTGGTCTGGGCGCTAGTCTTTTGGATGAGATGATAAACCGAGGTCCCGTGTGTTACAAAATTTTCAGCTCACGTAAAAGAACCCACGGCAACAAGAGAGTTGTCTCTGGCAAAATTCTTTTAAAAAAGCCACTCTGATAGGGAAACAAATACAGTTGCAGAACAAAGAGAAAAAAAAAGGGTGGCACTGCTCTTGTGGCGACGTGCTCTCCCCGGGGAGAGCAGCCTGAATTTCACGCAGAGAAATCTCGTGACTTAAAGTGGTATAAAATAAAATAAAAATAAAAATAGTCTGGCAATAAATAGATTGTTGTTAGATTCTGCTGATTGCAAAGATCTGTTCTGGCAATAAACATGGACTGCAGGACTTTGGCAGACAGCCTTATGCCACGGGGGATTCTCATATATTGTAAATGAACTTTATATTTGTGTGTGTGTGCGTGTGTGTGAATACATGACTTTATTGTATATATTGCATAAACATTTCTTTGACATATGTCATTGTCTTGATAAAAACCCACAATTCTGCTGGGCACCACACCCTTCAAGCACACAGTTGAGGTAAAATAGTAATAAAAACACAACTGCGCTCAGCTTCATTTCTCCTTTTATTTCAATCATCAGCAAATTTTTTTCGCTTCTATCTGAAGCTTCCTAAGGCAAAAATTTGCTGATGATTGAAATAAAAGGAGAAATGAAGCAGAGCACAGTTGTGTTTTTATTGCTATTTAACTCTCTCTCTCTCTCTCTCTCTCTCTCTCTCTCTCTCTCTCTCTCTCTCTCTCTCTCTCTCTATATATATATATATATATATATATATGTGTGTGTGTGTGTGTGTGTGTGTGTTCTCTGTGTGTGTTCTCTGTGTGTGTGTTGATTATAGGCCAGTATTTTCACCAGGGGACGGGACAGCTCAGTGGTCAGAGCACTCGCTTTCCCCCAGCCAATGTTAAGCAGCGTTGAGCATGGTTACCAACTGGATGGGTGACTGGTTGTGCACCTTGGCTTCAGTACAGTCCCCCAGTTCACCCAGCTGTGAATGGGTACCTGCCTTTTTTAGGGTCAGGGAAGGTAAAGCAGTGAGGGAGAGGTGATGGGCGCCGCCCTCAATATGCTGGCCCCTGGAAAAGCTGAGGTCTCTGATGCCTCGCTCCCCTCAGACCACATAGGTATGGGACACCTTTACCTTTTTAATGTTTGTTTCTTATTGCAGGTTTATTTGTTTTTGTTTTGTGGATGCTTACAGACATAAAAAAGCATTGCCTTTTGTTGTTGTTTTCCCCCCAACATTGGTGACATGAACAGGGATCACCCTCTGTCTGTCTGTCTGACATGTTTCCCCCGTGGGGATGCCGGGGGCCTGTCAGTATAAATAGAATCCCCACCTTCTGGACATTCTATGTGAGAAATTTCCTCTTTTCAATCACTCTCTTTGTTGCTGCCTTACTCCCTTTCTTCCAGTCACCTCCTTCTTGCTTATTTTCTGCCTTCTTGGTCCAATCTCCTGCCTTTTTTCCAGAAAGACTTAAAAGATAACAATCCTCTCTTATGCTGAAACTGGATGAGCTGGGCCTGACTTGTCAGGCGCTTAATGGCAGCGCAACGCATTTTTGTTCATGAATATAACAGGCAACAATAGTTGCTGTCTGAGCGTTCAAAGAAGAAGTATGACATGCTTATTTGTTTCCCTTCTTCTTCTTCGTCGTCAATACCTCAGGTTTCCTATTTTGTTTCCTTGTTTGCTGACAAAAAAGAGCAAACATCACTATGTGCACAATACAGACCTATGTACAACCCTAACATATGACACATAATGACAAAAAAGAGCAAACATTGCTATGTGCACACTACAGGGCTACGTACAACCCTAACATATGGCACATAATGACAAAAAAGAGCAAACATTGCTATGTGCACAATACAGACCTATGTACAACCCTAACATATGGCACATAATGACAAAAAAGAGCAAACATCGCTATGTGCACAATACAGACCTATGTACAACCCTAACATATGACACATAATGACAAAAAAGAGCAAACATTGCTATGTCCACACTACAGGGCTATGTACAACCCTAACATATGACACATAATGACAAAAAAGAGCAAACATTGCTATGTGCACACCACAGGCCTATGCACAACCCTAACAGTTTGTTGACAACAATGGAAATATTTTCTCTTTTAGATTATATATACAAAATGACTGTGTGTTTGTTTGACACACACACACACTTGTTTCACACACTTGTTTCACACACACATACGTTTCACACTCACACACTTGTTTCACACACACGCACACACACATTTCACACACACATTTTTCATACACACACTTGTTTCACACACACGCACACACACTTGTTTCACACACACGCAAGAGGAGAGGATAGCCCGGTGGTTAGAGTGATATATTCATGATCTGCTGACCTGGGTTCGATTCTTGTTCAAGAGGATTCTGGAGTATATCAGTGCTGACTCCACTCTCCCCAAAGTCCTTCGGATGAGGTTATGAATCGAGGTCCCGTGTGCGAATGCACACAGAACATCTTGCGCACACGTTAAAACCCATTCCGCTTTTCGGAAGAGTAGGCTATTGTGTGCTGGTGGGAATGAATGACAAAATGTATAAAACTGCATACACACCGGGACTGGATGAAAAAAAGCACATGAGTGCTTATTCCATTATCCTTCAAATAAACAAATAAAATAAACACACACACAGGTACGCACACACACACATGCACACTCAAACACACACTCAAACACACACACATACACAGACTCAAGCATACACATACTCAAACACACACACCCAAACACACCCACAGACACACACACATATACATGCACAGACACACACACACACAGACACCATGCTGTTTCAGTGCTGTAGTTCCAGGGGAAAGAACAAAGCAGGACACCTTCACATTTTCTGAATTCTCACTTCTTCACACGCTGCAAGGGCAGGGTGGTCACCTGAAATCAATGAACAGTTCAGTCTGTAGACATCAACATCAACACACATCAATAAAGTCTGTAGACATCAACACACATCAATAAAGTCTGTAGACATCAACATCAATAAAGTCTGTAGACATCAACATACATCAATAAAGTCTGTAGACATCAACATACATCAATAAAGTCTGTAGACATCAACATCAACACATATCAATAAAGTCTGTAGACATCAACATCAACACACATCAATAAAGTCTGTAGACATCAACATCAATACACATCAATAAGGTCTGTAGACATCAACATCAACAAAGTCTGTACACATCAACACACATCAATAAAGTCTGTAGACACCAACACACATCAATAAAGTCTGTAGACACGAACATCAACACACATCAATAAAGTCTGTAGACATCAACACACATCAATAAAGTCTGTAGACATCAACACACATCAATAAAGTCTGTACACATCAACACAGACTAATAAAGTCTGTACACATCAACATACATCAATAAAGTCTGTAGACATCAACATCAACACACATCAATAAACTCTGTACACATCAACACACATCAATAAAGTCTGTAGACATCAATATGGACTAATACAGTATGTACACATCAACATGGACTAATAAAGTCTGTACACATCTACATGGACTAATAAAGTCTGTACATATCTACATGGACTAATAAAGTCTGTACATATCTACATGGACTAATAAAGTCTGTAGACATCAACATGGACTAATAAAGTCTGTACACATCAACATGAACTAATAAAGTCTGTACACATCAACACAGATGAATAAAGTCTGTAGACATCAACACACATCAATAAAGTCTATAGACATCAACACAGATCAATAAAGTCTGTACACATCAACACAGATCAATTAAGTCTATAGACATCAACACACATCAATAAAGTCTGTACACATCAACACAGATCAATGAAGTCTGTAGACATTAACATCAACACACACTAATAAAGCTAACATCTAAAAAAGAGAGTTTTCCTGTCTGCAAACTTGTGCCTTTGTTTCCCTGTGAAACAAAAAGGCTTTTTCTGCAGAGTTTTGCTTGGGATGACTCTTGCCTCTGCGGGTTCTGTTCTGTGTGCCATGTGTGTGCTGCACACACAGAACCTTGGTTCATTGTCTTATCTGAAAGACTAGCTCCCAGATCACCACTCGCAGTTTTGTGGATATGGGAAAAGTCTGGCAGAAATTCTATATGATAAAAAAAGCCACAAAATAAGTCTGACCTTCTTCCAGCAAGCAACGAGATCGATGGTGACAAAGCAGGGCTGGGGAACAGAGGAGGCAAACACTCCATGGTCTGTGCCGTCCACATACAGATGGAGATCGCTCTGTTCATCCAACAGCAGTCCCACATGACTGCCCTTCCGCACACCATGCAGTGGAGCACCAAGACTGGATTCAGTCTGTTGACAGATTGTATCATTGTGTGGTATTATGTATCATAATGTTGTGGTCTCTTTTCATGTGTATTATGCTGTATTGTCATGTGTAGTATTGTGCTGTATTGTCAATAATGTCTTGTTGAGTTGTATTATTGTTTTGTATTGTCTTTGTGTGTCATTGTCTCGTCATGTGTATTATAATATTGTGTTGTGTTATATTTTCTTACATTGTCATAAATTATGTATTATTGTCTTGCATCGTCTTTGTGTGTCATTGTCTCATCATGTGTATTTTAATCTTGTGTATTATTGTCTTACATTGTCACATGTATTATTGTCTTGCATCGTCTTTGTGTGTCATTGTCTCATCATGTGTATTTTAATCTTGTGTATTATTTTCTTACACTGTCACATGTATTATTGTCTTGCATTGTCTTTGTGTATCATTGTCTTGTCATGTGTATTTTAATCTTGTGTATCATTGTCTTACATTGTTGCATGTATTATTGTCCTGCATTGTCTTCTCATAATTATGTATTATTATCTTGTCTTGCAAATTATGTTGTATATTCTTGTCATGTGCACTGTTATATCGTCTTATGTGTATTATAATCTTGTGTTGTCTTGTGTATTATTGTCTTACACTGTCACATGCATTATTGTGTTGTACTGTCTTGTCATATGTAGTATTATTTTGTGCAATGATTTACGTTGTATTTTCTTGTAATGTGCATTGCTATTGTCTTGTCATATGTACAGTTAATATACTGTCTTGTCATGTTTTCTTACATACGTTGTCTTGTGTATTATTGTATCATCTTGTCATGTATTATTGTATCATCTTGTCATGTATTATTGTATTGTCTTGTTATGTGTATCATTATACTGTTATGTCTTGTCATGTCTATTATTGTGTTGTTGTTGTGTGTGTTATTGTGCTGCATTGTCTTGTTATCAATACTGTTGTATTATTCTAGTCTTGTGTATGAGTGTGTTAAATTGTCTTGTCACATATGTTACTGTGTTGTATTGTTGTGTTAGTTATTGTGTTGTATTGTCTTGTTGTGTGCTTTACTTTCCTGTGTCACGTTGTGCTGTGATGCATTGCAATGCACTGTGCATGATATTGAATTATATGCGTTGAACATGGTAATTAATTCTATGCACTGTACATGATCCTGAATTCTGTACATTGTACATGATATTGAATTCTATGCACTGGGCATGATATTGAATTCTATACATTGAACATGGTATTGAATCCCATGCATTCTCAGGTTATAGAATTCTACACATTGTACATGATATTGAATCCTATGCAGTACCTGATATTGAATTCTATGCAATGTACATGATATAGAATTCTATGCATTGTACAACTGAAGTCTATGGAATGGTAAGGCATTCCATAGTAAAGAGTGCTGAATTCTGTACATCAGACATCCCATCTCGCTCTGTTATAACATTCTGGAATATGTGTGTTGCTATATTATACTGTGTGCTGTTCTGTGCTGTCGTGCTGTGCTGTTAGTGTTACGTTGTGGTGTGCGATGGTGTGCACCAAGATCCCATGGGATCTGTTGACATATTTATTATGTTGTGTTGTGTTGTGTTGTGCTGTGTTGCGTTGCCCAGTGTTGTGCTACACAATGTTCTGTTGTGTTGTGTTGTTCTATGCTGTGCTGTGCTGTGTTGTGCTGTGCTGTGTTGTGCTGCACTGCACAGTGCATAGTACTGGATTGTATGAATTGGCAATCCTCTCTAACTGTATTGTATAAAAGCATGAATACTTTATTATCCAGGGTGCGGGGGGCTCTGGATAGAGGTGGTACCTTTGCTGTCTGGCGGCTGCATCCTACCTGGTAGGGTGGACGGGCACTCTGGTCCTCATCCATCTCCTGACTCTCTCACGTGCTGGCTCCTAGCGCCACACCCCGGGCAACCGCTTCAGCCAGCGGGCTAAACCACGTGAGGGTGTGGTGTGTACACTGCATCACTACTAGGCGCAGGAGCAGCTTCAGGCAGCCAACGGCTAGAGGGCGGAGGAGATCTGTGACTGATCCAACGGCCATGTGTAGGGGAGTAAACCTTTCAAATCAGGAGTGGAGCCCCGAAGGCAGACCAGTGTGCAGCGCTCACTGACTCCAGCAGCTCCTGCAGCAACCTGGTGCCAAACGTACTGCTCCACATTCTTTGGACTACACCGGCGAGGCCGAGAGGGGGATCTTGATGACTGGGCAGCCCAGGATCTCATACACTCTGCCAGGCTTGCGCCCTGGAGAGGTCACTTCAGTGCCGCTGTTCCAGTGACAGAAACAACATGGGAGGCAGCAGTTACGAGTTATAAGTCCAGAGCGTATTGGCGTAAGCTCGGACGCTACGGGCTGTCTCCAACGGTGGAAGGAATCCTTGTGTCCCATTGGTCAGTGTGACGTATGTTAATAGTTTGCATGACTTGTACTGCCAGTTGCAATTGGGATAGCATTGAGTAAAGATGTAGAAGCTGAACTCTGTTCGAAGTGTGGTCTGTAGAAAGAACGAAACTTGGTGTCAGAAGTGGGATCAGTTGTAATCTGGACACAGAACAAAGAAGACTGAAGTTCAGCTATGGAGGACGAACGTGAGCAAAGAGGATCAAATCGACGACGGGCGAATATTCCTCTACCCACTAAACTCGATGTGAAGGGAGGAAACCTGCAAAACGACTGGAGAAAATTCAAGAGACTTTGGGACAGCTATGAAATTGTCACAAATCAAAGGGATGAAGGCTCGACGTACAGGACAGCAGTGTTTCTGTCATGTATTGGCCTTGATGCTTTGGACATCTATGAAGGTTTGTTGTTCGCAGATGAAGCGGAAAGAAACAATATAGACGTGGTTCTAGAAAAATTCGAAGAATACTGTGTGAGCTCTACAAACGAGACTTTTGAAGCATTCAAGTTTAACCGTCGACACCAGTCAGCAGGAGAGTCCATTGAAGAATATGTAGCAGAGCTGAGAAGATTGATCAAAACCTGCAACTACGGCCCATTAGAAGATAGACTGCTGAGAGATCAGATTGTGCTTGGTGTACGTCATGAGATGCTGAGATCAAAACTCCTAGAAGTCCGTCAACTGACGTTAACAGGATGCATTGACATGTGCAGAGCATATGAAACAAGTCAGCACCAAACCATGCAGATGACGAGGAAGACACATGATGCAAAAGAAATCCAAGCTTTTCGAGAAAAGAAATCAGCAGAATCTTCTTCGAAAGGAAACAGACAAGAAACAAAAATGAAATGTAGATATTGCGGTGGAAAGCACCCAAGAGCAAAAGCAAAATGTCCAGCTTTTGGAAAGAAATGCAAAGCCTGTGGAGCAAATAACCACTTCGCTTTGTGCTGCAAAACACCCAAGCATTTCCAGAAAAAGACAAGAATAAGACAGTTCGAAGAAGAAGAGACAGAAACGGAAAGTGAAGATGAGATTCTCAAGATTGATGACAAAACAAAGAAAATGATAGAAATATACGGGCAAGAATGCTGATCAATGAAAGGCAAGTAAGATTTCTTCTTGACACAGGAGCAACAACAAACGTTATGTCTGAGAGCCTGTATAGAGAAATTACTGGAGATGTAAGATGTTCTGACCTGAGTGACACAAAGAAAAGACTGGTGATGTTCAACGGAACGGAAATTAAATCTGTGGGGGAGAAAGTACTGTGAGTGAAGAACCCGAAGAATGGAAAGAAATACAAGGTCAACTTTGTGATGACGGAAACCGACTGCAAACCAGTACTAGGACTGAAAGCCGTTCAGGGCATGCAGCTGCTAACTATCAACGAAGATAACATCGCAACAATAACAGCAGACCAGAAAGTCCAGGGAGATCAGGAGACGAGCACTGAGGGCATACTGAAAACGTACAAAGATGTCTTTGAAGGAGAAGGAAAGCTGGAGGGAAAACTCCACCTTGAAACAGATCCCAGTAGTGAAGATGCCGTGCAGAAAATGGCCAATAGCAGTAAAGGAGAAAGTGAAGAATGAACTGAAACGACTAGAAAAACTGAACGCTGTCACCAAGGTAGATACCCCTACTGAGTGGATCAGTAGTCTCGTCGTAGCAACAAAAAGCAATGGGAATATCAGACTCTGTATTGATCCTAAGCCGCTGAACAAGGCTCTGAGGAGAAATGAGTATCCCATACCAACTATTGATGATGTACTGCCACTGCTTCAAGATGCAAAGTACTTCACGCACCTGGATGCTAGAAACGGGTTTTGGCATATTGATTTAGACGAGCAAAGTAGCTACCTAACAACGTTCCAAACACCTTTCGGCAAGTACCGATGGAAAAGAATGCCTTTTGGAATTTCACCAGCCCCAGAGGAATTCCAGAGAAGGATGGACTCAGCTCTGGCAGGACTGCCAGGTGTGGTGGCTGTCCATGATGACATCTTTATCTTTGGCCAAGGTGCAACAGATGAAGCAGGAGGAACAGACCATGATGCCAACCTGAAACTGCTACTACAACGATGCCGAGACACTGGACTGAAGCTCAACAAGGAAAAGATAGAGCTGAAGCAAAAAGAAATCTCATACCTTGGACACATCTTTTCAAGAGAAGGTTTGAAAGCCGATCCGAAGAAACTGGATGCAGTTCAACAACTCCCAGTCCCAGAAGACAAAGCAGCAGTACAAAGACTACTTGGTGTTGTTGGCTACCTTCAGAGGTTCGCGCCAAACCTGTCAGAAGCAGCAGCACCACTCAGAGAACTGGCGAAGAAGAACGTCCACTTCAGGTGGGATAAGGATGTACATGGAACAGCTCTGAGCAAAGTGAAGAACATTCTCTCCGGGCCACCTGTACTTTGCTACTTTGACTCTTCGGGAAAGTGCACGACCACACTTCAGTGTGATGCATCACAGCATGGGCTAGGAGCATGCCTCATGCAGGATGGTCAACCTGTCCAGTACGCATCAAGAGCACTGACTGAAACAGAGAAGAGCTATGCACAGACAGAGAAGGAGATGTTGGCAATACTCTTCGGCCTGGAAAGGTTTGAGAGATATGTCTATGGAAGAGACATCCTGGTGGAAACTGACCACAAACCACTGGAAACAATACACAAGAAGAACCTACTCTCAGCACCAAAGATAATCCAGCAGATGCTACTTCGAACTCAGAAGTTCAGGTACACTGTAGTGTACAAACGTGGAGCTGAGATGTACCTGGCTGACACCCTCAGCAGAGCAGTTAGTGGGAAAGCAGAACAGCTAATCACACACAAAGAAGCAATATTTTACACAGAACTGGAGAACACAGATCCATGTCAAGAACTGGCCATCAGCCAAGAGAGACTCATAAGTCTGCAGCAAGCATCCGAAGAAGATGCAACCATGAGACAACTCAAAGCTGTCATCCTACAAGGCTGGCCAGAACAAAAACAGCAACTTCCACAACAGCTGCAAGACTATTTCCCTTTCAGAGAAGAACTTTCTGTACAGAATGGTCTTGTCTTCAAAAGGCATAGAGTGGTGGTTCCTGAAGCAGAAAGAGCCGATATCCTGGAGAAACTCCATGCAAGCCACTCAGGAATCCAGAGCTGCATTAGAAGAGCGCGAGAGGTTGTCTTCTGGCCCAGGGTGAACTCTGACATCGAAGACTTTGTCAAACAGTGCAAAGCCTGCAGCACATTCCAACGTGCACAGAGATCCCTCAACTACCCTGGCAACACATCGCATGTGACATTTTTGAACACAACGGTCACGAGTACCTGGTTACGGTAGATCACTACTCAGATTTCTTCGAGCTTGATCGTCTGCAAACAAGAGAATCTAAGGAAGTTATCACCTGTTTGAAGAGACACATTGCAAGACATGGAATCCCAGAACGACTGACAACAGACTGTGGAACTCAATTTACATCCAACCAGTTTGAAAAGTTCTGCACAACATATGAATTAGACCATGTCACAAGCTCCCCTCATTACCCTCAGTCTGACGGGAAAGCTGACAGCGCTGTGAAAGCGGCAAAGATGTGCAGGAAGAAGGCGGAACACAGTCATCAAGATCCTTTTCTGGCTCTACTGGAATTACGATATATCCCTACAGGGATTGTGAACAGTTCGCCAGCTCAACGACTTTTTAGTAGAAGAACAAGAACTCTGGTGCCGACTTCAAAGAAACTACTCAAACCTGCGGTCGTACCAGTCGAGAAAGAGCTTGCAAAACGAAAGCTCAAACAGGCACACTACTACAACAAAAGTGCAGTGGAACTGACTGAACTGATTCCGGGACAGATAGTGAAGTTTCAGCCTTCAGGATCTAAGAAGTGGATCAGCGCCAAAGTAGACCGCAAAGTGAACATCGGTCGTACAATATCCGTACAGAGGATGGACGTCAGTACAGAAGGAACCGTCGACAGCTACAGGACACGCCAGAAATGGAGCTACCGCGTACAGTTAACTCCCATGAGCTGGAAAGACAGATTTTCAAACAGCAACAGCAAGTCATCCCGAGGAACCAGCAGCAGAAGATGGCGGAAACGCAGCAGGCAAACAGCAAGCCATCACAAGAGGCACTGAAAGCAGGAGCGCGGCATCCAGAACACAACGGTGGGAGACAAGCTGAATCCGACAACAGAAAGAAGAGAAAGAAGGATGAAGGGGGCAGCAGGAGTTCACGGGCAGAGCAGACAGATGCCAGTACTTCAGAACAACCATTCCAATACCATCTTCCAGACCAAGCTGCAGCCACCGACCAGTCAGAGACAGTCGCCGCTAAGGAGCCAGAACAACTCGCCAAGACTCCAACCAAACAACCCACAAAACCAGTTACCCCTTACCGAACAAGGTCTGGCAGAGAAAGCAAGAAGCCAGATTTCCTGAGATATGAAGCAGAATGAACCTCCCCTGTGTTGTAAAACAAACAAACAAAAAGGCAAATAGCGCTATCCAACATAAAGAAAGAACCCTGAACTGTAATTTGATTAAGAATAAGCAACCAAAGGAATGGATATAATGGATAGTGGTTTAGGTTAAGGGGTTGGGGGAAAATTATTAATGGGGAAAGATATATGTGTTGTAAAGGGACCGACAGTTTAAGGATTTAGATGATAATGTTTTGAATTTTGTGTTTTTCTATTGTTCCTGAAGAAAGGGAGATGTGACGTATGTTAATAGTTTGCATCACTTGTATTGCCAGTTGCGATTGGGATAGCATCGAGTAAAGATGTAGAAGCTGAACTCTGTTCAAGTGTGGTCTGTAGAGAGAACGAAACTGTCAGCTACTGACCGCCTCAAGCTGGGTAGCCCCCGGCCAGTAAGGTGCTGACCCGTCACAGTCTGCCTGCTTCAATGGGTGCTTGGAGCTCAGGGAAAACACCGAAGAGCAGACTGTAAATCCTGCACCAGGCAATGATAGAAAAAGAAAATCAAAGCCGCCAGCGCTGAGAATGGCAACCTGGAATGTCAGGACCATGTGCCATGTCCTCTCCAACGACTTACAACAGGTTGACGATGCAAGAAAGACGGCCGTCATCAGCCGCGAGCTAAAGAGGCTCAACATTGACATAGCCGCACTACAGGAAACCAGACTTCCTTCCAACGGCAGCCTTAGAGAAAAGGACTACACATTCTTCTGGCAGGGCAAGGGCCCAGAGGAGCACCGTGTGCACGGCGTAGGCTTCGCAGTGAGAAACTCTCTACTGTCCTCAATCGAACCACCCTCAGACAGCACAGCTCGCATCCTCTCCCTATGCCTCACAACCAACTCAGGCCCCGTGAACATCATGAGTGCCTATGCCCCCACGCTATACTCTTCAGCAGAGGCGAAGGATGTGTTCTACGAGGAGCTTGAGACCGCCATCAAGAAGTTAGCCCCCTCAGAACAGTTATATCTGCTTGGCGACTTCAACGCCCAGATTGGTTCAGACCACGCTTCCTGGCCCAGATGCATCGGCCACTTTGGTGTCGGCAAACTCAACGAGAATGGACAGAGACTTCTTGAGTTATGCTCTCTTCATGATCTCTGCATCACAAACACATTCTTCCCCACAAAACCCAGCCACAGAGTGTCCTGGCGGCATCCCAGATCTCGTCACTGGCACCAGCTGGATCTCATCATTACACGCAGGCCCTTGCTGAACTGTGTCCTCAGTACTCACAGCTACCACAGCGCTGACTGCGACACCGACCACTCTATGGTCGCAAGCAAGGTGCGGCTCCAACCCAGACGAATCCACCGATCCAAGCAGAAAGACCGACCACGCATCAATACAGCCATGACCTCATTTCCTGAGCTTCGGGAACGTTTAGCTGACACCATCCAGGAGGCCCTCAGCAACTGCCCAACCACCAGTGCAGAAGAGAGATGGAACCACATCCGTGATGCCACATACAAGTCCACTGTCAACACCTTTGGAAAGAGAGAACAGAAAAACCCCGACTGGTTTGAAGCCGGAATTTCTGAACTCGAGCCAGTCATCTCATCCAAAAGAGCCGCCCTGCTCAACTACAAACAAGACCCATGCGCAAAGACGCTCGCTGCCCTTAGAAAAGCCAAAAGTAATGCTCAACGGATTGCTAGACAGTGCGCCAATAGCTACTGGCAGAACTTGTGTCAAAGCATCCAGCTGTCTGCTGATTGTGGCAACATTTGTGCCATGTACAAGGGTATGAAGAAGGCCTTCGGCCCATGCACAATCAAGACCGCCCCTCTGAAGTCAACCACTGGCGAAATCATCACCGACCGCTCGAAGCAAATGGAGAGATGGGCAGAGCATTATCAAGAGCTTTACTCGAGGGAGACCATTGTGACAGATACAGCAGTGGAAAACACAAGCCAGTCATGCAAGAGCTTGATGACTCACCCACCATTGAGGAGCTCAGCAAGGCTGTTGACTCACTAGCATGTGGCAAAGCCCCAGGAAACGATGGCATCCCTCCTGAGATCATCAAAGTGGGCAAACAGAGCAGCCCCCTCAAGCATCTCCACGAACTGCTGCTACAGTGCTGGGAGTAAGGGACCATGCCTCAAAACATGCGCGATGCCAATATCATCACGCTGTACAAGAATAAAGGCGATCGCAGTGATTGTAACAACTACCGTGGCATATCCCTCCTGAGCATTGTCGGGAAGACTTTCGCCCGCGTCATACTGAACCGACTGCAGTCTCTCACAGAGCGTGTATACCCTGAGGCACAGTGCGGCTTTCGAGCTGAGAGATCAACGATCGACATGATATTCTCCCTGAGACAGCTGCAAGAGAAGTGTTGTGAGCAGAGACGTCCCTTGTACATCGCTTTCATTGATCTGACCAAGGCATTCGATTTGGTCAGCAGGGCAGGGCTGTTCACACTCCTGCAGAGAATTGGATGTCCCCCCAAGCTCCTGAGGATGATCACTTCCTTTCATGAGAATATGTGAAAGGCACCGTCCAGCACAATGGCTCCTCCTCGAGCCCTTTTCCCATCAAGAGTGGAGTTAAGCAAGGCTGAAGATTCAGATTCAGATTCAGATTCAGAATATTTTATTGCCATTTAAGTCATGTAGACTTATTTGACACAACAAAAACATCAACTATAATTATCTATTTTGGCTAAAAGTGATGTACACTAAAAACATGTTGTATTCTACTTCTCTTTCTCTCTTTTTTCAAAACACTCATACACATATCTGATGATATCTGCTTGATATATATCAACTGTGATTATGTCACTTAATTTATGTACACAGTTTTTGCGTTCTTTGTCTTTCGTTTTGATTTTGAATAACAAATTATTTCTGAGTTCATCATATAAAATGCATTCACCAAGTAAATGAAATTCATCTTCAATTTTGTTACAGTGTCTACATTTTCTGTCCTCTCTGGATATATTTTGGTGTCTCCCTTTCTCTATCATTAAATTGTGACAGCTTGTGCGAAATTTACAATATGTCTTCTTATGAGTTTTGTTTTCATAGTTTACTAAGTATGGTTCCAATCTGTATTCTTTAGTAGCAAAATCATAAAATTTTAGTTTTGCAAACTCTTTCTTTTGGTAGATCCAAAATGTTTTATACACGTCCTCAAGTTTTCTTCTAACAGCATAACTCAACCGATGAACATTAAGAGTGCTTTGGTTCTTCCAGACATGTTTGAATCCAATTGTGTACAGAATATTTTTCACTGTGTTTATCCATTTATCGTATGTATTCTTCTAATACAAATAATCGTATACTATTCTAATATAAGAGTCTGGTTTTGATTCTGTCAAATGAATCCAAAAGGATATTATCTGGCATATGATTTTAAGGGTCAGTGGAAATCTCCCTAATTCACCCAAAGTGGGTAGTACTAATGCTGCTGCGCTACGCCTTTAGACAATCTGAAGACGGGGTCTACTTGCACACCAGAAGCGACGGCAGCCTGTTCAACCTCGCGCGCCTTTGTGCAAAGACAAAGGTACGCAAAGTCCTCATACATGAGATGCTGTTCGCCGATGACGCCGCCTTGACAGCACACACTGAGGCTGCCCTCCAAGAACTCATCAACTGCTTTGCGCATGCCTGCACTGAGTTCGGCCTGATGATCAGCATCAAAAAGACGAACATCCTGGGCCAAGATGTCAGCTCCGCCCCTTCCATCTCCATCGGCGACAGCCCCCTCGACGTTGTGGAAAACTTCACGTACCTTGGCTCTGCCATCTCCAGTAGCCTCAGCCTGGATACCAAGCTGAACTCCAGAATCGGCAAGGCATCAGCAGCAATGGCTCGTCTGTCAAAGAGAGTATGGGAGAACTCCATGCTCACCATCAAGACAAAGACCCTAGTGTATCAAGCCTGCGTGCTGAGCACATTACTGTACGGTAGCGAGAGCTGGACTCTATATGCCGAACAAGAACGCAGGCTCAACACCTTCCACCAACGCTGCCTCAGAAGGATCCTTGGCGTCAAATGGCAGGACCATGTTCCCAACAAAGAGATCTTGGAAAGGGCAGGAACACTCAGCATGTTCGCCCTGCTCACCAAGAGACGTTTGCACTGGCTTGGCCATGTCACCCGCATGCATGACGGCAGACTGCCTAAAGACATTCTGTACGGTGAGCTTGCCACCGGCTCCAGACCAACAGGAAGGCCAATGCTTCGATACAAAGATGTGTGCAAGCGGGACCTGAAGGCGGGTGGCATGGCACCAGCAGGCCTTGAAGCACTGGCAGCAGACCCCAGCAGTTGGTGAGCCACTACCAGGTTGGCCATCAAGACAGCAGAGCAGAAGAGGGAGGAGCAGTGGGGAGACAGACGAGCATGCGGACATCGGAGAGCAGAGTCAGCACCATCAGACAACTCCGTCTTCACATGCAACACCTGCAACAGGATCTGCCGCTCCAGGATTGGGCTCTACAGCCACAGTCGGCGCTGCAGTTCCACCACTGACTGACTGACCCACGGCGCATTCTCCATTGTCTCCCGAGACAGACGGATGCCAACACAACTTTATTATCCCCAAACAGACAAATCCATGAAGCATGAGCAAGACATTCAATCCCCCCTCTCCCCACAATGAAAGATACATCTATCTATCTATCTATCTATCTATCTATCTATCTATCTATCTATCTATCTATCTATCTATCTATCTATCTATCTATCTATCTATCTATCTATCTATCTATCTATCTATCTATATCTATCTATCTATTGGTATGGGCTTTATTTTATCTTATTATCATATATATCCCTAAGGGCGGGGGCTGGATGTAAAAAAGCACATGGGTGCTTATTCGTTATCCTCGAAATAAAAGAATTTGTCTCTCTCTCATCTCTCTCTCTCCTCTCTCTTTATGACTATATAAGTTTGTTTGTTGTTGTTGTTTTGGGGTTTTTTGTGTTGTTTTTCCTTCCCTTTGTTTTTTTTGTTTTGTTTTTTCTTTTTTCTTCTTCATCCTTTTATTTGGGTTTGGGTTTTTTTTTTGTCATTTTCCCTGTTGATTTTTTTTTTTTTCTTTTTTGGGGGTTGGGGGTTTTGGGGGTTTGGGGGGGTTTTTTTTTTATTTGTTTGGGTTTTTTTTGTTGTTTGGTTTTTTTTTTTGTTTTTTGAAAGGGGTTTTTTCCCTTTGTTTCTACTGTGTGAGAGTTTTGGTATTGGGTTTTTAAAGGGTATCCCCAAGGGGGGGGAAAATTTGGGTTAAAAAAACCAAAGAGTGGGTTATTCCCTTATCCCGAAATAAAAGAAAATTTTTAATTTTCTTTTCTCTCTTCTCTCTTCTATTTTTCTCTCTCTCCCCCCTCCCCCTTCTCCTTCTCTCTCTCTCTCTCTTCCCCCCTCGAAAAAAAAAGAATTTTTCTTTTTCATTGTCATTGTCCCCTCTCTCTCTCCATATATTCTATGTAAAACATGTATGTATGTAAATTTTGTATACACAATGTGTTTGCAACACATAAAAATAACAAAACCAAATTTTTTGTTACTAAAAATTTGATGGAAAAATACCCGGATAAAAAGTGATCAGAATTATGTTTTTTATAAATTGTAGGCCCCTTCAATGTGTTTCTGTGTTTACAGTATGCCCGTGTTTTTCTGTGATGTGATGAACCCTTTTTGTGCTGTGTTGTTCCCTTTTTGTGTTTTTGATTTGTGGCTGTGGGGTTATGCGTTCAGCGCCATGTCTGTATGTACCCATACCGTATTGTGTTGTGTTATGTTGTGGTGTTGTGTTGTGTGTGTGATATGTTGTGCCCTGCTGTGCTGTGTTGCCCTGTATATGATATTAATAATAATAATAATGTATGGAATTTATATAGCGCTGAATCTTGTAAAGCAACAAATCAAAGCGCTCAGACTTTATTTCATACCACTTTAAGTTGAAATTCGGGCTGCTCTCCCCGGGGAGAGCGGGAGAACGCGTCACCACTTAGCGCTGCGCCACCCTTTTCAACCCTTTTTTTTTTTTTTTTTTTTCTGCAGCTGTATTTGTTTCCCTATCAGAGTGGCTTTTTTCTAAGAATTTTGCCAGGGACAACTCTCTTGTTGCCGTGGGATTTTTTACGTGCGCTAAATAATTACGTGTAACACACGGGACCTCGGTTTATTGTCTCATCCGAAAGACTAGCGCCCAGACCACCACTCATGGTCTAATGGATGGGGGAAAAATTTCCGGTCCAAACGGGGTACGAACCGCCGCACACTTCAGACCCGGACTTTTCGCTTTCTAGACAGGCGCGTTACCTCTAGACCACCGATCCACCAATATCCACATATTCAATTGTAGCTGTCAGGATAAATTGCATCCCCACTTTCTGGAAATTCTGTGCAATGAATTCCATCTTTTCTATCCCTCTCTTTGTTTTTGCCTTGTTCATTTTCTTCCTGTCACCTCCTTATTTTCTGCCTTCTTTGTCCATTCTTCAGCCTTTTTTTCCCCCCAAAAAAAGACGTAAAAGATAACAATTCTCTCCCACATGGAAGATGGATCTGCTGGGCCTGACTTGTCAGGCGCTTAATGGCAGTGCAATGCATTTTCGCTCATATGACAGACAACAATAGTTTCTGTCTTAAGCGTTCCAAGAAGTAGAAGCAGATAACAGTACATATGTACCTACCACCAGGTAGAGAGAATACACGGGTATTAGATAACAGTACATTTGTACCTACCACTGACCAGAAAAGATAGGTATTAGATAACAGTACACATGTACCTACAATCAGTCAGAAAAGACAGGCACCAACACAGATCACAGTGCACATGTACCTACAATCAGCCAGAAAAGAGGGGCACCAAAACAGATCACAGTGCACATGTACCTACTATCAGCTAGAAAAGAGGAGCACCAAAACAGATCACAGTGCACATGTACCTACAATCAGATGGAAAAGAGGGGCACCAAAACAGATCACAGTGCACATGTACCTACATTCAGCCAGAAAAGACGGGCACCAAAACAGATCACAGTGCACATGTACCTACAATCAAAAAAGAGGGGCACCAAAACAGATCACAGTGCACATGTACCACATATCAGCCAGAAAAGAGGGGCACCAAAACAGATCACAGTGCACATGTACCTACTATCAGCCAGAAAAGAGGGGCACCAAAACAGATCACAGCGCACATGTACCTACCACAGTCCCCTGATTCAGCACACGCCGATGATCAATCAACACAGCAGAGGGATGACCCTGATAGAAGTGTGCAGGCAAAGGGAAGGTGTGTGGGGCCTGCACTGCCACCCCCAGCATGTTGTACTGGTAGTTCCAGTCACTGAGGACTTCATTCATTTCCACCTGCACACACACCACACACACACACACACACACACACACACACGCACGCACACACACATACACACACACACACACACACATGCACGCATGCACGCACGCTGTACCCATACATACACACAAACACAAATGCATGCATGCATGTATGCCACGCACACATGCATACTCACAAACATGAATGCATGCATGCACACATGAGCGCAGGCACACACACACACATGCACAAATGCGTGTGCATGCACACATACAAATATGCATGTCCACACGAACACGTACTTACATGCATGCATCCCACATATGCATGCACACACACACTCATGCAAGCACACACAACACACACGTGCACACACACACAAGCACACATACACACAAATTCAATGCTTATTCAATGTACCATCTGAAAATAAAAGTTTGACTTTGACTTTGACAAACACACACAAGCACACACACACACACTCTCACATACACACACTCACTCTCTCTCTCACACACACATGCACGCATGCACACACTGTTGTTGTAACTATTGTTCCTATGGGCCATATGGCCTGCAAAAACTGAATTAAAATTATTGTTATTGTATTGCACGCACACACACACACACACACACACACACACACTATCTCTCTCTCTCTCACACACACACATGCGCAGGTGTGTATGAGTATGTGTGTGCGCATGTATCTATATGTGTGTAATTTGTATTTTCCAATGCATTATCTTATCAATTTTCCTCTTTTTACTTGTTTAATTTAATGGTAAAGGCTGCAATAATGTAGTATTTCAGTATAATCATTAAGAAATGTGTTCTTAGATAGATGGCTTGAATTTAAAAAAGCAAACGCATTGCTTATTCAATGTACCATCTGGAAATAAAAATTGGACTTGACTTGACACACAGCTGAGATGAAGGGTGAAGAGGTGGAGGTGGTCAGTGATTCTAAACTGACACCTTGGCACATTCGTTCTGGACATTGCACACATTCAGATGGACAGACACCACCACTGCCTTGCTGAAAAAGGATCCCCACCCTCTCCACTTGTGCAGAAAACTCACATCCTTCAGTGTCAGCCAGCAGCTCTCCTCTGCACGGTTTCTATTCGTTAGCAGCACACAACAAAGTGGCGTTACTTTACATTACATTACTTTACACTGCAGTACTTGACATTACTTGACTTTACATTACTTTACATTACATTACTTTACATGGCATTACTTTACATTACATTACTTTACATTATATTTCTGTGCATTACTTTACAATACTTTACATTACATTACTTTACATTATATTCATTACTTTACATTATATTTCTGTACATTACATTATATTTCTGTTCTGCACATTACTTTACAATACTTTACATTACAGTACTTTACATTATATTTCTGTACATTACTTTACATTATATTTCTGTACATTACTTTACATTATATTACTTTACATTACATTACTTTACATTATATTTCTGTATATTACTTTACATTACTTTATATTTCTGTACATTACTTTACATTACAATAATTTACATGACATTACAGTACTTTACATTATATTTCTGTACATTACTTTACATTACTTTAACAGCCTGTGCCATTCCTGCAGTCTCAGGGGTGTGGGCGGTGGCAAACTGAACAAAACCATCCATGCAGCACTGAAGCTTTTCAGGCAGTGGGGTTTGGCCATTAACTGCTGGAGGAGTTGTGGGGATTCTGCACTGAAGATTTTCAGGCAGTGGGATTTGGCCATTAACTGCTGGAGGAGTTGTGGGGATTCTGCACTGAAGTTTTTCAGGCAGTGGGGTTTGGCCATTAACTGCTGGAGAAGTTGTGGGGATTCTGCACTGAAGTTTTTCAGGCAGTGGGGTTTGGCCATTAACTGCTGGAGGAGTTGTGGGGATTCTGCACTGAAGTTTTTCAGGCAGTGGGGTTTGGCCATTAACTGCTGGAGGAGTTGTGGGGATTCTGCACTGAAGTTTTTCAGGCAGTGGGTTTTGGCCATTAACTTCTGGAGGAGTTGTGGGGACTGCACTGAAGTTTTTCAGGCAGTGGGGTTTGGCCATTAACTGCTGGAGAAGTTGTGGGGACTGCACTGAAGTTTTTCAGGCAGTGGGTTTTGGCCAAGCCGAACCCAGTGGAGCCCATTCCTCCCCAGGTACTCCTCCCTAAACAGTCTACACGAATATAAAGCAAGGACACAAAAGCAAAACTCAGCATAAACTCATGATCACAGCTTCTGTACTTTACCTGAATTCAACCACATACCAGCTGAAATATCCCTTCCTCCCTTCCCCGTTTTTTTGTCATTTTGTTATTTACTTATTCATTTCTCTCTTTATTATTCATTTATTTCAGGTTTCATTCTGTGATTCCAGCTGGTTAGAAAGATTCCCTGATGGAGTTAACAGCTGGTGATATTGCTTACATTACTCTACTGGACAATCTTTCGTTCTTTTAATTTATGATTGACAGAATTCTCTCATCTCACTCTCTACTCTCTCAACTCTCTCTCTCATCTCTCTCTCTTCTCTGCAGAATTCTCTCTCTCTCTCTCTCTCTCTCGCTCACAAAGCTCCAGGCCCTGATGGTATTATTGACGAACTTTTCAAAGCTCCTTGCAAACAAATTATAGACTTTCTTGTCAATTTTTTTAATACTCTGTTTGATCAAGGCATTTTTCCTGAAAAGTGGTGCGAATCTATTATTCTTCCATAGTATAAAAAGGGGAATGCAAATAATACAAATAACTAAATGGGCATTTCTGTCTGATATTTGTAGCAAAATATATAGTGTTGTCATTAACATAAAACTCTAAGAATATGCAGAAGAAGCAAATATAACTGGTAACATCAGGCTGGATTTAAGCGAGGCTATTCAACAATAGACCATATGTTTACTCTTTTGGCCTTCATTCAAAAACAGTTTTCTCACAACTGTAAACTTTATGTAGCGTTTATAGATTTTGAGATATTAATAGAAATATGTTGTGGCCTGTTTTGATAAAACATGGAATTAAAGGAAAACTGTTGAAATGTATAAAAAGTATGTATGATGTTGTCAAAACACGTGTCAGATCTGGTAGCAAGCTTACTGATTATATAAACTTCACAAGAGGAGTCAAACAGGGTGATGTTTGTAGTCCAATTTTGTTCTCATTATTTATAAATGAATTGGCAATACAACTGATTGAAAAGGGAAGACATGGTGCAAGACTTAGAGTTGATTTTGAAGAATTGTTTATTTTACTGTTGGCTGATGATACAGTTTTGCTATCAGAAACTGTTGTTGGTCTGCAACATCAACTTAATAATTTAAAGAATGCAGCAAACAAACTACAGTTAAAATTCAATATGAACAAAAGTAGCATCATTGTTTTCAGAAAGGGTGGGGTTTGGGCAGCCAAAGAGAAATGGGTGTATGATGGTGTTGCAATGTCTGTTGTGATTGCTTATAGATATCTGGCTGTTATTTTTTTTCTACTCATTTGAGTTTTGTTGCTGCCTGTAAAGACCTTCATAGCAGAGCAAAGAATGTATTGTTTCTTATTGTGAGAAAGCTATCGTCGATAAATAATAAATCTTTGCAACTTTTTCTTAAAATATTTGATGCTCAGATACAGCCCATTGTACAATATAGTTCTGAGTTATGGGGTTTAGATAACAGTGCTGCTGTACAGTGTGAGTCTGTTCATTTATTTGGTTTAAAGAAATTTTGGGGTGTTGAAATGAAAACTCCAAATGACTTACTGTATGGTGAAATAAATAGGTATCCCATTTATATCAATTCTGTGGCTAAATGTGTCTGTTATTGGTTTAAATTGTTAAAAATGAGTAATGATAGACCATCACGTAAGGCCTATAATATGTTAAATAATTTACGTGTAATGGGTAAAACTAACTGGGTAACTAAGTCCGCATATGCATATGTGAACTGGGGCTGGGTGATGCATGGATATTTCAGGGGGTAAGTGATGAAAAAATATTTGTACAAACTCTTCTCCAACTAGTAGACTGCAGATGGCAAAGTTGGGAAACTCATATTCAATCTAGTAGTAGATTTGACATATACAAAATTCATAGCTCGACACATATTTTGAAGAAATATCTGTCAATTACTGTGGACAGACATTTACGATTTATTCTAACCAGATTCCGGTTTGGTATATCTGAAATTAATGTACATGTCTATCACTACCAACGTATGCATGAAGCTGATTTGCTGTGTCCACTGTGCAAAGAGTCAACTGAAGATGAAGTTCACCTTGTTTTGATCTGCCCTTTCTTTTATAATCTGAGAGTAAAGTTTTTTCAACCAAAGTTCTACAGGCAGCCTTGCTTATTCTGGTTTTCTTTATTAATAACATCAAATAACGAAAATATTGTGTGTAATCTAGCACTGTACTTTACTACTTATATAAAGCTTTTCAGTCACGGGAAACACTATTGTCATGATTTTCCTATACTATGTTATCATCTCATTGGAACTTGCAATGTTTTTCTTTTACATGTTGTTCTGTTCACATGACATTTTTGACCCCCCTTCATATGGGGCTATGATCTTAATGATTAAACGGTCTGAAGTCTCTCTCTCTCTCTGTTTCTCACTCTCTTGGTTTTTAATTTTTTTATATAGTTTTGTTGTTTTTGTTTTGTTTGGGGTTTTTTTGGGTGGTTATTTGGGGTTTTTTTTGGTTTTGTTTTTACTGTGTCAAGTCAAAAAACACTTTAATCATCCCATGAAGGGCAATTACAATTGTGTGAGTGTGTTTATCATTATGATGTATCCCTACAGCTGGGGACTGGATGTAAAAAAGCACATTCATTATCCTCGAAATAAAAGAATTTGTCATTGTCATTCTCTCTCTCTCTCCTCATCATCTCTCTCTCTCTCTCTCTCTCTCTCTCTCTCTCTCTCCTCTCTCTCTCTCTCTCTCTCTCTCTCTCTCTCTCTCTGTGATCATGTGTTTATTAAAAAAAAAATTGACATGTGATGTACAACTTCAATTAATTTTTACCAGATAACTTGTTTATGGTACTCTCTGCAGCATACCATGTTTGTAATATCTGTTTCCTTATTTGATTTTGCTGATGCCCGATTTAGATCAATAATTTATTCATTTAGTTTTGGTTTTATTAATACTCTTTCTCTCTCACTCACTCACACATACACCCACACACATTAGCATGCATGAATGCATGCATGCACGCACACACACACACACATACATTCAATCACTTGCACACATATACAACTCTTTTGATATGATGCTTTAAATTTATTTTTCTAACATATGTTTTTTTAAATTGATGTCAGTCTCCCGATTGACTTGATTTTGTTGATGCCAGATTTAGATCGACAATTGAAATATCCAGGGGTGGGTGTGTGTGTGTGTGGGGGGGGGGGGGGGGGGGGGGGAGGGGGGGGGGGGTTCCTGATGTTTAATAATTGTTGTTTCTTCTTTAGAACTTTTACAGATCTTTATCAACATATGTGTATATATACATATGCACACATATATATACACACATATATATATACACATATATATAATTAATATATATAATATATACTTACACTTGAAACTGTTAGATGTGATTATTAAGGATAGTCCCTTCTCAGGGCAAGGGTTGGATGAAAAAAAGTATGTCAATACTTATCTGTAACCCTTGGGAATAAAGATTATCAATCAATTAATCTCTGTGTGTGTGAGTGTGTGTGTGTGTGTGTGTGTTTGTGTGTATGTGTGTGTGTGTTGTGAATCAGAGATATCGATTGTTTTGAAATCTAGGTTACGATTTTCAACTAGCAGTGACCATGACGTATCATTCACACACAGAATGAGATGGTTCCTTGCAGTTCTACCTACCTGATACAGTGTGTTCATTTCCACCATGATGCATCATTCATACACAGAATGAGATAGTTCCTTGCAGTTCTACCTACCTGATACAGTGTGTTCATTTCCACCATGACGCATCATTCATACACAGAATGAGATAGTTCCTTGCAGTTCTACCTACCTGGTAGAGCGTGTTCATTTCCATGGGGTCCCTTGCCATCACAATACCATAGTGACAATCTGCGTTTCGTTCTGCTGTCTGACTGTTGTTGGACAGGACAATGTCTCTGCCATGGTTGTCATGGAAACTCCAAGTCATAGTCTGAAACATAATCAACATAATCATTATCAGTAATAACCTGAAAATGTCATCTGTGATTACAAAGGAAGAGTATTCTACCGTTTATTTTTCCTCTTTCTTCAAGTTGTTTGTTCAACATTCTTTTGAAGGGGGGGTGGGGGGGGGGGGGGAGGGGGGGGGGGATGGAGGGGAGGAGGGGTGGAGGGGGTATATCCTTTTTCTCCCCTGCTTCTGTACTCTTTTCTGTAATCACCTCCATGTTTGAAATAACTCACATTATGTGTGTGTGTCTGTCTCAGTGTCTGTCTGAATGGGAGTGTGTGTGTGTGTGTGTGTGTGTGTGTGTTATTCTTTCTCTGTGTGTGAGTACATGCACACATACGTGTGTGTGTATGTCTATGTGTGTGTGCATATGTGTGTGTGAGTGTGTGTGCATGCATGTGTGTGTGTGCACATGCGTGCCTGCCTGTGCCGTGTGTGTGTGTGCGACTGTGTGTCTATATTTGTGCCTCAGTGTCTGTGTGCATACATGTTAAGTATGCACTGTATGTATGAAGAATCCAACATGCTCAGCACTGCACTATGACAAATAGCAGTCTGTAGTGTAAAGCCCTGTTGTCAACCTATGTGTGATACTCCACATCATGAACCATGTGGATCAGCAGTCTGTAGTGTAAAGCCCTGTTGTCATCCTATGTGTGATACTTCACATCATGAACCATGTGGATCAGCAGTCTGTAGTGTAAAGCCCTGTTGTCATCCTATGTGTGATACTCCACATCATGAACCATGTGGATCAGCAGTCTGTAGTGTAAAGCCCTGTTGTCATCCTATGTGTGATACTCCACATCATGAACCATGTGGATCAGCAGTCTGTAGTGTAAAGCCCTGTTGTCATCCTATGTGTGATACTCCACATCATGAACCATGTGGATCAGCAGTCTGTAGTGTAAAGCCCTGTTGTCATCCTATGTGTGATACTCCACATCATGAACCATGTGGATCAGCAGTCTGTAGTGTAAAGCCCTGTTGTCATCCTATGTGTGATACTCCACATCATGAATCATGTGGATCAGCAGTCTGTAGTGTAAAGCCCTGTTGTCATCCTATGTGTGATACTTCACATCATGAACCATGTGGATCAGCAGTCTGTAGTGTAAAGCCCTGTTGTCATCCTATGTGTGATACTTCACATCATGAACCATGTGGATCAGCAGTCTGTAGTGTAAAGCCCTGTTGTCATCCTATGTGTGATACTTCACATCATGAACCATGTGGATCAGCAGTCTGTAGTGTAAAGCCCTGTTGTCATCCTATGTGTGATACTTCACATCATGAATCATGTGGATCTGCAGTCTGTAGTGTAAAGCCCTGTTGTCATCCTATGTGTGATACTCCACATCATGAACCATGTGGATCAGCAGTCTGTAGTGTAAAGCCCTGTTGTCATCCTATGTGTGATACTCCACATCATGAACCATGTGGATCAGCAGTCTGTAGTGTAAAGCCCTGTTGTCATCCTATGTGTGATACTCCACATCATGAACCATGTGGATCAGCAGTCTGTAGTGTAAAGCCCTGTTGTCATCCTATGTGTGATACTCCACATCATGAATCATGTGGATCAGCAGTCTGTAGTGTAAAGCCCTGTTGTCATCCTATGTGTGATACTTCACATCATGAACCATGTGGATCTTGAGGTAAGAGACATGTCTAGAAAGCGAGATGTCATGGGTTTGATCCCCATTTGAACCCTCACCTTTTCCCCCCACCCAACTGACCTCGAGTTGAACAGTGTCTGGATGCTAGTCTTTCAGCTGAGAGGATAAACAGTGGCCCTGTGTGCAACACACATTTAGTGCATGTAAAAGAACGCACAAGAAGAGAGCTGACCCGGGCAAAATTCTGTACTAAAAAGCCACTGTCACAGGGAAACAAATACACATGCATACAGGAAAATATCTATTTTTTAAAAAAAAGGGTGGCACTGCTGTTGCAGTAACATGTTCTCTCTCCAGGGACAGCAGCTCCATTTCATGCAGAAAAATCTTGCATGACTGATAGTGGTATACCATACAGTCAATAGTGTCAATACAATAGTGTCAATACAATACACCACAATACAGAACAACACAGCAGAATACAACACAACACATTAGAATATAACACAATAAAATAATACAACACAAAATAACAAAATACAGTATAACAACACATATAACACAATACAATAAAACATACAACACAATAAATTAAAATAATAATACAACACAATATAATATATACAAAATCCTATATAACACAATACAATATAAGTTTATAACACAATACAACATAAACAAATACAACACAATAAGACACACTCCAACAAAACACAATACAACACAACACAATACAAATTACAATGCAATTCCCAAAAGGCTTCACTGCAGCAGTTTTGCTGGCCTACAGGTTAATAATAATAATAAAATACATGGAACTTATATAGTGCTATATCTTGAAAAGACAAATCAAAGCGCATGCATTCAACCTAATTTTACACAGTCATGCAATCAATGATAAATGATCAATAGTTTAAACGAACAGATATTTACAAACATAGTGCGCTGCAGACAAAATCTATGAAATAAAATTTCAATAGTCAAATTTGTACAAAAGCACACACACACACACATTCACTTAGGTCCTATCTTTAGCAGGTGATAGGACATGGGTTAGTGAGGGTGGGATACTCTGATATGAAACAGAGGGGGAACATTTTAGGTTGAAATAAATAGTCTTGAGTGGATTTAAAAGTCATAACTAGTTTCTGCGAAGAGAGAAGGAGCTCATTCCAGGCGATGGACCCGAAATAGAGAAAGAGCGCGGCCAACAGTGGATTGCTTGAATCTAGGTATTTCGAGGCACAAGGTATCGCAGTAGACGAGGACACGTGAAGGAGTGTACAGGTATAAGGCATTCACAGAGGTAGGAGGGTGCAGTTTAGTGGAGACATTTGTAACAAGGGTACATGATCTTATAATCTACTCTCTGTGGCACAGGCAGCCAGTGAGAGATCGCAAGAGAGGGTAATGTGCACAGATTTTTTTTTCCTTTCTGAAACTAGTCGAGCTGCGAAGTTTTGTATACGTTGAAGGTAGTGGATATGATGATGCTGGCAGACCATACAAAAGAGAATTACAATAAGTCCCAGTACGTGAAAGAATGAGAGATGTGACAAGTTTGGCTGTTGCATCAGTGGACAGGTACTTTCGAATGCACTAATACGCCGTAATTGATAGTAGCATGACTGACAGGTCTGAGTGATGAATTTTTCATAGAGAGTGTGTTGTCGAAAACAACACACCTAGATACTTCACAGGCAGTGGATAGAGGGACTGATGTATTGCCAAGTCATTGAAGCTGTTGTAATGGAAGATAGTTTGTGTTTAGTCCCTACGAGCATGGCTTCGGTTTTATCTGCATTTAGCTGTAATTTGTTCTGTGTCATCCAGTTTTGAATATCTTCAAAGCAGCGGGCCATATTTGTCAGGAGAGAAGGCAGATTTTCAGGAGTAACACTGCTTTGAATCTGAGAGTCATCTGGTTAACCTACCCATCCTTCATATGAGAGAGCCATGGATTAAATCTCACTTGAACCTAGACTCCCTCTTTATCCCTCTCCCACTAACACCCTGTGTCTCTCAGAATTAATTATTAATCTAAGTTGCTCAGCAACCACTTCAATGGCCTCTTTAGGAATAAATCAGTTCAGAGTCCCCCCTAGCCCTCACACTAATCCAGTCCACTATGAAAGGTGGTCTTGGTGCTACTGCTAGTCTCCTGGATGTAACACACCGAAGTCACACATTAAAGATCCCATGATAGTAAGCACACTAAGTCATCACTGGCAAAACTAAACAATAAAACCCCACTATCATGAGCACACACAAAAAACCCACAGACAGTACACACTAAACTGTAAACACTATATATATAATATATATATATATATATATATATATATATATATTATATATACTATTATAATATATATATGTACACAACACTATCTGACAATCACAAAAACCCACAGACAGACACTATCTATAATATACACTAAACACTATCATGAGCACAAACACAAAACACCCACAGAAAGACAGTATCTATAAATACACTAAACACTATCATGAGCACAAACCAAAAACCCACAGACAGTATACACTAAACACTGTTAATGGATTATGAGCAAACACACAAAGAAGGCCACAGACACTTTACATTAAACACTATCAAGAGCACAGACACACACACATATACACAAAAACCACATACATATACATACACCCAACACTATCATGAGCACACACACACAAAAGAAAGCACAGACAGTGTATAATACTAAATATTATCATAAGGACACACAAAAACCCACAGGCAGTATACATACACTAAACACTATCAATAACACACAAAACCCCATAGGCAGTATACACTAAACACTATCAATAGCGCACAAAAACCCCACAGGCAGTATACACTAAACACTATCAATAGCACACAAAACCCCACAGGCAGTATACACTAAACACTATCAATAGCACACAAAAACCCCACAGGCAGTATACACTAAACACTATCAATAGCACACAAAATACCCACAGGCAGTATACACTAAACACAATCATGAGCACATACATAAAGTATACACTAAACACCAGCAAGAGCACACATCACACACAAAAAACAACAAAAAACAAACAAACAAAAATCCTACCAAAAAAACATCACAGACACTGAGACAGTATACACTAAACACTATCATGAGCACCACACACACAAAAACCTCACAGACAGTATACACTAAACACTATCATACACACACACACACACACACACACACACAAAACCAAAACCTCACAGACAGTATACACTAAACACTATCATGAACACACACACACACAAAACCTCACAGACAGTATACACTAAACACTATCATAACACACACACACACACAAAACCTCACAGACAGTATACACTAAACACTATCATGAACACGCACACACAAAACCTCACAGACAGTATACACTAAACACTATCATGAGCACACACACACACACACAAACCTCACAGACAGTATACACTAAACACTATCATGAACACACACACACATACACAGTACACAACACACACAAAACCTCACAGACACTGAGACAGTATACACTAAACACTATCATGAACACACACACACAAAACCTCACAGACAGTATACACTAAACACTATCATGAGCACATACACACACACAAAATCTCACAGACAGTATACAATATAAACACTATCATACACACATACACACACAAAACCTCACAGACAGTATACACTAAACACTATCACACACACACACACAAACCCCACAGACAGTATACACTAAACACTATCATGAACACACACACACAAAACCTCACAGACAGTATACACTAAACACTATCATGAACACACACACACACAAAACCTCACAGACAGTATACACTAAACACTATCATGAGCACACACCCACACAAAACCTCACAGACAGTATACACTAAACACTATCATGAGCACACACCCAACAAAAAAAATCCCCCACAGACAGTATACAAAAAAGAAGAAAAAAAGTGATGTGGCACAGTAACACCACACAGTCCCTGGGACTGCAGACTGATCTTGACACAGAGAAATCTGCCATGGATGACAAGAATGTACTACATAACACAGCCACCATGGCTTTATGGACACAGAGCTGCAGTGGCTGGAATTACTAGTTTGGTTCTTGTCTTCACTGCCCAGGGTCATCTCTGGACAGGGAGCTATCGGGGCTGAAATACTGCACACTGAACTGGTAGGAGCTGAACCCAGGCTTTCTCACTGTGGATATCAATGTTTGCTGTTCACTGTGTACACACACACACACACACACATATATAAATATATATAGGATGTGGGATCTGAACCCAGCACATTACACTGTGGTTCTCGCTGTTTACTATTCTGTATATATATATATATATATATATATATATATATATATATATAATATATATATATATATATATATATATATATATATATATATATATTACATTACACTGTGGTTCTCACTGTGTAGATAGGATCTGATGATGATGATGATCTGATATGAAAGAAACATTTTTTTAAACTTACCCTCAGATTGTCTCTTGGTCTCTTTCTTTCTTTTGATATTCTAAAAATCTCTTTTTCCCACTTGATACCTTCCTGCATTTTAACCAAAAGATAGCAAAACAGACAGACTGACAGAAATGCAAGCAGGCAGTCAGGTTACAGACAGACAGACAATACCTGAGAGGGAACAGCCAGTGTTACCTGTGGTTTGGCTTTCAGATCAGCAGGGTGGCACCTGACCTCACCCAGTTCCTTCAGCATCTTCTCACAGCTGGACACTGCTTCCATGCTGATCTCCAAGGTCACCGCAGACACCACCTTTGCATCGGCAGGCAATGTGGCACTGAGATCCATGTCATCGACGCGAGCTTTCATCACAGCCGTCATGGCAGGAACATCCTTCTGAGCTTTCAACTCTTGGATCCGCTCCGTCACAATCTTATGCGACATCACCTTTCCTTTTTTCTGAAGCAGGTGGGTCTTCCCATCTTGCACAGCATCCTTGACCTCTGAACTGGCATTGTGGACCTGCTCCTTCAGGTAACGGCGACATTCTTTGACCGCAGAGTCCAGTTTGTCACAGAGGTCATCAATCTCTTGGATCAAGGCCTGCGTTTTCTTCTCTGTGTCCTGGAGGTGCTGCTCCAGTTCCTGAATGCCTTGATTTATTGCTGACTGCCCTTCCTTCAGCTTGCCGACCAGCTCTGCCAGTACAGTGCGGGCCTCTGATATCTTCTTGTCCATCTCTTTCAGTTCTTGGCAGCTTCGGTGACGTGTCGCAGCACAAATGTGGCACATGGACTCATCATGATAAGGGCAGTACAGACTACACACCTCGTTGGTGTGGTAAGAACAAGGGGCGGAGCGTTCATCAGCAGCCAGTTTTTCAGCTGTCAGGTTGCTCAACTCTTCAATGACATGGGTCTTCAAAACAGAGAACTTAGTATGGATCTTGGCACAAGACTTGCACATCATGTCTCTGCAGTTCAAGCACAGACACGTGGCCACCACGTTTGCACAGGCACAGCACTGGTGCTGCTTGCTCAGAAGTCGCTCCGCTTCCACCAGCTGAACCATCGACAAGTCTGTGGGTAAGCCATCCACCACGTCTTCCAAACTTCCACTTCCTCCACTGCTGGCTTCCACAACAGCACTTCGGCACAGAGGGCACTTGGCATCCTTGTTGGACTGCATCCATGACAGCAGACAGTTACGACACAACAGGTGTGCACAGGGCAACAGCTTGGGTAGATTTAGCAAGTCATGGCAGATGGTACAGGTGAGCTGGTCACTGGAGTCAGTCGGTTCAGCAGATGCCATGCTGAGAATCAAATGGGGGATGGTCCAAAGTGCTGCCGTGCCTGGGCCAACACAGGAAAACATTCAATTCTGTGGTGTGTCACATTTCCAAAATGTACTGAAAGAAGCATAGCTTACACAAATGTAAATATAGGATAAACAAAAGGAGATTTTTTTCCATGCCTTGGCAAGAGGTACGAGGTGTGCGTATGCCCAACATTATGTTACCACCATTCCAACTTCAGGAAGGATGTATATGTAATACAAGTATGAAAGCAGGGTTTGTTTGTTGGTTTGTTTGCTTTTTTTTTTGGGGGGGGGAGGGAAAGGAGGTTGTCACCTGTCTACTTATGGGCAGCATAGGTCTAAATGTGTGTGGAAGATACTCTGTATGCGTTATATGACTTAATATGAGGCCTTGGTCTCGTTCAAAGGGCTTTGAGTGGAGTCAGTACTGATATTAACTCCAGGGGAAAAAATCTCCTTGAATGGGTGGTGGCTTGAACCCAAGCAATCAAATCATGTGATCTTATAACCACCGGGCTACCCAACACACACACACACACACACACACAATAACACACATAACAACAAATAATACAATATATATATATATATATATATATATATATATTGTTATGTAATTATGATTGTATTATCTATAATTATATATAATATAATAATTTAATATATGATTTATGCATTGAGTTTACTTTCCTGCACTGTTTTTCCTCACTATATTTTGCCAATTATATGATTGGTAAAGTGGGAAATAGCATCTCTTCTGAGATCCAAGTATAGCATTAGTATAGGTCATTTATTTTCAACTTTTTCTGCCTGTGTCAACACTCTAAAAGTGTCTGACAATGTTCGGGGTTAACATTGCTATCCAGCTAAAACAGACCCATTGGCTGGATACAGACGTTATGATCTCCCTTGCATCCTGGATCCCTAAAGAACATAAGGCACAAAGATTTGTTAGCCACTTATTTTCATATACATTTTCTTTTTTACCACTATTATTTTCATATATTTTCCTTCTCTTTCTATTTTTCATCTTATGCTGGCAGCAGTGGTAGACCACATGAATATCTATTTATTCTTAGGGCAGCAATCGACACTTCTGAATTATGGAGGGTATCTTGCTGTTAGTACTACAGAGCATGAGTGAGAGAGGATTGAAACACTGCCAGGACTCTGAACAGTGCTCAACCAGGAGCTGAAACTTAGTCAGGTCAGGCCAAAGGCATGGTCCTTACTCAATTATTTCCCAAATGCTGCCTTCAAAGTTTTACATTATAGTAATTTTTTTGTTGAATCTTGGACAAAATTCATTTTTATGATGGGAATGAAGTTGTTTTTCCTCACAATATTTTGTCAATTATTATATATCTATATATATGTATATAATATGTGTGTGTGTATGTTGTAAGGAATGAGACATACTTGAAATACATACAAGGATTAATGATAAAGGAATAGGATCACACATGAATTGTATACATGTCAGGAATAGGACACACATGAAATGTATACATGTCAGGAATAGGACACACATGAAATGTATACATGTCAGGAATAGGAAACACATGAAATGTATACATGTCAGGAATAGGACACACATGAAATGTATGTACATGTAAGAAATAAGACACACATGAAATAATTATATGTGTTGTAAGGAAAAAGACACACATGAAATATATGCCATGAAAAGGACACATGAAATGTATGTCAGGAACAGGACACACATGAAATGTATATAAAAAAATTATAATACATGGAAAAAATAGGATCACATGAAATGTATGTCATTGTCAGGAATAGGACACATGAAATGTATGTGAGTAATAAGTGCATGTGAGTGAATGAAGATGTCGAAACACCAGACCCTGCCAACATACAGTTAGCAAAATTCTTTCCTCCAGCTGTGGTTTGGCACCCAGTGATAGTTTAGAGACCACTGACAGGGCATTTCATCTGAGTGTAGTGGCTTGATACTGACACAGGGCCTGACACTGACACAGGGCCTGACACTGACACAGGGCCTGACACTGACACAGGGCCTGATGCTGACACAGGGCCTGACGCTGACACAGGGCCTGACGCTGACACAGGGCCTGACACTGACACAGGGCCTGACACTGACACAGGGCCTGACACTGACACAGGGCCTGACACTGACACAGGGCCTGACACTGACACAGGGCCTGACACTGACACAGGGCCTGATGCTGACACAGGGCCTGATACTGACACAGGGCCTTAATTACTTATTCTTTAATGTCAAGGATAATGGAATAAGCACTCATGTGCTTTTTTTCATCCAGTCCCCGTGTGCATGCGGTTTTGTAAATGTTGTCATCTGCTCCCACCGGCACACAATGGCCTACTCTTCCGAAAAGCGGAACAGGATTAAGCGTGTGCACAAGTTCATTCTGCTTGTGTTTGCACATGGGGCCTTGGTTGATAGTCTCATCTGAAGGACTTTTGGGGGGAGTGGAGGGGGAGTGGAGTCAGCCCAGAGGAAAAATTGTCTTGAAAGAGAATTGAACCTGGGTCAGCAGGTCATGAATGCATCACTGTAACCACTAGGCTATCCCGTCTCCCCTGATACTGACACAGGGCCTGATACTGACACATGGCCTGACACTGACACAGGGCCTGATACTGACACAAGGCCTGACACTGACACAGGGCCTGACACTGACACAGGGCCTGACACTGACACAGGGCCTGACACTGACACAGGGCCTGCAGTGGCCTGATTATTTATTAATTTATTCATTCTTTTATTTCGAGGATAATGGAATAAGCACTCATGTGCTTTTTTTTACATCTAGTCCCTGTGTGTGTACAGTTTTTGTAAAGTTTGTCATCTATTCCCACCGGCACACAATGGCCTACTCTTCCAAAAAGTGGAACGGGTTTTACCCTGTGCGCATGATGTTCTGCATGCACAAGATGTTCTGCTATACTGATACTGTGACAGCTGTTTTGGGCAAGGTATGATTCAAGACCTGGCATTAACGCCATAGGGATGATATGTTCCATTAGAGTGTTGTGCATTGCACTTGTGATCTGCTGACCCGGATTCGAATCCCATTCAAAGGGATATTTCCCCTGGAGTAACATCAGTGCTGACTCCACTCTCCCCAAAAGTCCTTCGGATGAGACTATGAAACCCAGGTCCCAAGTGCAAACACACACATTAAAACCTGTTCCACATTTCGAAAGAGTAGGGCGTTGTGTGACGGAGGGAATGGATGACAAAAGTACAAAACTTCATACACACACTGACACAGGGACTAGATGTAAAAAAACAACAACAACATGATGTGCTTATTCCATTATCCTTGAAGTAAAAAGAATAAATAATGTTTTGTCAAAGAATGGTGGGCCAGTTAAGCAACTAATGGCTGGTGGTATGGACAACACACATGATGCCCAACAAATCTTTATAGATCTGAGGTTTCATTAGCCTGTTTTGTATTATATCATATTATATATATATATAATATAAAATATATATATATAGAGAGAGAGAGAGAAGAGAGAGAGAGAGAGAGAGAGAGAGAGAGAAAGAGAAGAGAGAGAGAGAGAGAGAGAGAGGAGAGAGAGAGAGAGGAGAAAAAAAAAGAGAGAGAGAGAGAGAGAGAGAGAGAATGACAATGACAATAATTTATTCAAAAAAAGGCCTTGGCCCCATTTGAAGGGGTATACATCATTGGCAATGGTTTGTACATCCACACCTAAGTCCTGTATCTCCAACACATACAACATGTCTATAAGGAATACCAACACATTATCATACTTCACGTCCATCACTCTGACATACTTCACAAGAGTCTTTCTTATCAGACAAATCACTCCTCCAGATCGTCTACCACGCTCAGTAAACTTCAGCGCAGGTTTAACATAAACAGCATGGTCATGAAACAACATCAATGAAATTCCTTAAGGAACATCTCCACAAGACAAACAAAAGAAGAAACATATTCAACAAAGTCAGGATCAGACAATTTAGAGAGTACACCCCTAACATTCCAATGAAGGAAAGAGCTGTGTCTTTTAGAGTTAGAACCACTCTCTGTATTGGTTTGGGGATCAACATCATCATTGAAGGCATTTGGAACATGGTGTGTGTGTGTGTGTGTGTGTGTGTTGTGTGTGTGTGTGTGGAGAGAGAGAGAGAGAGAGAGAGAGAGAGAGAGAGAGAGAGAGAGAGGAAGACAGACAGACAGACAGACAGACAGACAGACAGACAGAGACAGACAGATAGATTGTAGCATGCAATACTGAAAGCATGAGGAACAGAAACCGAAACCAACCAAGAGTTGGCATAAAACCCTCATTAAAAAAATCCTGCTTTTCCCCTTCTTTATACTGAAGATGTTAATCTTAGAAAGAAAGGTGGGAAGAGAGACATAGAAGAATGCTGGTGAGGAAAACGGCGATCAACGCGGAAGTTTAGCGGGGAAAATCCAAAACCGAAACTACGATCTGCAGAGAACAAATCCCAGCCCCTTTCCAGGAGAAAAGATTGAAAACAACTGTCCAAACCATACAGAGGAAAAACTTCAGGAATATCGTAAAATGTAACAGTGGATAGAGTAGCTACAGTTGACAGTATAATTCCAGAAACCGTCAAATGAGTAGACTTACTTTATCTAGGCCCAGGCTATCACAAGCTTGTCCAGACGTCCCAAGGAATTTTACCCATAAGCCTTTAGTAAAGATCCACGTCACTAGGCTAAAGGTTAGCCTACTTATCATCCGGTCTACTTTCTGCTGTCTTGGTCCATTTGCCTGCCTTTTTCTAGAAAGACTTGAAAGATAAGAATTATCTCTTATGCCGAAAAGTCCGATGCCCTAGGCCTGACTTGTCAGGTGCTTAATGGCAGCGTGACGCATGTTCGCTCATATAACAGACGATGATAGTTGCTGTCTGAACATCAAGGACAAAAACAAGAATACTGAGTCTCTTTCTGGGAAGTGGGAGGACATGAAGCTAACGAGAGCACCTTGTCCGGCTTGTGATTGGCTGCTGCAATCACGTGCCCGGAATCCGCCATCTTGGTTTTTCGTCCGCTAATAAACAGTGACTCTGTTGTCGAACTCCTCCCATTTCAGGAACCTCTCTAGGCCTACTTCTATGCTTCAGTTGATATTGAGAGTGTGATAAAGTAAGCCAGTTTACGACTTTTACTTGAAAAATGTCAGTGTGACGTCAGACAACAGAACACGGCAACACAGATTGAAGTTCAAGTTGTAGAGTACTTCTTGAAGTTCAAATCTTGCCACAGTGTGAAACTGAAACTCTTCTGTGTTCCTAAAACGGCCTTATCTTTCAGTATAAGTGTTTGGATCTCTCTCTCTCTCTCCTCTCTCTCTCTCTCTCTCTCTCTCTCTCTCTCTCTCTCTCTCTCACACACACACACACTTGCACCTGGCATGCCCATGCTGGCACAATGTGCACGCGCACACCCGCCCACCCTCCCATACACACACACAATTCTGACAATTATAACAATTTTTATGGTATCCACACATCCTACTACACATGTCATCTAACTTTTTGTAATAGTTTAACGCTTCTCGATCAAAACACGAAAAAACTCACTTGAGAAGTTCCTGGTGCTGAGTGGTAGAAAACACAAACAAGTTCAGAAAACTGCTTGTACTTGAGATGCTTCCGTTGTATCGAACGCAATGGAGGAAAAATGCGCGGAAAGACCACGCGGTAAGCATCACTTACCTACTTAGCCAGTGCAGCATCTCTTCATTGGAGATGGGGAAAGTTATCATCTATCAAACAATACGACAGGCCGTTCTGTCGGACCGTTCTGTCGTAGCAGACGAAAAACCAAGATGGACGGATTCCGGACACGTGATTGCAGCAGCCAATCACAAGCCGGACAAGGTGCTCTCGTTAGCTTCATGTAGTGGGAGGGGAAGAACACATTCTTATTCTTAGCCTAGGCTACCTACTTTCACCAGACATCTCCATCTCCATCACCCTGCATAAGCTCATGTGTGTGTGTGTGTGTGTGTGAGTGTGTGAGTGAATTGCCTCGCACACACACACACACACACACACACCCGCACGCACCCCTCCCCCCCCCCCCCCCCCCCCCCCACACACATGCACGTACGCCCGCGCACACGTTCGTGCACACACATGTGCACGCTTGCACACGCAGGCACACACGTATTCAACACACAACACACACACACACACACACACAACACACAACACACACACAACACACACACACACACACACACGCACGCGCACACACACACACACACACGCACGCACGCACGCACGCACGATGTTCACCTCGCATTATTGTATAAAATCTTCTCTCGGTTCATTAAAGGAGTCATTTAATTAATTCATTCATTCTTTATTTCTGAACTTCCTGCTATATTCTCTTCTTTCTTCTCTGATAAAATCCGCAATATTCGCTCCAGATTGGATCAGACTTCTTTCTACCCTATGCCTCCTGATCCCCAATTATCTGGTACTCCTCTCCTTTTCTTTCACCCAACAAGCGAGAAAGAAATCAAGACGATTCTGAAAGAAATGACAATATAATCATGTGATCTTGATCCTGTACCTGCTTCTTTTTTCACTCAGTGCCTTCCACAGCTTTACCCACTATCACAAAAATAGTAAACGCATCACTTCTTTCAGGAATTTTTCCAACAGCTTTTAAAACTGCAGGAGTTATACCTCTACTAAAAAAAAAAGCACGACCTCGATCCTAATACTCTGAAGAATTATAGACCTGTATTCAACCTACCGTTCATCTCTAAAGTCCTCGAAAAAGTTGTTCTGAAACAACTTAACAACCATCTTCACTCAAATAGTCTCCTCCCCCCTTTTCAGTCAGCCTATCGCGTCAACCACAGCACAGAAACCACCCTAGTCCACACCTTAAACAGCCTTCTACACGCATCTGAATCAGGAAAAATCTGCCTTCTCACCCTTCTCGACTTATCTGCAGCCCTCGACACTATAGACCACTCATTCTTCTCTCATGTCTCAAAAAAAACGTTCGGTATTAAAGGCACAACCCTCACCTTGTTCAGTTCATACCTTACAGGCCGATTCCACACAGTTGCTGTAAACAAGATTCAATCAACACCTGCGAAACTGAAATGTGGAATCCCACAGGGATCAGTTCTCAGCCCTGTTCTTTGCACTCTCTACACTTTCTCCTCTTTCACATACAATAAATCGTCATCACATCAACCATCACTTTTATGCAGATGACTCTTAAATTCTTAGCAGCGATACTCCTGAAAATCTGCCTTCTCTCTTGATTGATATGTCCTACTGCCTTCAAGATATCCAAAACTGGATGATATAGAACAAGTTACAGTTAAATGCAGATAAAGCCGAAGCCATGCTTGTAGGGACCAAACACAAACTCTCTTCCATCACAACAGCTTCAATAGAATTCGGCAATACGTCTGTTCCTCTATCCACTGCTGTAAAATAATCTAGGAGTCATTATTGACAAACACCTCTCCATGCAAAAATCAATCACCAAAACCTGTCAGTCGTGCTACTATCAAATACGGCGCATCAGTGCAGTTCGAAAGTACCTGTCCACTGATGCAACATCCAAACTAGTCACATAGATCTCTCATTCTCTCAGGTATGGACTATTGCATTTCTCTTCTGGCTGGTCTCCAGGCTTCATCTATCCACTCCCTTCAACGTATACAAAACTATGCAGCTCGACTAGTCCTCAGAAAGAACAAAATCTGAGCACATTACTCCTCTCTTGCGATCTATCCACTGGTTGCCTGTGCTGCAGAGAGTAAACTATAAGATCAGTACCCTTTGTTACAAATGCCTCCACAAAACAGCACCTTCCTACCTATGTGAATGTCCTCACCTGTACACTCCTTCTCATTCCTTCCGCTCAGCTGCAGACACCTTGTGCTTACGAATATGCTACCTAGATTCAACCAGTCCACCATTGGCGGTTGCTCTTTCTCTGTTCCTGGTCCATTGATCTGCAATGACCTCCCTCTCTCCCTTCGCCAAAGCCTTCTTATGAAGCTTTTAAATCCGGCCTGAAGACACATTTATTTCAACCTAAGATTCTCCCTCTTGTTAATATGCTCCATCTCATTCTTGTCCCTGCCCTCATCAGCCAAAACCCCATCACCCTGCCAAAGTGTATAACCTTTATGTGTGTGGGTGTGTGTGCGTGCGTGCGTGTGTGTATACATTTGAATTTGTAAAAACTATTAATTGTAACTGGCTGCATGTGAATGAGTGGGATGAACGAAAGCACTTTGATTTGTTTTTTGGTTTTTTTCAAGATATGGCGGTATATAAATTCAATGTATTATTATTATTATTATTATTATTATTGTTATTATTATTATTATTATTATTATTATTATTATTATTATTTCGATGATAATGGAATAAGCACTCACGTGGGTGTTTTGTCTTTTTTACATCTAGTCCCCGTGTGTATGCTTTGTAAATTTTGTCATCCGTTCCCACCGGCACACAATGACCTACTCTTCCGAAAAGCTGAACGGGTTTTAATGTGTACGCAAGATGTTCTGCGTGTGTGTTCGCATACGGGGCCTCGGTTATCCTAATAGTCTCATCCCAAGGCCTTTTTTTTTGAGGGGGGGGGGGGGGGGGGGGGGGGGGGGGGGGTTGAAGTCATCACTGATGTCCGCCGTCAGCGCCTGGGCTTTATCACAGTTCTTGATTAAACCATTGACGCTGGGGGCAACAGCAAAGTGAGACGCTGTATGCATATATATGACCAGTGGCTTTTCCACTCATGGAATTCCACTTTACAGCTTAGTCTTTAGCGATCGACTATGACTCTCTGACTAGGAGGCTTGACTCGCACAGTCCTTATTATGTGCTGCAGCCCTGAGGGTTAGTTGGCCTTTGGAGAGCATCTCCAAAGCTGACTGTCCTTATGCCCACTTGGCCGAGAGAGTGGGGATGTACTGTGGGCAAGGCATCTCCACTATAATCAAATTTCTGCCCAGTTTCCGAAACAGCAGCTGCCTCCTCTGCTGTTTTGGAGGTCATCGTCGGACACAACGGACAAACATACATTTCGGGATGATGTTGTTGTTGTTGTTCGTTCCCCAGCTTTACACCCTGGGGGGTCACCCAGAACATGCACTCTGACTCACTCAAAAAAAGAAAAGAAATGCGTGCATTCATTTTAAAATGTGCCACTCCCCGACCTGGCTATCAATGGATCTCAGCATGACCCGATGTCGATATTACATCCCAGCATAACTATAATTAGCTTGGAATCAGTGAAACTCAACGGATTTTCCCGATAAAGTTTTGGGAGTACTTTTTCTATGTTCGCGTCTGGACTGAGGGTTTTTGTTGTTCGTTTTGTTTTGTTTGTTTGCTGGTGTTTTTGTTTGGGTTTTTTGTTGTTGTTGTTTCTATTTTAAATGTTAGATTTTATTAATATGCTGTGGTGTTGTTGTTGTTGTTTTTTTATTGCCGTTAATTTTAGGTGGTGTTTAGCCTACATCTGTGTTGGCAGCTACAAAAATAATCTCTGGTTACATAATATGGATCAGCTTGACGCAGGTGAATGTCTTGTACCACTTAGTTAAAGGAGATCCACTTAACTCAATGGAGTCGCAGTGAAATGGATCCCGCCATTTTGTGGTGACCCGTGATTTTAGCTATATTTGAAAAATTCAGCAGACTTACCCAACATAATAATGACATACACATTATACATCATTGAAAAGTGTACAATGTCTTCTTTTGAGATTTTTCCCCCGTTTTTTTAATAGATGACTGCATTTCTTTTTTACAAATTTTCAAAATATGTCACTGAATGCTGAAAAATAAAAAGTTTTGAAAATTAGGGCTGGTATCTTAAATGGCTTGAACTATTCATCAACTAGTCCCCTTGAAGCAATGTGATGATTTTTCACTAAAGTAAAGTTCCCTGAAGCTGGCTGAATCCATGTGATGTCACTTTTGGTACAACAGATTATTTTTTTTAAAGAATCATAACACTGGAGTGCCTGAAATCCCAAATATATCACTTGTTGACATGTCAAACAAAATTGGCCAACAGACAAAAACTAGGCAAGCTTATGGTCAAGGAAAGCAACTGTGTTTAGAAAAATGATTGCCCTACACATTCCCTTGAGTTAACCATCACTTTGTGGTGTTTTTTTAAATTCGTAAGTCTACCGATTCTTAAGCTTCGGCACGTCACAGTAAAGGAGAGGAGTGCCGAAGCAACCTCAATAAGTTAATAAACCACACAACATACTTTAAAAAAACAAACAAACAATGAACAAACCAAACCAAAACAAAAGAAAAACAAAACCACTCGGATTTCTGTAAAGTACTAAGTTTGCAGCCAGCAAGGCGAGTGAGCCAGAACGTTTACTTGTGCTTGCTTGAGTTATAGTCCCTCAATCGGAATTGTCCACGGGACACTAAGATATCCTCAACGACAACACATTGGGGAGAAGCAAACCAGTCTGTTGTGGCTGGTCAGTCAACACTGATAAGATAACAAACTCCCTGTGCACGTTAAAAAAACAACAACCCCATCCATTATTCCTGGAAGGGTAGATCCCTTTGGGCTGGTGGTATAAAAGGTAAAGGTGTCCCATAACCTATAAGGTGCTAGGGGAGCGAGGCATCAGAGACCTTACTTCTCTAGGGGCCAACAGCATATTGAGGGCGGCGCCAATCTCCTCTCTGTCCCTGCTTTACTTTCCCTGACCCTAAAGAGGGCAGGCACCCATTTACAGCTGGGTGAACTGGTAGACTGTACTGAAGCAAAGGCGTGCAAACAGTCACCCATCCAACTGGTAACTACGCTCGTTGCTGCTTAACCTTGGCTGGGGGAAAACGAGTGCTCTGACCACTGAGCTTTGCCGTTCCCTTCGCTGGTGGTGTGGATGATATGAAAATGTCCAGCATGTATGTAACCGAGACTTCGCCAGGGCACTAGAGTGTCTAGGCCTAGTTGGAGAAGTATCTATCCAGCAGTCGATGTGATGCTATGCATGTGGTGAGTATCATGCTTGGCTTTGACACGCACGCGCGCGCACACACACACACCGCACGCGCCCCTTTATATATAAAAAAAGAGTTAAAGAAAAAACGAAACCTCCATGGATAACAAAAGACATAGAATCTGAGATAAACTTCAGAAACCATCTGAAAACTCATGGTACAAATGAACAATTTAAGATACAAAGGAATAAAGTGAATTCCATTAAACGCAGATCAAAGCCTAATTACTTTCAACAGTCGTTAATTACCACTAGTGACTCTCGCCAGATTTGGAAAGCCATCAATACATTATGTAATAAACATGTTTCAAAAAGTCAGCAGTTCATTAAAGACATATCAGCTGATGAATTAAACAGCCATTTTTCAAATGTAGCAAATAAAGTTATAACATGTGACAAGTCAAGCGAAAATGATCTTCATTACCTAGAACAATATATTAATTCAAAACATATTAAATTTCCATTTAATCTTCAGTCAATGACAATCTTTGACGTATTAGAAAGCATAAAAATAAATACAAACGAATTCTAGAACACTGATCTAGACAAGTTAGATGGGCGGATTATAAAACTCTCTAGGTTATCGTTGAAACACTGACATATCTATACAACTTGTGTACTGAGAAAAGGTGTTTTCCTCTCAAGTTTAAAAAAGCAAAAGTTACACCAGTCCATAAATCAGGCGACTGTTCTTCTCCTTCGAATTACAGGCCAATTTCAATTCTCTGTATTATCTAAACCCATTGAAAAACACATACAAACATCCCTAAATTCTTACTTTATAAACAACAGTCTAATGCACGAGAATCAATCAGGGTTTCGTAAAAGCTATTCCTGTCACACTGTTCTAACTCAGCTCACTGACAGTCTCTTACACAATATAAAGTACAATAAGTTTACTGGCCTCCTTTTTGTTGACTTTGAAAAAGCATTTGATGTGATCAACCATTCTTTGTTATTGCGCATATTAGAATTGTAAAAACTGCCATCTGAAGTTATCCAACAACTAGAAAATGTTGTGTCTAATAGGCAGCAGCTTGTATCTGTAAATAATCAAATATCAGAACTACTACTCATTAGATATAGGGTACCACAAGGCTCAGTATTGGGACCACTCTTGTTTTCAGTTTAGTAAATGTTTTACCCTGTTTTATTAAATGTAGCTGTGAACTGTTTGCTGAGGATACAACTCTTTTTTGTAGTGATTCAGATTCCTGTAGATTAACTGGAAAACTTCAATATACTATTAACAGTTTGATTATTTGGACTCAATTAAACCATATGTCTTTAAATGCACAATAAACAAAGTGTATGTACGTATCAGAAAGACAGAAAAGGCAAAAAATGAACGATAGGTTTCAACCTCTGTTATTGAATAACGGAATAGTTGAAGAAGTTGACTCTCATAAGATATTAGGTGTTACCATTGACTAAAATATGACTTGGACTGATCACATAATGTCACTAGGTAAACACCTAGCTCACAGGCTACTTCAATTATCCAAAATAAAACACTTTCTAAATAATCATTCTCGAAAACTTTTTTTGGGGGGCGGTAACATTTTACCAATCATTGACTATGCTTCAACTATTTGGGATACCTGCAGTGGAACGAACTTGAAATTCATTCATTGTTTATATAAAAGAGCAGTAAAACTTGTGTTGTTAAAAACAAGCACCCTGGCAATTGAGAATTATAAGCAAATAAATGTCCTGACATTTCGAAACCGACTTTTATTCAATAAAGCTGTGTTTATGCAAATAGTTGTTAATCAAAATGCACCTCCGAAGATTACCAAAGATTTCAAAATTAACCAACATAGACACAACCATTTGCTAACATTTCCAAGACCCAGAAATAACCTATATAAATCAAGCTTCTTGTATTCAGGCAGTGACCTATGGAATAAACTCCCCAAAATTTTTAAATGTATTAAAAGCAAAGATCAGTATAAAACACATCTAAAAGGATATTTCATGAATAAAAGTTCAGAACACGACTTGAAAACTTAAGATTTTTATATCCACTTAGTATCATCCTGAACTGTTTGCTTGAACATGTATATATTGGGTTTATTGTAGTAATTAAAATCAATATAATGTTGCATGTAGCATATGGGGGAAGGGGGGGGGGGGGGGGCGGAGTGATTAAGGTGTCACTGACGTGACCCAAGTTTATATATTCATATAGAGTACATGTGTAAGTATTGATCTACATACGGGTTGATATGATATCGACCCCGACACGCTTTGGATCTGGTGTGGTGTGTGTTGTGGGGTGTGTGTGTGTGTGTGTGTGTGTGCACGTGTGTGAGTGTGTGTTGTATAATTGGTTAGTTTTGGATTTTACTTTCTTGTTGTTTGGGGCTTATTTCGTTTTTGTGTTACACAAAATAATGCTGGTTTATTTTATTTTGTTGCTGTTTATTTTCTTTTTCATTGTATTAGACGATGTAAATTGTTATTGCTGATGTTAGAATTGCTGGGGGGTGTAGGGGTGTGTATTGCCTGAATTTATTCTTTGATGGAAGGATTAATGTAGTTCTGCCTTAAATCAAAAAGCACATGTACATGCGTGTTTATGACCAGG
>CM054157.1:11525467-11535467 GCA_028751875.1 Rapana venosa
AACCCGCTCGACGTGCTTAACTTGGCTGGGGGAAAGCGAGTGCTCCGCCACTGAGCTATCCACTCCCCAATTTATGCCCATATCAAAATTTTAGATAAGGGTTGACATCATGCGAACTTATAAATGGTCTATACATTTGGAATCTTTCACTGCTTTGTATATAATCACTTCATTGCTGCCATCAATCAATAAATTTTTGCCTGAAAGTGTTAATAAACTCTCTACAATTTTAGACACCTTGATTGAGCCAGAAAAACAGGTATGTATTTGTATAGCCCAGCTGTTTTTCCCTCTGACATCTAAAAACTAAAGCATCTTTTAGGATTTAGAAGGTAGCCTGCTCTCATCCATATGCAGAATCTTAATCCAATATCTAACGCATCTTACAGCAGCATTAACAAGAAAGAGGATAACTATTAGCTTCACTATAAACAAGATCATTAGGTGTACGTCTATCTAAGCCTAAAAACTGCTTTAAAACAAAGATGTGCACTGATTCACAGTGTGTCACAGCTGCATCTAAATCCCAAATTTCTGCACCATATAACACAGCGGGTTCTATTTGTGCATCAGATATCTTAATGCGCAAATCAAGAGAGTTTTTATTCAATATTCGTAGTTTTTTCAACACAAACAACAAGCTTTGTTTACACGAAACAGAGAGAGGGGGGAGAGAGAGAGAGAGAAAGAGAGAGAGAGGAGAGAGATGAGAGAGAGATGAGAGAGAGAGGAGAGAGAGAGAGTCATGTGTGTGTGTGTTTCTCTCTCTTGCATGCGTCCACGCACGCACGCACGCACGCACGTGCGCACCCACGCACGCAAGCACACACACACACACACACAAATCACGCGGTCACACATTGTTCATTGTCACGTAGGCCTACTAGACTATTATTTTTTAAACCCGCCACTGTCATTCCCACTGAGTTCAGTAGCTTCATGAATTATCACATGATGATAATTATCAGAAACCATACGTTATGTATACACACAGACAGATGCCTCAAACCCTGCGATAATCAGCTTCCACTGCTCACCAGCTTCCAAAGGACCCATGCACAGAGGCTTGAAATCTTTCAAAACCAGGCCTAGGCCTAATTTACGCGATTGGGGACGGGATAGCCTAGTGGTTAGAACATTGCGCTCGCAATCTGACGACCCGGGTTCAAATCTTGTTCAAGTGCAGACTCCACTCCTCCCACAAGTCCATCGGATGAGACTATAAATCAAGGTCCCCTGTGCGAACGCACGCAGAACATCTTGCGCGCACGTTAAATCCTGTTCCGCTTTTCGAAAGAGTAGGTCATTGTGTGGCGGTGTGAACAGATAACAAAATTTACAAACCGGCATACACACGGGGACTGGATGTAAAAACAAAACAAGCACACGAGTGTGCTTAATTCATCCTCCTCAATATGAAAGAATGAATAAATAAATAAATAAATAAATGTAGTGTTGTTCAGCTGCAGCCTAACCTATTCATTTTCACAATAGTGTGGCCTGGATCTAGTAGCCAGGCCCATCTGTTTTCGAGAATACTCTTTGTAAGCTTACCGGTAGCCTATTCTTGTGAATACTTCATGGACTGCTGCCGTGATCGGTTTAATCATCGTCTGAAAGGTAATCTAAAAAAAAAAAAAATTAAAAAAAAACGAAGAAGAAGAAGAAGAAGAAGAAGAAGACTAGAAGTTATTATACAAACACACAGAGGAACAAGTTCGCTTTTTTCTGTTTTGCTTAGTTCCTTTGTGTTGGGATGTTTAGGGTGGTAATGGGGGTGGGGGTGGTGTGTATGTGTGTGTTTTGTGTGTGTTGTGTGGTGTGGTGTGTGTTTGGGGGGGGGGGGGGGTGTTTTGTTTGTTTTTGGTTTGTTTTCTTGCCATAATGGCTGAGCTCCCTGACACTAGGCCTATCATCATCATTTATCATCTTTATCATCATCATCACATTATTATGATGATGACGACGACGACGACGACGACGATGATGATGATGATGATGATGATGATTTTTTATTATTATATGCATTACTTTTCTGGAACTTCACATCCTACAAAAAATCGAGGGCAAATCTACATCCCAAAATTTCCCAATTCGCAGATTGGGTTGCAGAACCTTCTGCCCAAGGTGGAAAGAACCTTTGTTTTAGTAAAAAGTCAGTCGACCCTCTCTTGGGCCCCCCCCCCCCTCCCCCCCTCCCCTCCCTCCCCCCCCCCCCCCCTCCACCCTCCATGTCCCCGTTATCCCAGATCCCTTTCCTCCCGCCTTTCCTCTCTTTTATCATAGGAATGTTTAGTTAGGCACTTGCACCCCCCCCCCCCCCCCCCCCCCCCCCCCCCCAGTCTTAATAATATTAATAATAATAAAAGGGGAAAAAATTTCTAGTGTGAAAAATAGATGCTCTTTTTACCTTTTAAAAAATTTTTTTTTTTTACTTTTCTTTTTTGTGCCCAAGGACAAGTGGTCTGAAAGACAAATTTCTAGAAAAATTTTTAGCTGAAGTTAAAAACCCGTCATTTCCCTTGTAGTGGGGGATGCTTACCAATGCTTTGTGCATTTTTAAAGTTAAAAATAATTCCTCTTTGAACATTTGTTTACTATGTCCCATAACATTTATTTTTAAAAAGGGGACACGCCATCACAGGCCCCTGTTTTAAAATTTTTGTAGTGATCAAATTTTCGATTTCAATCTTTCCCTTTGGGGGACTTCATCGATACACCTTACCCGTAGCCTGACGTTGTGTGCTGGCTGTAAAGGGCCCGAAGGGAGAGGGAACAGACAGCCACGCCCCCTTTTCCCCCTACTCGCGGGCAAAACCACCCGAGGGCCCCTTGGGTAAATTTTAAAACCAGTTTTTAGTATTTAACTTGGATGCTTTGTTAAAAGTAGGCCTTTCAGGCTTCCTTCATTAAAATGAGTTTAGTGTTGATTATGATTTTTTTTAAATCGGGTTTTTTTATAATAAATACTTTGGGAAAATCAAAGTGCTTTTTGTGAAGTTATGTTTCACCCTTATTGTTTTAATTGTTGGGAAAATTTGGGAAAAATTTTTAAAAAATTTTTTTTTTTGTTTTTTTCGTTTGTTTGTTTGTTTGTTTCTTTTAGTATTCCAATCAAGCAATACTTTAGTTTTAAAATGCGATTTCCATTGCCTGTGTAAAGATTAAAAGATACTGATTTCAGGAATACAGTACTAGTACATATTCCAGCTTTACCATGGTTATATCCCATTTTTTGTTAACAAAGAAAAACTATAGATTCACTTTTGTTGAGTTAATGATGCTAAATAAGGAAGTCACTGTCATAATTTTCCTTTTGGATATAAAGTCTTATGTTGTCTGACTGGGAGAACAGCACTGTTCTCCCATCCCCCCCCCCTTTTTTTTTTTTTTTTTACAAAAATGTATGGTCGTCCATTGCTGTCATAAGTCAAGTTCCCTCTTTTTTGGTTCATGCAGCAATTCCAACAACAACAGAAATGAGTAAAGATAATGTTAATAACAGCAGCTACAACAACAATGATAATGATATGATCATTATGATGATTTACAGCATGCTTTACAGCATGTTTAAGGGCTTTATCATGGGAAAGAGTGTGCACTACACAATCACACAATTTAAAACATTACACATAAACTTACAGAGACAACACACCTAGCACCAGCGTATTCACACACACACACACACTCACGCACGCACGCACGCACACCATGCACGCACGCACACATGCACACAACACACACACACACACACACACACACACACACACACACACACAACACACACACAACCACACACACACACACACACACCACACACACTTACACCCTACCCACATCACGCACACACACCACACACACAAGTTGCAATTCTGGTAATTGACTGCAAATAGAAGATACCAGTTAACTGTTTCCAAATGAAGAAGACGAACTGAAATTTACGAACTGATATAATTATAAAGATAAGCCACTGCCTTAAAGTAAAATATTGAAAGCCAGCAACTGTGTTATTTGTGTGAAACTGAATGATCATTCTTGCAGTGTGACAGATCAGAAATATACAGACCCCATTTGGTTTTTCTTTTGCTATAAATCTCATGACATAGTGGAACTTTATTGAGCATGCATCTTGCCCCCAATGGCATCACTCTACAATTTAACAGTACGCACTTAGGCAGAGAACTGTTAAGGACGTATGAAGTACCAACGATATGAGGAATGTGTATTACAGCTGACACAACTGTCTTTATCAGCCACAGCCACATGTCAACTATATAATCAGTTCTTCAATGGAAGAAGGATTTCCCTTCACTCAGTATGCAATCATTGAGGATGATGGTGAACTATTTATCTCTGGATGAGTCAATGGCTGAACTCACACCATCCCTGTGTTTCCACCTGAATACACCAAACCTTTACCTGTACCTGGCACTCGAAAGAGTATGCTGTTTCCATCACTCAGAGATCATCAGCTGGGCATCAATCCTGAGATTCAAATTACATTTACACCATGACACATGCTTGGTTGAAATCAATTTTATCTTGCATTATGCAGTATACTACTTTGAAATGAGTCGAAGTCTTTGAACAGCAGCAGTAAATCATTATCAGCTACATACCCAGCATCACTTCAGCCATTATTGGGTAGCTTCTTCTTTTGACCAAGGAACATTCCACAGTCAAATATAATCAGCTGCCCTCTTTCTCAAACCTAGGAAACACTCATGTTTGGCAGCATTGACCAGTCATTGTTTGCTTTGAGGAAAGAGACCCAGTGGTGCTGGCCAGACATACTTGAAAAACACACCCACACATATTTTGTCATTAGCATATGTGATGAGGCCGTCACAAAGAAATTATTGAGAGCTTTTTTCTTTTCATTTTCAGAGGACTGTTTTGATTTCTACATCTGGAGCATAGGCATGGCAAGAGAACAGCCATAGTTTGCATACTGGGCTACAGGTCTGACTTTCCAGTTATGCATTTTTCAGCCTGATTACATACCAAACACTGCAGACATCATACTGCATACCTGGTGCTTGACAAAGTACATGCTTGCTTACTTGCCATGGGTCATACATTTTTGCTCTTCACAACCAAGATTTAGCAATGACATATCCTAATTATTCCCCTCTCAGACATAATTATGTTAAGAAGAAAAAGTGCGCATCAGGTATGCAAACACTACCATGCCCCTAATGAAAGCTACGATTAGTGCAATAGGTTTTACAAACACATTTTGTACTCTTAGGTGCAGGATTTTTGCGGACCAAAACATCTTGACATCCCAGACTTAGAGGATTGCTGGATGGAGAGACTGAATAGACCTCTGACCATAAGAACAATGCTCTTGTTTTCCTACTGCATGTTTTGGTTTCTTTTGCGGGAAAAAAACTTACAGGAAGCTCTTTATTGGAAAACAGTCATTGCATGTGGGTTTAGAGGAAAAACATTTACAAATATCCCAATGTGCCACTTGTTATCAGCTATACCATGAGTAGTAATTTGATTAAAAATCTTTTTTGCACACACACACACACACACACACACACACACACACACACACACACACACACACACACATATATATATATATATATATACTGTATGCAGGCAAACATGCATGCACACAGTGTACAACAACAAAACCCCCCAATGCTGCACAATGGTGATGCACTCCCTCAGGGCAGTAGCCTGGAGTTTATATGCAATGCTAATGCAATGCAATGCAATCTACATTGTAATGTAATGTAATGTAATATTATAGCATACATTTGTTTGGTAACTACATCAAATTAAGCATGAATAATGAAGTTATATTCATGTTTAAAAGAAACAAACCTGAAAAAAGAACTATGATACATGTTATGAAGAGAGCACCCGATTTATTTTTGTAGGTCAAAAGAGTTCTAAACAGGTCAAACCTTGCCTTATGTAGGAAGAATACAATTGTTGTCTATTAACTTAAGCAATAATAGCAGACACATTTACTTTTTTGACATCCCAGCTGTTTTCTAAGATAAAGTGAAGAGAGTTAAATTGAAATAAGAGAGTATGAGGAGGTAAGAGGGAAATGCGAGCTCTATTTCCTTAGAAAGACTTGACCTTCTTAAGCTGTTCTCAATAAAATGGCTGTGTTTATTCACAAAAACTAGTTCAGATCAGCTTGTGATCCAGACACAATTGCTGTTATTTCATGGCTGAGCAAAAAGTGCTTGGAGATCAAAGACACCAACAAATTGATGAAAAAAAATCAATTTGAACTGAATTTGACCTAACTTTAGCTGACATACTTAACTGATATCCAACAACAAACTATAGTAACAGTTTGTTATGTCAACTGCAAGGTCAGAATTAACACAATGCAGTCTTTAGATACTTTAGCACTCAATGTTTGCATGCAAACCTATCAGAACAGAGTACAACATACTGACCTAACTAATTGTAAGGCCACGCCTCCCAGAGGTCACGCCCATGTGTTTCCCTTTCTTACAATGATTTAGAAGGGATTTAGGTATCCACATACCAAATTAGGTCCTGACTCTTACAACCAATGGGCCGGAACAGTTGGTCAGTTTGGAACTGGAGAGACCAACGACAGGGGACTACGTCTGCTGGAGTTTGCCTGCACCCACAGACTTACCATTGCCAATACCCTCTATCCCCACAAGCAGTCAAGGAGGACAACCTGGCATGCGCCAAACGGCAAGATCCATAACCAAACAGATTTCATCTTAACACCACGGCGCTTCAAATCCAGCATCAACAGAGCCAGAACAAGAACCTACCCTGGAGCTGACATAGGCAGCGACCACGACCTTGTGCTGCTGGTATTCAAAATGAAGCTGAAAAAACAAAACAGCCTGCAAACCCACGTATCAAATTTGACGTGGACAAACTGAAAGATCCAGATGTCGAGGAGATCTTCCAAGCTAAGCTTGGCGGACGTTTTGTGGCAATAACCCTCCTGGACAATGACATCAATGACCTCACCAACAACTTTAATGAGGCAGTCCGAGAAACAGCAGAGGAGGTACTCGGTCGTCAGAGGAATAAACACCAGCCATGGACTACCAATGACATCTTGGACCTCTGCGATACAAGAAGAGCACTGAAACCAACCAGGTCTTCCAACCCTAAAGAATACCGGGAGGCCAACAATCTTGTGAAGAAGTCAATGTTAAAGGCCAAAGAGAAGTGGATCAGTGATCAAATTGATGAGATTGAAAAAAGCATGAAAGTGGGCAACAGTAAAAAGGCATACGACACCCTGAAGAAACTCACAAAACCACTTCAAACCAAATCATTAGTCATTGAAGACAGCTCCGGAAACCTCCTCAAAGAAAGCTCAGCTGCATTGAACAGGTGGTCTGAGTATTGTCAAGAACTATACAATTACCCAATCCAACCTGAGAGGAGCATAATAGAAGAGCAAGCAGCAACATCAAGAGTACCCTCACCATTACCTATACTGAGGGAAGAAGTGGAAGAAGCCATCTGCAGTTTACCAGTAGGAAAGTCCCCAGGAGCAGACAACATACCAGCAGAGCTGCTCAATCATGGTGGCGAAACAGTTATCACACATGTTACAGCTATCTGTCAGAAGATTTGGGAGACAAAACAGTGGCCAACAGAATGGACACAATCACTCATCATACCTCTGCCCAAGAAGGGGAATTTATGCCAATGCCAAAACTATAGAACAATCAGCCTCATCAGCCACACCAGCAAGATCATGCTCAAAGTTATTTTGAATCGACTCAAGAAGGAGGCAGAAGAACACCTTGCAGAGGAACAAGCTGGGTTCAGGGCAGGCAGGAGCACAATCAAACAGATTTTTAACAGCCACATCCTGATGGAAAAACATCTTCAACATCAGAGAGACCTGTTCTACAACTTCATCGACTTCAAGAAGGCTTTCGACAGAGTATGGCACGAAGGCATGTGGCAGGTCCTCAGAATGTTTGGCATTGAAGAAGGACTAGTGCAAACCATTCAAGCACTATACAACACCGCAAGGAGTGCAGTCCTTCTGAACAATCAGGTCAGAGACTACTTCAAAACCACAGTTGGGGTCTGACAAGGATGCCTGTTATCTCCAGTCCTGTTTAATCTGTTCTTGGAAAACATTATAAGAGAGACCCTCCATGACTTCCACTCTACCATCTCCATTGGCGGCAGACCCCTCAACAACTTGCGGTTTGCCGATGACATTGACCTCATGGGCGGAAGTAACACAGAGCTGCAAGATCTTACGACCAGACTTGAGAAGAGAGCTGGAGCATATGGGATGGAGGTGAGCTCGGAGAAAAGTAAAGTACTTGTGAACAGCACGAGCAACGCCACTGCTAAAATTTACATGAACGGCCAGCAACTGGAGGAGGTAGACGCTTTTAAATACCTTGGTGCTACAGTCACAAAGGACGGGTGATCAACAACAGAAATCAAAGTCAGACTAGCCATGGCAACATCTTCCATGACAAAACTCACCACTATATGGAAAAGTAAAGAGATCAGTTTCCCAATCAAACTAAAGCTCTACAAAGCCCTAATTCAGACTATCCTGCTGTACGGAAGCGAAACCTGGATATTGACTGCTGAAACAGCAAAGCCAATCCAGTCATTTGAAACAAAATGCCATAGAAAACTGCTGGCCATATCCTGGAGAGAACGAAAGACCAACGAATTTGTCAAGAGCCAAATAACACAGCTGGCAGGTCCACAGGAACCCCTTCTCACCATCGTCAAGAAGAAAAAGCTGACATGGTTCGCCATGTCACCTGCCACAACACTCTGCCAAAAACAGTACTGCAGGGAACACTCGAAGGTGGCAGAAAGAGGGGAAGACAGAACAAGTCATGGATGGACAACATCAGAGAATGGACCAGGATGAATGACTTGGCACTACTTAGCAGAGCCAAGATGGATGGAGGAGGCTTATCACAGCATGTCTTTCTGTCTCCTCCACAACCGCCAAGGTCATGGAATTGATGATAATGATGAAGATGATACCAAATTTCACACTTCTAACCAGAAATGCACAATAGGCCACATATTCTCCCCTTACCTGCCTGGCTATTGTGAGTGCAGGCTAGCCTAGTCCAAGTCAGTACCTGCACTCCTCCCCCCCCCCCCCCCCAACACCCCCCCCCCCCCCCCCCCTCCTTCCCAAATCAGCAGTTTCCTCCCTTCCAAGTTCCCTTATCATCCCCGTTTTTGAACTTTTGGCCTTGGAAGAACGCGCTAAGAACTAGGTCAACAAATGATAAGTAGACCAACCAAACACAAGCTAGGCTATGAAAAAAGTGACATCATCCCTTGACGGAAATTTCCGATAGGCCTTGGCTAGGCCTAGTATAGGCTAGGGCAGAACTGAAGGCATAGGCATAGGCTAAGCTGTCTCGGTCAGCTGACGAAATAGAAATCCTGGATGGTGTCAACCACAAAAGCAGCAGTTCAAAGAATGGTTAGGCCTACCAGGCCAGATAGCACAAAGAATCGAGGTGCTTGTGTTCTAAAAAAGCTGTTGTTCGTGCTGGACTTGACGAACACACACGAAAGCCGTTCGGTCTTTTAGTGGAGAGAAAAACAAAAAATCCATTCCAAAAGGAAGACCCGAAAAACGAAAGTTACACGAGGCAGGGCAGTTCACTTGAAAGCACAAGGACTGTGAAGGTAAGCAGGTGGCTTTATATATATATATATATTATATATATATTTTATATATATATATATATATATATAATATATATTATTATATATATATATATTCTATCTATCTATATATTATATATATATATATATATATATATATATATAATGCCTATTATTCTCATGGTAGTCAAAATCAGTGTGCATCTTTAGTGTTTTAGAGTTATAGCATCAGTGTCATTGGGAAGTTGTGAATGGTGAATTGGATGTAAAGACATGGAGGTGGTGTTTAAAGGGGGGGGGGGGGGGGGGGGGGGGTAAAAGTTGTAGCAGAAAGGAAATGGAGGAG
>CM054157.1:11540467-11545467 GCA_028751875.1 Rapana venosa
ATTTCTTGCTCAAGAAAAGTAGGCATTTTTATACATAAATTTAAAATGAGACTAAATGCCTTGAATACTAAATATTTTAACATTATATATAACATGCTGTTGTTCTAGACCCCTTTCAGTCTACCATTTATTGTTTGATTGCCCAAGTCTTCTTGACAAGTATATAAGGAGAGATCTAGATATTCATAAAAATGATTCACCTGTTCATTAAGTTTTATATTATAACTGATTAACTCCCAGCAATTCATAATATCAGATGCTGAAGTTACATATTCTTCTCCTTTAAAACATTTACCGTAATTAATTGTGGGATGTATGTATGTATGTATGTACATACATATGTACATACATATGTACATACATATGTATGTATGTATGTATGTATGTATGTATGTATGTATGTATGTATGTATGTATGTATATGTATGTATGTATACAGATGTGTGTAGTATGTATGTATGTATGTATTAATGTATATGTGTATGTATGCATGTGTATGTGGTTTATGTATGTATGTATGTAGTCATGTATACATGTATGTGTGTATGTATGCATGTGTATGTGTTATATATATATATATATATATATATATATATATATATATATTATATATATATATATATACATACACACACACACACACACAGTGACACACACACATGCACGTGTATGTATGTGTGTATCGATCTATCTATCTATCTATCTATCTATCTATCTATCTATCTATCTATCTATCTAGTATTTACAGAGACAGAGAGAGAGAGATGAGGTGTGTATAGGTGTTGTGGTATGACTGTGGGTGTGTCTTAATCACCAAATAGTGAAAAGACATTAAACAATACAAAACAAAACAAAACAACACCCCCCCCCCCCCCCCCACACACACAGAGGTAAATTTAAGACCATAGATCAGGATGTGAATTTAAGCTGTTCATTGTTTTTAGCTTTCCAAGCTAACTCTGACTCAAATTAAAACACCCCTATGTATATGTACAGGTATTATGTATGTGTGGTTGCATGACCTTATGTTCTTGCTTGTGCACACATGTGCGCGCCGCGCGCACGCACACACACATACACATTACACTCTCTCTCTCAGTCACACACACACACACACACACACACACACACACACACAACACACACACACACACACACACACACACACACACACACATGTACACACACATGTGTAAATCAGTGCCAACTCCACTCCCCCAAAAAGTCCTTTGGATGAGACTATAAACTGAGGTCCTGTGTATTAACACACAGAGAACATCTTGTGCTCATGTTAAAACCTGTTCCACTTTTAAGAAGAGTAGGCTTTTGTGTGCCGGTGAGATTTTGACGAAATTGACAAAACTGTCTACACTCGGGGACTAGATGTAAAAACGAAAAAAAGCACATGAGTGCTTATTCCATTATCCTCAAAAGAAAATATAAAAACAATAATTTAAATATTATACGTAGCTCAGAAAACTGACTAAAGAAAGAGCAGTATATATATATTTTCAACAAGATTGAACAGTACACTATTGGTGTGGAGACAAGCGCACTCTCATGCACGTGCACCTAAACACAAACACACACACACACACACACACACACTTACACATGATTTGTATGGTTTGTTTTGTTCAGGTTTTTATATAAGGGTTATATGATTTTTCTAATTTTAATCATTAATTTTTTTGTTTAGATGAATCAGAATGGCTTGATCAAAAAAACCCAGTTGCACTGCTTATTCGATATACCATCTGAAAACAAAACTTTGACTTCATACACACACACATGTACACACACAGAGCACACACATGTACACACACACACACACATACTGCATGCACATAATTATATATACATGTATACACATGTATTGACTGCACATTCCACAGTAATGTTCTTGTAGATAATGCAGAGAAGTGTCAGACAGGGATAATCAATGTTATGAGGAATTTAGAGCTCAAGTGAACGACCCCTGGCACTCACACACTCACACACACACACACACACTCACACACACACAAGATATTTTTACCTCCTTTTCAAGGCGAGGACACATTATGGCACATCCTGCCCAATACTGAGTTAGTATTTGAGATACGATAACGTTATGTTTATTGTATTCAGTGTTCGGTAGATTCCTTTCAATTCTGTTAATCTTACTTGTTAATAGGTAGTTAGTTATTCGTATACATTTGATTTGTTTGTTTTGTCGTCCAAATCCCATAATGTGCATGGACGTTAATTCAAAGACTACTTTCTATCATTTTATTATCATTGCTAACAGTTTGCAATCCAGTTTAGTTTGTTACTGAAAACAGTACACAGATTCTACAAGTATTTGACAGTTGCAGCTTCTTGGTTCAAAGATGGTAATGCAATTCCCTCAAGTGAGCTCTAATATACCTCAATTGAAAATCTACTGCATATATTTGTTGTTGATGAGAATAAAGTTGTAACTGGTTACCTGCACTTTTTTTTATTTTTACCCCATCTGTATTTTCTCAGTTACATGATTCAAGTGGGGAAATAACATCTCTTCTGAGATCCAAGCAAAGGCCATTTTAGCATTCATCTTCAACTTCCTCTGCCTGTGTGTCAATACTTCAAGTGTCTGGGCAATGTTTTGGGTTAGCATTATATTATATATAAATGCTGCCTTCCAAGTTGATCTTGTAAATTTGTTAAAACAATAACCATTTTTATGATGAAAATAAAGTTAAAACCAATTACCTGCACTTTGTTTTTAATTCCTCACTATATTTTCTCAATTATATGTACATGTGTTTTTATTATATGTAACAATAAATAGAATTTATCTAGTGCTATATCTTGTACAGACAAAACAAAGCTATAATATACATAATTGACAAAATATATATATAGTGGTGAAAGTAACAAGTGCAGGTAACCAGTTAAAAACTTCTCTTCCATCATAAGAAGGTTTTTATCCATGAGTATAAAAAAAATTAACTACAAGATAAACCTTTAAAAGCAGCATCTAGGAAATTATCTCAGAAACAACCATGACCCGAATCAAACTCTAGCTCTTGGTTAAACACTCTTCAGAGGTTCCAACAATGTTTAAATTATCAATCATCCTCTGTGGTATGTAACAGCAAGACACCCTCCATAATTCAGAAGTGTCTATTGCTGCCCTAAGAATAAATGGATATGTTTGTGGTCTACCACTGCTGTCAGCAAAAAATGAAATAGAAAGAGAAGGAATATATATGAAAATAATAGTGGTAAAAAAATTGTATATGAAAATAAGTGGCTAAGGAATCTATATGCCATATCTTCTTTAGGGATCCTTTTTCCGATCAAAAGGATGCAAGGGAGATCATAAAGTCTGTATCCAGCCAATGGGTCTGTTTTAGCTGATAGCATATCTATCTATCTATCTATCTATCTATCTATCTCTCTCTCTCTATCTCTATCTCTCTCTCTCTCTCTCTATATCTATCTATCTATCTATCTATCTATCTCTCTCTCTCTCTCTCTCTCTCTCTCTATATATATATATATATATATATAAATAACCATATGCTGGCAAAATTATTTAATTTCAAACATGATAAACATTGGAAGCCAGTTGTACTTTGGCATTTACAGTGCTGTGTATTGCAAACTGAGCCATGAATACAAGTGCTGAATGAAATTTTATATTTTATATACATACACTACAGGCAGAAGGACAGAAAACAGAAAGCTGAAAAGCTGTTGTGTGATTTATTCATAAATAGTACAGTCAATGTACACATGTATAGATGTGTGTGTGTGTGTGTGTGTGTGTGTGTGTGTGGTGTGAGAGAGAGAGAGAGAGAGAGAGGAGAGAGAGAGAGAGAGAGAGTGTGTGTGTGTGTGTGTGTGTGTAAAGGAGAGAGAGAGAGAGAGAGAGAGAGAGGGAGAGAGAGAGAGAAAGAGAGAGAGAGAGAATGTGTGTGTGTGTGAGAGGGAGAGAGAATGTGTGTCTTTCTTTAATTTAACATCTGTTCACTCAAGGTGATATTAGACCAAAGATAAAGTGTTACAATATATAGAGAACATGTGTGTGTGTGTGTGTGTGTGTGCGTGTGTGCGGACGCGCGCGCGTGTGTGTGTGTGTGTGTGTATGTGCATGCGTGTATGCGTGCGTGCGTGTGTGTGTGTGTGTGTTTACCTATTAGTGTCTGTGCATGAGATAAAAGAAAACAAATACAAAGAAATTATGGGAGGGGGGGGGGGGGGGGGGCGGTGAGGTAGAAGGGAGAGGAGGGGTGGGGGTGGGTGGCGGGCATTGAACAGCTTAAACTGCAGCAAGAACAATTACAAAAGTTTGCCAACAGGGCTTTTAACTTAAAAAACAACTAACTTATCTTCAACACAACCATACTATTATCGGCCAATAATTGTTCAAATGACATAATTGAAAGTGTGTACGTGTACTTGTGTGTACGTGTGTGTGTGTGTGTGTGTGTGTGTAGTAGTAGTTCTTCAGTTTAATGTCCTTCCACTAAATAGTGATATCAGACCGGAAAGTGTGTGTGTGTGTGTGTGTGTGTGTGTGTGTGTTAGTAGGAAGAGGGGTATGCACATAAATAATCAATCGCAATAAACAAATATTATGGGGAAAAAACATAAACAATAATTCCGAACAGAAAAAATGAACAGTTGAAATATTGACGTTGCAATTCATATAACTAGAAGCTATCCTCATATTAAAGGAGTCTAAACATAGGAGTATGACTTAATGACAAAACAATTTGTTTCATTAATGGAATGTCTTGTAGAATTTACTGTAAGCTATGAACTGGGAAGGCAGGTAAAACGTTTTTCAGATCTCTGCATCGTAAAAGAATATGATCATTGGTAAGATTTTCTCCACAGATACATGTCGCTTTTTTTGAAAATTTAGTTTTAAAAGCATTTAGCTTAAACCTGTAGATAATAGATACAACATTTCTATATTCATGTAAATTACGACATTTGATCTTATCAAAAGATAATACATGGGC
>CM054157.1:11552967-11555385 GCA_028751875.1 Rapana venosa
AGGTGTATCTCTCTCTATATGTGTATATATATTATATATATATTATATATATATATTTATATATATATATATATATATATATATATATATATATATATATGTATGTATGTATGTATGTATGTATGTATGTATGTATTATGTATGTATGTGTGTGTGTGTGTGTGTGTGTGTGTGTGTGTGTGTGTGTGTGTGTGTTGGTGTGTGTAAGCAGCAACAACAGCAGCATCCCCTATCATGACCCCAAACGAAGGGGCTCACTCCTCCATGGCTTATAAATCTATCAATTCGAGGACTTGTCATAAAGGTGTTGAAAGTACTGGCTGATGCCTTCTTCATCCACAGCTTTGATGGAGTATCATTTCGCTTTGATTTGTTTTTACAAGATATAGCGCTACATAAATTCCATTTATCATTATTGTTATTATTATTATTATTATTATTGATATCATCATCATTATTGTTATTATTATTATTATTATTTCCCGGTCCGAGTTGGTCAGATAGTGATTGTGTTGTGTTGCCTTGGTTTTTTTCTTGTTTTTCTTTCTTTGTTGTTGTTGCTGTGACCATTTAGTATGGTCCTTAGGATCAAGGTGATTGATTATCAGTGCTATTATTGTAATATCATCATCATCATCAGTCCCGTGACCTTGGCGGTCGTGGAGGAGACACGAAAGACGCTGCCGTGGTAAGCCTCCTCCATCCATCTCGGTCCTCGGCTCTGCCCAGTAGTGCCGAGTCATTCATCCTGGTCCATTCTCTGATGTTGTCCATCCATGACTTGTTCTGTCTTCCCCTCTTTCTGCCACCTTCGAGTGTTCCCTGCAGTACTGTTTTTGGCAGAGTGTTGTGGCGGGTGACGTGGCCGAACCATGTCAGCTTTTTCTTCTTGACGATGGTGAGAAGCGGTTCCTGTGGACCTGCCAGCCGTGTTATTTGACTCTTGACAAATTCATTGGTCTTTCGTTCTCTCCAGGATATGCCCAGCAGTTTTCTATGGCATTTTGTTTCAAATGACTGGATTCGCTTTGCTGTTTCAGCAGTCAATGTCCAGGTTTCACTTCCGTACAGCAGGATAGTCTGAATTAGGATTTGTAGAGCTTTAGTTTGATTGGGAAACTGATCTCTTTACTTTTCCATATGATGGTGAGTTTTGTCATGGAAGATGTTGCCATGGCTAGTCTGACTTTGATTTCTGTCGTCGATCGCCCTGTACTTTGTGAGTGTAGCGCCAAGGTATTTAAAAGCGTCTACCTCCTCCAGTTGCTGGCCGTTCATGTAAATTTTAGCAGTGGCGTTGCTTGTGCTGTTCACAAGTACTTTACTTTTCTCCGAGCTCACCTCCATCCCATATGTTCCAGCTCTGTTCTCAAGTCTGGTCGTAAGATCTTGCAGCTCTGTGTTACTTCCGCCCATGAGGTCAATGTCATCGGCAAACCGCAAGTTGTTGAGGGGTCTGCCGCCAATGGAGATGGTAGAGTGGAAGTCATGGAGGGTCTCTCTCATAATGTTTTCCAAGAACAGATTAAACAGGACTTGAGGTAACAGGCATCCTTGTCGGACCCCAACTGTGGTTTTGAAGTAGTCTCCGACCTGATTGTTCAGAAAGACTGCACTGCTTGTGGTGTTGTATAGTGCTTGAATGGTTTGCACTAGTCCTTCTTCAATGCCAAACATTCTGAGACCTGCCACAGGCCTTCGTGCCACACTCTGTCGAAAGCCTTCTTGAAGTCGATGAAGTTGTGGAACAGGTCTCTCTGATGTTGAAGATGTTTTTCCATCAGGATGTGGCAGTTAAAAATCTGTTCGACTGTGCTCCTGCCTGCCCTGAACCTAGCTTGTTCCTCTGCAAGGTGTTCTTCTGCCTCCTTCTTGAGTTGATTCAAAATAACTTTAGCATGATCTTGCTGGCGTGGCTGATGAGGCTGATTGTTGTATAGTTTTGGCATTGGCGTAAATTACCCTTCTTGGGCAGGGGTATGATGAGTGATTGTGTCCATTCTGTTGGCCACTGTTTTGTCTCCCAAATCTTCTGACAGATAGCTGTAACATGTGTGATGACTGTTTCGCCACCATGCTTGAGCAGCTCTGCTGGTATGTTGTCTGCTCCTGGGGACTTTTCTACTGGTAAACTGCGGATGGCTTCTTCCACTTCTTCCCTCAGTATAGGTAATGGTGAGGGTACTCTTGATGTTGCTGCTTGCTCTTCTATTATGCTCTTGTCAGGTTGGATTGGGTAATTGTATAGTTCTTGACAATACTCAGACCACCTGTTCAATGCAGATGAGCTTTCTGTGAGGAGGTTTCCGGAGCTGTCTTCAATGACTGATGATTTGGTTTGAAGTGGTTTTGTGAGTTTCTTCAGGGTGTCGTATGCCTTTTTGCTGTTGCCCACTTTCATGCATTTTTGATTATACT
>CM054157.1:11555885-11572709 GCA_028751875.1 Rapana venosa
CTCTCTCTCTCTCTCTTCTTCTCTTCTCTCTCTCTCTCTCTCTCTCTCTCTCTCTTCTCTTTCTCTCTCTCTCATGATGTCTCTGTCTCTGTTTTTCTCTCTGTTGCTTTCGTTCTCACTGATGATGCTATTTTCTCCCTTTCCCTGTGTGAAGGAGTATGTACGTGAGTGTGTGTGTGTGTGTGTGTGTGTGTGTGTGTGTGTGTGTGTGTGTGTGTGTATGCATGTTTGTGTGTATGTATGTGTTTGAGTGTTTATGTGTGCATGTTTATGTTTGCGTGCGCTTGTGTGTGTATGTATGTATCTATGTTTGTGTGTATGTATAAATGTGTGTATGTATGTATTGTATGTGTGTGTTGTGTGTGTATGTGTGTATTGTGTGTGTGAGTTATTAACATGGTGGTAGCATACTGACGAACCCATCCCCAACATTGCATTATTTGGAAGCACCATGGCTGGTATGTCGGGCCAGTGTCGTTTGCCACCAGTGTTAGATTTAGCAGATTTTAATTCAGCAGAAACCTTTGCAAATGGCTTAGACATATGTAATTTTATTTATCTACTGAACAAAAAAACTACTCAAACTGCAATCATTTTACACTGTTTACACAACATTGTTTTCTGTACCGTGTGCGTATGTGTGGACATTTGAATTTGTTTAAACTGTAAATCGTTGTTGGTTGTATTGTGTAGGAATGGGTTGAATGCAAGCCTTTGATTTGTTTCTACAAGATATAGAGCTATATAAATTCCAGTTATTATTATTTATTATTATTATTATTTTAACAGCAGGCAAGATGTATTTACGAGAAAGGACTTTTTATCTGCATGCTGCAACTGAAATCTTTAGAGCCCATGCATTTGCGAGAAAGGACTTTATATCTGCACCCTGCAACTGAAATCTGTAGAGCCCATGAAATAAGGTCAAAACAGAAACTTCCCCCATGCATGTGGACAGAGTTGCTAAAAAGTGCTGATGGCCAAAACAACACTCACTCACTCACTCATCCCTTGGTCGGGACGACCGTTGGGGTACCGCACGGACGCTGCAAGTGGACCGCCAAATGGTTCAGTCCTGGGCTGTTTTCAGGAGGCTTGGTACAGTGAGGCCGGTCCACTCCTTGATGTTGGATATCCAGCTTTTGCGTGGTCGTCCCTGCCTCCTTGCTCCTTCCACCATTCCCTGCAGGACTGTCTTTGACAGGCTGTTATGCCTTGTTGTGTGGCCAAACCACTTCAGTTTCCTCCGTTTGACTGTATCATGAAGAGATGGACAGAATATTGCAGAGACCTGTACAACTACAAGCTGAAGGCTGATCCGACAAACTTCACGAGCAAGATCCCAGACCATCAGATCCTGAAAGCACACAGGTGCTGGAGGAAGAGGTAGAAGAAGCAGTAAGATCCCTGAAAGGAGGCAAGTCACCAGGGATTGACAACATCCCGGCTGAGCTCATCAAGAACGGAGGCCCAGAGATGATCAAGGCATTAACAATCATCTGCCAACGCATCTGGACCAGCAAAGAGTGGCCTGAACAGTGGACCCAATCCATCATAGTTCCACTTCCAAAGAAGGGAGACCTGAAGAAGTGCCAAAATTACAGAACAATCAGTCTGATAAGCCATCCAAGCAAAGTTATGCTACGCATTGCCTTGAACAGACTGAAACCACAAGCAGAAGAAATCCTATCAGAAGAACAGGCAGGATTCAGACCAGGTCGAAGAACTGTCGAACAGATCTTCAACATCAGAATGCTCATAGAAGAAGCATATCCAACATCAGCTACCAGCTCTCATACAAACAAACTTAATCTGACTTCAGAAGGCCTTCAGTTCGAGTTGGCAAGAAGCTCTGCCGGCAAGTTCATGAGAGTACTATAGCTACGACGAGTCCTGATTCAAGTCATCAGGCGCTGTATGACAGCTCCCACAGTGCAGTCCTAATGGGTGGAGAAATCGGGGAAGTCTTCCGGACTTCAGTTGGAGTTCGACCAAGGTGACCGCTGTCACCCGTTCTTTTCAACGTGTTCTGGAGAAAATCATGAGGTGCCCTCATTGGCTTCAAGACACAATACAATAGGACAGAGGGAAGGCCAGTTCTGCAATCTTCGATTCGCAGACGATATTGATCTTCATGGGCAGCTGTGAGAGAACTCCAGGATCTCACCAACCAGGAATGGAAAATCAGCCAATGGCCCACGGTAGGAGATCAGCACGGAAAAGAGCACAGATCTAGTGACCAGTACCACACCGACCACTCCCACCAGAATCAAGTATGAGTGGCGAAGGAACTAGAGGAGGTGGAAACTTTCAAGTAAAACCCTTTTAGGAGCTATATTCACCACAAAGAAGCACAGTGCACACAGAGGTGAAGATCAGAATTGCATGTGGCACTAGCTCCATGAATGAAGATGGCGAAAGTGTGGAGATACCACAACTTCAGAACCTCCACATTAAGGTCAGGAATCTACAAGGAATCGTCACATCCATTGCGTTGTACAGTGTGAATTCAGATATGGGACACTTACTGCCGATTTAGAAACGTCGCAGTCAAGCTTTGAGTGGAAGTGCCTCAGGCGGATCCTGAACATCACATTACAGAGACCGCAATCCCAATGACTACGTCTGGCAGCAGATCTAGGCACCTGGCTGGGCAAACAAGAAAACCATTTGCTTAGATACAGTCAAAAACAACAAAACCCTGCAGAAAACTGTAGGAATGGATCTGGTTTGTGTACAGAAATCACAAGCATCTGCGTGTGTGGTTTGTTTCTCAACGATGGATTGACATTGCTTTACTGTCATCAACAAACATCAGCATTAGTACAGAAATCGCAAATATCTGCTTGTGGTGGATTGTTTCTCATGGTGGATTGACATTGCTTACCTGCCATCCACAACATCAGCATCTGTCTTTGATAATTGCAAAGCCTCTTTTTTTGGAATACAGGGCATTCCTGAAATTGTTGTTTCAGACAATGGTCTACAGTTCAGTTCAAGACACTTACAGTCAATTTGCTGAGAAATATGGCTTCACACATTTGACAAGAAGCCCTTTTCATCCTCAAGGAAATGGAGAAGCCGAAAGAACGTCGTTAAACTGTGAAAACATGGTTGAAAAAAGAGAAGACCTTCCTCATTATTGCATTCTGAACTATACGCAACACCCCTCCAACTGGACCAAGCCCAGCCAGATGCTTCCTGATGGGAAGAAAAACTGAGAACAAAAGTCCCAGTCTTTGCATCACACCTTGTTCCTGTCACACCATATCTACAGGAGATTTCAGCAGATTGATGCTCACATTCAAACAGAAACAAAGAAGTCAGATTGAACATTGTCAAAAAAAAACTTGGACACTTCAAAAAAACTTCCAAAAACGGAGATAAGGTATGGGTGAGACGTCAGAGACGACGTATTTCGTAGCAGTTGTTGTAGATGCAGCCTCACAATCATCATACTCGGTTCAAACTCGTACGGGAAAACAAAGAAGGGAAATCGTATTCACCTGTGTCACAGAGCAGCCAGCAATCTTCACAGAGGATGTCCCTACAAACGTCAAACGCTTCCTAGGACCACAGGACGCAGCGTTCTGTACCAGAACTTGCAATCAGGAACCCTGTCACATCTTGCCACACGTAAAATCCTGTTCTGCTTTTCAAAAGAGTAGGCCATTGTGTGCCGGTGGGAACAGATGACAAAATTTACAAAAACCGCATACACAGGGGGACTGGATGTATAAAAGCACATGAGTGCTTATTCCATTATCCTCGATATAAAAGAATAAATAAATAAATAAATAAGCAGGTACCGTGCAGTTACATACTACTCCAGATGATCAGCTGATGACCAGAACACGGTCTGATGAACAGTCGCACTCTGGCACATATACATGATCAGGAAGACTTGTGAAACTGCCAAAAAGGTTAAGCCTTTCAAAATGCATGACATGTTTAGCTTTTGTGTAAGCACAAAATGGAAAGTGAAAGTTGAAACTGGAATACTGAAGACAAGACATTTTCCAAATGAACAATATAATTGGATGCATGCCAGATGTCGAATAGTTTGATTTAAATGCATATCTGTTTGAAAAGAGATTTATAAGCTATGCAGTGATCTGAAAACGAGGGATTGTAGATTAATGGTGCACAGCATGGACCAACCAGAGAAATAGGCATTCCCAGAACACCCCACTGTGGCACAAGGACACAGACAAGGAAGTATGATGACAACTTTTGAATTAGTGCTGGGGATCGAAGATGGCCCAAGTGATACAAAAACCAGCCAGTGGCTTCTTACTGACTCGCGTTGACATTAGCTGATCCATTGGTGGATTATCTTGATAACCCCTACCATTAAAAAACACCTGTTCCTTTTCAGATTTGCCATTTCCCAGCATTGAGAGGCATGGTGATCGAACGATCGTTTTTCGTTTATCTTTCAGGTTGGACGATGAATATTTTGTGTATACATGCATATGTGTGTGTGTCACAGCAGTCTGACTACCAATCTTACATTTATTCTTCAGGGTCAGTAGACGTGGTGAGTTCTATTGACTGATAATTCAGGCTGAAGAATGGATAATCCAGCCATTATCTTTCAGGTGGAAGAATGGATAATCTAACCGTAATCTTTCAGTTAATTATGGATATTCAAAAAACTGTTATCTTTAAGATTAAAGAATGGATGTCCTCCATTATTTTTCAGGTTAAAAGATGGTTAATCTACCAGTTATCTTTCAGGTTAAAGAATGGATAATCAAACTGTTCTCCTCCAGATTAAAGAATGGGATAATCCAGCCTTTATCCTTTCAGGATAAATGAATGAGATACACCCGTTTTCATTCAATTTAAGTTAATATAGCCGTTATCTTTAGGTTAAAGGATGGTTAATCCAAACGTTTATCTTTCAGGTTGGAGAATGGATACAGTAAAGCTTGTTACAGTAAAGGCAATTTTGTTTGTTTTTGTTTTGGAAACAACTAAGGGATATGATTAACAGGCTACAATATTTGGATTCTCTCAGATGCATGACATTAAGTTGTTGTTGGGTTGTTTATTAGATACAACAGACGGCTCAGTGTGCAAAAGGACTAAATGGAAATAAGACACGTGTTTGATTTCCTCCAGATACTTTTTCAGACAGTGATTTTGATGAAAGACTGTTTGCTGAGAAAGAAGAAACAATGTTGATTTGAGTTATTCCCTTATATGTTGCCATAGACAGGTTATAGTGGTGTCTAGTAGCCTTGGTTTGTGGTGGTGTAAACTTATTTTGCATGGATTTTTTTATGTTTTCTTTCTCTCTGTTGTTTATTATTTTTTCAGTCATTGGTTTGGTTTCATTTCTCATTTCAATTTTCCAAGGGAAGGGTGACTTTAATAGTAGTTAAAAATTACATTTGTTCTGGCAGATGTATGACCTGAATCATACTGAGAGTGGCATTGTGTAATTATCATGATGGTGTTTGTTTCAGATTTTCAATTTCCCTGTGAGGATGGTTGGGGTGGGGCGGGTGGGGGGGAACCGGTCAGAAAAATAGCATCCCCACCTTATGCGAAATTTTGTGCTTGAATTCCATCTATTCTATTTCCTCTCTTTTGTTTTCTGCTCGAGTTATCTTTTCTTACTTTTCGTCTCATTTTTTTTTTTGCCTTCTTGTTTCATTCTCTGCCTTTTTCCAGAAAGACTTCAAACATTTCTTGCTCATTCCGAAGTTGGATGTGCTGGGCCTGACCTGTCAGGCACTTATGGCAGCCAAACGTTTTTTCGCTCACATGACAGAGAACAATAGTTGCTGTTGAGCTTTGACGAAGAGATGAGTCTCAATGACAAACCTGTTTCCCTTATGATCAGCCTGCATGTGGTTTATGCACACACAGAGAGAAAGAGAGTGAGACAGTCAGACATCTATATATATATATTAGATTATAATATATATATATATATTTCATATATATTTATTTATATAACAAACCCTATATTATGAGGAGAGAAATCTGAAATGGTTTTTATGTACATCAGCACTTTGGGCTACACTCAGTTTGAGGGGAGCGAGAGGAGAGAGGAGAGATGAGTGAGGACGTGAAGGAGAGAGAGAGAGTTGATGAAAGACGATGAGAGAGGAGAGAAGAGCTTGTGCCGAGTCTGGAGAGAGAGAGAGGCGAGACGATGGAGAGAGAGATTGAGAGGAGAGAGAGTGAGAAGAGTGAGAGAGAGAAGTGGGAGGAATGCTTAGTGCAGGTAACCAGCTGCAACTATCATTTATCGGTGACAAAATTGATTTCTCAATGTGACAACTAATTCAAAAAATAAAAAAACAATACATGGAGAATAACTCCTTGTCAATGTCAGATTTTGAAAGCAGTTTTGATGTGAGGACCATGCCTTTGGCCTGGAAATAACTTGGAGTTGTGGCCTCCTGGATGTGCACTCTTCACAGGCTCATGGTAGTGATGGACCACTTAGTTTGTGCTTTACAGCAAGACTCTCTTATACATTTATATATTTATGCTTCATTTCAGTCCCCCAGTCACCAGCTGTAAAGGGTAACTGCTATTTAGGGTCAGGAAGGTAAAGCAGCGAGGGAGAGGAGCATGGGCACTGCCCATTCAATATGCTGGCAACCTTGAGTAGTTTGAAGTCACTCGTGTGGCCTCACTCTCCTATTCACCATATATTATATATATACTATATTATATATATATATATATATATTTATAATATATTTATATATATTATATATATATTTTAATATATTATATACTATTTTTTAAGTTTCTAGTTTGTTTGTGTGTGTGTGGTGCTGTAGTTTCATTTTAAGTATATTAACACTTGGGTGATATTAGACTAAACAAAAAAACAAACAAAAACCCTACCATTAACTATTTACAGAAGAATTGGAAATTATACTAGCAACATCAGCAATAACATAACGTTCTATGGGCATAAACTATGTTGAAGTTCATTGCCAGTTTTGTGATTGTGATTGTGTGTGTGTGTGTGGTGTGTGGTTTGTGTGTGTGTGTGTGTGTGCTAGCTCACTTCTCTCTCTCACACACTGTGGGATTTGAGAAATGCTTATATCAATCATGTCGATAGGTATGCCCGTGGTGCATATTAAGCTTCTTGAATTCTTGCTACTTTCTAACTTTGTTGTAGTTGTGTACAATAAAAGAATCATAAGACCTATCTTGCTGCCGTTCACAACACACTTGTTATTCAGACAAGGTTTTGCCACCAGTTCAGGGGGCCAGACTTTCATCTGTCATAGTCTTGACAAACAGGACCAAAAACATTCTTACATCAACTTGACATTTGACCACATTCATGATCTCTTCAAATTGACGTAAATCACCAAGAAACGGACGTGGCACTGATAATACAGACAAACAGACACAGTATAAAAATAATACGCCATAGAATAACAACACAGGACTGGCAAAGAAGAGAGAGAGAAAGTGAATGAATGAATCTTTATTTTTCTAAGGGTAAAAGAATAAGCATGCGCATACTTTTTTCATCAGGCCCTTGCCTGATTAGGGAATTTCAACAAAAGGTAAGATATTACTACAAAAACGATCTACATGTTTTTAATATCGATAAAAAGAATTTTACTTTTACCATAATCCCTAAACTGCTTGAACATTAATTTCAATGATACATAGTTTCTTTTTAGAAAATGGGAGATATGCTGATAAACATATTCTCAAATAAATCCAACCACTTAACTTGAAAACTGACTACACTGATTTATAATTAGGTAATTTGGATAAATTATAGTAGAGGCAGAAAGCAAAGAAGAAGAGAGTGAGAGTGTCAGAGTGAGAGAGAGCATTTCAGGTTTCATCTACATAAAAAACTAAACCCAGATATCATTTTCTGTTAAAGCATCTTCCACCAAAACCCATATTATACTATCAATATAGATATCATGGTTTATGGTACAATAATATCAAAGGAGACTGATATAACAGTTTTTAACAGCCCCGCAAATACAACAGCATAAATACAATAATTTCAAAGTTAGGCAAATTCAATTTAAACTCAATCAGTTCATTTTAATTGAGGACAATGGGTTATATTGATGGCATGATGGATAGCAATGATTGTATGCTTTTTGGACGATGATAAAGTATAAATCACATAATTTGTAATAAACCAAACATGTATGTAAAATAATACATTTCATATATAGAGGAATACAGAAACAGAGAGTGAGGAGGACAGAGAGATGAGAAGAGAGAGGACAGGGACGTCAGAGGGAGAGATAATAGTTGAGTTATTATGAGACTTGACACTCTGTCTACACATCAAAATAAAGGTTTTTCAGACCAACATATCATCATGTCTGGAGGAAAAATAAAATCAAACTGTCGTTAAAAAAATGGTAGTTTCATTTCTTTATTCAACTTGTATATTTGCGCTCTTAGTTACACAACCTTTCTGAATTTTAGAAGTGCACGAAGAGAAAAAAAAAGATGTGTGTTATGTGTATGCATGCTTGTATATATTTGAACTGTAAGGGAAGAAGAAAAATCAGAAAAATTATGTTTGGAAATCAGGCGGGGGAACAAAAACAACAATTGATTGACAAACAGCAACTTCACATCAGAAAATCAAAATCAAAGACCAGAAACGTGAAAATGTTCACAGATTCAAATATTTGGGATCTATAGTGACTGACAAGGGATCAAACCAGAAATTTGTCAGACTTGCCAGACCCAGCCGCAATGACCAAGCTCAACCCATCTGGAGCAAAAGAAAAATCGCCCATCAGTTCAAAATCAGACTGATGGCTCTTGGTTCATGTCATCTTTTATTGCATGTGAATCATGGACACCTCACAGGGACTAGAGAGAGAATAAGAGCTGATAGATATGAGGGGCTTACCGTCTTAGGCATCTCGTACAAAGACCACTTCACGAATGAAGAAGTCAAGAGGAGGCATCCACAATGAAATAGGGGCCCCTACACTGACTTCAAACACTCGTCAGACAATGAAAAATGAAGTGGTTTGGTCATGTACCACGCTCCTCTGGTCTTGCTAAAACAATTCTACAGGCACATGTAAGGGGAGGAAGAAGAAGAGGCAGACAAAAAGAAGAGATGGGAGGACAACATTCGAGAGTGACAGTCATGGAGTGAGCGACACCATGGAGGGATGGGCTGAGAGGACAAGAGAGACTGGGAGAAAGGGGTTGTCAAAGTTTGAAGGCGCCCCAATGGTTTCGGAATAACTGAGGTTCGGTGACGGTGACGTGACGGAATGAGTAAGCATGCTTGTTTTTTTTGGCACATGTTGTGAATGTGTTAGGTACAATATAAGCATGCATGTATTATATTTGCACATGTTTGTCGTGTGTGTGTGGGCGGAGGGGAGTACAGTCTTGGGAAATGCACTTAATGACTAAAAAAGAGCACACTGCTATGTAAGCTCTTCATGCACTATGTACTACTCTAAAAAAATGGCACTTAATGACAAAAAGAGAGCAACATTGCCAATGCTGCAATTTACAGGCCCTATGTAATAATAATAATAATAATAATAAATAAATGGTAATTTATATATCTCTATATCTTGGAAAGAAAAATCAAAAACACTTGATTTCAACCTATTCTTACCAGTTCAGAAACCAATAAAAACAATGAATAGCGTTAAAGAACAAATATTAAAACATAGTAGCTGCAGACCAAATCTATGAAATAAAAATCACGACTGTTAAAACCAGTCTTTCAAGAACACACGCACACAATATACACACACACACACGTACCTGCACGCACACACGCTTGCGCATGCAAAAACAACAAGCACAGATCTTACAGTTTTGGCTGGGCCGATGGGACATCGGCTAGTGAAGGAAGGCGACGTTATGATATGATAACAAAGGGGGAAAATTTACGTTGCAATAAATTATCTTGAGGCTGATTTTAAAGTGTCATAAGTAGGCTTTTGATGAAGAGAGAGAGGGAGATCATTCCAGGTTGATGGACCCGAAATAGAGAAAGAACGATGACCAATGGTGGATTGGTTGAATCTAGGTATTCGTAAGCACAAGGTATCTGCAGCAGAGTGGAGGGAACATGATGTTTGTTTGCTTTTTGTTTTGTTTTGTTTAATGTCTATTCACTACATGCTAATTTAGACACACCCGCCATTACATTCTATGTACCTATTATTACACACCCCATCTCTTCATTTCTATCTCTCTTTCTCTCCTTTATATTAATATTTTTTGATTTCTTATATATTTATATATAATATATATATATATCTATATGTGTATCTATATATTTATATAGCTTTTTTTTATATATATAATATATATATATCCCCCAACTATTCTAAAGGTATGGTCTTAAGGTTGCCATTATGAATTGCTGAGTTGTATATATAACTTCTTGACTAGTGGCATATTTCTTATGAATATCTAAACCTTCCTTTTTTAAATATGTCAAAGGAATTGGGCAATCAAACAGTAATTGTTGATTGAAAGGGGATATTGAACAAACAATATGTTATATTTTTTTTAATATTTAGTATTAAATGCAATTTAAATCTTCAGTTTATGTTTTAGAATTTTAAATTTCCGTGGATGGAACATGAAGGGAGTGTCAGGTGAAGACATTTCAAGAGGAGCGGAGGGTTGTGCAGTTTTGGGAGACATTTGTAACAGGAAGGTACGGATCTTATACTTTACTCTGTGGGCACAGGAATGCCAGTGGAGAGATCGCAAGAGTGGGGTATGAGTTCAGAGTTTTTCTTTCTGTGAATAGTTGAGCTGAAGAGGTTTTTTTTTACGGTTTGAAGGGATCGTCAATAAGATGATGATGGCAGACTGCCCAATGTGAGTATGCCAATATTTTAGCGTGAATGATGTGAGAATGTGACATGTTTGGATGTTGCAAACGGTGTGTTGCTCGGACAGGTACTGTTGAATTGCACTATACGCGCGTATTGATAGTAGTTATGAACTGAAAGTTCAGGGGCGTGTGAATTTTTTTGCACTAGGAGTGTGTTTGTCCTAATAACAACTCCTAGAAACTTCACAGCAGAGGATAGAGGGTCTGATGTATTGCAATGTTCTATGAGCGGCTGTATTGGAAGGAGTTTGTGTTTGGTTCCCTACGAGAAATGGTTTCAGTTTTTTCTGCATTTTAAAAACTGTAATTTGTTCCGTATCCATTACAGTTTGGGATATCTTGAAAGCATGTGGGCCATATTTGTCAAGAGAGAAGGCAAATTTTCAGGGGCAACACTGTTTTGAATCTGAGAGTCATCTGCGTAAAATTGATGGTTGATTTGATGACCGCTTATTATAATTATGTGACAGTGGAGCAGTGTAGAGAGTGAAAAGAACAGGGCCCAGAACTGATCCCTGTGGGAGTCCGCATTCCAGTTTGGCAGGTATTGATTGAATCTTGTTTACTGCACCTGTCTGAAATCGGTCAGTGAGGTATGAACTAAACCAGGTTAGGGCTGCGCCAGTAACACTGAGCGTTTTTTGAAGACGGGAGAGAAGAATACAGTGGTCAATAGTGTTGAAGGCTGCAGATAAGTTGAGAAGAGTGAGAAGAGAGATTTTCCCTGAGTCAGAAGTGAGTAGTGAAGCATGTTTAAGAGTGTAAATTTGGGTGGTTTCAGTGCAGTGGTTGACGCAATAGGCAGACTGAAACACACGAAGAAGACTGTTGGAGAGGAGGTGGTTGTTGAGCAAGAACTTTAGCAATAAAAGCTAGGTTGGAAACAGGTCTGTAATTCTTCAGAATATTAGGGTCAAGGTCATGCTTTTTGAGTACAGGTGTGACTATAGCAGTTTTGAGAGTTGATGGAAAAAATTTTGAAACAAGAGACAAGTTTACTATTTTTGTGATGGTGGGAATAAGTTGTGGTAGGCATTGTGCGAAAAGGAAAGCAGGTATGGGATCAAGACCACGTGGTTTTATAGTCATTTCTTTCAGAATTGTCATGACTTCTTTCTCACTTGTTGGATGAATGAAAAGGAGAGGAGTGCTGGAGAATTGGGGATCAGGAAGTGCAGGCTGGAAAGGAGGCTGATCCAATCTGGAGTGGATGTTGCGGATTTTGTGTCAAAAAAGAATGCAGAAAAGAGAGAGGGAAGTTCAGAGTAGTTGTGGATGGAAGGCAGAAGGCTAGCCTTCTCAGATCCAAGAAGAGTGGATGTGAGGGAAAAGAGATTTCATAGATGTGGCATCAAGAACTTGAGAAGAGTAATACAAATACAACACTAACAAATGGCACATAATAACAAAAAGAGCAAACATTGCTATGTGCGCACTACAGGCCTACGTATATCAACCTCAGTGTTAAAAGCAAGAATGGACTTCAGAAAATTGTAAGAATCTGCTCAAAAATAATTGAAGAACAAGATCTCAAGTCATTCTGTAATCAGCAGCTTGTATGCAAAGTGATGACCATTTTGGCTGATCCTTCCCATGCTTTGTTTTCAGAATTTCAGTTGCTGCCTTCATGACGCCGTTTTCAGTGCCCCAACAGCAAAACAAACAGAAAAGAAAGTCTTTTGTGCCAGTTATCATTCGAATTCTAAATTCACAATGACATTGACAACCTAGTTTTTACATTTCTCTAAATTACTTGCCGGATTGTCATTGTTATGAGTGTAGTCAATACGTGTGTGAGAGTGTGTTTGTGTGTGCATGCGTGTGTGTGTGCATGCTGTGTGTGTGTGTGTGTGTGTGGTGGTGGGGTGGGTGGGGTGGGGGGTGGGGGTGCACGCACGCGCACGTGATATATATAGATATATATATGTATGAAATATGTCTCTTCCTAGTCAATGGGTTTTAGAACACTGTATTCCCAATTGGGGTGTGTGTGTGTGTTTCAAGTCAAGTCAAGTCAAATTTTTATTTCCAGATGGTACATTGAATAAGCAATGTATTTGCTTTCTTTCATCAAGCGATCTATTTAACCAATATGAAATGTAGGTTCTTTGGTGTCTTTTGAGATTATGAGATATATCAATGTGCCTGTCAGTATTTAAGTGCCCTGCCTGGGATGATTAAAGTGTTTCTGACTTGACTTGACAACCCTAACCAATGGCACATAATGACAAAAAAGAGCAAACATTGCTATGTGCACACCACAGGCCTATGCACAACCCTAACAGTTTGTTGACAACAATGGAAATATTTTTTCTTTTAGATTATATATACACAATGACTGTGTGTTTGTTTGACACACACACACACACACTTGTTTCACGCCTCACACACACTACTACACCTTTCACACACAAACTTGTGCACAACACAAAACACACATCACATGTTCTACACACACAAACACACACCGTTTCACACAACATTTTATACACACAATTGTTTCACACACACACTTGTTTCACACACACGCAAGGGGACAGGATAGCCTGGTGGTTAGAGTGATATATTCATGATCTGCTGACCTGGGTTCGATTCTCGTTCAAGAGGATTCTGGAGTATATCAGTGCTGACTCCACTCTCCCCAAAGTCCTTCGGATGAGACTATGAATCGAGGTCCCGTGTGCGAATGCACACAGAACATCTTGCACACACGTTAAAACCCATTCCGCTTTTCGGAAGAGTAGGCTATTGTGTGCTGGTGGGAATGAATGACAAAATGTATAAAACTGCATACACACGGGGACTGGATGAAAAAAAGCACATGAGTGCTTATTCCATTATCCTTCAAATAAACAAATAAAATAAACACACACACATGCACACACAGGTACGCACACACACAACAACACACACCACACACAATGCACACTCAAACACACACTCAAACAACACAACACACATACACAGACTCAAACATACACATACTCAAACACACACACCAAACACACCCACAGACACACACACGCATGCACAGATACACACGCACACACACACACCATGCTGTTTCAGTGCTGTAGTTCCAGGGGAAAGAACAAAGCAGGACACCTTCACATTTTCTGAATTCTCACTTCTTCACACGCTGCAAGGGCAGGGTGGTCACCTGAAATCAATGACCAGTTCACTCTGTAGACATCAACATCAACACACATCAATAAAGTCTGTAGACATCAACACACATCAATAAAGTCTGTAGACATCAACATCAACACACATCAATAAAGTCTGTAGACATCAACATCAATACACATCAATAAGGTCTGTAGACATCAACACTCATCAATAAAGTCTGTACACATCAACAAAGTCTGTACACATCAACACACATCAATAAAGTCTGTAGACATCAACACACATCAATAAAGTCTGTAGACATGAACATCAACACACATCAATAAAGTCTGTAGACATCAACACACATCAATAAAGTCTGTAGACATGAGCATCAACACACATCAATAAAGTCTGTAGACATCAACACACATCAATAAAGTCTGTACACATCAACACAGTCTGTACACATCAACACACATCAATAACGTCTGTAGACATCAACATCAACACACATCAATAAAGTCTGTACACATCAACACACATCAATAAAGTCTGTAGACATCAACATGGACTAATACAGTCTGTACACACCAACATGGACTAATAAAGTCTGTACACATCAACATGGACTAATAAAGTCTGTACATATCTACATGGACTAATAAAGTCTGTACATATCAACATGGACTAATAAAGTCTGTAGACATCAACATGGACTAATAAAAATCTGTACCCATCAACATGGACTAATAAAGTCTGTACACATCAACACAGATCAATAAAATCTGTAGACATCAACACAGATCAATAAAGTCTATAGACAGCAACACAGATCAATAAAGTCTGTACACATCAACACAGATCAATTAAGTCTATAGACATCAACACACATCAATAAAGTCTGTACACATCAACACAGATCAATGAAGTATGTAGACATTAACATCAACACACACTAAAAAAGTTAACCTCTAAAAAAGAGTTTTCCTGTCTGCAAACTTGTGCCTTTGTTTCCCTGTGAAACAAAAAGGCTTTTTCTGCAGAGTTTTGCTTGGGGTGACTCTTGCCTCTGTGGGTTCTGTTCTGTGTGCCATGTGTGTGCTGCACACACAGAACCTTGGTTCATTGTCTTATCTGAAAGACTAGCTCCCAGATCACCACTCACAGTTTTGTGGATAGGGGAAAAGTCTGGCAGAAATTCTATATGATAAAAAAAGCCACAAAATAAGTCTGACCTTCTTCCAGCAAGCAAAGAGATCGATGGTGACAAAGCAGGGCTGGGGAATAGAGGAGGCAAACACTCCATGGTCTGTGCCGTCCACATACAGATGGAGATCGCTCTGTTCATCCAACAGCAGTCCCACATGACTGCCCTTCCGCACACCATGCAGTGGAGCACCAAGACTGGATTTAGTCTGTTGACAGATTGTATCATTGTGTGGTATTATGTATCATAATGTTGTGGTCTCTTTTCATGTGTATTATGCTGTATTGTCATGTGTAGTATTGTCAATAATGTCTTGCTGAGTTGTATTACTGTCTTGCATTGTCTTTGTGTCATTGTCTCGTCATGTGTATTATAACCTTGTGTTGTCTTGAGCATTATTTTCTTACATTGTCACATGTATTATTGTCTTGAATTGTCTTGTCCTATGTATTATTTTCTTGTCTAGCAAATTATGTTATGTTGTCTTGTCATGTGTATTGTTATAATGTCTTGCCATGCGTATTGTGTTATATTATCTTGTCATGTGTTATTGCGTTGTCCTGTCTTAGTCACATGAGTTGTCTTGTGTATCTGCATCTTGTCACATCTTGTCATGTGTATCATTATGCTGTTATGTCTTGTCAGGTGTGTTACTGAAACAGAGACATCTGCTCTGGCTCGGCCATGTCATGCACATGGATGGCAGACGGATTCCTAAAGACCTCCTCTATGGAGAACTTGTGCAGGGAAAACATCCCACAGGCAGACCACAGCTGTGATTTCAAAGACGTGTGCAAGAGGGACTTAAAAGCCCTGAACATCGACCAGAACAACTGAAAAGCAACAGCCCTCGAGCGGTCAGCCTGGAGACAGACTGTGCAGAAAGGTCTTTCCAAGTTCAAAGAGACTCTTGCTCAGCAGCATGAGGCAAAGAGAATGAGAGGAAAGGCTGCAGCCCAGGCAGACAGACAGACCAGCGTCAGACCTCATCTGTGCCCTCTGCCACAGGGACTGCCATTCCTGTGTTGGACTGGCCAACCACAACCGACGCTGGTCCAGAATTAACACCTTCAGCACAACTCTATAGTCTTCCGAGACTGATGGATGCCTATGACTTATGCATTATTGTGTTGCCTTGTGTATTATTGTGTTGTCTTGTGTATTACTGTGTTGCATTGTCTTGTTGTGCATATTGCTGTATGATCTAGTCTTGTGTATAATTGTGTTGCACTGTCTTGTCCTATGTGTTAAGGTGTAGTATTGTCTTGTGTGCTATTATTGTGTTGTATAGTCTTGTGTTATTATTGTGTTGTGTTGTCTTGTTGTGTGCTTTACTTCCCTGTGTCATGCTGTGCTGTGATGCGCTGCATTGCACTGTATATGATATTGAATTCCATGCTTTGTACACGATACTGAATTCTATGCATTGGGCATGATATTGAATTCTATACATTGAACATGGTATTGAATCCTATGCAGTATCTCATATTGAATTCTATGCATTCTCAGGGTATAGAATTCTACACATTGTACATGATATTGAATCCTATGCAATGTACAGGATATAGAATCCTATGCAATGTACATGATATAGAATTCTATGCATTGTACAACTGAAGTCTATGGATTGGGAAGGCCCCTT
>CM054157.1:11573209-11648209 GCA_028751875.1 Rapana venosa
TGAACATTAGTTTTTTTCGTGTTCCCATTAATTTGTGTTTTCAGTGTTTGCCTGTCATAACACACACACACACACACACACACACACACACACACACACACACACACACACACACACACACATTCTGGCATTTATCCCACTCGAGTTTACTTTTTTTTTTTTAAGCTTTCATGTTGTTATGTATAAAAGTTCGACATGGTTCTGATGGTTAGATTTCTTTTTCCTTTCATCTTCCATTCAGCTGTCTAAACACTGACATTAACTTTTCATCTCCACATCCGCCCCCCCCCCCCCCCCCCCCCCCCCCCCCCCCCCCCCCCCCCCCCCCCCCCCCCCCCCTCCCAATACCCTGTCTAATTTCACTTTTTAGAGGATAGACCTTAAAGCAAACACACACAAACACACACACACACACACACGCAGGCGCGCACACACACGTGCACACACACACACTCACACACACACGCACGCACGCACGCATGCGCGCGCACACACACACAGTCAAACACATACACAAACTCACTATTTTGACTTATGATCTTTCTAAGCGGTTATCTAAAAATGTTGGAGTTGTGCAGTACGCAGATGATATCTGCATGTGGTTGAAAGTGAATCTTAAAAAACGCACTCCTCGTAGATCTATAAATAATATTAATAAGATGTATCAAACTGAGCTTGATAAAATTAATGCATACATGCTTGAAAATGGGTTATCCCTTTCTTCAGAAAAAACTCATATGATGCTTTTCAATTCAGGGCATAATCCAGATTTTCTCCCAGTTTTTAAATTAAATGAATCTGTAATTGAATACACACAAATTGTAAAATTTTTAGGAGTATATCTTACATCTAAACTGACTTGGAATCATCATATAGAGTACATATTAACAAAGGCCAGAACAAGTTTAAACTTTTGAAGATTGTGAGTAGGCAACCTTGGGGTCAGGATACTCATACCTTTTACACCTAGCAACATCTTTGGTTCGTTCAAAATTAACATATGCGCAAGAAATTTTCTTCTCGGCTCCAAAATATCTATTTAAAAAACTACAAGCGTAGATAGCAAAGCCTACAAACTTGCATCGGTGTGCGGTTCATACTGCGACATGAGTGTATATGCCGAAATTGGAGTGATGCCTTTTGAATCACAAATGAAGCTTGCTTCAGCTAAATACATCTTGAGAAGTCATACAAATCAAAACTCATGTATGCCAGAACTTGATTTAAAGGCTGAATCCATTATCCCAAAAGAGCAAAAACAATAAGTTCTTTAACTCCGATAGGGAGCTTCACATCTGACCTGTTTGAAAAATCAGGTGTGAATCCAAAAATGTTGCTCCTCGATTGTCATTTAGTGTTATTCCTCCATGGGAGCTTAACATTGCCAAATTTGACATAGACTATGCTGACCTTAAAAAGAATGATGGGCCTGTTCTTTCGGCATTTGTTAGATTCATCTATATGAAATTATAATATCATTTGAAAATCTATACAGACGGCTCTGTACTTGATAGTAATGATGCAGGTGCTGGATTTGTAATTCCAGCTCTGAAAATTGAAAGGTCTTATACATTGGAAAAGATTTTCTATTTTCTCAGCAGAGCTTGTTGCAATTGTGATGGCATTAAACTTCCTGCTTAATTTTCCTTTCACCTGTGTACAAGTATTATTCTGTGTTGATTCGAAGTCTGTGCTACAGTCTTTACAATCCTTTAGTACTAATATAGAGGTGAAATTGTGACTGAAATTGTTCATTTAATTCATTTTTTGTCCACACGTGGTACTGTATACAATTTTGTTGGATTCCATCCCATTGTGGTCTTTGGGAAACGAATGGGCAGATTGCACAGCTAAAAGGGGTGTAATGAACAAGGAAAATACCATCAAAATGCAACTGCCGCTGTCTTTACAAGAGGGATGTTGCCTTCTAAGAAGACTTGCTGGGATCAGTTTGGCACTCTATATCATGAAACTTATCATTCAAAAGGATGTGCAAGGACCTAAGTCGACAAAGTCTAAATACAACGATTTCTCTGATCGGAACAAAATTGTGTCATAGACTGTTGACAAGTCTGATATACAGACTAAGGCTCGATGCTCTCAAAACGAAATTCAGTCGAAATGTGTCATGTATTTGTGGTGATCAGATTACGCCACAACATGTTATGTTTTATTGTGATCAGTTGAGCCTTATTTGCCGGCTTGGTTGTCTAACAACAACTCTGCTTAGTTTATCCCACACAGACATTTTGTTTGATAATCTTAAATGCTAGAAATAGTGAAAGGCTTGAGTAGAGCCAGTCAGTCGGTTTTTATAAAAGATATTTGTTGTTCCTGTTCAAGTTAAATTTTATTCGTTTGATTTCTTAACATATATTATTCTTTTTTTTAAACATCACAACTATGTAGGCCTACAGATTCCTAGCGGATGTAGAGTATACAGTACCTATGCACACACACACACACACACACACACACACACACACACACACACACCACACACGCACAAACACACACATACCTTACACACACATGCATATACACCCAAATACACACAACACACACATAAACACACACACACACACATAAACACAACACACACACACACACACACACACACAATCACACACAGGCATACATACACGTGCACGCACGCACGCACAGACACACACACACACACATTCAACACATGCGCGCCCGCACACTCACACACACTCTATACACAAATATGTACACAGATCTACACCCATGTATGTTCTCTCTCTTTTCACATACACACAAACACACTCACACACACACACTCACATACACACACGTGCACACACATGTGCGCTCACACACACACACACACCACACACACACAACACACACACACACACACACACACACACACACACACCACTTGTCTAATATCACGTAATGTGAAAAGACGTTAAATTAAAGAAGAACATACACAAACATTCACACACATACACATGTGTGCGCGTTCACGCACGCACGCGCTCACACACAACACACACCCACACACACACACACACACACCACACACACACACGCACACACCACACACACTTTCCTGTCTTGATATCACTATTAATTTTAGTGGAAGGGCTAAACTGGAGAACCACCACACACACAAACACACACACACACACACACACACACACACACACACACACACACACACACACACACATACATACATACATACACACAATCACACACACACACACACACACACAAACACACACACACACAACACACACACACACATACACGAGATTCAAAATTCAAGATTTAATTCCATTCACCCCTTTTGGGGTATGGAGGTTTACGAACAAACTGAACAGGAGAGTAAACCTAACAGCAATACACCCCTCAAAAATAATGTCAACACTAACAGGAACTGAAAAGGAAGAGTTCATGGCAAAATGATAAGCAAACAGTATTAAAGACTCAAGACTAATTTTAAAGTATACAAATTTCTTTAAAAGGCACAATAACTTGTGAAAAACAAGTGAAATTGAAAAAAATACCTGCAAATCTTATTATACTGAGAGAGACGGGAGAACATTTCAAGTTTTGCATTTCATTAGCCTACAAAAATTATAACTGGACATGGGTTGAAGAAAATGTTGGGGAATAAAATTTTATCATAAATGTTTGATTAAGGGGACATTCCATGATGAAATGAAATTCACCCCCTAAAACAGACATACTGCATTTTGAACATATTCTTTCTTCCCTTGGTATATTATGGAAACGTCCAACCTCAATAGGAAGCTTGTGACAGCTACAACGAAATTTCATAAGAGCATAAACATATACATCTGGTAGACAAGTTATATATTTTTCTATACCAAAATCTTATAGTTTTTATAATAAAGGAAAGGCATCTACTATTATTCCACAGCTCAGTTCTCTATTCATAAAAAAATTCTATTTAGAAGGCTTTGATATGGGAACTTGTAGAATTGATACTTGAATAAAACTGTCTCTCCCACAAACAGTCAAATCGGCTTTGTACTCAAATATTTTGTATCTTATTTAGCCATGGCGATTGAATCAAAGATTTATCCTAGAAATCTTTCATCATCTGATAAACATTTGAGGATAGCTTTTCAAACTGGAAGTCAAGCAGCTGCATCCAGAAAGGTACCATTCCAACAGAGACCAAACTAGACAAGGGATATTATCTGCCCGTTTCTCCATATACAAGCGATGTTGACGTTGTATGCTTTAAACGAAAAATATACTTTAAAAACCTTAAGTGAAATTAATAAATTATTACTATGTTTTCATATCCCCAAATTTCACATCCATACAGCAAAACAGGTACAACGATTTTATCGAATAAATCAAGTGTCACATGTATAGTCATGTTGTGTGGTTTTGCTGGGACACGCATGGAGATCAGTCTGCTTGAAATTGGGGTACAGCTGATGACACTGTTAGTCCTCTTCTTGTTGACAAGAAATCCTACTCCGTGTTGGTGTTTGGAGTCGTCGCCACTATACCATAGTTTGTGATCCTCCTCTGTAGTTGCTTCGCCGAATCCGACCCAACGGACTTCGGAAAGTCCCAGTATGTCCATTCGTATCTTCGAAGTTCGTGGGTTAGCTCTTGGAGCTTCCCATATGCGTACAAGGTACGGATGTTCCATGTCCAATGATGGTCCTTTCACCCTGGAGTTTGATAGCTGTTGTTTGCTTTCCCGTCGCATATTTTCCCACCTCCATCCTGGAACGCTCCAATGGAAGGCGCGGTTGTTTGGTATTCCGGGCCTCAACCGATCCGGCATGTCTTTCCTTGCAGTGTTGTCCATGTGGTATTTCTGTGGGCGTGGATTGCTTGGCGGCGCCCATCTCCTCTCCAAGCTGCTATTTGCCCATAGCTGGGGATTTTTGGGTCGGGTTATCTCCCCACTGAGACAGGTAGTACTGGGTTACAGGTTACCAGTAGCAGAGGAACACCTCTGACTCTGACTGATCTCCATGCGTGTCGCAGCAAAACCACACAACATGACCAACTTTACAAGTCTATGCACCAACATCAGACTACGATGATAAAGCAATCGAGTGTTTCTACGAAGATTTGGAGACCCGCCATCAAATCAACTCCAAAGAAGGACTTTCTCGTGACCCAGGGCGACTGGAATGCCAAGATCGGACCTGACGCTTATGCCCAATGGCAGGGACAGTAGGCCGTTTTGGCGTGGACGAAAACTAATGATAGAGGTCTCAGACTTTTGGAATTCGCAAGCAGCCACAATCTTACTGTCGCCAACACCTTTATACCCCCCCAAGACATCAAGAAGAAAGACGTGGCACTCACCAATGGGAAAAACCCTAACGATTGACTACATCTTGGCCCCCAAAAGATTTAAGTCGAACATCAACAAAGCCCAGACAAGAAGTTTCCCTGGCGCTGATATTGGCAGTGACCACGACATGGTACTCATGACCCTACAGATCAAACTGAAGACCAAGAACCCGAAGAGAAATCCCCCGTTTGCGGTTAACATGGAAAAGCTGAAGGACCCGAAGTCGCTGAAATCTTTAAAGCTGAGATAGGGGGCAGATTTGCAGCATTGAATTTCCTCCAAGATGACATCAACAACCTCACTGAGACCTTCAGCAAGACCATTCAGGAGACAGCGCTGGAGATCCTTGGGAAAGAGAGGAAAAAGAACCAACCCTGGGTTACCAACGATATCCTGGACCTGTGCGACCAACGTAGGGAGCTAAAGCCAGAGAAGAACAAAAACCCAGAAACGGCCGAGAGTATAGAACAGTCAACAGGTCAATCAAGAAGAAGATGACTGAGGCCATGGGGAATGGATGTCAGAAACAATGCTCCAAGGTTGAGAAGGCAATGGCGAAAAGGGACAGCAAGAGGGGTACCAGACCATCAAAATACTAACCCAAATCCACAGCCCAAAGACCTCCGTTATTGAAGAAAAGGGGGTCAGTCCTTACAGAAAAGCGCCACTATCATGAAGAGATGGACCCGAGAAATTGCAGAGCCCGTACAACTACAAGCTGAAGGCTGATTTCCCAACAAATTCACGAGCAAGATCCCCGACCATCAGATCCTGAAAGCACACAGGTGCTGGAGGGAAGAGGTAGAAGAAGCAGTAAGATCCCTGAAGGAGGCAAGTCCCAGGGGTTGACAACATCCGGCTGAGTCATCAAGAACGGAGGCCCAGAGATGATCAAGGCCATTAAACAATCATCTGCCAACGCATCTGGACCAAGCAAAGAGTGGCCTGAACAGTGGACCCAATCCTCATAGTTCCACTTCCAAAGAAGGGAGACCTGAAGAAGTGCCAAAATTACAGAACAATCAGTCTGATAAGCCATCCAGCAAAGTTATGCTACGTATTGCCTTGAAAGACTGAAACCACAAGCAGAAGAAATCCCATCAGAAGAAAAAGGGAGGATTCAGACCAGGTTCGAAGCACTGTCGAAAAGATCTTCAAAATCAGAATGCTCATAGAGAAACATCTCCAACATCAGTACAGCTCTACAACAACTTCATTGACTTCAAGAAAGGCCTTCGATCGAGTGTGGCAAGAAACTCTGTGGCAAGTCATGAGAGACTATGCTTCGCGAGGACCTGATTCAAGTCATCCAGGCGCTGTATTTACAGCTCCACAGTTTCAGTCCCCAGGGTGGAGAAATCGGGGAGTTCTTCGGACTTCAGTTGGAGTTCGACAAGGCTGCCCCCTATCCCCCCTTCTTTTCAACGTGTTCCCGGAGAAAAATCTGCAGGAGGCCCTCCTTGGCTTCAAGACCACAATCACAATAGGAGGAAGGCCAGTCTGCAATCTTCGATTCGCAGACGATATTGATCTCATGGGCCGCAGTGAAGAAGAAAATCCAGGATCTCACCACCAGGGCTGGAAACATCAGCCCAAAGCCCACGGTATGGAGATCAGCACGGAAAAGAGCAAAATCCCAGTGACAGTACCACACCCACCACTCCCCCCAGCATCAAGATGGAGGCGAGACACTAGAGGAGGTGGAAACTTTCAAGTCCTTGGAGCAGTCATCACCAAAGAGGGACGGCACACAAGAGGTGGAAAATCAGACTTGCTGTGGCACTCTCCTCCATGACTAAGCTGGCGAAAGTGTGGAGAAACCAAACATCAAAAACCCCCACTAAGGTCAGACTCTACAAGGCACTCGTCACATCCAAATTTCCTTGTACAGCTTTTTGAAGCATGGACATTACTGCCGATTTAGAACGTCGCATTCAAGCCCTTTTAGATTTAAGTGCCTCAGGCGGATCCTGAACATCACCTACAGAGACCGCAAAACCAATGACTACGTCTGGCAGCAGATCGAGGATGGCTGGCAAACAAGAACCCTTGCTAGATCAGTCAAACGGAGGAAACTGAAGTGGTTTGGCCACACAACAAGGCATAACAGCCCGTCAAAGACAGTCCTGCAGGGGAATGGTGGAAGGAGCAAGGAGGCAGGGACGACCACGCAAAAGCTGGATATCCAACATCAAGGAGTGGACCGGCCTCACTGTACCAAGCCTCCTGAAAACAGCCCAGGACAGAACCATTTGGCGGTCAACTTGCAGCGTCCATGCGGGTACCCCAACGGTTGTCCCGACCAAGGGATGAGTGAGTGAGTGACACATGTATAGGTAGTTCTTTTTACCCTGCAGTTCCTATCAAACTAAACATGACGTTGGTAGCTTTATCATAAGCATTTTTCTTGCATTTTGCAAAAACTGCCTCTCTTACTGAAGTTAAATCCTAAATAGTTAAAACTATTAACAACTTCCAACCCTTTTCCACCATGTAAACATATTACCAGATCTACTGCGTGCACACACACAAAGAAATTGTTATTTCTTTTCCAATCAATGGTATTTACAATATTGTATTCCTGCATTGGTGTGTGTGTGTGTGTGTGTGTGTGTGTGTGTGTGTGTGTGTGTTGTTTGTGTGGTGTGTGTGTGTTGTGGTGTGTGTGTGTTGTTGTGTGTGTGTGTGTGTTGTGTGTGTGTGTGTGTTGTGTGTGTGTTGTCTACGCGGTGCGTGTGTGTGCGCGCACCTGGGTTTGTGTATGATAATTTTTTTAAAGCTATCTTGGAATGCTTATAACAATCCGAAATGTGTTTTTCTTGTGTCTTGTGAGATAATTATAGGTATCAATGTGCCTGTCAGTATTGTAATTGCCCTTCACGGGATGATTAAAGTGTTTTTGACTTTGACTTTGACTTGACTACTTGGCCGAATATTATGATTTTTGTTTTCACTTGATTCACAAGTTCCCACTGAGAACAGTAAGCATATAAATTGTCTAAAGCATCTTGTAACCCCTTCATTGTATCCGAGAATAAAATAGTATCATTAGCATGTAGCAAAATTAAAAGTTTAACATAGCTGGTTAACATTTTTTTCCATTAGATGAAAGTTGAATATTCAATGACAAACAATTTCTATCACACACATACACTGTAAATTGGTTGGGTTTTTTAAATTTTGTTGTTGTTCTTTTTTAAGTAGTTTGCCGATATATTACAAGTTCAGACCTTATTCCCTCGTGACCAGCAAAAAGTTTGTTTTGTTTAAGTGCATAGATTTTGAAAGCAGTTCACACCCATTCCATATAATCTTTAACCCCCAACGAGACTGGATATTGAACTTTAACCTTTGGCCTAGTGACGTAGTCTTGACTAAAGGCTTATGGGTAACATTCCTTGGGGCTACTGGGAAGACTGGGCGAGTGTCTGTTCTTGAAGTAAGTCTACTCATTTGACCGTTTCTGGAATTATACTGTCAACTGTAGCTACTCTATCCACTGTTACATTTTACATATTCCTGAAGTTTTTCCTCGGTATGTTTTGGTCAGTTGTTTTCAATCTTTTCTCCTGGAAAGGGGCTGGGATTTGTTCTCTGCAGATTGTAGTTTCGGTTTTGGATTTTCCCTGCTAAACTTCCGCATTGATCGCCGTTTTCCTCACCAGCATTCTTCTATGTCTCTCTTCGCACCTTTCTTTCTAAGATTAACATCTTCAGTATAAAGAAGGGGAAAAGCAGGCGTAGATGGAAAGCAGAAGTGTCACTGTATGTAGAATTGCTGACAGAGTTTTATGCCAATTCTTGGTTGGTTTCGTTTCCCTGTCAGAAGTTCCTCGTGCTTTCAGTTTCTCTATATATATATACATATATATATATTATATATTATATATATATATATATATATATATATATATATATATATATTATTGCATAACACATCACGCTAGTGAAACCTCAGATAAGATTTGTTGGGCATCATGTGTTTTTGTCCATACCACCAGCCTCTTGTTGCTTAACTGGCCCACCATTCTGTTAGGGAAGATAAGCTGCTGTAGTTTACAGGCTGCACACTAGTATTAAAAAATCACTCTTTTCCTTCTGTTTTTCTATGTGACTCTTATATTCATACCGCACCTACTAAGGCATCTACAGAAATAAAAACCACTTTTTGTGAAAGACTAGCCTCTGACTCAAAACTCATGTGATTTTGAACAAATTTGGTTGGTTTGAAATTTTTTATTTTTCAGCAAACACTGTACCTCTCAGTCATTTGTCATCTTGCTAGATTCTTACAGCAATTTGCATGCTCGGTTGTCAACGCGGTAGGATACAGGCAAACCTCATTTGATGTTATTTCCAACTTCTCGTGACTACCTGGTATGCTCTATGTCCTCAATCCAAAAAAAACAAGTGCCACAGTCCATCATTTCATGGCTTAAAAAAATCTGTGAAAAATCACCAACGTTATTTCCCTCACACTCTATAGAAGATTACTACGTGGACCCCCAAATTAATACTGGTGTGGTAGCTGTATACAGACTGAATATTTTTTTTCTGCTGGCAGTATTTCTCTTGATGTTACTTTATAGGCATTCTGGAGTACAAAGCACCTAACCACATGTCTCAAGGCCAGTAGCTACCTGAGCTATGGCTGTTTGAAGATACACACTATTGCTGCCAGCCTTGTATTCAGAGCTGCTTTTTTAAACAAATTGGCAACATCTACTTGGGATCACAAATGTACAAAGTAAAATGTAAACATTAACAGGACCATAGTTATACAGAAATCTAGCCTATGTAATGGGCACAGAAATTGGTATTGCAAAAGCTAACAGAATAGAGGCAGTATTTTTTTTTCTTTTCTTTTCTTATAACTACCCCCAAACAGGCACATTTTTACCTGTTGTGGGATCTTTGGTACACTACCATGAGCACACAAATGCACTCCAATCTTGTTTAAATTAATTCAGGGATTAACTCAAACACTTTAAAAACCAATATGTATAAGGAAATGTCAATTTTTATTTACTTCATAATGGAAAAGGGAGGCCTTTTTGATACCAACCCTTATTTGGATTTCTACCTTCGCGACAGAAAACAGACTGGTTCTTTAGTGATTCACTAGCACTCCTCTTCTACAGCTAATATCTGGCGTATGAAATTAAGGCAATGCATATCCACAGTTCAATGTCTACAGCTGTCTCAAACTCATTTCAGAACTGAAATTTTATTACTTTTCTCCTAGTATTATCCCTTTTGAAAATGGTGGTAACAGTGAAAAAACTGTTTTTGCGTGTGCAAGTCTACTCTCTTTGACAGTAGCTGCACTTAACAGATGTAGGTAATGATCTTTTCATTTTTAATAAGAAAAGAGGATTCAAAGTGTTCATGAAAGGCTGAAAACCTACCCAGTGGTGCCTCTTGGCTCAATTTTACTTCTTCTGACAGTATGAAAAGCTTCTGACTTTGTAAATACATGCATAAGGAGGTTTGCATGAAATATCAGTTGGATATCAAATATGACTCAAAACATGCACACAGCTAGGTTGTTATTTAACTATATCATACTTATCTGTCTAGCATTAATCATCCAGGGGTCTACTCCCACCCAGACTGCATTGTACCCCCCCCCCCCCACCCATCCTTTGCATGCGTGGAAATACATATCATATACATATACATACATACATACATTACATAATACATATGGTGATACAAAGATCAAATAAGGTATAACCTGCATTGTTTTGTGGGAACTAATCACCCTACAGACACACTTTTTATGTTCATCCTTCTTCCCCCTCCCCCTTCTTTTCCTCCTTACCATCCCCCCCTCCAACCTCACCCCTGCGGCTGATTTTTGGATCTCACCCGATTTCTCTTTGCCACAATTGGGAATACTTCTTCATCATTCTGTGCAGAAAGAGCAGGCTGGAGTGGGGGTGGGGGGAATCTTGTTGGTGAAGGAAAAACTATCAGCAAAACCACATGAAAACAAAGCAAATTTTTTTTAAGGAAAAAATCAACCAAATGACATTTTCAGTATCACTTACAGAAGACATAAAAAGTAAACACTGCTCTCTCTCCCACCCCCCTCACCCTTTTCCTGCAGTTTTATTCTATTCTTTTTATCTCAGTGATGCTGTTAGGACTCAAAACTGATATGAAAAACTTAAATATGCATTCTGATGAGGCACACACACAAGGGAATGTATATCCCCGTGTTGACATCATGGGACTCAACACACATAAAAATCTGTTACTTGAAATGTACTTTTCAATGCACAAATCTTACATAAAAAAAAAAAAAAAAAAAAATAATATTATCCACATGATACAGAAATACATTTCAATAATGATTTATACATCATTCTGAGTGCCAGGTATGTGGAAGATTGGCTCAAACTTTCTCTCGCTCACATTGTTGCTATGGCTAAACAGTCCTAAGAGAGGTTTTCATTAAAAAGTAAAGATGTAGCTGACAAACAGCATTTTCAATTATTATGATGCTCTAAAATACTTACAAACAAGATACTGGCCCAAAACTAAGCCAGCAGACGTTCAATATACCCTGCTTGCAAAAACAGCCTGCATGTATACAGGCTGCACACGTATAAAAAATCACTCTTTTCCCTTCTGTTTTTCTATGTAACTTTTATATTTATTCCACACGTTACTAAGGCATCCACAGAAATAAAAACCACTTTTTGTGAAGACTAGCCTTGACTTCAAAAAATCATGTGATTTTGATCAAATTAGTTAGGTTTGAAATTTAAAAAATTTTTTAGCAAACACTGTACCCCCTCAGTCATTTGTCGTCTGCTAGCTTCCTTACAGCAATATGCATGCACGGGGCCAACGCTGTAGGAATACAGGCAAACCTCATTTGATGGTTATTTCCAACTTTCTCGTGACTACCTGGTATTGCTCTATGTCCTCAATCCAAAAAACAAGTGCACAGTCCATCATTTCATGCTTAAAAAATCTGTGAAAATCACCAACATTTTTTTCCACTCATTTGATGGTTATTTCCAACTTTCTCGTGACTACCTGGTATTGCTCTATGTCCTCAATCCAAAAAACAAGTGCACAGTCCATCATTTCATGCTTAAAAAATCTGTGAAAATCACCAACATTTTTTTCCACTCGCACTCTATAGAAGATACTACGTGACCCCCAAATTAATACCGGTGTGTAGCCTATGTGACTCTTATATTCATACTGCACCTACTAAGGCATCTACAGAAATAAAAACCAGTTTTTGTGAAAGACTAGCCTCTGATTGGAAACTCATGTGATTTTGAACAAATTTGGTAGGGTTGGACCCCCAACCCCTGCAGCACCTTCTACTGGCCACACAGGATCATGAAGCATGGAAAAAGATCTCTGTTGCATCTTCTCTCATGTCCCCCCCCCCCCCCCATTCCTCTTTTACATCTCTTCCTGAACTTTGATGTTTTCCTTTTCCTTTTGCGACATGGGACAGTGTGAGTGAGTGGTGGTTGGAAATTAACAAGGAAAATTTTGTGCAACACTGCCTTTGTTTGTCTGCTAGTTCCTTACCACATTATGCTTATGCAGGGTCAAGGCTGTAGGATACAGCCATCCTCTTTTATATGAGTATTTCCACTTTCTCGTGATACCTGGTATTGCTCTATGTCATCATTCCCACAAAACAAGTGCCACATGTCCATTTTTTCTTGCTTAAAAAAAATCTGTGAAAATCACCACATTGTTTTCCACTCCCACTCTTACACCAAATTACATAGGGTGTGTAGCCTAAATGGCACTAATGGGGAGCCTTGTTCATTACCGTGCCCAGCCATGGCTGTCACAGTGTAAGTTATCATGCCACTGCAGACCTGTGTCAGCATCAGGCCATGTGGTCAGTGGTCACTATCAGGCCATGTGGCAGTATCAGGCCCTGTGTTCAGCGTCACTATCTGGCCCAATGTCAGGCCCTGTTGTCGTATCAGGCCCTTGTGTCAGTATCACTACATGTCTTGTTGTTCAGTGTCAGGACCTGTGTCAGTGCAGCCCTGTGTCAGTGTCAGGCCCTGTGTCAGTGTCAGGCCCTGTGTCAGTGTCAGGCCCTGTGTCAGTATCACTAACAGGTCTTGTGTCAGTGTCAGGCCCTGTGTCAGTATCACTAAAAGGTCTTGTGTCCCAGTGTCAGGCCCCGTTGTTAGTGTCAGGGGCCCTGGTGTCAACATCAGGACTGTGTCAGTGTCTCAGGCCTATGTTAGTGTCAGGCCATGTGTCAGGTCGGCCCTGTGTCAGTGTCAGGCCCTATGTTAGTGTCAGGCTGTGTCAGTGTCAGGCCCTGTGTCAGTGTCATGCCACTACACTCAGATGAAATGCCCTGTCAGTGGTCTCTAAACTATCACTGGGTGCCAAACCACAGCTGGAGGAAAGAATTTTGCTAACTGTATGTTGGCAGGGTCTGGTGTTTCGACATCTTCATTCACTCACATGCACTCATTACTTGTATCACATTTCATGCGTGTCTTTTTCCTCAAAAATTCATTTCGTTTGTGTATTATTCCTTACTGTGTTGCATACATTTCATGGATGTCTTTTTCCTTAGATACATTTCATGTGTGTCCTATTCCTGACATACATTTCAGTGTTATATCCTATTCCTGACATAATTCATGTGTATCCTATTCCTGACATACATTTCATGTGTATCCTATTCCTGACATACATTTCATGTGTGTCCCATTCTTGACATATATTTTATGTGTGTCCTATTCCTTACAATTACTTGTATACATTTCATGTGTCTTATTTCTTATATGTATTTCAAGTATATCTTGTTATGCTGTATTTCAAGTACATTATTCCTTACATGTATTTTATGAATAGATATGTACAGGTAGAGTAGCTTAGTGGTTAGAATGTCACACTCACAATTTGATTGCTTGGGATCAAGCCTAGGTTCAAGCCTCCACCAAGATGTCCATTCAAGATTTTTTTTCTGGATTTAACATCAGTACTGACTACTCTGCCTTTGAATGAGACCGAGGCTTCATAAGTCATATTATGCAAAACGAATGCCATATCTTTCACAATTTTAATTAAGCGCAATTAAGGGCGTATTCTGCCTTTTGGAAGAGTAGGCCTTAAGTGCTGGTTAGGACTGATAACAAAAATTGTTTTAAAAACATCAGCAAACAAACCAACTCTTGCTTTCATGCTTGTGTCACATATATATCATACATTTATAGACATCAATTCTTGAAGGTGGTTTGGCAGAGGCGTTGTTAAAGATAAGGGTGGGCAAAAATTGTTGCATACACACACCTTGTAGCTCTTGCAAGGGAATGGAAAAAAATCTCCTTTTGTTTATCCTGTATTTACATTTGTGTAAGCTATGCTTCTTTCAGTACATTTTGGAAATGTGACACACCACAGAATTGAATGTTTTCCTGTGTTGGCCCAGGCACTGCAGCACTTTGGACCATCCCCCATTTGATTCTCAGCATGGCATCTGCTGAACCGACTTGAATCAGTGACAAGCTCACCTGTACCATCTGGCCATGACTTGCTTAAGCCAACCCAAGCCTGTTGCCCTCGTTGCACACCTGTTGTGTCGTAAACTGTCTGCTGTCATGGATGCAGTCCAACAAGGATGCCAGTGCCCTCTGTGCGAAAGTGCTGTGTGGAAGCCAGCAGTGAGGAAGTGGAAGTTTGAAGACGTTGTGGATGGCTTACCCACTGACTTGTCGATGGGTTGCAGCTGGTGGAAGCGGGCGACTTCTGAGCAAGCAGCACCAGTGCTGTGCCTGTGCAATACGTGGTGGCCACTTGTCTGTGCTTGCTGCCAGAGACATGATGTGCAGTCTTGTGCTAAGATCCATTCGAAGTTCTCTAATTCGAAAGAACCATGTCATTGAAGAGTTGAGCAACCTGACAGCTGAAAAACTGGTGCTGATGAACACTCTGCCCCTTGTCTTACCACCATTCAACGAGGTGTGTAGTCTGTACTGCCTTTCATGATGAGTCCATGTGCCACATTTGTGCCGTGACACGTCACGAAGCTGCCAAAGAACTGAAAGAGTGGACAAGGAGATATCAGAGGCGCCACTGTTCTGGCAGAGCTGGTCGGCAAGCTGAAGGAAGGGCAGTCAGCATAATTCAAGGAATATCAGGAACTGGAGCAGCACCTCCAGGACACGAAGAAGAAACGCAGGCCTTATGATCACGAGATGATGACCTCTGTGACAAACTGGACTATGCGGTCAAATAGAATGTCGGTTACCTGAAGGAGAGGTCCACCATGCCAGAGTTCAGCAGGTCAAGGATGCTGTTGCAAGATGGGAAGACCCACCTGCTTCAGAAAAAAGGCAAGGTGATGTCGCATAAGATTGTGACGGAGGCGGATCCAAAGAGTTGAAATCTCGAAAGGATGTTCCTGCCATGACGGCTGTGATGAAAGCTCCGTGTCGATGACTTGGGATCTCAGGGCCACATTGCCTGCCGATGCAAGGTGGTGTCTGCGGTGGACCTTGGAGATCAGCATGAAGCAGTGTCAGTGTGAGAGAGGAAGATGCTGAAGGAAATGTGGTGAGGTCAGGTGCCACCCTGCTGATCTGAAAGCCAGCCTCTAGTAACGCTGGCTGTTCCCTCTCAGGTATTGTCTGTAACCTGATGCCTGTTGCATTTCTGTCAGTCTGTCTGTTTTGCTATTCTTTTGGTTAAATGCAGGGAGGGTATCAAAGTGGGAAAAAGAGATTTTTAGTATTTCAAAATAAAGCAAGAGACCAGATGACAATTGAGGGTAAGTTTAAAAAAATGTTTCTTTCATATCAGATCATCATTATCATCAGATCCTATCTACACAGTGAGAACCACAGTGTAATGTAATATATATATATATATATATACAGAATAGTAAACAGCGAGAACCACAGTGTAATGTGCTGGGTTCAGATCCCAAATCCTATATATATATTTATATATGTTTGTTAAGTGTGTGGGTGTGTGTGTTGTTGTTGTTGTTGGTTGTTGTTGTCTTCGATTTTACGTCTGTTCACTTCAGTGATATTAGACGCGAAAAAAAAAACAAAAATAAGGGATGTATGAGAAATTGAGATGGTGGTGGCAGGCCGTACTGAAAAAATGCAAGGGGGGGTGGGGGGAAGTAGTCTAATCAAAAAACAAAAAAAAAACACAAAAACAAAAAAAAAACCGCCCTAAGCAAAAAGATACCAAAAAAAATACAAAAAAAACAAACAAACCGAAACAAAAACATAAAAAGTATTACGTTAATGAAACTAACTTATAATAATGCTCCTATAGGGCCTAGGCCAGAGGCCTTTTGCAATATCAAATGCCAAATTCATAATTATTGGGAATATGCTTCTAAGGGTTTTCGGAAAACTGGGGTATAAAAAAAGGCTTTTGTATTTCTTACACTCAAATATTATATGAGTATTAGAGATATTCTCACTACATAGGATCATTTTACTGTTTCTACTGAATTGGTTACGAATGGCATTAAGTTTATTCTATAAAATAAACTATTCACTCTTCTTGCTGTGGAGATATTTGAGCAAGCCTTAGAATGGCTCACGGACTCTAGCTTTATCAGTTTTGTGACAGATCTGTTTAGAATCTCTCTTTTAGGTGATACGTTTCTGGTGACCTTTTTCCATGATAGTTAGTTGAATAAGTGGTAGCCCTCTTGTAATGATAAAGGCACGAGCATTGTTGCTGATTTTCCCGTCATGCTTGCACTCTTTTTAGCAGCTCTTCAGCCATCATTTGGAAGAATCCACTGTGTGAAGGCACCAACAGGAAGTGACATTTGTTGCCCCTTTAAGGTTTAAAAGGTTAGACATGAGTTAATCTTCTAATGCCAATGTTTGAAGTTTTCTTGTACACAAGGATTTTAAAGCTTTACCATTACCGACTCTTAGAATCAACACAAATAACGATTTTGAAATATACACAATTGGCCAAATCAAGAACATATTAGGAGCCATTAAGACTGCTACTAATTCCGGCCGTTAAAAATCGAATGATGTTTACTAACATAGAATGATTTTTCAATTTTTTTAAAGATGGTATACCACAAGGCTGACCTGTTTCTTTAGTATCAGGACGTGATCCATCTGTATAAAATTTGTAAATGATGAAAATACTTATGATGGATGGGGATCGAACATCAGAACCATAATGTTCAGATTCTCATTTCCTTTTTTAATTAGTTACCTCTATGTCGAGTGTGCTCTATTCATCTCCACGTTGGACAAGGTAATATCGCCTCTCGTTTGTCCATTCCGGTCGTTGATTGACATTAGAATGTTCCTCTAGATCGGACACATATTGTGTTAAGGGGGCATTAAGGAAGATATTCTTTTGCTCTTTAGGAAACTGTAGTCGATTTTAATTATACTTCCTCAGAGATGAAATTTTTCAGTCGCCCCCTTCTGTTATAAGAAACTTATTTAGCACTTGCCAGTTGACGGTAATCATCCAAAGGCAATGTACAAACTTCCATGGTACGTCCCAGAGCGATGCATGATACGGAACTCCAAGTGCAAGCATGTAAGCTTTGCAGTCTACACTTTGTAGCTTTTTAAGTAGATTTTGGAGCGCTGAAAACGATTTCTTGTCCGTACGTTAATTTCGAACGAACAAGCGATGTAGGCTAAATCATTTTGATTAAATAATGTCTTGTCCCAGACTGTTTACTAAGTTCTTCAGTAAGTTTATGCCTTTCTTGCTTTGTTAATAAGTGCTCAATATGTGTATGCCAAGTTAGCTCTGGATGCTAGAATAACACCTAAGAACTTTATTGTATTTTTGTATTCAATTATTTCAGTCCCAATTTAATCTTGGTAGCTACTCCGGATTATGCCATTATTAAAAAGCACAACATGAGTTTTTTCTGTGGACAAGTAAATCCAGTTTCAAAAACATATATTTGTCGATGTTATACAAGCTGGCTTTGTTTTACCCTTTTTATGTAAATTTAACGCTCTTTTTCGGAGTATTACGTTTTCATAGTAACGTTCTTACCTAATGGATATATCATCCGAATTGTACTAAGATGATATCCTTTGATAATTCATTGGGTGATTTCATGAAGCAAGATATTAAATAGGGGGGGGATAGGAGTATCACTGAACCTTGGGTAGTCCCATATGAAGCGATTCTAACACTTGAATATGATTTCGCTACTCTTACTTGAATTTTTCATGTCTGTTTCAAAAAACTTCTTGATGTATAAATACAACGTGCCCAGAAACACCCACATTCTTATGGTTTACCTAATAACTTAGCATGCCAAACTTGGTCATATGCCTTTCTAATATCAAAAAATTGTTGCAAGTACATTCTTTCTTCTTGCAAACTGCATTTTTTATTTGTGTTGATAGTTTAACCAAATGATCTATGGGCAGATCTGAATTCCTAAATTTTTTTTGAAAAAACCTGCTTGATGACAGGGATTATTTTATTTCATGGCAGCAATACAATCAGGCTTTTTAGAATAATTCTTATCCATTAGTGCCAGTGTGAGAGGTCAAAGCAATTGGTCTGTAGCTGTTGCAGATTAGGCTTCCTTGTTTATGAACTGGAATGGACAATGGGACTCCTTCACTTTTACTGGCATACCTCCATCGATCCAACATTTATTGAAGAGTTTTGTTCTGGGTCGATAAATGAAATTTGTGGTAAATGTTTCAACATGCATTAGAAACTGATCTGACCGACAGACGTTTTCTTATTAGGAAGAGATAGTAACGCCATCTCTTACTTCGTCCAGTGAAATTGGGAGCATTAAATGCACGAACCGTTGCCAGAGATGGGTCAGTACCGTTCTGTTTTACTTTCTTCTTCTATTCTGTAGTTCCTGCGTTTAGTGACAAGCCTTCAAGTCGGCATTGATTCAGAAAAAAATGTCTGCAAATGCCTCTGCTTTTTCTATATTTGATGGAAAATTCTTTATTCTCCAATTGCACAGGACAAGTTGGTAAACTAACACCTTTTTTCATTTCATGATATTTTATCCAACCTTTTTAGATCTTTATGATTTGAAATTTCAGTGGTACAAAAAATAAGTCCAAACTTCTCTCTTAGCCTGAGCTACAAAAGGTTACAGTAATTTTTTGCTTGTTTTTGTTTTTACATTATTTTCTGACGTTTTATCTTTTAAGTAACATTTAATAATTCAGCGTTTGTTTTTAACTGCTTCTCACTTGCTGGTGCCACAGATATTTCCAGATGTTTATTTGTTTTAGGGTATTAATTTTGGGATAGACAAGTTAGCAGGCATGAATAATTGTCTCAGTAAAACTGGAATATAAATGGTCTATGTTGTCCAGGTGTCAAGCTGTCTATGTTGTAAGTTTCCAAGGATGCTTCACACTTTTTCCAGTCTGCTTTGTTGAATTTAAATTTTGGGAATTTTGTCTTCCCTGGTGACACAGGTAGCTTTAGTCCACTAAGCGTGTAATGACAGGCAGGGTGATCGCTGCCAATGGTGTCATTGGAGGCGTGACCACTCATATTCTGGAGCTAATGCAGGAGATATAAGGCGATAGATCTAAGGGATGATGCTCTGTGATAGCAATGTCGGGATTCTAGTAACACTGCCACATTTAGTAAGGACAGGCAGGAATCAACTATGTTTTCTCAAAAGCGATATTGAGTATATTTTTTCCAACAGTTTTATCCAAAAAGGAGCATGTGCATTAAGATTCCTGCTATAAACCATTTGCATTATCTTTAAGGTTGTGTATCCATTCAATGTTCATAATCATAGGTCCCCTAGGTAGGTATACAGGACAGTATTTAGATTAAAATTTTCCCAAAATTTACGCGTGCTGCACATGAGTGTAATCTAGAACTGTGTTAGGCGCACTGGTGGATGGGGACATGTGCAGTTATCACCCTTCTCAATGTATTATAGCTGCACTGATTTTGGTAGCAAGCTTCCACCTGTTGATGGACAGCGTGGATATAGGAACAGGCAGCTTAGGTAGTATGCTCTGGTGTACATTAAGGGATTGAACACACAGGATGGTATTTATTGTTGGAAAAGATGTTGGATTAGATATGTAGATTAGTGGAAAATAGATCTAGCGTTCCACTGCATTAGTTTCAATACGTTGGACTTTTTAGATCTAGGTCGGGTAGCATTTAAAAACGGAATCATTTTTAAAAATATCACAACAAAAGATAGAAAAAGACAACAATAAACTCTAAACTGCAAAAAAGCAAAATATTCAACAAATAAAGATTAACTAATTATGTTCCCCAAAATGTTCGCTCTTTATGCGAAAAAAAACACTCCCACACTGAGTCAAGTAAAGCAGCTAGATCTACTGTGGATATGATTAAAAACTAAACATCACCACAGCTAAGCTATTGCACTACAAGTTGATGTACAAACTAGACTACCAGTCACAGTTTCTCAGCACATCAAAGTAATTGTGCTGTCTCTGCTGTCTCCACCAAGGGAACTGGTACACTTGGTAAGGAAATGGCCACTGGCTGGAGGCTGGCTGTAGCTGGTAATTGTCAGAGACATAGGTGGATCTGGGTGACTGGTAAACACTGGTGTGTGTGTGTGTGTGTGTGTGTGTGTGTGTGTGTGTGTACACAGTGAACAGCAAACATTGATATCCACAGTGAGAAAGCCTGGGTTCAGCTCCTACCAGTTCAGTGTGCAGTATTTCAGCCCCGATAGCTCCCTGTCCAGAGATGACCCTGGGCAGTGAAGACAAGAACCAAACTAGTAATTCCAGCCACGCCCGCTCTGTGTCCATAAAGCCATGGTGGCTTGTTATGTAGTGAATTCTTGTCATCCATGGGGAGATTTCTCTGTGTCAAGATCAGTCTACAGTCCCAGGGACTGTGTGGTGTTACTGTGCCACATCACTTTTTTCTTCTTTTTTTGGTAAAACTTTCCTGTGGGGGATTTTTTTTTTTTTGGTGTGTGCTCATGATAGTGTTTAAAGTATACTGTCTGTGGGTTTTGTGTGTGTGTGTGTGTTCATGATAGTGTTTAGTGTATACTGTCTGTGAGGTTTTGTGTGTGTATGTGTTTTATTTATAGTGTTTAGTGTATACTGTCGTGAGGTTGTGTGTGTGTTCAAAGATAGTGTTTGTGTATACTGTCTGTGAGGTTTTGTGTGTGTGTGTGTGTGTGCTCATGCTGGTGTTTAGTTTTTACTGCCTGTGAGTTTTTGTGTGCCCAAATTTAAAGTGTTTTGTGTTTTCTTTATGTGGGGTTTTTGTATGTGTTGTGGGTCATGAAGTGTTTAGTGTATACTGCCTGTGGGTTTTTTGTGTGCTATTGATAGTGTTTAGTGTATACTGCCTGTGGGTTTTTTGTGCGCTATTGAAAGTGTTTAGTGTATGTATACTGCCTGTGGGGTTTTGTGTGTCCTTATGATAATATTTAGTACTATACACTGTCTGTGGTTTCTTTTGTGTGTGTGTGCTCATGATAGTGTTGAATGTATACTGTATGTGTTTTGTGTGTGTGTGTGTGTGTGTGTGTGTGTGTGTGTGTTGTGGTGTGTTGCGTGTGGCTCTTGATAGTGTTTTGTTTTAGTGTCTGTGGCCTTCTTTGTGTGTCTGCTCACAATCCTTTAAATTTAGTGTTTAGTGTATACTGTCTGTGTTTTTTTTTGTGTTTGTGCTCATGATGGGTTTTGTAGTGGTATTTAGTTTAATGTCTTTCTGTGGGGGTTTGTGTTTGTGCTCATAATAGTGTTAGTGTATATTATAGATACTGTCTGTCTGTGGGTTTTTGTGAAATGTGCTCATGATAGTGTTTAGTGTTTTATAATTTATATATATATATATAATATATATTAATATATAATATAAAATATATATATATATATCATATACATATATATATATATTCATATACATTATTTATATAGATGGGATAAAATAGATAGATAGATAGATAGATAGATAGATAATAGATAGATAGATAGATACTGTCCTGTCTGTGGGGGTTTTGTGTTTGAGCTTATGATTGTGTTTAGCGTATACTACCTGTGTGTGTGTGTGTGTGTGCTCATGATACATTGATAGTGTTTACAGTTTAGTGTGTACTGTCTGTGGGGTTTTTGTGTGTGCTCATGATAGTGAGGTTTTATTGTTTAGTTTTGCCAGTGATGACTTAGTGTGCTTACTACCATGGGATCTTTAATGTGTGACTTTGGTGTGTTACATCCAGGAGACTAGCAGTAGCACCAAGACCACCTTTCATAGTGGACTGGATTAGTGTGAGGGCTAGGGGGGACTCTGAACTGATTTATTCCTAAAGAGGCCATTGAAGTGGTTGCTGAGCAGCTTAGGATAATGATTAATTCTAAGAGACCAGGGAGGTAGTGGGAGAGGGAAAAAGAGAGAGTCTAGGTTCAAGTGAGATTTTAACCATGGCTCTCTCATATGAAGGATGGGTAGGTTAACCTGTAGGCCAGCAAAACTGCTGCCTGCAGTGAAGCCTGTTGGGAATTGCATTGTAATTTGTATTGTGTTGTGTTGTATTGTGTTATATTGTATTATTATTGTATTGTGTTATTATTGTATTGTATTGTGTTGTATTGTGGTATATTGCATAGTAAATTGCGTCATGTTCTGTGTTGTGGTGTATGGACACTATTGTATTGACACTATTGACTGTATGGTATACCACTATCAGTCATGTCAGATTTTTCTGCATGAAATGGAGCTGCTGTCCTGGAGAGAGAATTTTAAACTGAAAACAGCAGTGAAAACCCTTTTTTAAAAAAAATAGATATTTTCCTGTATGCATGTGTATTTGTTTCCCTGTGACAGTGGCTTTTTAGTACAGAATTTTGCCCGGGTCAGCTCTCTTCTTGTGCGTTCTTTTACATGCACTAAATGTGTGTTGCACACAGGGCCACTGTTTATCCTCTCAGCTGAAAGACTAGTATCCAGACACTGTTCAACTCGAGGTCAGTTGGGTGGAGGGAAAAGGTGAGGGTTCACATGGGGATCAAACCCAAGACATCTCGTTTTCTAGACATGTCTCTTACCTCAAAAATCCACAGGGTTCATGATGTGAAGTATCACACATAGGATGACAACAGGGCTTTACACTACAGACTGCTGATCCACATGATTCATGATGTGAAGTATCCCCAAATAGGATGACAACAGGGCTTTACACTACAGACTGCTGATCCACATGGTTCATGATGTGGAGTATCAAAACATAGGATGACAACAGGGCTTTACACTCAGACTGCTGATCCACATGGTTCATGATGTGAAGTATCACACATAGGATGACAACAGGGCTTTACACTACAGACTGCTGATCCACATGATTCTATGAGTGGAGTATCACACATGGGAAATGACAACAGGGCTTTACACTACAGACTGCTGATCCACATGGTTCATGATTGGGTATCACACATAGGATGACAACAGGCTTTACCCCTACAGACTGCTATTTGTCATAGTGCAGTGCTGAGCATGTTGGATTCTTCATACATACAGCACCCCCTTAACATGTATATGAAAACATATACAACACACACTGGGGCACAATATAGACACCATAGTCACACACACACACACAAAACACACACACACACACACACAGGCACAGGCAGGCACGCACGTGAACACACAAAACACACACACACACACACGCAAGCACACACATTCTCACACATACACACGCACACAAACACACACACACACACATACACTCACACTTGTGCGTGCATGTACGCACAACACAGAAAAAAACAACACACACACAAAACACACACTCCCATACAGACACACAGACACAACACATAATGTGACAAAATTTTCAAACATGGAGGTGATTAGAGAAAAGAGTTCAGAAGCAGGGGAAAATAAGGATTCTCCCCCCTCCCTCCCTACCCCCCTCCCTTTTCCCCCCCCCCCCCCCCCTCCAAAAGATGTTGAACAACAACTTGAAGAAAGAAGAAAAATAAAACGGTTAGAATACACTTCCTTTGTAATCACAGATAACATTTTCAGGTATTACTGATAATGATTATGTTGATTATGTTTCAGACATGACTTGGAGTTTCCACGACAACCAGGGCAAAAATATTGTTTTGTCCAACAACAGTCAGACAGCAGAACGAAAAGTCAGTGTCACTAGGGGATTGTGAGGGCAAGGGACCCCAGGGAAATGAAACACGCTCTATCAGGTAGGTAGAACTGCAAGGAACTATCTCATTCTGTGTATGAATGATGAATTCATGGTGGAAATGAACACACTGTATCAGGTAGGTAGGAACTGAAAGGGAACTATCTCATCTGTGTATGAATTGATGCATCATGGGGGAAATGAACACCCCTGTATCAGGAAAGGTAGAACTGCAAGGAAAACTATCTCATTCTGTGTATGAATGATGCTCATGGTGGAATGAACAACACTGTATCAGGTAGGTAGAACGGGCAAGAACTATCTCATTCTGTGTATGAATGATCCCTCATGGTGGAAATGAACACACTGTATCAGGTGGGTAAACTGCAAGGAATATCTCATTTTTGTGTAATGAATAAATGCGTCATGGGGGAAATGAACACACTGTATCAGGTGGGTTAAAAACTCAAGGAACTATCTCATTCTGTGTATGAATGATGCGTCATGGTGGAAATGAACACACTGTATCAGGTAGGTAGAACTGCAAGGAACTATCTCATTCTGTGTATGAATGATGCATCATGGTGGAAATGAACACACTGTATCAGGTAGGTAGAACTGCAAGGAACTATCTCATTCTGTGTATGAATGATGCGTCATGGTGGAAATGAACACACTGTATCAGGTAGGTAGAACTGCAAGGAACTATCTCATTCTGTGTATGAATGATGCATCATGGTGGAAATGAACACACTGTATCAGGTAGGTAGAACTGCAAGGAACTATCTCATTCTGTGTATGAATGAGGCATCAGGGGGTTGGAAATGAACAACACTGTATCAGGTAGGTAGAACTGCAAGGAACTATCTCATTCTGTGTATGAATGATGCGTCATGGTGGAAATGAACACACTGTATCAGGTAGGTAGAACTGCAAGGAACTATCTCATTCTGTGTATGAATGATGCATCATGGTGGAAATGAACACACTGTATCAGGTAGGTAGAACTGCAAGGGAAAACTATCTCATTCTGTGTATGAATGATGCTTCATGGGGGAAATGAACACTTGTATCAGGTGGGTAGAACTGCAAGGAACTATCTCATTCTGTGTGTGAATGATACCTCATGGTCATGCTAGTTGAAAATCGAAAACCTAGATTTCAAAACAATCGATATCTTTTGATTCACACACACACACACCACACACACATCCCACACAACCCACACCCCACCACACACCCACACACACTCACACACACAGAGATTAATTGTTGAATAATCTTTATTCCCAAGGGTACAGATAAGTATTGACATACTTTTTTCATCCAACCCTTGCCCTGAGAAGGGACTATTCTTAATAATCACATCTAACAGTTTCAAGTGTAAGTATATATTATATATATTAATTATATATATGTGTATAATATTATATTGTGTGATATAATGTGTGCATATGTATATATACACAAGTTGATAAAGATCTGTTAAAAGTTCTAAAGAAGAAACAAAAATTTTATTAAACTTTCAGGAACCCCCCCCCCCCCCTCTCCCCACACACACACACACCCCCCCCTGGATATTTCAATTGCGATCTAATCTGGCATCAACAAAATCAAGTCAATCAGGAGACTGACATCAATTTAAAAAAACATATGTTAGAAAAATAAATTTAAAGCATCATATCAAAAGAGTTGTATATGTGTGCAAGTGATTGAATGTATGTGTGTGTGTGTGTGTGTGGGGCGCGTGCATGCATGCATTCATGCATGCTAATTTTGTGTGTGTGTATGTTGAGTGAGTGAGAGAGAAAGAGTATTAATAAAAACCAAAACTAAATTAATAAATTATTGATCTAAATCGGGCATCAGCAAAATCAAAACAAATAAGGAAACAGATTTTACAAACATGGTATGCTGCAGAGAGTACCATAAACAAGTTATCTGGTAAAAATTAATTAAAGTTGTACATCACATGTCAATTTTTTTTATAAACACATGATCACAGAGAAGAGAGGGGAGAGAGAGAAGAGAGAGAGAGAGAAGAGAGAGAGAAGAGAGAGAGGAGAGGGGAGAGAGAGAGAGAGAGAGAATGACAATGACAAATTCTTTTATTTCGAGGATAATGAATGTGCTTTTTTACATCCACTCCCCAGCTGTAGGGATACATCATAATGATAAACACACTCACACAGTAAAAACAAAACAAAAAAAACCCCAAATAACCACCCCAAAAAAAACCCAAACAAAACAAAAAAAACAACAAAACTTTTATAAAAAAAAAGATTAAAAACCAAGAGAGTGAGAAACAGAAGAGAGAGAGACTTCAGACCGTTAATCATTAAGATCTTTTAGACACATATGAAGGGGGGTTCAAAAAAGTAATGTAAACGAACACATGTAAAAGAAAAACATTGCAAGTTCCAAGAGATGATAACAGAAAGGAAAACATGACTGGGTGTTTCCGTGACTGAAAGCTTTATATAAGTAGAAAAAGACAGTGTAGATTCACACAATATATTTCGTTATTTGAGTTATTAATAAAGAAACACGAATAAGCAAGGCTGCCTGTAGAACTTTGGGTTGAAAAAACTTTACTTCAGATTATAAAGAAAGGGAGATCAAAAAAGGGTTTGAACTTCATCTTCAGTTGACTCTTTGCACAGTGGAACAGCAATCAGCTTCATGCATACGTTAGTAGTGATGAATTACTTAATTTCAAATTTACCAAAACCCGGAATCTGGTTAGAATAAATCGTAAATGTCTGTCCGCAGTAATTGACAGATATTTCTTCAAAATATGTGTCGAGCTATGAATTTTGTATATGTCAAATCTACCACTAGATTGAATATGAGTTTCCCAACTTTGCCATCTGCAGTCTACTAGTTGGAGAAGAGTTTGTACAAATATTTTTTCATCACTTACCCCCTGAAATATCCATGCATCACCCAGCCCCAGTTCACATATGCATATGTGGACTTTAAGTTACCCAGTTAGTTTTACCCATTACACGTAAATTAAATTAACATATTATAGGCCTTACGTGATGGTCTATCATTACTCATTTTTAACAATTTAAACCAATAACAGACACATTTAGCCACAGAATTGATATAAAGGGATACCTATTTATTTCACCATACAGTAAGTCATTTGGAGTTTTCATTTCAACACCCCAAATTTCTTTAACCAAAAAAATTTAAAACAGACTCACACCTTACAGCAGCACTGTTATCTAAACCCCATAACTCAGAACTATATTGTACAATGGGCTGAAATCTGAGCTTTCAAATATTTTAAGAAAAAAGTTGCAAAGATTTATTATATATCGACGATAGCTTTCTCCAAATAAGAAACAATACATTCTTTGCTCTGCTAAAAGGTCTTTACAGGCAGCAACAAAACTCAAATGAGTAGAAAAAAATAACAGCCAGATATCTATAAGCAATCACAACAGACATTGCAACACCACATACACCCATTTCTCTTTTGGCTGCCAAAACCCCACCCTTTCTGAAAACAATAATGTTTACTTTTGTTCATATTGAATTTTAACTGTAGTTTGTTTGCTGCTTTCTTTAAAATTATTAAGTTGATTTTGCAGACCAACCACAGTTTCTGATAGCGAAACTGTATCATCAGCCAACAGTAAAATAAACAATTCTTCAAATCAACTCTAAGTTTTGCACCAATGTCTTCCCTTTTCAATCAGTTGTATTGCCAATTCATTATAAATAATGAGAACAAATTGGACTACAACATCACCATTTTTGACTCCTCTTGTGAAGTTTATATACTCATTAAGCTTGCTCCCAAAGATATGACACATGTTTTGACAACACCCATACATATTTTATACATTTCAACAGTTTTCCTTTTAATTCCATGTTTTTATCAAAACGGCCGCAACAAATTTCTATTAATATCTCAAAATCTATAGACGCTACATAAAGTTTACAGTTGTAAGAAAACTGTTTTTGAATGAAGGCCAAAAGAGTAAACATATGGTCTATTGTTGAATAGCCTCGCTTAAATCCAGCCTGATGTTACCAGTTATATTTGTTTCTTCTGCATATTCTTAGAGTTTTATGTTGATGACAACACTATATATTTTGCTACAAATATCAGACAGAAATGCCCATTTAGTTATTTGTATTATTTGCATTCCCCTTTTTATACTATGGAAGAATAGATTCGCACCACTTTTCAGGAAAAATGCCTTGATCAAACAAAGTATTAAAAAATTTGACAAGAAAGTATATAATTTGTTTGCAAGGAGCTTTGAAAAGTTCATCAATAATCCCATCAGGGCATGGAGCTTTGTGAGCGAGCGACAGAGAGAGAGAGAGAGAGAGAGAGAGAAGAGAGAGAGAGAGAGAGAGAGAGAGAGAGAGAGAGAGAGAGAGAGAAAATTCTGTCAATCATAAATAAAAGAAAGAAAGATGATTGTCCAGTAGAGTAATGTAAGCAATATCACCAGCTGTTAACTCCATCAGGGAATCTTTCTAACCAGCTGGAATCACAGAATGAAACCTGAAATAAATGAATACTAAAGAGATAAATGAATAAGTAAATAACAAAATGAAAAAAAAGGGGAAGGGAGGAAGGGATATTTCAGCTGGTATGTGGTTGAATTCAGGTAAAGTACAGAAGCTGTGATCATGAGTTTATGCTGAGTTTTGCTTTTGTGTCCTTGCTTTATATTCGTGTAGACTGTTTAGGGAGGAGTACCCGGGAGGAATGGGCTCCACTGGTTCGGCTTGGCCAAAACCTACTGCCTGAAAAAACTTTTAGTGCAGTCCCCACAACTCCTCCAGAAGTTAATGGCCAAAACCCACTGCCTGAAAAACTTCAGTGCAGTCCCACAACTTCTCCAGCAGTTAATGGCCAAAACCCACTGCCTGAAAAACTTCAGTGCAGAATCCCCACAACTTCTCCAGAAGTTAATGGCCAAACCCCACTGCCTGAAAAACTTCAGTGCAGAATCCCCACAACTCCTCCAGCAGTTAATGGCCAAACCCCACTGCCTGAAAAACTTCAGTGCAGTCCCCACAACTCCTCCAGCAGTTAATGGCCAAACCCCACTGCCTGAAAAGCTTCAGTGCTGCATGGATGGTTTTGTTCAGTTTGCCACCGCCCACACCCCTGAGACTGCAGGAATGGCACAGGCTGTTAAAGTAATGCAAAGTAATGTACAGAAATATAATGTAAAGTACTGTAATGTCATGTAAATTATTGTAATGTAAAGTAATGTACAGAAATATAAAGTAATGTAAAGTAATGTACAGAAATATAATGTAAAATAATGTACAGAAATATAATGTAAAGTAATGTAATTTAAAGTAATATTATGTAAAGTAATGTACAGAAATATAATGTAAAGTAATGTTATGTAAAGCATTGTAAAGTAATGTAAAGTCAAGTATTGCCATGTAAAGTAATTAATGTAAAGTAATGTAAAGTCAAGTAATGTCAAGTACTGCAGTGTAAAGCAATGTAATGTAAAGTAATGCAATGTAAAATAAAATAATGTAATGTAAAGTAATGCAATGTAAAGTAATATAAAGTAATGAAATGTAAAGTAATGCAATGTAAAGTGATGTAATGTAAAGTAATATGATGTAAAGTAATGTAAAGTAAAATAAAGTAATGTAAAGTCAAGTAATGTCAAGTACTGCAGTGTAAAGTAATGTAATGTAAAGTAACGCCACTTTGTTGTGTGCTGCTAACGAATAGAAACCGTGCAGAGGAGAGCTGCTGGCTGACACTGAAGGATGTGAGTTTTCTGCACAAGTGGAGAGGGTGGGGATCCTTTTTCAGCAAGGCAGTGGTGGTGTCTGTCCATCTGAATGTGTGCAATGTCCAGAACGAATGTGCCAAGGTGTCAGTTTAGAATCACTGACCACCTCCACCTCTTCACCCTTCATCTCAGCTCTGTGTGATTCAGATTCAGATTGAGAATAGTTTATTGCCATTTAAGTCATGAAGACTTATTTGACACAACAAAAAATATCAATTATAATTATCTGTTTTGGGCTAAAAGTGATGTACACTAAAAACATGTTGCATTCTACTTCTCTTTTTCTCTTTTTTCAAAACACTCATACACATATCTGATGATATCTGCTTGATATATATCAACTATGCTTATGTCAATTAATTTATGTACACAGTTTTTGCGTTCTTTGTCTTTGGTTTTGATTTTTAATAACAAATTATTTCTGCGTTTATCATATAAAATACATTCATCGAGTAAATGGAATTCATCTTCTATTTTGTTACAGTATCTACATTTTCTGTCCTCTCTGGATATATTTTGGTGCCTCCCTTTTTCTATCATTAAATTGTGACAGCTTGTGCAAAATTTACAAAATATCTTCTTATGGGTTTTGTTTTCATAGTTTATTAAATATGGTTCCAGTCTGTATTCTTTGGTAGCAAAATCATAAAATTTTAGTTTTGCAAACTCTTTCTTCTGGTAGATCCAAAATGTTTTATGCATGTCCTCAAGTTTTCTTTTAACGGCATAACTCAACCGATGAACACCAGACATGTTTGAATCCAATTGTGTACAGAATATTTTTCACTGTGTTGATCCATTGATCGTATGTATTCTTGTGATACAAATAATCATATACTATTCTAATATAAGAGTCTGGTTTTGATTCTGTCAAATGAATTCAAAAGGATATTATCTGGCATATGATTTTAAGGGTCAGTGGAAATCTTCCTAATTAATAATAATAATAATAATAAATGGAATTTATATAGCGCTGTATCTTGCACAGACAAATCAAAGCGCTTGCACTCAACTCATTCTTACACAGTCATGCAACCAATAGGCAAGTAATAGTTCTAACACTTCCAAATGCACACACCACACACACACACACACACACACGTTATACACTTTGGCAGGGTGATGGAATTTTGGCTGTTGAAAAAGCAGGGATAGCTATGAAATGAAACACCAATTCACCCAAAGTGGGTAGTACTAATGTTGTTTTTTATGAATGCCTAGTATTTGTTTACAAAATTGTACATGAAACTTCTCATACAAAAACTGATTTGATAAGCATGCCTTGAACAGTTTATTTATATGAAATTCTGTCTCCCCATTAAAACAAAAAGGAAACCAAACTTGTGCTCCATAGGTTAAAACAGGGATTATCAGTACGTCGAATTAATGCATTATTATAGTAGTCTAAATTTTGTCCATGAACTGCTCTTTTAAAGGCATACGTTGCTTTGTTGCTTTGTTTTAATAAATGTTCTTGTGTTGCTTGAAACTTCCCGTCCTGATGAAAAACGACACCTAGATATTTATAAGTTTCTACTGTTTGAATTACATGCTCTCCACATTTAAAATGAATTGGAATTTTAGAAGGTGATCTCATGAGGTGATCTCATAAAGACTATTACCTTTGTTATTGTTTAGAACTGTATTCTTGCAGTTTATTCAGTTTAGTTTGTTGGTTGTTGATAGTAATGCTAGGCAATCAGCATAGAGTAAACAAGGAATTTTGTCTTTTGCGGTTATATATGGTGAATCTTTCTCATCGATATATTGAACTATATCATTGACATTATACATTAAATGATGTAGAACTTAATGTATTTCCCTAATGTACCCCCTTTTTTTACTATGATTTCATCTGTGTGTTTGCCTCGTATTTTTTGTAAATATTGTTGCATTGGAATACATGGTTTTTAATGACATTAAAAGTTGTGCCTGCTATTCTTATTTCGTTTAACTTTATAAGAAGACCCTCGTGCCACACATTATCGAAGCTTTCTGAAAATCTACAAAGCAGCAATAAAGTTTTTTTAGTTTTTACTTTCAGTGCACTATTATTAAATTGTTAAGTAGGAAGATATGGTCCATTGTTCTGCTTGCCCTTTTTTGAAAAACCAGCTTGTTCTCTAACAATACTATTGTTATTTTCTAAATATTCAGAAATTCTATGATTCGGTATTTGACAAAAAAGTTTTCCAATAGTGTTTGTCAACATTATTCCTCTGTAGTTTTCTGGGTTGTATATGCATCCGCTTTTATAGATTGGGACATTCACTCCTACTTTCCAGTCACAGGATACCTGTTTCTAGTACTAAATTGAAAATATTCCGCATTGTCTGTATAACATTAGATGAAACTGATTTGATCATTTCGTTTGCAATTCCATCTTATCCAGGCGATTTGTTATTTTTCAGCCTTTTGATTGTTTTTGTCATTTCCTCCATTGTAATTTGCTTATCTAGGAGTGGGTTATTAGATACTTTTAATTCATTGAACCTGCTTTGTACTTGCTTTTTGCGGTCTGGATCTATTTGCGGTTCTTTTCCAATAAGTGTTTTTAAGTGTTCAGTCCATTTACTGCTACTAATAATTTTATGATTATGATGCTTTAATTCATCATTTTTGCTTTCTTTTAATTTTTGTAAAGTTTTCCACAATATACTCAGATCTTCGTCAATGGCATCATGTAGCTGTGATACCAGTGAATTTTTGAAGATTTTCTTTTTCTTTTTTATTAAAGTATTATACTGTTTTCTTTTCATAAAGTATTTTTCTCAAAGTTCAGGTTTATACGGAGTTCTGTTTATTGCATTTATTAAAGACTTTACTTCTTTTCTCATACTGTTACATTCTGAGTCAAACCACTTTTTATTATGTTTAATTCTTCTTACAGGTTTTGACTTTCTGGTCTTCAAGCTTAATTGTGCCACTTTGATAAAGATACCAGACAGTTGTCTGGACCATTCATTTACTACGTTTGTTGAATCAGGCTGCTTTGTACTTTGTTTTATTTGTTTTAATACTGTATTTGTTTGAGTTTTTATTTGTGTTATGTGTGCTTATATTGATGGTAGTAGATGATGCACATGGTGTGCATGCATGCATTTGTGTTTGTGTGTATGTATGGATACATGCATGCATGCGTGCATGTGTGCATGCGTGTGTGTTGAGAGAGAGTGTGTGTGTGTTTTGTTTGTGTGTGTGAGAGAGAGAGAAGTGTGTGTGTGTGTGTGTGAGAGAGAGAGAGAGAGAGTGAGTGTGTGTATGTGTGCTTGTGTGTGTGTGTGTGACTTTTGTGTGTGTTGTGTGTGCTTGCGTTAGTGTGTGTGTGTGTGCACGCATATGTGGGCATGCATGTATGTAAGCACGTGTTCATGGGAACATGCATATGTGTAGGTATGTGTGCATGCACACGCATGTGTGTGTGTGCGCGCGCGCTCATGTGTGCATGCATGTGTTCATGTTTGTGAGTATGCGCGCATGTGTGTGTGTGCACATGGCGTGCATGCATGCATTTGTGTTTGTGTGTATGTATGGATACATGCATGCGTGCGTGCATGCGTGTGTGTGTGTGTCACATGGCATGCATGCATGATTTGTGTTTGTGTGTTATGAGGTACACATGCGTGCGTGCGTGCGTTGCATGTGTGGTGTGTGTATGTGGTTGTGTGTGTGTGTGTGTGCAGGTGGAATGAATGAAGTCCTCAGTGACTGGAACTACCAGTGCAACATACTGGGGGGGGCAGTGCAGGCCCCACACCTTCCCTTTGCCTAGAGGGCTTTGTTTAGGGGCAACCCTCTGCTGTGTTGATTGATTATCAGCTTGTGCTGAATCAGGGACTGAGGTTTGGTTTCATGTGCGCTGTGATCTGTTTTGGTGCCCCTCTTTTCTGGCTGATAGTAGGTACATGTGCACTGTGATCTGTTTTGGTGCCCCTCTTTTATGATTGTAGGTACATGTGCACTGTGATCTGTTTTGGTGCCCCTCTTTTCTGGCTGATTGTAGGTACATGTGCACTGTGATCTGTTTTGGTGCCCCTCTTTTATGATTGTAGGTACATGTGCACTGTGATCTGTTTTGGTGCCCCTCTTTTTTGATTGTAGGTACATGTGCACTGTGATCTGTTTTGGTGCCCCTCTTTTTGATTGTAGGTACATGTGCACTGTGATCTGTTTTGGTGCCCGTCTTTTTTGGCTGAATGTAGGTACATGTGCACTGTGATCTGTTTTGGTGCCTGTCTTTTCTGGCTGAATGTAGGTACATGTGTACTGTGATCTGTTTTGGTGCCTGTCTTTTCTGGCTGAATGTAGGTACATGTGCACTGTGATCTGTTTTGGTGCCCCTCTTTTTTGATTGTAGGTACATGTGCACTGTGATCTGTTTTCGTGCCCCTCTTTTTTGATTGTAGGTACATGTGAACTGTGATCTGTTTTGGTGCCCCTCTTTTCTGGCTGATTGTAGGTACATGTGCCCTGTGTCTGTTTTGGTGCCCCTCTTTTATGATTGTAGGTACATGTGCACTGTGATCTGTTTTGGGGCCTGTCTTTTCTGGCTGATAGTAGGTACATGTGCACTGTGATCTGTTTTGGTGCCCCTCTTTTCTGGCTGATAGGTACATGTGCACTGTGATCTGTTTTGATGCCCCTCTTTTATGATTGTAGGTACATGTGCACTGTGATCTGTTTTGGTGCCCCTCTTTTCTGGCTGATTGTAGGTGCATATGTACTGTTATCTAATACCTATCTTTTCTGGTCAGAGGTAGGTACAAATGTACTGTTATCTGATACCCCTTGTTTTCTCTACCTGGTGTTAGATACATATGTACTGTTATCTGCTTCTACTTCTTGGAACGCTTAAGACAGCAACTGTTGTTGTCTGTCATATGAGCGAAAATGTTTTGCACTGCCATTAAGCGCCTGACAAGTCAGGCCCAGCAGATCCGACTTCACTATGGGAGAGAATTATTATCTCTTAAGTCTTTCTGGAAAAACGGTAGGAGAGTGGACCAAGAAGGCGGAAAATATATCAGAAGGAGGTGACAGGAAGAAATGGAACAAGGCAGAAACAAAGAGAAAGATAGAAAAGAGGGAATTCCTAGCACAGAATTTCCAGAAAGTGGGGATGCTATTCATACTGACAGATACAATTGAATATCATATACAGGGCAACACAGCACAGAAGGGCACAACATATCTCATACACAACACAACACCACAACATAACACCACAACATAACACAACACAATACGGTATGTGTACATGCAGACATGGCGCTGAACAGCATAACACACAGCCACACATCAGAACACAACATGGAACAACACAGCACAGCATAGTTCATCACATCACAGTACAACACAGCATACTGTGCAACACAGCACTGCACAGCACACATTGCGATGCCTACAATTGTATGCAAAACGTCACTCTGATAGACTGTGTTATCCAGTAGTTCATCTAAATTTAGCAACATGAAGTTTGGTTTTGTTATATTATGTGTGTGCAAACACATCTCGTGTATACATACATACATACATGCATACATAGATATATATGGAGAGAGAGAGAGACAATGACAATGACAATGACAAATTCTTTTATTTCGAGGAGGGAAGAGAGAGAAAGAGAGAAAGAGAGAGAGAGAGAAAGGAAGAAGAGAGAGGGAGGGGAGAGAAGAGAGAGAGAAGAGAATGACAAATTCTTTTATTTCAAGGTAATGAATAGCCTCATGTGCTTTTTAATCCAGTTCCCACCGTAGGGGTACATCATAATAATAACCCAATATCATACTCTCACACGTAGAAACAAAGGGGGAAAAACCCTTTCAAAAAAACAAAAACAAAACAAACAACAAAACCAAACAATAAAAAACCCCAAAACCCCCCCCCCCCACCCCCAAAAAAAAAAATTTAAACAGGGGGGAAAAAAAAAAAACCCCCCCAAAAAAAAAAAAAAAAAAAAAAAAAATAACAAAAAAAAAGAAAAAAAAAAAAAAAAAAAAAAAAAAAAAAAAAAACAATTTAAAAAAAAAGAGAAAGGGGGGAAAAAAAAAAAAAAAATAAAAAAAATTAAAAAAAAATACAAAGTTTTAAAAACCAATATAACAAACCACAAAAAAACAAGTAAACCAAAAAAACTTCATAAAAAACAATACTCTACATAAGCAATACAAAAAAACTCAACAATGAAATAACACACATGAACATCTGAGCAATCCACTTGCACCACGTGATATGCGAGGAGCATTGGACTGACATTTAAAAATAGCACTCCATTTGTATGTGACCACGACATGAGTTGTTCCTTTTTCCACCTGTTTACCATCATCGTTCTTCTGAAGAAAACTAATCTGGCTTTTACATAATTTCCAACTTAACTAAAAATACAAATGTAAAATGTCAACAATAGAACAAGAACAATCTGTGATGCAAACAATCATGAAAATAAAACAACAAGATATCCCAATAAACTGCAGAAAAACATTTTTTCAAAAAACAAGAAAACAACAAAAAAACCACTGTTAATGTAAATAGTGAAGACACATTAAATCAACAACACATAAAAAATTTCAATTAACAAGATTATATGTGTGTGGAAGATCATGACGGGTTTAGTAACAAATTTCTTTTATGACCAAACTAATTTTATGTCAACAGATTATTAACGTGATTTTTAGCTATAGTCAGTTGGGGGTTAATTAGTCCATGGTGGTTCCAGCTATAGGTCAGGATGACGCTTAATATGCAGTAAAAAATTTTTTGGGTTTTTTCCCTTACCCAACCCTTTGATCCTCACGAATCTTTTGCAAAAATCTTTTGCTTTTATTGAAAAGGGGGCCCGACTATTGTTTTTAATGTCTCAGTTATTGATGTTTGATGTCTTCAGACATTATTTGTGTGTGAAGCTGATTTGATGTTTTTTGGGGACAGACTTTATAATTTTTAGTAAATTTTTTTCAGGGGTTTGATGTTCATAGTCTCCAAGAACTTTATTGATTGTGTTATTACAAACTTTTGATTGTTGATGTTAAATGTTTAGTGCTGTTAAAACCCATTATTGTATAAATTGATGTCTACAGACTTTATTGATCTGTGATGTCTACAGACTTTATTTTGATGTGCCGTTTTCAGATTGATGTCTTACAGACTTTATTGATGTGTGTGATGTTTATTGATTATGAATGTCTACAGACTTTATTGATGTGTGATTTTGATGTTGATGTCTACAAGAACTTCATTGATTCGTGACCACACTTACCTTGCAGCTGTGATAGAAATGAAATCTACAGAAAATTATGCCTGTCTTTGTTCTTTCACAGGAACTAAGCATGTTTAGACAGACATGTATTGTGTGTGTGATGTGTATCTGTGATGTTATGTTAGTATTGATGTTTGTGATGTTAGCTTTTTGAGTGTGAATCTAAGATTTATGATGCATTTGTGTGTGTCTAACTTTATAGATGTGTGTGATGTACAGACTTTATTGATGTGTTGTGTGTATGTGCACATGACATGCATGTGTGTTGGTAAACTATCTTTGATGCGTGTGAAGTAGATGATTGTTGTGAAGTCTCCTTTTTGTGTGTTATTGATGCATGCAAGCATATGTGTGTGGTAGATGTGTGCAGATTATTGTGTGTTTTGTTGTTGACTTATTGATCTGTTGATGCAGACTTTATGTTGTGTGTGATGTCTACAGACTTTTTGATTTGTGTTGTGTGATTTATGAGTGTGTGTTACATACTTTTGATGTTGATGGTGGATTTGTTGTTGTGTGTTATGTCTACTGATTTATGATGTCTGTGTTAAAACTCTGTGTGTGTGTTGTGTTAGATGTCATAGTTGTTGTTGTTTGAGTTTGTTCCTTGTGTGTGTGTGTTTGAGTCTAGGTATATCTGTGTGTTGGTGTGTACGATTGTGTGTGTTGATGAGTCTGTTTATTGTGTGTGTGTGTGTTTTGTCTGTAGTATCTTTGTGTGTGTGTTTTGATGTCTACACACTTGTATTGTGTGTGTTGTGTCTATGCAATGTTTGTGTGTTTGTTGTATATGTTGATTGTTAGGTGTGTATGATGGTCTTGTATTGTGCATAGCGATGTTTTGTCTTTTTTGTTGATGTGCCAATTTAGGGTTTGTTACATAGGCTGTATTGTGTAGCGATGTTTGTCTCGTTTTTTGTGTTATGTGCCATATGTTAGGTATTTTTACATAGGTCTGTATTGTGCACAATAGCGATGTTTGCTCTTTTTTGTTTATGTCCAAATTTTATGGGTGTGTTACTAGGCTTAGTGTGTGGGGCACATAGCAAATGTGGGTGGTGTGTGTGTGTTTATCATGTTGTTGAGTCTGTGACTACATGTGTGTGCGTGTGTGTGTGTTTGAGTTGTTATCTGATGTGTGTGTGTGTGTGTGTTTGAGTCTGTGTATCTGTGTGTGTGTGTGTGGTGTGTGTGTGTATCTGTGTGTGGTGTGTGGGGTGTGTGTGTTTTTTGTGTGTGTGGTGTATGTGTGTGTGTTGTGTTTCGATTATACCTGTTCACTCTCAGTGTATTAGACGTGAAAAAAAAAAAACAAAAAAAAACCACATATATACAAGGGGTGTATGATATGCTGGTGGTTTGGTGGAGGCCTTGAAAAAAGCGAAGGGGGAAAAGTATCTAATTGTGCCCCACAGCAAATACAATATATTAGAAAAAACATGTTTATTAACGTTAATGAACTATAACAAATGTCCTATAGGACTCTGCCAGAGACCTTTTGCAATATCAAATGTGTGTGTGTGTGTGTGTGAAACAAACACACAGTCATTGTGTATATATAATCTAAAAGAAAAAATATTTCCATTGTTGTCAACAAACTGTTAGGATTGTGCATAGGCCTGTGGTGTGCACATAGCAATGTTTGCTCCTTTTTGTCATTATATGCCATTGGTTAGGGTTGTCAAGTCAAGTCAGAAAACACTTTAATCATTCCCCCAGGCAGCACTTAAATACTGACAGCACATTGATAAAATCTCATAATCTCAAAAGACACCAAAGAACCTAAAATTCATATTGGTTAATAGATCGCTTGATGAAAGAAAGCAAATACATTGCTTATTCAATGTACCATCTGGAAATAAAAATTTACTTGACTTGACTTGAAACACACACACACACCCCAATTGGGAATACAGTGTTGTAAAACCCATTGACTAGGAAGAGACATATTTCATACATATATATATCTATATATATCACGTGCGCATGCGTGCACCCCCACCCCCCACCCCACCACCACACATACACACACACAGGCACACACACACAAACACACTCTCACACACGTATTGACAATGACAATCCGGCAAGTAATTTAGAGAAATGTAAAAACTAGGTTGTCAATGTCATTGTGAATTTAGAATTCGAATGATAACTGGCACAAAAGACTTTCTTTTCTGTTTGTTTTGCTGTTGGGGCACTGAAAACGGCGTCATGAAGGCAGCAACTGAAATTCTGAAAACAAAGCATGGGAAGGATCAGCCAAAATGGTCATCACTTTGCATACAAGCTGCTGATTACAGAATGACTTGAGATCTCCTTGTTCTTCTCCAATTATTTTTGAGCAGATTCTTACAATTTTCTGAAGTCCATTCTTGCTTTTAACACTGAGGTTGATATACGTAGGCCTGTAGTGCGCACATAGCAATGTTTGCTCTTTTTGTTATTATGTGCCATTTGTTAGTGTTGTATTTGTATTACTCTTCTCAAGTTCTTGATGCCACGTCTATGAAATCTCTTTTCCCTCACATCCACTCTTCTTGGATCTGAGAAGGCTAGCCTTCTGCCTTCCATCCACAACTACTCTGAACCTGCACTTCCTGATTCCCAATTCTCCAGCACTCCTCTCCTTTTCTTTCATCCAACAAGTGAGAAAGAAGTCATGACAATTCTGAAAGAAATGACTATAAAACCACGTGGTCTTGATCCCATACCTGCTTTCCTTTTCGCACAATGCCTACCACAACTTATTCCCACCATCACAAAAATAGTAAACTCGTCTCTTGTTTCAAAAAAATTTCCATCAACTCTCAAAACTGCTATAGTCACACCTGTACTCAAAAAGCATGACCTTGACCCTAATATTCTGAAGAATTACAGACCTGTTTCCAACCTAGCTTTTATTGCTAAAGTTCTTGCTCAACAACCACCTCCTCTCCAACAGTCTTCTTCGTGTGTTTCAGTCTGCCTATTGCGTCAACCACTGCACTGAAACCACCCAAATTTACACTTTAAACACGCTTCTACTCGCTTCTGACTCAGGGAAAATCTCCCTTCTCACTCTTCTCAACTTATCTGCAGCCTTCAACACTATTGACCACTGTATTCTTCTCTCCCGTCTTCAAAAAACGTTCAGTGTTACTGGCGCAGCCCTAACCTGGTTTAGTTCATACCTCACTGACCGATTTCAGACAGGTGCAGTAAACAAGATTCAATCAATACCTGCCAAACTGGAATGCGGACTCCCACAGGGATCAGTTCTGGGCCCTGTTCTTTTCACTCTCTACACTGCTCCACTGTCACATAATTATAATAAGCGGTCATCAAATCAACCATCAATTTTACGCAGATGACTCTCAGATTCAAAACAGTGTTGCCCCTGAAAATTTGCCTTCTCTCTTGACAAATATGGCCCACTGCTTTCAAGATATCCCAAACTGTATGATACGGAACAAATTACAGTTAAATGCAGATAAAACTGAAACCATGCTCGTAGGGACCAAACACAAACTCTCTTCCATTACAGCAGCTTCAATAGAACTTGGCAATACATCAGTCCCTCTATCCACTGCTGTGAAGTATCTAGGTGTTGTTATTGACAACACACTCTCTATGCAAAAATTCATCACCCAGACCTGTCAGTCATACTACTATCAATTACGGCGTATTAGTGCAATTCAACAGTACCTGTCCACCGGTGCAACAGCCAAACTTGTCATGTCTCTCATTCTTTCACGTCTAAAATATTGCAATACTCTCTTGGCTGGTCTGCCAGCATCATCTATTGACTCCCTTCAACGTAAAAAAACCTCTTCAGCTCAACTAGTCCTCAGAAAGAAAAACTCTGAACACATTACCCCTCTCTTGCGATCTCTCCACTGGCTTCCTGTGCCACAGAGTGTAAAGTATAAGATCAGTACCTTCTGTTACAAATGTCTCCCAAAACTGCACCCTCCTACCTCTGTGAATGTCTTCACCTGTACACTCCTTCATGTTCCCTCCACGGAAATTAGAAATTCTAATACATAAACTGAGTAAATCAAATCAATTTAAAAAAAATTAACATTTGTTTTTTCTAAATCCCCTTTCAACCCAAATTGTTTGATCCAAAAAATTTCCTTTTTTACAATTTAAAAAAAAGGTTTTAGAAATATTCATAAAGAAATATGCCACAGTCAAGAATTTTTATTTATGCCCCTCTCAGAAAAATTCATAAGGACCTTAAAGCCATTACTTAATTAGGGGGTTTTAATAATTAAATATTATAAAAATTTTAATTTATTATTAAAAAATTATATATTTTTTAATATTATTAAATTTCAAAAAAAAATTTATAAAGAAAAAGGAAAGAAAAATTGAAAATTACTTTGGATTCGGGTTTTGGTCAAATTAAAGTATGAATAGCTTAACAAAACCAAAAAGAAAACCATCAATTTCCCTCACTCTCTGCAGAATTGGCTTACAAACCAGATTCAACCAACCCCCCAAATTTCATCTTTTTTCTATTTTTCTCCACCAACCTAATATCCCTTCTTTTCAAAAAGATTATGAAAATTTAAATCCACCTCAAGAATATTTTTTTCCAAATAAATTTTCCCCCTTTTGGGAATAAAAATGTCCCTCCTTACTACCGATTCCCATGTGCCAAACTGTATGAGTGCTTTTTAAAAGCCAAAAAGCCTCATGTGTACTTGGGGGTTGATATTGGGGGTGTGTTTTTTTGAAAAACTGGTTTTAACATCTGATTTTTTTTCAAAAATTTTGGCCCTGACCTAATGTTTTTTTTTTTTTTTAAATTTTCTTTTTTGTTTTTTGTTTCTGTAAGAAAGTTAAACATCTTGATTTGTTTTTCCAAAAAGCTATATAAACCTTAATTTTTTATTAATTAAAAGGCCTGATTGTAAGAATTTTGCTTTTTTGTTTTATGTGCCTTTTTTAGGTTGTACTGGTGTATGTGCAAGGGTTTGTCTTTTTTTCATTAGGGTGATTAAATGATTTTCCCCCACACAAAAAAAACTGTCTTAAACATCATGTTTATTTTTCCCTGACACTGTAAAATAACAAGCACTTTATTTGTCCCTCCCAAATTAGGTTAATTTTCCCTTAAACTTTTACCCCTTTCTAGCCTTTTTTCCCACCATCAAGGGTTTCCCCCTCCTCTGTCGGCCCCTTTTTAAGTTCCCCCTCCCATTTTTTTTGCTGCCCTCTTTTTCCTCCCCTTATGTCCCTTAGTTGTTTTCAGCCAAACACAACCAAAACCCATTCATTTTCATGCACATTTTAAGGCATTAGGGCCCCACTTTGGGGATCCCTCTTATTTCTTCCCTTCGTGATTTGTTTTTTGGGGCCAAAGCGAACACCTCTTTCTAAGTCCCTTCTCCCCAAAAGCCCTGGGGGGGTCCTATTCACATGCATTGAAGTTGCTCCAAAACCTCTCTATTTTGGGACGTCTTTTCTTTTTTTCCAAGGGGGTTTGAGTTGGGAAAAAACGGGTGGTTGGAAAGCAAACATATTTTTGGTTTTTGCCCCTTTCTGCCCGTAGCCCAAATATTTGGGAATCTTAAACTTTTCACGTTTTTGGTCTTTTTTTGAGATGTAAGTTTCGGCACATTTTGTTTTTTCCCCCGATTTCCTTAATTTTTCCTGTTTTTCCCGCATTAAAATAACAACAGATCACATCACACAAATCTTTTTTTTTTTTCCATTCTAAAATTCAGGGTTGTGTTCTGGGCAAAGACAAATTTTTGGAAAAAAACCCCATTTTTCACGTTAAATTTTTTCCCTAACATGATAATTTTGGTTAAAATTTTTTTTGTTTTGACGAGTATTTGCTGTTTTCCAACTTTATTTCCCCGTTTTTGTTTCCTCCTTCTGTTTTCTTTTTCGTTCTTATTTCAAATAAATGATTTTTTTTACAACATTTTTTTTGGTTTAAATTAAGTGTTTATTTTACACTTTAAAAAGATCAATAGTTGATTTTTTCCCAAAAAATATAAGGGTTTTGGAAAACTTTTTTTGATTTTAAATTGTTTTCCAACAAAATTATTTTTGTTTCTTTTTTCCCTTTTAAAAACTGTTTATTCGGCTCCTTAAATTTTTTCTTCCTTGATTTTATTGAAATAATTTTTTAAAATGTTTTAAACTTTTATATTGTTTATTTTTATGTAAAACCCAAAACTCCTCTTTCCAAACCCCCTTTCCTTGCTTTTTGTGTCGTTATTTATTTTTCCTAATTTTAATTATAATAGTGTTAGTTTTTAGGGTAAGGTTTTTTTTTTGGAAATTTAATTTTTTTAAATTTTTTTTAAAAAAGAAAATGTATTTTTTTGAAATTAATGAAGTCTTAGGGTTTTTTTTCTTTTTTCTTTTAAAATCATTTGTCTTTTTTTAGAAAAATTTTTTATGTTTGTTATATCCCCCAATAAAAAAAAAAAAAGTATCCTTTTTTTTTCCCCTTGAAAAATAAAGATTCTTTTTTTTCTTTTCTTTGTCTTGGTCTTTCGTTTTTTTTTATCCCATTTTTTTATTTTTACCTTTGAAAAAAAAAATTCATTTCATATTCTTTTTTTTTGGTCGTTGTTATTTCTGAAAGTGCCCCCTAAGGGGTGAAAACGCAATTTGGTTAAGGGAAAGTTGGCATTTTTCTTTTATGTAAAAATTTAAAAAATTTGGGGAAAAAAAAATTTCAAAGAAGCCTCCCCAACCTTTGAATTGAAAACATTTCTAATAAAGTGTTGAAGAGAGAATGGCTAGAACCCAAAAAACAAAAACCCAACAAAAAAAACAAAACAAAACCAAAACCCAATACAAAAAAAACGGCATTGAAATTCAATTAGTTTTTTCCCAAACCTTGTTGGGAAGGAGGATATTCCCAACCAAATAAATTGGGTTTTTGGTTTGGAAATTAATATCCCCAAAAGTGTAATGCAAAATTTGCTAAGCAAACCAACCAAAAAAGAAACGTTTTGTTTTATTTTTTTTAATATAAATAAAATTAAATAAAGAAAAAAAAAAAAAAAAATATATAATTTATAAGGGTTATGGGAGAGGAGCATCAGAGACCACTTCTAAAGGGGCCACATATTGAGGCAGCCCTCTCCTCCCCCTCGCTGCTTTACCTTCCTGACCCTAAAGAGGCAGGTACCCTTTTAAAGGGGGCGGGGGGACGTAAGAAGCTATATATAAAAATTATAAGAGTCTTGCTGAAAGGGGCACAAACAAGGTCCATCACTCCCAAAGACCTTGAAAGTGCACATCCAGGACCCACAATCCAAGTTATTCGGGCCCAAAAAGGCAGGGTCCCACTCAAAAAGTTTTCAAAGCGCCATTGAAAAGATTTATTCCCCAGGTTTTTTTTTTTTTTTTGTTTTTGTTGTAACTTTGAGAAATTTTTTTTTGTCACGAAAAAGAATTGCGCGGGTTACCTGCACTTGATTTCCCCCACTTCTCCTCTTCTCCCTCCTTCTCTCCCTCTCTCTCTCTCCTCTCCCCTCTCTTCTTCTCTCCCCCTTTCTCTCAACTCCCAAAACCCTCCCCCCCCTCCCCCTCCCCCCCCCCCCTCAATGTATTGTACCCAAAGGGCATTAAACATTAAACCATTTCAGGTTCCTCCCTCAAAAAATTTTGTAATATTTAAATTATAAATAATAAATATAATATATAATATATAATAATAAAAATATATAAAGATTTTTTCTGTCTCCTCTCTTTCTCTCTGTGGCATAAACCACATGCAGGCTGATCAAAAGGGGAAACAGGTTTGTCATTGAACCCTTTTTCTTCGTAATGCCAGACAGCAACTATTGTTTCTCTTCATGGACGAAAATCTTTGGGCGCCATTAAGTGCCTACGGGTCAGGCCCAGAAATTCCTACTTCGGTAGACAAGAAAATTTTTGAAGTCTTCTGGAAAAAGGGGCAGGAGAAGAACAAGAAGGCAAAAAAAAAAAGACAAAAAAAAGAAAAGGACCGGCAGAAAAAAAGAGAGGAATAAATAGATAAAAATTTCCAACAAAAAATTTTCCAGAAGGTGGGAGCTATTTATTCGCGGGTTCCCCCCCCCCCACCCCAACCACCCCAAAATTAAACGAAAATAAATTTGCACAACCCCCCAAAACACCAAAAAACTGAAAAAATTTTTTTAACAACAAAAACCCCTTCCCTTGGAAAAAGGGAAATAAAAGAAAACAAAAATAAACTAAAAAATTTCAAAAAAAAGAAAGAAAACAAAAAAATTTTTAAAATAAAACCCAAAAAAGGGGCACACAATCCTTCTTTGGCAAAAAAAAAGGGGTAACCCAAACAACATTTTTTTTCTTTCCCAAACATTTCGAAAAACCTTTAAAAATATCTAAAATAAAAACAGTTCTTTTTTCCTTTTAAACCTTTTCACAACCCTGTTGAAAAAAAAACAAAACAAAACTTTTAATTTCCATTTAAGTCCTTTTCCCCTTAACATACCCTTTTTTTTTCCCCAAAAAAAAAAAACAAAATTTGTTTTACTGAACAACTTTATGTACCTTTAACCAAAAATAACGGGGGTTTCCCAAAACAAAACAAAAAAACTTGATTAACTTTAAATTAATTAACGGTTTTTTCTCCAACCTGAAAAAAGGCTGGTTTAACCATTCTTTAAATCAGAGGATAACGTTTTTTACCCATTTTTAATAAAAGAAAGGGTGATTAACCTTTTTTTTAACCTAAAAAATAATGGCGGATATCCATTTTTTAAAAACTGAAAGATAACTTTTATTATCCATTTTTAATTGAAAGATAAGGGTTAATTATCCATTTTTCCCCCCTAAAGAAAAGGGCTGGTTATCCATTTTTCACCCTAATTATCAAAAATAAAACTCACCCTCCCTGACCCTGAAGAATAAAAATGTAAGTTGGAGCAACTGCGTGACACACCACATACAGTATACACAAATATTCATCGTCCAACCTGAAAAAAACGAAAAACTTCGTTCGATCACCATGCCTCTCAATGCTGGAAATGGCAAATCAAAAAGGAACGGTGTTTTTTAATGGGGGGGGTTATAAAGATAATCCCCAAAGGGATCAGCTAATTCAACGGATCAGAAGAAGCCTCTGGCTGGTTTTTTCACTTTGGGCACCCTGCTTTCCACACTCAAAAGTTGGTCAGTCTTCCCTTTTCCAGGCTGGTGCCCCTTTGTGCACATGGGGGGGGCTGGGAATCCTATTCTCTGGTTGGCCCATGCGTGCACCTTTAATCAAACATCCCTCTTTTTTCGATACTGCTATTTATAAAACCCCTCTTTCAAACAGATATGCATTTAAACAAACTATTTCGACATCGGGCAGCATCCTTTTATATTGTTAAATTTTGGAAAATGTTTGTCTTCAGTATTCCAGTTTCAACTTTCACTTTCCATTTTGTGTTTTAACACAAAAGGCTAAACATTCATGCTTTTGAAAGTTAACCTTTTTTGGCTTTTTCCCACAAGTTTTCCCCTTCATGTATAGTGCCAGAGTGCGACGTTCACACCCCGGTTCTGGTCACAGCTGTCCCTGGTATATTAACTGCAGGGGTCCCTTCTTATTTTTTATTTATTTTATTCTTTTATATCGAGGATAAGGGAAAAAGCACTCTTGCTTTATACAACCAAAATCCCCTTGTATGCGTTTTTTGGAAATTTTTGTCACTGTTCCCACCGGCACACAAGGCCCCTATCTTTTAAAAAGCAAACAGTTTTAACGTGTGGCAAGATTTCAGGTTCCGTTGCATTCGGTAAAAAACCGCTCCGGGTCCGGAAGCGTTGCCCCTTTTTGGGGGGGGAAACATCCTCTTTTTGAAGTTTGCGGGCTGCTCTTTGGAACGGGTTAAGACGTTTCTTTTTTGTTTTCCCGACGATTTTTTGAACCGGAATGATGGTGAGGCAGCACACAACAACTGCTACGCGCTCTTGAGTCTTCACCCATCCTTTATCCCCCTTTTTTGAAGTTTTGGAAATGTCCTATTTTTTTTTGGGACAAGGGTCAACTGTTCTTTTTTTCTGTTTGATGTGAGCATCTATCTGCTAAATCTCTGTAGATTTGGTGTGCGGGAAACAGGGGTTGAGGCAAAGAAGGACTTTTTGTTCTCGTTTTCTTCCCATCGGGAGCTCTGCGGGTTTGTCCATTTGGGAGGGGTTTTGCCAAAGGGTTCAGAAGTGCAAAAAAGGGGAAAGGGGTTTTCTCCCTTTTTTTCAACATGTTTTTCACAGTTAACACCTTTCTTTCGGTTCTCCTTTTTCCTTGGAGAAAAAGGGCTTTTTGTAAAAGTTGAAGCCATTTTTCTCAGCAAATTGCCCGTAAGGTCTTGAACTGAACTTAGACCATTGTCTGAAACAACAATTTCAAAAATCCCCGTATTCCAAAAAAAGAGCTTTGAAATTTATCAAAGACGATGCTGATTTTTGTGGAGGCAGGAAAGCAATGTCAATCCACCTGAAACAATCCACCACAAGCAATATTTGCGATTTCTGTACAAATGCTGATTTGGGGATGCGGGAAGCAATGTCAATCCATTTTGAAAACAAATCCCCCACAAAGATGCTGTGATTTTTTGTACCAAACAGACCATTCCCACATTTTTCTCAGGGGTTTGTTGTTTTGCCATCAGCATTTTTTTTGCCCCCGGCCCATTGCTGGGGGTTTTGGGTTTTGGGGCCCTTATTTTCAGGGCCTAGGTCATTCAAGGTTGAATGCGATTTAAAAAAGGGGCCGTTTCCCCTAAAACAATTTGCGGGGTGTAATAATTTTTTTTTTAAATTTAACAAAATGGAATTAAATTTTTTTTTTTTAATTAAATTAAAATTTAAACCCCCAGGAATTTATTTAAAAAACTTTCCCAAAATCCTTTTGTAAGGGAAACCAAATCCAAAGGCAAATTTGGCAAAATTCAACCCCCCCCCAAATTCTACCCAAAAAAAAAAATAACCCCAACCCCAACCCAAAACCCCCATTTTTTACAGTTTAAAGCAAATTCAAATTTTTCCCACAAACATACGGGCCCAAACAATAATTTTGGGGACGGGGGTTTTTACCGGGGAAAAACCCAATGGTTTTTTATGTTTTTTTTAATTTTTAAGGTGGTAAAAAAATGCTTGCAAAGGGGTTTTTTAGGGTTAGTTTATTTTTTTTGTTCCAAGTTTAGATAAAAATTTTTAAAATTAACAAATTTTTTTTTGGGGCTATGCCCATTTTTTGCCCAAAGGTTTCTTGTCTTTGCTGAATTTTAAAAATTTTGCCCTTTAAACCCAAAAAAAAATGGTTTTGGGAAACCCCGACACCCTTTGGGGGGGGGGGCCCAAACAAATACCCCCCCGCCATGGGGGGGCCTTTCCCCCCAAATTTAAAATGCCCCCAAAAATGGGGGGGGGGGATTTTTTGGTTGTTTTATAATTTTTTTCCCTTTTAACCCAAACCATGGTTAAATTTTAACTCCAAAACCACACAAAAAACCCCAAAAACACCCCCAAAAAAAAAAAAAAAAACAAAAACCAAAAAAAACAAAAAAACCCTTTCCCCCCCAAAAAACCCAAAAAATTTTTAAAAAAAAAATTTAAAAAAAACGAAAAAAATTTTTAAAAAAAAATACAAAACCAAAAAAAAAAAAAAACATTTAAAGGGGGTAAAACCAAATTAAAATTAAACAAACCCCCCCCCAAGGGCCCGCAAACGCAAAAACCATTTTAAAACCCAAACACCACAAATAAAAAAAAAAACTCCAAAAAACCAAAAAAAAAACATCAAAAACAAACAAGGGCCCCCCCCCCCCTAAAAAAACCCTAACACCCCCACACACACACACACACACACAACACCCAAAAAACCCCCTCACGTACATATCCTTTACACAGGGGAAAAAGGGGAAAAAAAACATCATCAGAAAGAAAGCAACAGAGAGAAAAAAAAAGACAGAGACATCAAGGGGGAGAAAAGAAAAGGGGAGAAAAGAAGGAGAGGAAAAAAAGAAAAGAGAAAAGGGGGAAAAAAGGGGGGGGGAACTCTGACGTTAAAAATGTACATTGGCCTTTGGCCCCAATACACGGGGTTTGGGGGGGTGAGGGAATCAACATACTGGTAATACAGTACCATTGTATTGGAAGAAAAAAAAAAAACCCCCCAACAACCGATTCAAGTGAATCAGACTACTGATGAAGTCTTTAAATATGAACTAGATAAAAAATCTATTTGACTGCTAAATATTAAAAAACACAATATAATCGAAATCGTATAAACAAAATGTAAAAAATTTTTAATTCGGGTTTATAAAACAATTTTGTAGAACATACTTATTTTACACACGTATCAATTAAGTCACATTATGAAAAAACAATTTTTTCCTTCTATGTAGTAATGTATTTTTCCGTCGTTCCGACATGACCCCAAACACAGAGGAGCAGCTGCTGTTTTGGAAAAAAAAGGGGGGGAAATTTTTATTATGTGGAGATGCCTTCCCCCTACATCCCCACTTCTCGGGCCCAAAGGGGCATAAAACATCAGCGTTGAAGCTCTCCAAAGGGCCCAAACCCCCCCCAGGGCGCAGCACATAAGGACGTCGAGTCAAGTTTTCAAATCAGAATCATAGTCGATACTAAAGACTAAACGTAAAGTGGAAACCATAGGGAAAAACCCCGGTCAAACAGCCTCTCACCTTGCTTTGCCCCCCGCGCAATGGGTTTAAAAACAAAAACTGGATAAAGCCCAGGCAGGGCCGGGCCCAAACCCGATAGAAAGGAGGGGGGTTGGGCGTGGGCTAGAAAAACCCCCCCCGTAAAAACAAAACTTTCTACAGAAACCCAACAACGGACCAAAGACTACGCCCTGGGAGAGGGAAGGGGCCTCGCCAAGAGGAGTATGACGCCTTGGGGAAAGCCCAGTTAAAAAGGAAGCCACAAGGCCGACCCCCCCCCCCCCCCTTTTTTTATCGACCAGACCATCAAAAGTCGGAACATGTAGGACCAGTAAAGACGGGAAAACAAACAAGAGCAGCAGAGAAAAAGCTACAAAATCACATTGCTTGGCTCAGTGAGACCCGTTTGGACACAGTCAGGACAAAGGAGACTGCCACTGGAGATGCTGCAATTTTGGCCACGAAGAAACAAAGCTCCACACACAAAAGGCGTAGTGCTCAGTTGTCAAACCTGCGCACGAGCCCTCAAAAGGGTGGGGAAACACACGGATCAAGAATCTCGCGGATCCTCAGGCCCAAGAAGAAGAAACGAATGAACACACCAGTGTTATGCGCCAACTAAGCGGCATGAAAAGCCAAAGATCATTTTACAACGACTGCAGAACGTCATTGCCAATATCCAGAAAAAGTATAAAATTCCATGGGTATTTCAAAACCCAAAAAATGGACAAGAAACACGGGGTGGAGGAATGATGGGAAAAACACGGGTTTTGGGGAAAATGAAGAAATGGCAAAGATTTTCAGACTTTTGTGCTATCAACAACTGGGAATTTGGGGGCCCATTTTCCCCCCCAAAGAAAACATAAGGCCCCCCCCTGGGGATCACCCAAAACAGTGACTGAGAACAAATCGCCATATCTGCATGGGCCAAGAAATTCAGGGGAACTCTACAGGGGCAAGGATGAAAAAGGAGCAGACTTTGCATCGACCCCCACCTTTTTGGAACCGGGTGAAGCAAAAACTGAAGAAAACTGAATGGAAGTAACAACAAAGAGGGAGAAGTAAAACACCACCGCGAAAGACTCAAAAAAATGAAGAATTCAAACTGTCCCTCACCAACAATACCAATACTCAAAAACTCTTTAAGAAAGACCATCAAAAGCCATGGAAAGGAAAGAGACACGACGTCAACTTGTCAGGAAAAAGGGCCCAAGAGACACCAAAAAAGGAAGGATATCGCAGTCAAAATGGCAAGATTGAGAAGAAAGCGAAAAAGCAGCAGTAAAAAACAGCCGGCAAGACAGCAAAGGTCAAGGCCAACAGAGAATCAAAAGGGGCGCAAGAAACCGACAACGAATACAAAGCAGCCTCAAGGAAAACGAGGAAGCGCAGCCAGTAACAACATGAAGCCGATGACACATAAAAAAACTCCCCGGAAGACAGCACCTGAGCGACCAGTCAAAGACAAAAGAGAAAAACCCCTGGGAAAGAGGGGCAACTGAACAAAGGCAGAGCACTTTGAGGGAAATCCTGAACAGATCCCCCTTCAAACCCCCCGGACACGACCCTGCGAAGAACCTAGACATCAACTGGAGCAACCAACCAGGAGGAATCAGGAAAGCCACAAAAAGCTGGGAAATGCAAGCACAGGACCGACAACACCCAGCAGAAGCACTCAAAGGGAGCCTGGAGACCACGGTAAGATGCGACCCTCTCTTTTGAATATTTGGGAAAGAGGAGGGAATACCACAACTGAAAGAGGGCTACCTCATCAAGCTACCCAAAAAGGGGGGACCACGCAACGTCCAACTATAGGGATAACGCTTCTGTCGGCCAGGGAAAAATTTTAACGGGGTCCTCCCGAGAGAAAAAAACGAGTCGACCCCTCCTCCAACCACAGGCCGGCTTCCGCCGAACAGATCATGCTAATCAGACCACCTTGCGCATCACGTTGACAACTTAGATGGGAAATCGTTTTTTACTCAACTTTGTTGATTATGAAAAGCATCGACATGTGGACCGCAACACCCTTGGAAATTGCTTCGCCACCATGGGGTCCAAACCAAAATGGTCATCTTGATCAAAAACTCCTATGAAAGAATACCTCCCTGGGAGTTCATGGGGGACAACTCACAAACAGCTTTGAGGTGAAGACCCATCAACAAGGCTGTCCCCCCTTACCTTTCCCTTCCTCCTGGCGACGTTGACATAAGACACAAAAGCTACAAAAAAGGGAAACCATGGACACTGTGGGGCCAGCTGGGTGATCTCGACTTTCAGACACCTGGCCCTGCTTTCCCCCCAGCCGCCAAAAAGATGCAGGGCAAAGATACAAACTTTTGCAGCCCCCTCATTTCAAGTTGGGGCTCAAGATCCAGAAGGGAAAACCAAGATTCCAAAATCAACGCAGCGGTGAGGACCCAGTCACACTAAATGGGAAAGAGCTGAAGAAGTGGAGACATTACGTACCTGGGTAGCATCTTAACATGCGGGCGCACAGACGCAGACGTCAGAGCAAGAATTGCAAGGCGAGGGGGACGTACTTGCAACGAAGAATAACGGAGCTCCAAGGGGCGACCCGCACAAAGATCAGGCTGTTCAACCCAAAGTCAAATCATCTTACGTAAGGAGCGGAGACAAGAGGGCAACAAAGACCACCATCAAAAAGTCAGACCTCATCAACGCGCCTGAGACGAATCCCCGATCGACTGGCCCGACAACATCAGCAACGCAGACCTGTGGCAACGACCAACCCTGCCAGCCGAGAATGAAATCCCGGGGCAGGGGATGGGATGGATCGGGCACATCCGAAAAAGCCAGCCAGCAACAACCCCAAGGCACAAAAAGGAACCCCCCGGGGAAAAAGAAAAAGAGGGAAAACCAAGAAACCCCTGGGGACGCACCTTGGGCAAAACCAGGAAGACGGATATACCTGGAGACCTGGAGAAAAGCCCAGGACAGAGGGCTCTGGGGGACTGTTTCGGCGGCCTATGCTCAAGGGGGATTATGGGCCAAAATAAGTAGGGAATTTTTAAAAAAATGGAATATGTTCGGAAGAAATGACTGTGTTCTCCATTTGATGTTTTTGGGGACTCTGTTTTTGGTACATCAAACATTTGGAAAAACTTTTCCCTTTAAAACGAGTCATTCAGCATTCAACAAAAAATGGGCTTCGTTTTCTAATTTTGTTTTTCAAAACGGACAAAATTTTTTCTTTCCATTTTTCACTGATCTACAAACATTGATAAGGGAAAACACCCAACCAGCTTTTTGGTTTTTTTGTGTCTAATGAGTTAAAGTAGTTTTCACAACTGAGCCAAACAATTGCCAAGGGCTTACCAAATCGCTGAAACGATAAAATGGAAAAGAAGCTGGGGTTTTAAAAGTAAGAGAGAGAGAGAGAGGGGGGGGGGGGGCTCATTAAAAGCCGAGGGAAGGGAAAGCTGAAACACACAAACAACCAAAACAAAAACACCACACACGCGCGCGCGCGCCAAAACCAAAGCACAAACACAAACACACACACACACACACCCCACAAAAAAAAACACCCAAAAACAAAAAAAAAAGTAATGTGAAAAGACTTAAATTAAAAAAAACACACACACACACACGGTTTGTGTGTGTGGGGTGGTGTGTGTGGTGTTGGGTTGGGGTTTTGTTGGGTGTGTGTGTGGGGTGTGTGTGTGTGTTTGGGGGTGGGTTGGAGGGGGGGGGAGGGGGAAGAGAGAGAAGAGAGGGGGGGGGGGGACAGACAGACAACAGACAGAGGAAAAAATAGTAGAGGCAAGAGATGGGGGGAATAAAAAAAACAGAGAGGAAGCGACATTTATTTATTTGTTCTTTTATTTTAGGATTTTTTTCTTTTTTTTCGAGGGTTTGTGGAAAAACTTAAGTGCTTTTTTTTTTAAACCAGTCCCCGTGTGAATGGAAAAAAAACCCTGTGCGTTTTTTACATCCCAAATTTCCCGTGAGCAGTTTTTTTCTTTTGTCACTGTTTCCCCCCCGCACGCAATGACCTATTCCCTTTTTAAAAGCGGAAAGAGAGAGAGAGAGAGAGAGAGAGAGAGAGGGGAGAGAGGAAAGAAGAGAGAGGAGAAGAGAGGAAGAGAGAGAGAGAAAGACAAAGACAATGACAAAAAACAAATTTTTTTATTTCGAGATAAAAATAAGCACACATGCATTTTAAAAATCCAGTTCCCCGCCCGTTAGGGATACATCTTTAAAAATAATAACCCAATACTTTACAGTCTCAAAAAAAAAGAGAGAGAGAGAAAAGTGAGGGAAAAGAAGAGAAAAGAGAGAAAAGAGGAGAGAGAGAGAGAGGGGAGAGAGAGAAAAGAGAGAAAAGAGAGAGAGAGAGAGAGAGAGAAACTCGAACTCAACTCGAACTGAAAGATTTTTTTCACAAAAAGGAGGCCCCAAAAAATTTTTTCCCAAAATGCTCAGTATTTTAGTGAGAACAATAAGTAACAAAAAAAAAACCAAAAGTAATTATACCACATCTACCCCAAAAAAAATCGTTTTTAAAAAAAAATACTTAAAACCATGAATCTCTTATTCAAAGGCTTTTCACAAATATAAAGCAAGGCTGCGCACAATCTCATGGTGACTAAGCCATGAGTAGAAGAAACTAAATAAAAAAGGCTGTCACTAACTTTTTCCGGAATGTAAACGGGGTTACACCAATACTGGACGCACAAACAAAGAACTTCATCTTCCACTGTTTCTTTCATTTGGGCAGGCAACCTGAGGGCATCATCATCATTTGAATATCAAAATTTTTGAACAAATTATATCTGAAACACCAAATCAAAAAAACAAACTTTTCAAATGTAGTCCATTCAACTTTAGAAGGTTTTAGATCGTGAACCTATAAATTGTCGTAAAAATTTAAAAAACTGTCACTTTTTGTTATGACCACTCCACTGCCCCGCCAACGGCAGTCCCTCAGTCTTTGCCAAAACCTTGATAAACTCTTGGCTAACCTCAACCCTAACCTTAGCTCCTACATGTGGGACACATATGGCAGGAAAAAAATGGTAGAAAAAGCTGACACAGTGACTCCAAATTGTTTCTTTCTTGGCGCGTTCGTGGAGGAGGGTTGGGTTTATAGAGAAGATGTTCTGCTTGCGGTTGGCACATGGACTTCAATTATAGCCGTATCCGAAGACTTTTTTGAGGAGTGAGTTGCACTGAATGTTAGCTCCAGAGGTAAATTTCCGATGAACGAAACTCGAACCGGGTTCAGCAGATCACAGCGCGATGCGCAACTCTCTAACCAACCAGGCTATCCCTCCCCCTCAGAGAGGGAGAGAGGGAGAGTGGGAGAGAGAGAGGAGAGAGCGAGCGAGAGGGAAGGAAGAGAGCGAGAGGGAAGAGAAGAGAGCGAACGAAAGGAGAGAGAGAGGGCGAGAGAGAGAGAGAGCAGAGAGCGAGATGGAGGGATTAGAGGAGAGCGACAGAGAAAGAGCAGAGTGGCGGAGAGGGAGAGCAGAGTGTCGGAGAGGGGAGAGAGAGATGGCGGAGAGGAGAGAGTGGCGGAGAGGGAGAGAGAGAGAGAATGGGAGAGAGAGGAGATGGGAGTAGAGTGAAAGAGAGCTGAGAGAGAACGCGGAGAAGAGAGAGTGTGTGTGTGAGTGTGTGTGTGTGTTGTGTTTTGTTGTGTGTGTGTGTGTGTGTGTTTGGGTGTGTGTGTGTGTGTGTGTAGTGTGTCTGCATGCACATCCTACAGAATGTTATACACAGGCTTTGCCATCATATCGTATTTTTTTTCCGCGCGCTGTGTTAAAAAAAATCTTTTCAGCTGTTTTGTTTAGGATTAAAAAATGAATAGTAAAGACAAAAACTCGCACGAAATTTGAAAGGAAAGAGGAAAACGCATTGAAGCAATGCACAAAAAAAACCGCAGTAAAATTTTGAAAATAGCAAAAGTCGCGTGTACCTTTTAGTTAACCAACATTTCGGTTAGAAAAAGCCAGATAGCTCAGAGGTCAGAGCACTCGCTCTCCCGAGTTTAAGTTGAGCAGGGCGTTGAGCGGTGGGAAGGACGACCGTTCGTGCGTCCACGTGGCTTCCTACAGTCCCCAAGTTCACACCAGTTGTAAATGGTGCACGTTGCCCTCTTTAGGGGCAGGGAATGTAAAGCAGCGAGGGAGAGGAGATTGGGCGCGACCTTAAGATGCAGGCCCTTAGAGAAGCTTGAAGTTCTCTGACACCTCGCTCCCTCAACGACCGCATAAGCAATTGGAGTAACACTAACTATTTTGTTTTTTATATTAGTAAAAAGCATTTTTCCCTTTGCTTATACAAAACTGAACCAGAAAACAGTTTTAGTTTCATTTTAAAAGGGCCCATAAGATTGCGGAAATCTTGTTCTGATGTGTCCTGTTTACCTATATTCGTTCTTGCCTTAGAAGCTTTGCGTAGTCAGACATGCCCATTACCCAGGTCACAGCACTCACCACCCATTAATAACTGCTTGCTCCAATTCTGCATTTCTCCTAGCAATCTTTGATTTTCATACAAAAGAAATACGGGAAAAAGATGAAAAAATTGAGGAAAGAATAATTGGTGAGTAAAATGAGGAGGCCTCACAAAAAGAACCCCAATAAATAACAAAAACAAAATCTGCTGTATTGGCAAGATCAAAGTGAAAGATTTGTAAATGGAATTCTGCTTTACACGGAATTGTCCAACTTTTAGTACTAAACATCTTTTAAGCCATATTTGTGCTAATTTTCTTGCAGGTAAGGAACTTCAATTCACATGTTGCAGTAGTAATAAAAAAAATTCCATGTAAAAAATTGTGTGAAAAACTGTATTCGTAGCAGATCACAGGGAAAATACAGTGTGGTACAGGTTGTTCGGTTTTTGTTCAGTCTGTCCTTACTGCTTTCAACCTTTGTACGCCCAAATTAAACTGGTTGTGTAAAACTATAAAATTTAGTTTATCTGGGTTGTTTTTTATTTATAGAGGGTCGAAAAGTTTACAAGCAGTTAACGAAACACTTGGCTGATATATAGTTGTTGAGGGAGCGTTAAATCACTGTGGTTCAAGCTGACGAAAAAAGGTGCCATTTCAGCAAGCAATGCTGGTGGACAAGAAAGTCTAGATAAAAAAGGCTAGCCTTTTAAAAAAACAATTCTTGTCATACATAACTTGACATGTGGTTGAAACATGTATAGATTTTTGTCGTTAATTCCTCGATAATCCTTGTCTTTTTTATTTTAATTTTTTGTATGGTACTTTTAAATACTGAGCGAAAGTGAACAGTTTGATGCTGACGTCTTTTTCTTTTAAATCGAAATCATAACAGTTTGGGTATTGACAACTCGTGCATTGCCCATATTAGCTATAGTTCTTATTTATTCCAACATAGCCTACTGGAAATGTAAGAGAAATACACGTTTAGCAACCGATTAATCTACATAATAATTATGTGATTGATGATAGAAGGATTACGCAAAAAGATGGTTTGTTCTAAACCAGCCTTGCATCCATTCTTTTCCTGTATTTCTTGTCAGCCCTGTAACAAAATAGATTGAATACACAGTAAATGAAGAAATTACAGAAAAAGTAATCTTATTTTTTTTGTTTAAGGGTGAGCACACACCACTGACACTAAGGATACCCACACTGACTTCCCTGTATCCAAAGAAAAAAACCAGCTGTGCCCAACTTCTGTGTCAAAACATACGAGCTGATTTGCAGCTTACTCATTCAATGTCTGCGCTTTCTGGCTGTACATATTACTCGGCTAAGAACTGTAACCTTTTTTGTGATTTTAACAACCCATCCTGGAATGAAACACAATCATTCTGGTAATATATTATTTTCAAAAGGTATGGAGAAATTCAAAAGCTAAAAACGTGAAAAAGTCAGTGTGGTCTGTCATTGTGTCAACAGCTGGCAGTAGCACTTGGGAAAAGCTACCTCCCTTCAATCAGCCCCCAAAAAGAGAGGCTGTAGTTAGGGTTGGGTAGTCCGGCTCGCAAGACTGATAGCAAAGGGAAATGACATGTACACATGGCTGTCAAACCATGATGGAACTGTCATACACAACGAAGAAAAAGTTCTACAAAAATTCTGATGAATTGTCGACACATCTGCAGAAGAAATCAAAAATAAAACAAAAACTTAGCCAAGGTCTTTGATCAGACTTTCTGATCACGAATGACAGTTTTAGTGTAGAGTGTGTGCGCAAGATATCGTTACACATGTCCTGTCTGTCTGTCTTGTCCTCGTCAGACTTCCTGGTCAGTCTGTCTGTCTGTCTGTCTGTCTGTCCTCTCTCTCTCTCGTCTCTCTCAATCTCATCTCTTCTCCGTCATCTCTCTCTCTCTCTCCTTCCCTCACTCTCCTTCCCTCACTTTCTCCCTTCCCTCTCACACTCTCTCTCTCTCTCTCTCTCTCCCTCTCTCTCTAGTGCACAATAACTCGGCTAAACATAACATAGAAAATCTCTCACTCTCTCCCCTCTCTTCTCTCCTTTCTGCCCCCTCTCCCCACCCTCCCCCCCTCTCTTCCCCTCTCACATTCCTATACATGTAATGTAAAGAACTTAGTCATCTTTCGCACAAACAACTCTCGACAGGTTAGATGCATTCAAAGCCTATCAAAATAACACGTACATGCACAAAATACTTACATTTTATTTCCAAAACGCATGTTATGTGTGTTGTTGATTAAATGCATCGCACAAAATTCCTGGTCGTATATCTGTCTGCACTGTCTGTCTGTCTTTATTTATGTATGTAATGTAATCTAACCTAACACCTAACTAATAATGTGTTGTGTAGTGTTGTGTGTTTGTGTGTGTGTGTGTTTTGTACTCTGTTTGAGTGTACTCTGTGTTGTGTGTGTGTGTGAGTGGTGTGTGGTGTGGTGTGTGTGTGAGAGTGTGAGTGTGTGTGTACTATACGATGCTATACTTATAAAATCCGTTTTACCCAATGACTTAATAATTTTATTCAGTAACCAGAACGCAATAACTATCCACCCACAGGTATACACATGACGTTGAAACTAATTACACAGACAAGTGAATGCAATGAGCTCCTGCAAAATATCAAAGCACTATTATTTATGTAACGGTAATGTTTCCGATAAAACATCTATATATTGGCAGAATTTGAAGAAGTAAACAAAAGACAATAATAGAACTCGCGCGCACGCTAGCACACGACACACGCGCGCGCACATCTGCACACACAACACACACACGCTATCACACACACACTCCGCATAATGAAACAAAATATAACACAGAATAATAATAAAAAGCGTCAATATACTTGTTAAAGAGCTGCAAACAACACTGCAAACCAACAAACAAATCAATCTCAAATAGAGGGAAAGAAATAAAAACAAAAAACAACAAAACAAATCAATAACAACAGCTCAGAATCTAACTAAAAAAACCCTGAACTATTAAACCATTTAGAAGTTGATGAAAATAAGTTTTTCTGTACCTAACAACCCCCCACCCCAATCTCTACCCGCCCACCCCCACCCACACCCCCCACAATAGACGACCCCCAAAAACCGTTTCCTATCTAAGCAGGCTTGTAAAACAAAGGAACATAAGTCCTTGTGTGGATTGTAAGGTTTTCTCCTTTTTTTTAATCTAACCAATTAATTTACATGCAGGCCCTTCGGAGTAGAATAAAAATGAGGGGTGAGGAGGGGGGATTTATGGAGAAAAGATATAAAGATTGTAAGCGTCACACACACACACACACACTTACAGCTACACACAAACCCACACACAACACACACAAACACACACACACACACACACACCACCTATATCTATCTATCATCGATCTATCTCTACAAGCCCATGCTTATAAAAACGTTAATGTTCAAGCGTTCGCAAACTTTACACACACACACACACATCACACACAATTGCATGAATTCACACGCAAACACATAATTATAGGAGACGCGTGCACGCACACACGCCGCGCGTGCATACACACATGTACGCACTCACACAAACATTCATAGACAGAATTTACAAACCCACATATCACACGGGGACTGGATTTAAAAAAAGCAATAAGTTGCCTTCAGGAGCCACAACAAACCGACTTCGAATGAATGAATCAACACACCAGTGTGCATACTAAAAAAAACATTTTTTTTCATCAGTCCTTACCGGTAACAAATGGCCTAAGTCTTTTCGAAAGGCATTAACAGGTTTTAACCGTGTGTGGCCTGCGTAAGTTCGCGCGCAGGACCTTCGGTTCATAGTCGCCTGCCGAAGAACTTTCCGGTGAGTGGAGTCGAACGCTGTTAGAACAATCATGGAAAAATCTCATTGAAAAGGCGTCTCGGTGCGACTTGATCCCATCCGATAAAATCGCAAGTGCAATGCTCTAACCACAGAGGCTACTTCTGCCTCCCCCCTCTCTCCCCCTGTAAGTGATTATAAATGCCAAATATCATGAAGAAACAAGGACTGAATTAATTCAACGATTTTTCAGGACACAAAGGTACTTCATTATCATTTTATTTATTTATTTTCGAGGATAATAGAATGAGCAAAATCACTCGTGTGCTTTTACATCCAGTCCCCCGGTGTAATGCAGTTAAGTGTAAAATATTGTCAAACCATGCCTCACCGGCACACAAGACCTACTCTTAACAAAAAGCCCAACGGTTTTAACAAAATGCGCAAGATATCAAGTGTGCGTAGTTGCACACTGGACTCGGTTTATAGTCTCATCCGAAAAGTCTTTTAGGGGGGAGTGGATTTCGGCATCACGGTTAACTCCAGAGGACAAAAATCCCCTTGAAACGACATTCGAACAGGGGTCATCAGATCAATAATATTTTGATACATGTTGCCGCACACGTTATAGAGTACTGCATCTTAGGCTACTTTTGCGCATTTTCCTTTAAACAAATGGTGTACTATGCGGAAATGTATTTCTGAAAGTGAAAAAACCGTTTAGGTGTTGATTTGGGGGGGGGGGGGGGTGGGGGGGAGAGGGGGACAGAGCTCAGAGCACCGAGTCCATAAGGTTTGTTTGGTTTTTTAATAGAAATCATCACAGCATAGGTTGGTGGGTCCTAGCCAGCACCTAAGAGAATTTTCACTGTAGCCAAAAACTTTTATCGATGGTTTTCCTCCCTACATCTCCCTAGTGTTCACCAAAAGTGAGATTGTTGAGTATGCCACCGTTTTTTGCCCGACCCTTATAGGCAGCCAGCATTCTGACTTTTTTTATCATCCGTTTCTACCATGCGGCGCTAATGACCTACACTCGAAGCGTAACACAGGTTTTTTAACTTGAGCGTAAGATGTACTCGAGTGCTGATAGCACACAGGACCTCGTTCATTATCTTGTCCGACTTTTCGGCGAGGACTGGGGTGGGGGGGGGGGGGGGGGGGGGGGGGAGGGGGGGGGGGGGGGGGGGGGGGGGGGGGGGGGGGGGGGGAGGGGGGGGGGGGGGGGGGGGGGGGAGTGGGGAGGGGGGGGGTGTGAGGGTTGGGGGGGGGGGGGGGGGGGGGGGGGGGGGGGGCGGGGGAGGGGGGGTGGGGGGGCGTGTGGTGGGGGAGTGAATCCAAATAACTCGTGGGGAAATATCAACTTGAAACAGTGGACACAGTGGTGGATCGAACCCGGGCCGTTACTACTTCGTTAGCGCAACGTAAAGCCTCTAACCTAGTTTTACAACCCCCCCCCCCCCCCCCTCCCTTAGAAATCCTGTAATCCTAAGATCACACCGAAATAAGTTTAACGCTGTTTCAGGGCGATTCATATCTAATTATTGATTCAAAGGTAGTTTCATATAAAACTAAGGTACCCCAATGTACTCAGCTTACGCTACTTTTCTACGCAGTTTGTCCTGTAACACTTGCGTATTCAGGAGTTGTTTTTCTGAAATTGATAACTGTAAAGGGAGGAGCATTTATAAGGTAGGGAGGGGGGGGCTCACTGGGTAGAGCGACTGAATTTCGAATCTTGAGGGATTTCATAACAAAGGTTCGGGCCTTGTGCGCACACTATGAGAATTTTTTCTCTGAGCTAAAATTTACCGTAACTCGATCTCAGAAAAACATGCGGTCTTTATTTTTTTGCTCACCGGAAAGAGTTTTCCGAAGATGGTGAGATATGCGTATGCATCATTTTTGCACAAAAACCAATTAAGGTAGCCCATTCTGACTTCCGGATGCTGTGTAAAAACACCATGTGCATAGCGTTTTGAATCGTGTCCTCGATTCTACCTAGCACGAAATACGCCTACTCGTTTGAAAGGAATAACAAGTATTAAATGTGTGTGGCCAGATGTTCTGCGTGCGTTCGCAACACGGGACCAAGGATCTTTCGTTGAGTGGAAGGGAAATGTAAAAGTAAAGGTGTACCATAACCTATAACGGTCGTATGAGCGAGACATATCAGAGAACATCAACTTCTCAAGGGGCCAGCATATTGAGGCGGCGCCCATCCCTCTCCCAGCGCATTAACCTTCCTGACTAGTAAAGAGCCATGTACCCCATTTGCAGCTGGTGGAACTGGTGGAACTGTAATTGAAGCCAAGGCGCGCAAACGGACCCCAACCAAGTGGTCACCACGCTCGAGCTTCAGAACCTTGGCGTGGAAATAGGTACTGATGTTGAAAATCAAAGGAAATGTAGCCCTCAAACAGGAGCCTCTGTGGTGGCTCGAGCCCGGGCCGTTAGATCACAAGCGCTGCACTTAAACCACTAACGTTATCCCGCTCCTTTTTGGTCGTGAAAAAAGTTACTGTAGACCATGTAATGATAGTTGTGTTCATGGTCTTTGTCAGCAGATCTTCGCCGATGATCGTCACCCTCCTCACCAGAGATCATGGAGACGCCATTCATGGTCTTTGTCACCAGATCTTCACCCAGTGATCATCACCCTCCTCACCAGAGATCATGGAGACGCCATTCATAGTCTTTGTCACCAATCTCAACTCAGTATTTCATCACCCTTCACAACAGAGATCCAGAAGACAGCCACGGCCACTGATTTGAGCGCATGAACCCGGAACATTTCCAAGAACCCCATGACTCGTAGAACAGATGTCCGTGTATGAAGGCTTGAAGTATAAATGGAGAAAGGATAAAGTTCTCTCACCGAATCCCTGAATTGCAGCCTAGTGCAACTCACTGCCTGGTTCCAGATGCCCATGATGTATAACAATCCATGTCCGTCATCGTCCTTCCAATGTATTGAACAGCGAAGTAGGAGGTAGTTTGGGGCTAGGTAAAAAAGTGGCGTCAAAATGACCTTCCATCTCTGCATCCCTTTAGGGACTAAGAATGCGACAAGACTCCGCCCTCCGCCATTTCACCAACCCATCTTTTTTTTTTCTTCTTCTTTTTCTTCTTCATCAAGACACTCAGAACCCATTTTACTGATGCCTGTCATTAGTAGCGAAAGTGCTCTGCACGCCGCAACACGCCTGACAAGTCAGGCCCAGCACATCCGACTTCGACGCGTTACCGACAGCCTGAGGTAGGATGTGGGTGTCCTGAAACGGCACAGGCTTCCTACCCTCGCCCACAGTGCTCAGAGGGATGGGACCACTCACATGCCCCCCAAACATGGTTCCTTACGAAACACTTCTCCAACCTTCTGGGTCTCTTCCTCCTTGCTCTGATTCCTCAGAAGTCGGGCATTGGTGTCGACAGTTGTCATGGGGATCATATCTCAGTTCTGGGCTTGTGTCTCTCAACAGTTTCAAGAGCTAGCATCAAGGCATCAAGAGCTAGCATCAAGGCATCAACGCATCAAGAGCAAGCATCAACGCATCAAGAGCTAGCATCAACGCCGCAAGAGCATCAACGCGTCAGAGCTTGCATCAACGCATCTAGAGCCAGCATAAACGTCACAGCAGTACCAAGAGTTCTTGTCAAAGCAGTATCAAGCACAACATCGTCGGAGCAGCATCAAGCGCAACATCATCGTCGAAGCAGCATCAAGAGCAACATCGTCGTCGAAGCAGCATCAAGAGCAACATCATCGTCGGAGCAGTATCAAGCGCAACGTCATCGGAGCAGCATCAAGAGCAACATCATCGTCGGAGCAGCATCGAGAGCAACATCGTCGTCGGAGCAGCATCAAGAGCAACATCATCGTCGGAGCAGTATCAAGAACAATCATCAGAGCAGTATCAAGAACGTCATCGGGGCAGTATCAAGAACGTCATTGGAGCAGTATCAAGAACGCCATCGGAGCAGTATCAAGAACAACGTCATAGGAGCAGTATCAAGCGCAACATCGTGGCGACATCGTGGCCGAAGCAGTATCAAGCGCAACATCGTCGTCGGAGCAGCATCAAGCGCAACATCGTCGGAGCAGCACCAAGCGCAACATCGTCGGAGCATCGTCGTCGGAGCAGCATCAAGTGCAACATCGTCGGAGCAGCATCAAGAGCAACATCGTCGGAGCAGCATCAAGCGCAACATCGTCAGAGCATCGTCGTCGGAGCAGCATTAAGCGCAACATCGTCGTCGGAGCAGCATCAAGCGCAACATCGTCGGAGCAGCACCAAGCGCAACATCGTCGGAGCATCGTCGTCGGAGCAGCATCAAGAACAACATCGCCGGAGCAGCACCAAGCGCGACATCGTCGGAGCATCGTCGTTGGAGCAGCATCAAGAACAACATCGCCGGAGCAGCACCAAGCGCGACATCGTCGGAGCAATCGTCGTGGAGCAGCATCAAGCCAACATCGTCGAGCATCGTCGCGGGGGTAGACAGCATCAAGCGCAACATCGTCGGAGCAGCACCAAGCACAGATAAACATCGTCGAGCAGCACCAAAGCGCAACAATCGTCGAGCAGCACCAAGCGCGACACATCGTCGGGCATCGACGTTGAGCAGCATCAAGGCCACATCGTCGGAGCATCGTCGTCGGGGCAGCATCAAGCGCAACAGTCGTCGGAGCACACCAAGCACACCATCGTCGAGCAGCATCCAACGCACCAATCCGACGAGCAGCAGCACAAACGCAAACATCGTCGGAGCAACGTCGTTTTGAGCAGCATCAAGCGCATCATCGTCGATCAACGTCATCGAGCCAGCATTAAGGCGCCAACATCGTCGCACATCATCAACACCACGAGCAAGCATCATGGCGCAACATCGTACGCAACCTGGTGCCGATGCTGTAACAAGCGCAACATCGTCGTCGGGAGCAGCATCAAGTGCAACATTGTCGTCGGAGCAGCAAAACATCTCCGCCCGAGCAGCATCAAGAGCAACATCGTCATCGGAGCAGCATCAAGCGCAACATCGTCGCAACATCGTCGCAACATCTTGCAACGCCATCGGAGCAGCATCAAGCGCAACATCGTCGTCGGAGCAGCGAAACATCGCCGCCGGAGCAGCATCAAGCGCAACATCGTCGTTGGAGCAGCATCGATCGCAACATCGTCGCAACATATTGCAACGCCATCGGAGCAGCATCAAGCGCAACATCGTCACAACATCTTGCAACGCCATCGGAGCAGCATCAAGAGCAACATCGTCGTCGGAGCAGCGAAACATCGCGCCGGAGCAGCATCAAGCGCAACATCGTCGTCGGAGCAGCATCAAGAGCAACATCGTCGCAACATCTTGGCCGAAGCAGTATCAAGCGCAACATCGTCGGAGCAGCATTAAGCGCAACATCGTCGTCGGACAGTAAACAAGTGCAACATAGTCGTCCGAAAGCCACAACAAGTGCAAACATCGTCGCCAGAGCAGCATCAAGCGCAACAGTCGTCGGAGCAGCATCAAGAGCAACATCGTTGGAGCATCGTCGTCAGAGCAGCATCAAGCCCAACATCGTCGTCGGAGCAGCATCAAGACCAACATCGTCGTCGGAGCAGCATCAAGACCAACATCGTCGTCGGAGCAGCATCAAGACCAACATCGTCGTCGGAGCAGCATCAAGACCAACATCGTCGTCGGAGCAGCATCAAGACCAACATCATCGTCGGAGCAGCATCAAGAACAACGTCATCGGAGCAGTATCAAGAGCAACGTCATCGGAGCAGTATCAAGAGCAACGTCATCGGAGCAGTATCAAGAGCAACATCGTCGGAGCAGTATCGAGAACAACATTGTCGCAGGAGCAGTATCCACAGCTCGCAAATGTAAGTACACACAAATACACACACACACACACACACACATTTTTTGGTTCTCTTTCCTTGTTCGAGCTTCAAGTTCTCTCTCTTTCAGAATGGTGGATAATTTTGTGTATGCATCCGCCCACATCCCCTCCCCTCAACCAACATTTAAGTAGCTGCCATTTTGACTTCCGAAGACATTGTCTAAACATTTCAGTGCCTTTGCCTTAAATTTTTGTTCATATATATCTGCACCTTTACACAAAGCAAAAATCCTACTCTTCTTGGGTTTTAATAGTGTGCGTATGATGTATTAAGTGTGTTCGCACATCAGAACTCGTTTTATAGTCTATGGGAAGAACCTTCAGGCCAGTGGAGTCTGTACTGTGTTAACTCCGGAGAAAACATTCCCCATTGAAGGTGAGGCACGCGCACGATCCCGGGACGTTCAGATCAGCAGAGCGCAAAGTTTAACCACTAGGCTATCCTGCCCCTAGCCCTCACCATGTATCTGAAAGTTTTAGTTTTGTTTTAATGTCTTGTGCTACTGTACTTGCTTAGATGCATGGCTGAATAGTTTAGTTTGTCGTAATGCTGGGTAATGCATTACCGAAATGATGTGCAAAGAATTTCCAAGTCTGCATCATATGTTATTTTTTATTATTAATTATATTTATTATATTTTTTATATTAGCCACTTAATTGGTCACAAAAGATAGATTTAAAATTCCAAACCCTTTCCCTATTGATTTCGGTATAATGGCACGATCACTCGAGTGATTTTTTTCTTACATCTAGTCCCCATGTGTATGCAGTTTTGTCAATTTTGTCATCCGTTCCCACCGGTACACAAGGGCTTACTCTTCCGAAAAGGGGAACGGGTTTTACCGTGTGCGCAAGATGTTCTGCGTGCCTTCACACTCCGGACCATCGGTTTATACTCACATTTCCAAGGACTTCTGAATCATTAACCTGCCCTTAGACACGACTTCTAACCACTAGCTCACTTGCCCCACCCCTCCTCCTCCTCTTCCCCAATGACGTATGAATAGTTTCTAAACCATTCTTTAACACCCCCCCCCTCACCCCCCCCTATCTAATATAAAACAGCACCAAAAAAATCCGTAACCAAGGCATCCCCAGTGAGCTGAATTTTTTTGTTATCCCGAATCAATAACAAAACGGAATTCCAAACGTTTTAATTATTTTATATCGTGGTAATGGAACAAGCAATCGGTGAGCTTTTTTACATCTAGATCCCCATGAGTTATGCGATATTTGTAAATTTTGACATCTTCCCCACCGCCCACTGCATACAATGCCCTACTCTTACGAAAATCGGAACAATTTAACGTATGCTCAATATGTACTTGCATATGTTAAAGCTGATAGAATAATCAGCAATGTCCTTTGCTGCAGAAGCTTTTTGTTGTACACAAATTCGGTCATGTTTTTTCATGGATAAGATGTTTTCTTTATGGTACCTCGTCTAGACTCCGCATTTGCCAATGGTGAAAATTTTGCGAAAGCACCCTTCACCCACCATTAAGTAGCCACATTCCCACTTCGGGATGATGTCTATAAAACATCAGTTAATAGTCCAATGGGTTTTTTAACATCTTCTCATCGTAACCTACCGGCACGACATGCCTAACTCTTACGAATATGGACGGAGTATAATATCCATGGAAAATGTTTTTGCATGGTTTTGCCCGGGGAACTTCGTTAATATTCTCATCCGAAAGGGGGGTGGGAGTGCGTATGTTTATAGTCTCATCCGAAGGACTTTCGGGGCCGGGGGTAGGGGGTAGGGGAGTTTGTTTATAGTCTCTTCCGAAGGACTTTCGCGGGGAGTTGGAGTTGGGTTTATAGCTCTTCCGAAGGACTATCGGGGATGGCGTTGGTTTATAGTCCTCTTCCGAAGGACTATCGGGGGAGTGAGTTGTTTATAGTCTCTTCCGAAGGACTTACGGGGAGTGAGTTGTTATTTAGTCTCATTCGATCGACTTTCCAGGGGAGTGGAGTTGGTTTATAGTCTCATTCGATCGACTTTCAGGGAGTGAGTTTGTTTTATAGTCTCCATATCGATGGACTTTCGGGAGAGGAAGTGGTTTTATAGTCTCATCTCAAAGGACTATCTGAGTGGAGTTGGTATATAGGGTACAATAACATGACTTTCTGAGAGTTGAGTTGGTTTATAGTCTCATTCGAGGGACTTTCGGAAATGGCATCGACTAGATGCCGAGGTCAAAAAATCCCAAAAACGAAGGCGTTTCAGTGATAATGTCGTAGGAATACGGGTACTCTGTAGTGCTCGAACCCGGCATCGGATCACGAGCTCAAAGCTCTAACCACTAAGTTATCCCACACCGATTTGATTAATCTTTACTTTAAATCTGAAAGACTCTGAACTTACCATACTTCATAATTATAACAATTATTGTAAGATCTGACAAAAAAGGTAGCGGAAAATGACTAGGGGATAATTATGTACCCCCATTTCTGAGATCAAGTTCATTGTTAATTTTATTTATTTATTAATTTATTTATTTACTATATCGCTGATAATGAATAAGCCGATCGCAATGCTTTTTACATCCAGTTCCCCGTGTGTATGTAGTTTTGTAAATTTTGTTATCTACTCCCACAGGCACACAATGGCCTACTCTTTCGAAAAGCTAACACGATTTAACGTGTGCGCAACATACTCTGCGTGCGTCATCACACGGGGCCTCGTTTTATAGTCTCTCGGAAGGATTTCTTGGGAGAGTGGAGTCTGCACTGATGTTAACTCCAGGGGAAAATATCCCCTTGAACGGGATTCGAACTCGGTCATCAGATTGCGAGCGCAATGTTCTAACCACTAGGCTATCCCCCATCCAGAATCCCCCCCCCCCCCCCCCCCCCGACCTCTTTAGGAATCGTGAACTCCTCAATATGCGCAGGTTATTATGTTTTTTTGGTGTGTTTTGTTTTGGTTTTGGGTGTTTGTTTGGGGGTGGGGGGGGTTGGGGGGGGGGAGCGGGAGGAATGTGTTTAGATAGCATTGATATGTATTTAAGTTAGACTGAATTGCGTGTTTGATTATGTAAACTGTGGATTGCTAAGGTTGGTTTTGGTTTATGCTGTGTTCAGGGGTCTGGTGCCGACCAAAGTACCGAAGCATCGGCAATCGGCCCTGAAGTGACATCCCAGACTATACAGAAACGGGTCAATCGAGGAGAGGACACAGATTGCATCGATTGGATTTGCTTAAAGAATCCAAGTTATCGTTAGTTCTCACAGAAACATTGGTGTCTTCATACGTCTTGCGGACTAGCAAATATTTTTGACTTTCTCAGCAGAATCAACCCAAACGATTAGGAAAATACCATTCATGATAAATCTATCCTCTCGAAATGCTTTTTCTTCTTCCCAAAAGCTCGGTATAGCAAATACTGTCTGTCAAATTAGCAAGAATGCTTGCGCTGCGACAAGCGCCTGTCAAATCGGGTCCAGCACATCCCAACACTACATGGAAAAACTGTATCTTTTTAAATAACCTTTCTGGGAAAAAAAGCAGGAGAATGGACCAGAGGGAAAAAATATAAAGGGTGCCATGAAGAAAAGGAACAGCAAGGCAGAAACAATTAGAGGGATAGAAAAGAGGGAAATTCTTGCGCAGAATTCCAGAAAGGGGGGTATGCTATATTATACTGACCCCCCCCCCCCCCCCCCCATCCCCACATCCTCATGGGGGAAATTTTTTATAGGATAGAAAATAGGTAAATACGTTCCATAAATTATGCAGCCGTTGGGAAACTCAGTGTCGGAGACCTAAAAAATCGAAATTGGAAAAAAAGACAATTGAATAGTCGAACATTTTGGCCCGGAGTTTTAAATAAAATCCCAGAAAGACTTTACAAAGGGATCCAGGTCATAAGACAACTCAAACCCATGACTGTGCGTTGCCAAAAATCCGAGAGATTTTTTTTCTTCTTGGATGACAGCAAAATTGGTAACGTGTTAGTGGCATAGTTTAGCAAATCTGATTGTGAATTTTACCAGAGGTATACCATTACATACTTTCTGTCTGTCTCCTCCTCTTCTCTGTCTTCCTCTGTCCATGTCTTTGTCTGCTGCTTCTGCCTGTCTGTCCTCTCCTGTGTCTAACTGAATCGTCTCTCTCTTCTCTGTGTTGTGCGCGTGAGTGTGTGCGTGTGTTTTCGTGTGTATGTGTGTATGTGTGAGCGTGCGTCTCGTGTGCGTGTGTGTATCGCATGCGTGCGTGCGTATCGTGAATGTGGTGGCGTGCGTGTGGTGTGGTGTGCGTGTGTGTGCGCGCGTGCGAACGAATGTGTGTGTGGCGTGCGTGCGATTTCGTGTGTATGTGTGTGGCGTACGTCTCTTGTTTTGTCTGCGCGCATGCGTGCGGCGCTTCGTGTGAGTGCGCTTGCGGTGTGCGTGCTGTATGCGCGCGTGCGCGCTGCTGCGTGTGTATGTATGGCGTGCGTGTGTGTTTTGTGTGCGTGCGATCTGTGTGAGGTACCTCGGGCTGAAGGTAGAGGTAAGGAAGGGAAAGTGTGTTAGGAGGGGGGTAGGGGACACCAGTAGAGCCGTGAGACAGAGTAAACAAAGGATGCTGTTACTATTTTCGACATCGTATATTGGACTTCTTTTTTTGTTAAAGACGAAGGCTGCTTGTACAAAGTGTCTCCGATTTCATGAACGACAGCGAAATTGTTAAAGCATACTTGCTCAAAAATGATTCCCGGCTTGAAATTCACTTCAATTATGACCATAATTGAAATAAGTACTAACCGAGTGCTTTTTTCCAAAACAATAATCCAGTCTCCGTGTGCATGCGGTTCTTTTTGTAAGACTAGTCATATTCCCTATCCCACTCGTACACACAAAGGCCGTACACTTGGAAAGGCGGAACAGGATATGACGGTGCGGAAGATTTCTGCGTGCCTTCACACACTCTGCACCCTGGTTTACAGTCCTATTCAAAGACGTTTCGGCGGGGAGGAAAAAATGGTACACCTGAGAAATTGCAGCACCGAAGTCCATGGCACAGCCTAACCTGTTCACAGGACTGGTGATTTTGATTCATAGCTCCATGCTTTTGCTAGCTATGTACCGGTGTGTCCTACAGCTAACACCCGTTGTCTAAGATCCCGTTGTGTCCACATGTCCCTCAGACGACCAGCAGGACAGACAACCCTTGCATGCTTCTTGAATACCATCTGCACTTGCTCTTGGCTAACCTCAACCCTAACCTTAGCTCCTACATGTGGGACACATATGGCAGGAAAAAAATGGTAGAAAAAGCTGACACAGTGACTCCAAATTGTTTCTTTCTTGGCGCGTTCGTGGAGGAGGGTTGGGTTTATAGAGAAGATGTTCTGCTTGCGGTTGGCACATGGACTTCAATTATAGCCGTATCCGAAGACTTTTTTGAGGAGTGAGTTGCACTGAATGTTAGCTCCAGAGGGAAATTTCCGATGAACGAAACTCGAACCGGGTTCAGCAGATCACAGCGCGATGCGCAACTCTCTAACCAACCAGGCTATCCCTCCCCCTCAGAGAGGGAGAGAGGGAGAGTGGGAGAGAGAGAGGAGAGAGCGAGCGAGAGGGAGAGGAAGAGAGCGAGAGGGAAGAGAAGAGAGCGAACGAAAGGAGAGAGAGAGGGCGAGAGAGAGAGAGAGCAGAGAGCGAGATGGAGGGATTAGAGGAGAGCGACAGAGAAAGAGCAGAGTGGCGGAGAGGGAGAGCAGAGTGTCGGAGAGGGGAGAGAGAGATGGCGGAGAGGAGAGAGTGGCGGAGAGGGAGAGAGAGAGAGAATGGGAGAGAGAGGAGATGGGAGTAGAGTGAAAGAGAGCTGAGAGAGAACGCGGAGAAGAGAGAGTGTGTGTGTGAGTGTGTGTGTGTGTTGTGTTTTGTTGTGTGTGTGTGTGTGTGTGTTTGGGTGTGTGTGTGTGTGTGTGTAGTGTGTCTGCATGCACATCCTACAGAATGTTATACACAGGCTTTGCCATCATATCGTATTTTTTTTCCGCGCGCTGTGTTAAAAAAAATCTTTTCAGCTGTTTTGTTTAGGATTAAAAAATGAATAGTAAAGACAAAAACTCGCACGAAATTTGAAAGGAAAGAGGAAAACGCATTGAAGCAATGCACAAAAAAAACCGCAGTAAAATTTTGAAAATAGCAAAAGTCGCGTGTACCTTTTAGTTAACCAACATTTCGGTTAGAAAAAGCCAGATAGCTCAGAGGTCAGAGCACTCGCTCTCCCGAGTTTAAGTTGAGCAGGGCGTTGAGCGGTGGGAAGGACGACCGTTCGTGCGTCCACGTGGCTTCCTACAGTCCCCAAGTTCACACCAGTTGTAAATGGTGCACGTTGCCCTCTTTAGGGGCAGGGAATGTAAAGCAGCGAGGGAGAGGAGATTGGGCGCGACCTTAAGATGCAGGCCCTTAGAGAAGCTTGAAGTTCTCTGACACCTCGCTCCCTCAACGACCGCATAAGCAATTGGAGTAACACTAACTATTTTGTTTTTTATATTAGTAAAAAGCATTTTTCCCTTTGCTTATACAAAACTGAACCAGAAAACAGTTTTAGTTTCATTTTAAAAGGGCCCATAAGATTGCGGAAATCTTGTTCTGATGTGTCCTGTTTACCTATATTCGTTCTTGCCTTAGAAGCTTTGCGTAGTCAGACATGCCCATTACCCAGGTCACAGCACTCACCACCCATTAATAACTGCTTGCTCCAATTCTGCATTTCTCCTAGCAATCTTTGATTTTCATACAAAAGAAATACGGGAAAAAGATGAAAAAATTGAGGAAAGAATAATTGGTGAGTAAAATGAGGAGGCCTCACAAAAAGAACCCCAATAAATAACAAAAACAAAATCTGCTGTATTGGCAAGATCAAAGTGAAAGATTTGTAAATGGAATTCTGCTTTACACGGAATTGTCCAACTTTTAGTACTAAACATCTTTTAAGCCATATTTGTGCTAATTTTCTTGCAGGTAAGGAACTTCAATTCACATGTTGCAGTAGTAATAAAAAAAATTCCATGTAAAAAATTGTGTGAAAAACTGTATTCGTAGCAGATCACAGGGAAAATACAGTGTGGTACAGGTTGTTCGGTTTTTGTTCAGTCTGTCCTTACTGCTTTCAACCTTTGTACGCCCAAATTAAACTGGTTGTGTAAAACTATAAAATTTAGTTTATCTGGGTTGTTTTTTATTTATAGAGGGTCGAAAAGTTTACAAGCAGTTAACGAAACACTTGGCTGATATATAGTTGTTGAGGGAGCGTTAAATCACTGTGGTTCAAGCTGACGAAAAAAGGTGCCATTTCAGCAAGCAATGCTGGTGGACAAGAAAGTCTAGATAAAAAAGGCTAGCCTTTTAAAAAAACAATTCTTGTCATACATAACTTGACATGTGGTTGAAACATGTATAGATTTTTGTCGTTAATTCCTCGATAATCCTTGTCTTTTTTATTTTAATTTTTTGTATGGTACTTTTAAATACTGAGCGAAAGTGAACAGTTTGATGCTGACGTCTTTTTCTTTTAAATCGAAATCATAACAGTTTGGGTATTGACAACTCGTGCATTGCCCATATTAGCTATAGTTCTTATTTATTCCAACATAGCCTACTGGAAATGTAAGAGAAATACACGTTTAGCAACCGATTAATCTACATAATAATTATGTGATTGATGATAGAAGGATTACGCAAAAAGATGGTTTGTTCTAAACCAGCCTTGCATCCATTCTTTTCCTGTATTTCTTGTCAGCCCTGTAACAAAATAGATTGAATACACAGTAAATGAAGAAATTACAGAAAAAGTAATCTTATTTTTTTTGTTTAAGGGTGAGCACACACCACTGACACTAAGGATACCCACACTGACTTCCCTGTATCCAAAGAAAAAAACCAGCTGTGCCCAACTTCTGTGTCAAAACATACGAGCTGATTTGCAGCTTACTCATTCAATGTCTGCGCTTTCTGGCTGTACATATTACTCGGCTAAGAACTGTAACCTTTTTTGTGATTTTAACAACCCATCCTGGAATGAAACACAATCATTCTGGTAATATATTATTTTCAAAAGGTATGGAGAAATTCAAAAGCTAAAAACGTGAAAAAGTCAGTGTGGTCTGTCATTGTGTCAACAGCTGGCAGTAGCACTTGGGAAAAGCTACCTCCCTTCAATCAGCCCCCAAAAAGAGAGGCTGTAGTTAGGGTTGGGTAGTCCGGCTCGCAAGACTGATAGCAAAGGGAAATGACATGTACACATGGCTGTCAAACCATGATGGAACTGTCATACACAACGAAGAAAAAGTTCTACAAAAATTCTGATGAATTGTCGACACATCTGCAGAAGAAATCAAAAATAAAACAAAAACTTAGCCAAGGTCTTTGATCAGACTTTCTGATCACGAATGACAGTTTTAGTGTAGAGTGTGTGCGCAAGATATCGTTACACATGTCCTGTCTGTCTGTCTTGTCCTCGTCAGACTTCCTGGTCAGTCTGTCTGTCTGTCTGTCTGTCTGTCCTCTCTCTCTCTCGTCTCTCTCAATCTCATCTCTTCTCCGTCATCTCTCTCTCTCTCTCCTTCCCTCACTCTCCTTCCCTCACTTTCTCCCTTCCCTCTCACACTCTCTCTCTCTCTCTCTCTCTCCCTCTCTCTCTAGTGCACAATAACTCGGCTAAACATAACATAGAAAATCTCTCACTCTCTCCCCTCTC
>CM054157.1:11650709-11654196 GCA_028751875.1 Rapana venosa
TGCGCACGCGCGTACGCAGCACACAGACGCCAAACACAAGCGCACGCACGGCCCTCCCACCTCTCACTCTAACATGCTATGCAAATGTAATCTTGTGTATAAATTATTGATTTCTTTCTGTTCTATCTTTCTCTCTCTGTCTCTCTGTCTCTCTGTCTCTCTCTCTGTCTCTCTGTCTCTCCTCTGGTCCTCTTCTGTCCTCTCTCTCGTCTCCTCTGCGTCTTTGAAGATCCTATCTCTCCATGTGTCCTCTGCTCTCTCTCATCTCTCTCTATCACGCTACACACAAAACACACAAGAGAGACACGCGCACGAAAAAAATAAAAAAAAAGTGCGTTCACACCCAAACACGCGAGTAATAGCACGAAGAGGGGAAATCAGTAAAAACAAAAAAAGACATACAAGCAAAAGAGAGGGGAGAGAGGATGGAGAGAACTCTGAACCTCTGAACTCTGAGAAATGGATTTAATGGTAGGTCGGCCTTAGGCCAAAAATTACACAGAAGTGGGGGAAGGGGGGTGTAGGGAATGGGAGTAGGTGTTGAGGGGGGTGAGAAGGTGATGGGAGAACATATTAAAACATGGAAAAACTCATTTCACCTATAGAGACAATCATGAATTTACACTCGATTGTATAGTCATACACTTCCGTAAACTCTCCCATGTGAAAGATACTGTTGCGCTTCGTTAATGTTCATGAATATTCGCTACATGATAATTAGTCAGCATTCAACTAAAGAGGGGTTAAGTCTGCATTTCATTATCGTATATCCTCTTCTCTCAAAGCAACACATTAAAGCTATAGGCGTATTCACCCTTAATGGAGGTGAACAACTAAGTTCTTTAACACCATCCTTATTCGGGAACGACATAAGTATCATTTTCATCATAATCCTATGTCAACAATGTTCAGCTCCCAAATATATAGAAAGTAATACAAAAATCTTCATTTGATACTTTTATAGAGAATAAAAGCAATGGGTAGGGGAGACAGTCTAGGGGGAAAAACTGCAGTCAACTCGGGATATCAACTTGCTTCCCTGTCAACAAATGAGAATCAAAATAACATAATCTTTCTTAGTCCTTATAGCTCTAGCGGTGCTAGGGCTTGCCTAAACATCGCCGTCCAAGCTCCGTACCTTCTCGCTCTCTGTATCTGGCAAGGGTCAGTGGGCCTTCTTCCCATGTTCGGGACTGGAGTCTCGCCAGTCTCACTATGCAGGCTTTCTCCTTCTAGGTCTGTTTTGGGGTGACTTCGCTTGCCTTTTCCCCTGCGGGTTCCACCGCACGAGCGCGCTCCTTGTCGTGGTGATGTTGCTAAAGGCTCCCTTGCCGTCAGGGAGTGTGGCCGACACCAACGCCACTTTGCCGCTCTTACTTGGAGCCTTACCAAGATAGGCTGTTGGTTCGCCCTCATCCACTCAGGTCGCGTACTTGGCAACTGTCTGTCAAACTGATTGAGAGTGAAGGAGATCTGCCGGAGGGACATCCGTTGGACCGCGCAAGGTACTGGACTGGAGGAGCTGGTGTTCAATGACCCGCAAGTTTCTGACCGTTGAGTTGAAGATCTGAGCTTGGTGGTTGTGGAGATATGCCTTTGTTTCTCCATTATGGGTTTGTCAAGATGGCAAATGCTTGGCGGTTGCTTCTTTATTCTTGCCTTTGATGTTCTTCGTCTGTGCCTTCCTGTCTGTCTGATTTACTGAACCCAGGTACACAAATTCATGACATGACTTTCCTCTATGCTTCCAGAGATAGGTGACAGGAGCCTCTATGCTGGTTGTTGGAACGCTGTGTAGCTTGGTCTTCTCTTGGACTTGATCACTGCGAGGCCAATAACCCCATCCAACGTCTAGCTGTGGTATCTAGGCAGGTCAATTTGGTCTTGGATGTGCTGCAGGCGGTGGGTAGCCGAGCCAGAGGTCAGTGGGACAAAATTGAGATCTTTCCAGCTTTGTCCATGAGGGGTTCCTATGGTATACCTTTCCGCGGAACTTGCGCGAAGGCCGTCCTTCGATCATAAGCCCAGTCTCCAGCAACCACAAGAAGAGGAGTGCAGAGAGACAACTCAGAAGCTAAGCCCCGTGGTGACGCGGAAGAGATCCCGAAGCTGCGTGAGAGTCTTCAACCGTGGATGGCCTGGACAGGAGAATCCTTCCGTAAAGTCTGTCTGTATCGATGGTTGACAAACTCTGATGGCACCACCAATAGTGGAGAGAATGTTCCAGATTGCTTGTTATCCACGACTGTCAAAAAAGCCTTTTCAAAATCGCATTGAAAGCAGGCGTAGAGAGGTGAACTGCCATCGTCTATGGACTGTTCCACGATGATCTGAGGGTTACGCAACTGGTTGGCATACAGGAACGTTCTTTTCTGAGCCTGTTCCTGGTCATCATCCGAAGAGGTCCTTGTCTAGAGAGCATCTTTCAATCGGTCCAGGATGCCTTGTGTGAGACTTTGCTGGGGAATGGACAACAGGGTGATACTCGCCACTTTCTACCACTGGGTGACGGGTCGCCGGGCTATGTTTGGTTGCGGTTATATGTTTTTGGCTCTGTTGTTGCGTTCTCTGATGTTCTTGTTCGTTGTTAGTCATGTCTGTCTCTTATATTTATGCCATGACTTTGTTGGATTTGGTTTTTCCTTCTCTTTTGTTGTTTCGTTTGTTTTGGTTAGGGTTTTTTTGGGAGGGTCGGGGGGTAGGGTGGGGTATCTTAGGATTTTCTTTTTATTGCTTGCTTTGAGCGAGGGGGCGAGGAGGTTGTTGGGGGGAGCTGTTTTGAAAAGGGGCATTTCCCCTTGTTTTTAGTGCGAGACTGTTTATAAGTATTGGTTATTATTATTAAGAAGCTTATCCTAAACGGGCGGGACTGGAATTGCTAATCAAAGCAACATGTGTGTGCTTATTCATTATCTCGACTCTCTGAAAAGAATTTTGTCATATGTCACAAAAAAAAGAATTTCGCTCCATTGTCATTGTCATTGTTCCTCTCGACTTTCTTCCAGGTCTGCTCATCCTTGATCCCTCTGGCTGCCTATTGTCTGTGTTGTCCTCAAACAACTGACATCCACAGGCTTCCCAATGGCGTCTTTCGAAGCGCTGGTCCATAGTTGTGTTTCCCACTGTTACTGTCCTCCTCTGAATGGCAGCACAATGGAAGCACTCCGAAGACTCAGTCGAAGGAGAAGCTATCATGAGAAATGCCTGTTACTTCTGATGGTCTTCTGGTTTCAATCTCAGACAACGTTGAATTTTTTACGTGGGTAATTCTCGCAGGTCTTTATGTCGCAGACAACGCGCATCTTGATCTTAGAGATGATACACAGATGCGTGGTCTGACCCTTATCATGTCTGCTCTGCGTACTTACTCTCACGTTCTTGTAGGGGAGCTTTCGGTAGCCTTGTTCACCATGACGTGTCTATCTGGTTCTCGCGTATAGGTGGTCTGGGAGGAGACCCAGGTGGCTTTGTGGCACAATAGCTGTGT
>CM054157.1:11654696-11693372 GCA_028751875.1 Rapana venosa
GACAAGATTCCCAGAAGGGGAAAATGCTCATCCTTTATGGGGGGCATTTAAAGCCCAAAGGTTCGGGATGAAACAGGGTAGAAAAGGGGGAGATGGGGCGACATGGGGGTTGGAAAAAATAAAAGAAAATGGAGAAAAAGCTTGCTGATTTTTGTGTGCCTCAGGCCCTTTTGATTGGGGCACCCCTTTTTCCAACAGCGTTGCCACAAAGCCACCTGGGTCTCCCCCCACCACCAACAGAGAACCAGATTGAACCCCGTTTATGGTGAGACAAGGCTACCCAAGCTCCCCCACAAGACGTGAGAGTTTTTGGGGGGGGGGGGCAAGCGAATAGGGTCAAAACCCCCATCTTGTTTGGGCACCAAAATCAAGTTTCGCTTGTCTGGGGAGGGAAAAAAATCTGCAGAATCCCAAGGGAAAAAATTAAAAGTTTTTTGAGATTGAAACCCAAAAAGACACAAAGCGGCCCTTTTAGATTCACTTCAAAAACCCCTTCCCTGGGCTCCGTCAGAGGAGACCGAAAAAAGTGGGAAAACAAGGGGCCACCTTCAAAGGGCGCCATTGTGGGGGCCCGTGATGAGGTTTTGGGGGAAAACCCCGACGAATAGGAAAACTATGGATCAAGGGGTGAGGGCCTGGAAGAAAATCGAGGAGAGAAGGGTAGCCCCAAAAAAGAAATGAACCGAGTACGACCCCCAGCAGAAGCGGCGGCAACAGCCAAGTATCCATTTTCTTGCCAAAGGGAAACCAAGAAAAGAGCTACGAGGGAGACAAACCCAGCTCGCATCAAATGCCCTCGCGATGAGGCAGAAGAGGCTGTGGCAAGGGGGGACCTCAAGACCCTTTATGCCCCACCGATTCCCTTTGCGGGGGTCGCGAACCCCAAAAAAAAACCCGTGGAGGGAAAAGGGAAAGGGAAACTTTTTTCACCCCTAAATTTAAGACCCGCTAACAAAAAGGAAAAGCATTTCAGGAGGTCTTGAATTTGACCCGCCCCAGAGTAACGAAACCCCAGTGGAGGGCCCGGGGACCCCCCTCGGGCATCAACATTGGAGAGTCCCCAAGCAGGATTGAAAGGCATCAGCCGCTTGAAGAAAGGCAAGGCTGCTGGGATTGACAAAATTCCGGTTGAAGCCTTGAAGGAAGGGGGTTGGACCCTCGTTGCGAGTTCCCCCAAATTGCTCAAACCCGATTGGGGAAAATGGGGAGGTGCCAAAAGAGTGGAAGAAGGGCCCGCTTGTGAAGCTCCCCCAAACACGGCGGGCCTTTTCCCCGTGTAGGGAAAATGGCGAGGTATCACCCGTTGTTTCCATCCCAGCAATGTCCTCACAAAAGGGCATCCGGGGCCCATTTTTAAAAATGCTCTCGAAAGACTTTCGGGGGGATGAAAAGGGAGGCTTCAGAAAAGAACGTTCCGTACCCAAACCGATTGCGGGCCCTTAGAATCCCTCGGGGAAAAGTCCATAGAATGGCAGTTTACCCCCTCTACGCCTGGGTTCATCGATTTTGAGGAAAAGGGTTTTTTTACAGGTGGGGCAGGGCAAAATCTGGGAAACCTTCTCCACTATGGTGGCCACAGAGTTTGGGAACTTTATAAGACCCAAATTTACGAAAAGGGTTCTCCTGCCAGGGCCCTCCCGGTGGAAAACTCTCCCAAAAGTTTGGGGATCTCTTTTCCCCCCCCGTCGAAAGGGCTGTTGTTGTTCCAATTTTTCCTTTTGGTGCTGGGGCTGGGTGACAAAGGGCGGCCTTTTGCAAGTTCCGGGGGAAAAATATCCAAAAGGACCCTCCGACAAAGCTGGAAGATCTCAATTTTGTCCCTGGCCTGGCTTGGGTAAACCACCGCCCGCAGCAATCCAAGACAAAATCATGCCCTAGATAACAGCTGAGTGGGGGGCCCCCAGGATCCTTTTAAGGGGAAGACCCAAACTTTTGCGTACCCCAACCCGCAAAAGGGTTCCTGCCCACCTCTTTGGGGAAAACAGTTTGAGGATGTCAATGAATTTGTTTTATGGGCAGTAAGATCAGCCGCAGGAGGACGCCCAAAACATCAAGGAAGAATAAAAAAAGACGCCCAAAACATTTGCCCCTCTTGAAACCCAAAAATGGGAACAAAGGCGATCTCCACAACCACCCAAACTAGGATTTCAACTCCAACGGGGGCAGAAAAATTTGGGGGGTCAAAAAACACCCGCTCCTCCAAGGTTTCCCGCCTTCTTTAATGGATGTTTTCCCGGAGATCCCCTTAAATTGATGGTTTGGGAAAATTTCCAAATACCGACCTGTGGATGGGGCGAACCAAAAAGCCTATGGAAGTTTCCCGTAAGGCGGCAAAAATGGGGTTGGGTCGGCCACCCCTACGGGAAAGGGCCTTGCAAAAATCACCCGCCCGCGCTCGAGTGGAACCCGCAGGGGAAAAGGAAGGAAGGCACCCCCAAAAAGACCCGGAGGAGGAAGCCTGCTTTGTGAGTTTAGAGATCCCGCCCATTTGGGGAAAAGGCCTTTGACCATTCCAGAGACAAAGGGGGAGGGGGGGAAAAAAAAAGGGGGGACGCTGGGTTTAGGCCCTATGTCCCCTAGGAGCTATAAGGGCTAAAGAAGATTAAATTTTTATTTTTTTTAATTTTTTTTGGGAAAGGGGAAAAAGTTAAAATCCTTGATGCAGTTTTTCCCCAGATTATCTCCCCTTCCCATTGTTTTATTCTCTATAAAAAATATCATAATGAAGATTTTGTATTTTTTCAAAATTTTGGGGGCTGAAAATTGGGTTTACATTTGGATTTTATGAAAATGATATTATGTCGGGGTTTGAAAAAAGGAAAGGTTTTTAAGAAAAAGTTAGGGTTTTTTCACCTAATTAAGGGGAATAAGCCCATAAGCTTAAAGTGGTTGCTTTGAGGAGAAGTTGGGTTACGGGTAATGAAATGCAGACTTAAACCCCCTTTTGATTTGGGAAATTATAAAAGTAGCGAATAGGGAGAACATTTGATAAAAAGTTCACATGGGGAAAAGTTAGAAGTGTTTGTATAATTCGAGTGTTTTAAAATTATGATTGACTATATGTGAAATGTTTTTTCCCTGTTTTTTAAGTTCCCTCACCTTCCCCCCCCCTTTACCCCCCCCTACACCCCCCTTCCCCCCCATCTGGGGTTTTTTGGGCCCAAGGCCGACGTACCATTAAACCATTTAAGGTTTAGGGTTTTGAAATTTTTCTCCATCTCTTCCCCTCTCTTTGTTGTATGTCCCTTTTTTTTTCGATTCCTCTGGTGCATGCGCGGTGTTTGGGTGTGAAAGCCCTGCAGTGTCTGTGTGTTTGTGTGGCGGGGGAGGGGAGAGAGAGGAGGGGAGAGAGTGAGGGGAGAGGAGGAGAGAGAGAGAGGAAAGGGGGGAGGGGAGGGAGAGAGGACAGAGAGAAGAGGAGAAGAGGAGAAGGGGTGAGAGAGGGGAAAAGAGACAGGGGAGAAAAAGAGGAGAGAGCCGAGAGAGCGAGAGAGAGACAGGGGAGAGAGAGAGATTTAGCTGAGAGGTTTAGAGAAAAGAGAGAGAAAAAGAGGGGGAAAAGGAAGAGGAGAGAGAGAGAGAGGAATGTTTTAGGAGAGAGAAGAGAGAAGGGGGGGAGGGGAGAATGAAGGGGAAAAGAGAGAGAGAGAAAAGGGAGAAGGGTAAAATAATGTATTTCATACATTTGCATGCATTTTAGAGGGGATTGTTTTGAGGGGGTGCGTTTCCCCTTTTGTTTTTTGTCTGTGTGGGTACGCGCGTGCGCACAAGCGCTCGTGTGTGTGTTTCTGTTTGAATGTATATGAGAGTGTATATATGTGTGAATGTGTGCGTTTGTGTCTGCGCATGCGTGCACGTGTGTGTGTGTGCGCGCGCGCGTGTGTGTGAGTGTGTGTGCACGCATGCATTCACGTGTGTATATATGTTTGTGAACGTGCGTGCGCGTGCATATTCATGTATGCATGAGCTTGTGTGTACATATGTGACCGCTTACAATCTTTATATCCTTTCACCATCTTCACCTCCCCCCCCCCCCCCCCCCTTCCCTTCCATAATTATTCTACTTCCGAAGCCCCTACATTTTATTTTATTTTATTCTTTTATATTGAACATAATGAAATAAGCACTTGTGTGCTTTTAAAAAAAATCCAGTTCATATGTGTATGCGGTTTGTAAGTTTAGGTCAATCTGTTCCCACCAGCACACAATGGCTACTCCTACGAATAGCTGAAACAGGATTAATGTGTTGCGCAAGATTGTTGTTGCCGTACGTTCGCACACGAGGCCTCAGTTAATAGTCTCGTTTGAAGGACTTTTGGGGAGAGTGAGTCTACAATGATGTTAACTCCAGAGGGAAAAATTTATCCCTTAAACCAGATTCGAAACCGGGATCGTCAGATTGCGAGCGCAATGTTCTAACCACTCTTGGATATCCCGTCCCCATGTGTGTGGTGGTGTGTGTGGTGTGTATGAGCGAGGAGAGAGAGAGAGAGAGAGAGAGAGATGATGAGAGAGAGAGATGAGGAGAGAGAGAGAGAGAGGAGAGATGTGAGAAGAGAGGAGGAGAGAGAGAGATGAGAGAGAGAGAGTGAGAGGAGATATATGTGTATACATTTATGTGTATGGCATTTTTATTTGTATTTTTTATTTTTATTGTTTTATATCGAGGATATGGAATACGGGCACTTTATTGCTTTTGTACATCCAGTCCCGTGTGTATGTGGGTTGTAAATTCTGTTCACTATGAATGATTGTGTGAGTGCCGTAAGTGTGTGTTTTGCACGGCGCGCGTGTGTGCGTGCACGGCGTCCCTATTAGATTATGTTTTGCGTGTCATTACATGCATGTGTGTGTGTGTGTGTGTGTGTGGGTGTGGTGTGTTGTGTGTGTGTGTGTGTGTGTGTGTGTGTGTGTAAGTTTTGCGAACGCTGGCACGTACACGTTCATATATGCATGGGCTTGTAGAGGTAGATAGATAGATAGATAGATATAGGGTGTGTGTGTGTGTGTGTTTGTGTGTGTGTGTGTGTGTGTGTGTTTGTGTGTGTGTGTGTGTGTGTGTGTTGACGCATACAATTTTGATCCTTTCACCCGCATCCTCCTCCTCACCCTAATTATTTCTACTCCCGAGGGCATGGCATTAAATTAATTGGTTAGATAAAAAAAACCTTTTCAAAATCACCACAAAACTATTGTTTTCCCTTGTTATACAGCCAGCTTGTGGAAGGAAGAAACGGTTTTTGGGGGTTGTGGGGGGGTGGGCGGGTAGAGATGGGGGGGGGGGGTGGTTGTTGTGTTACAGAAAAACATCTTTTCATCAACTTCCTAAATGGTTGAATAGTTCAGGTTTTTTTAGATTATGAGCTGTTGTTATTGTTAGGTTTTTGTTGTTTTTTGTTGTTTATTTCTTTCCCTCTGTTTGCTGATTGATTTGTTTGTTTGTTTGCGTGTTGTTTGCACTGGAGAGGAATCACTCTGCTATCTGTTCCCAGCAAGATTCTGGCAAAGATCATCATCGGACGGATCTCAGAGGCAGTGGACCAACAACTCAGAAAGGAACAGGCAGGTTTTAGACCAGGAAGAAGATGCATAGACCAGATCTTCACCCTGCGTAACATCATCGAACAGTGCACGGAATGGCAGAGACAGCTGTATATCAACTTCGTAGATCTTGAAAAAAACCTTTGACTGCATTCATCGAGAAAGTGTTTTATGGCGCATACTCCGAGCATTATGGAATTCCACAGGAGATTATCAAGTCATTAGAGTTCTACAACAACTTCCCGTGGCAGAGTAGAAACAGCAAAACCAGTTCAGTGTACAACGCGTCAGACATGGCTGCCCCATGTCTGCACTACTCTTCAACCTGGACAATGATTGGGTGATGAGACAAACAAAGCTGACCAGTCACGGGGCATCAGATGGACCCCCTTCTAACGTGGAACCTAGATTTTGCCGACGATCTGGCACTGCTCTCACTAACACCATCCACATTCAAGAGGAAGACATCCCGTCGCAGCCACTTTCGCACCGGCAAGTAGGCCTGAAAATCAGTCAGAAGGTGACAGAGGTAATGACACTGAACGTCCAGAACCCCTCACCGGTCACAGTGAATGGATGGATGTTTACAACAACTGAAGAGTTCACGTACCTCGGGAGCACTGTTAGGCATGACTGTGGAGCAGGCAGCGACATCAAGAACCGGCTTAGCCAAAGCAGGAAATGCTTATAGAAATATGAACAATGTGTGGAAATCGTCCCAGTACAGCACCAGAACCAAACTAAGGGACTATACCAGAGCTGTGTACTTTCCATCCTTTTGTACTGGCACGGAGTGCTGGAGGATGACTGGAGAGTGACCTCGACAAACTATCCACATTCCCCACGAAGAATTCTCAGAAGAATCTTGCGCATCTTCTGGCCTGAGACCATCTCCAACCAAGAACTTTTTGCCCGTTTGCAACCACAGAAAGCAATGGTACAACATCATCATGCATAGGCGGTGGGGATGGAGTAGCGCGCATAGCATCACATACATCATATCTGCCGTCGGGAAACCTGGAAACATCGCCCGAACAGCCCTCCACTGGACACCAGAGGGAAAACGCAAACGAGGACGACCCAAGAACACTTGGCGTCGGACTGTTGAAGCAGAGCTGAAGACCTTCCAACATACCTGAGGAACCATTCAGAAGCTAGCCCAGGACAGACAGGAGTGGAGAACTTTTGTTGCTGCCCTACGTGCCAATAAGGCACAAAGGCATTGATGATGTGTTGTTTGCAGCTCTTTAGCAAGTATATTAGCGCTTTTTTTATATATTATTCATGTGTTAATATTTTGTTTCATTATGCGGGAGTGTGTGTAGCGTGTGTGTGTGTGTTGTGTGCAGATGTGCGCGCGCGTGTGTGTGTGCTAGCGTGCGCGCGAGTTCAATTTTGTCTTATGTTTACATCTACAAATCTGCAAATATAGATGTTTATCGGATAACATTACCGTTACATAAATTATGTGCTTTGATATTTTGCAGAGAGCTCATTTGCATACACGTGTCTGTGTAATATAGTATCAACGTCAGTGTATAACTGTGGGTGGATAGTTATTTCGTTTCTGCTTACTGAAATAAAATATTAAGTTATTTGTAAAACGCTTTTATAAGTATAGCATAGTATAGTACACACACACACACACACACACCACACACACACACACACACACAGTACACACACACACAGAGCACACACACACACACACACACATTATAGATAGGTAGATAGATAGGTAGATAGGTAGATACATACATACATAACATACAGACAGACAGACAGACAGAAGCAGATATACGACAGGAATTTTGTGCCGATGCATTTAATCAACAACCACATAACATGCGTTTTGGAAAATAAAACGTTAAGTATTTTGTGCATGTACGTTTATTTCTGATAGGCATTTGAATGCATCTAAACCTGTCGGAGTTGTTTGTGTAAGACTGACTAAGTACATTACATTACAATGTAAGGAATGTGAGAGGGGAGAGAGGGGGGGGGGGTGTAGAGGGGGAAGAAAGAGAGAGAAAGAGAGGGAGGAGAGAGAGAGAGAGAGATGAGAGAGAGAGAGAGAGAGAGATTTCTATGCGATGTATAGCCGAGATCTTGTGCACAAAGAGAGAGGAGGGAGAGAGAGAGAGGAGAGAGAGAGGGAAGGAGAGAGAGAGAGGAGAGAGAGAGAGAGAGAGAGAGAAGAGAGAGAGAGAGAGAGAGAGAGAGAGAGAGAGAGAGAGAGAGAGAGAGACAGAGAGAGAGACAGACAGACAGACAGACAGACGTCTGACAGAGACAGACAGACAGACAGACAGAGATGTGTAACCGATATCTTGCGCACACACTCTACACTAAACAGTCATTCGTGAACAGAAATCTGAACAAAGACCTTGGCAAAATTTTTGTTTTATTTTTGATTTTTCTTCTGGCAGATTTGTCGAAATTTCATCAGAATTGTAGAACATTTCATCAGATGTGTATGACATTTCATCAAGGTTTGACAGCCCTGTGTACAAGTCATTTCCCTTTTCTATCAGCTGCGAGCCGGCTACCCAACCCTAACTCCAGCCTCTCTTTTTGGGGGGCTGAAGGGGGAGGTAGGTTTTTTCCCCAAATGCTTTTGGCCAGCAGTGACACAATGACAGACCCACTTACTTTTCGTTTGCTTTTGAATTTCTCATACCTTTTGAAAAAATATATTACCAGAATGATTGTGTTCATTCCAGGATGGGTTTTAAAACACAAAAGCGTTTCAGTTCCAGCCGTGTAATCTTTACAGCCAGAAAGCCCAGACACATTGAATGCGTAAGTGCAAAACAGCTCGTAAGTTTTGACACAGAAGTTGTGCAAGCCTTGTATTTTTCTTAGGAAAGAAAGTCAGTTTGGGTAGCCAAGTGTCAGTGGTGTGTGCTCACCACTTAAACCAAAAAAACCTACGAAACTTTTTTTTAGGTAATTTATCAATTTTGGGACAGGCTGTCAAGAAATACAGGAAAAGAATGGATGCAATGCTGGTTAGAACAAACATCTTTTTGCGTAAATCCTCTATCATCACATAATTATTATGTAGATTAAATCGGTTGTAAACGTGTATTCTCATACATTTCCAGTCAGGCTATGTTGGAATAAAAAGATCTATAGCTACAATGGGAAATGCACGAGATGACAATACCCAAACTGTTATGGTTTGGATTTAAAAAGAAAAAAGACGTCAGCATCAAACTGCTTCACTTTCCGCTCAGTACTTTAAAAGTACAATACCCAAAAATAAAAAAATAAAAAAGAAAGGAAAAACGAGGTAATTAAGGCCAAAAAATCTATACATGTTTCAACACATGTCAAAGTTATGAATGACAAGAAAAAAAAAATTAAAAAGGCAAGCCCTTTAAATACAAGACTAGCTGTCCACCAGCATTGCTTGCTGAAAGGCACGTTTTTCTTCAGCTTGAACACAGTGATTTAAAGCTCCCACAACAACTAAATACAGCCAAGTGTTTCGTACAACTGCTTGTAAAACTTTACGACCAACTATAAAAAAAACAACCCAGACTAAACTACATTTTCTAGTTTTACACAACCCAGGTTTCATTTGGGTACAAAGGTGAAAAGCAATTTAAAACAGGCTGAACAAAAACCGACAACCTGTACCACACTGTATTATCCAGTGATCTGCTAGAAAACAGTATTCACACAATTTTTTTACACTGGAAATTTTTTTTTTTACTACTGCAACATGTGAAATGAAGTTCCATTACTGCAGAAAATTAGCACAAATGTACATAAAGATGTAGTACTAAAGTAGGACCATCCGTGAAAGGCGAAATCCATTTTACAATATTTCACTTGATCTTGCCAATACAACAGATTTTGTTTTTGTTGTGTTTTGTGAGGCCTCCACCATTTACTCCACTTATTCTTTCTCAAATTTTATCATCTTTTATCCCGTTATTTTTGTTGAAAATCAAAGAGTGCTAGGGAACTGCAGATGGAGCAAGCAGTCTATATGGCTGGGAGTGCTGTGACCTGGGTAATGGGCGATGTCCCTGACTTACCGGCAAAGCTAAAGCCAAGAACGAAATAGGTAGACAGGACATCATCAATACAAGATTACCGCATCGTTTCGCCCAATATATAAAATGAAACTACAAAATGTTTTCTGGTTACAAGTTTTGCTAAAGCAATGAGGTAAAATGCTTTTTACTAATATAAAAAACAAATATGGTAAGAAACTCATAGCCTATGCAGTCGTTGGGGAGCGCCCCCCACCCCCCCCGGGTGTCAGAGAACTCAAGCTTCTCTAAGGCCCAGCATTTAAGGCGCGCCCATATCCTCTCCCTCGCTGGCTTTACTTCCCGCCCTTAAAAAAGGGTGGCACCCATTTTAAATGGGTGAAACTGGGGGACTGTGCGGAAGCCGAGACGCACGAACGGTCGTCCTTCCCACGCTCAATCGCTGCTTAACCTAATACTCGGGGAGAGCGAGTGCTCTGACCACTGAGCTATCTGGCCTTTTCTACGAAATGTTGGTAAACTAAAAGGTAACCGGACTGTTTGCTATTATCAAAATTACTGGCGGTTTTTTTTGTTTGTGCTTTGCTTCTAATGCTTTACCTCTATCCTTTCCAAAATTTCGGCGTGTTTTTTTGACTATTACATTATTAAATCCGCTGAACAAAACAGCTGAATAGATTTTTGGGAAGAATAGCTCGTGATGACAAATGCCTGTGGTATAATTTTCTGTAGATGTGCATGCAGAACAAACTTCATTCATTCACTCAACACACACACACACACACACACACACACAAACCACACACACAACACACACACCACAACAACACACACACCACCACACACACTCACTTCACTCACTCACTGCTCTCCGCGTTCTCTCTCGCTCTCTCTACTCTTCCTCCCTCTCCTTTCTCTCTCTCCCCATTCTCTCTCTCTCTCCTCTCCCGCCACTCTGCTCTCCCTCTCCGCACTCTGCTCTCCTCTCCACACTCTTGCTCTCTTCTCCGCCACTCCTCTCTCTCTCCCCCTCTCCGCTCTCCCTCTCCGCCACTCTGCTCTCCCTCTCCGCCACTCTCTCTCTCTCCCCCTCTCGCCACTCTGCTCTCCCTCTCGCCACTCTTGCTCTCTCTCTCCGGTCACCTTGCTTCTCGCTGTCGCTCTCTCTCTCATCTCCCTCCCGCTCGTCTCTTCCTCTCTCTCTCTTCCCTTTCTCTCTCCCTTTCGCTCGCTCTCTCTCTCTCCACCTCTCGCTCTCTTCCTCTTCCCCTTTCGCTGCTATTCCTCTCTCTCCTCCACTCTCTCTCTCCCTCTCTCTCTCTCTCTCTCTCTCTCTCTCTCTCTCTCTCTCTCTCTCTCTCTTGAGGGGGGGGATAGCCGGTTGGTAAGAGAGTTGCGCATCGCGTGTGATCTGCTGAACCCGGTTCGAGTTTCTTCATCGGGAAATTTGCCCTCTGAGCTAACATTCAGTGCCAACTCCACTCCTCCAAAAAGTTCTACGGATGCGGCTTATAAACTGAAGTCCGGTTGTGCAGAAAAGCAAGCAGAAACATCTTACTCAAAAAAACCCCAACCCCCTACACGAACCGCGCAAGAAAGAAACAATTTGGAGTCACTGTGTCAGCTTACAACCATTTTATATTCCTATGACCATTTGTGTCTCACTTTGTAGGGGCCAAAGTTTAGGGTTGAGGTTAGCCCAGTGCAAAGTGCAGTGTTATACAACAAGCATTGCAAGGGTTGTCTGTCGCTGGTCGGTGAGGGCATGTGGACAAACTGGCTCTTAGACAAACTGGTGTGTAGCTGTAGGGACACAACGGTACATAGCTCGCAAAAAGCATGGGGAGCTAATGAATCAAAATCATCAGTCTGTGAACAGGTTAGGCTGTGCTTGGACTCGGTGCCTGCAAATTTTCAGGTGTACCATCTTTTTCCTACCCCGCCGAAAAAGTCTTTTGAATAAGACTAAAACGAGGGTGCCGAGTGTGTGAAGGCAGCAGAACGTGTCTTCACGCACAACGTCAAAACCGTTCCGCTTTCCAAAGTGTACGGCCTTTGTGTTGCCGATGTGGGTAAGGGATGACTAGTTACAAGAAAAACCGCATGCACACGGAGGAGGACTGGATTTTTTGTTTGGAAAAAAAAGCACTCGGTTAGTACTTATTGCATTTTGGTCACAAAAGTGAAGTGATTTCAAGCTGGGAATTTCATGTTGTGCCAAGTTGCTTTAACAAATTTCGCTTGTCGTCCATGAAATCTGGAGACACTTTGGACAAGCTCCAATCCGTTAACATAAAAAAGAAGACCAACATAAACGATGTCAGAAAAATAGTAACCAGCCTCCTTTGTTTCTCTGTCTCACCGGCTCTAATGGGTTGACCTACCCACCTCCTAAAACCTCTTTCCCCTTCCTTACCTCTCCTTCCAGCCGGGTACCTCACACACGCTGCACGCACACAAAACACACACGCACGCATACCTACACCACACGCACGCACGCGCGCACGCGCTCGCATACAACGCACACACTCACGCAAGCGCGCACACACACACACGAAACGCACGCACGCATGCGCGCGACACACACGAGACGTACGCACCCACACATACACACGAAACGCACGCACGCACACACACAAACTTCGCACGCGCGCACACACACGGCTCCCCACAACGCACGCACACATTACACACGAAAACGCACGCACGCATGCGCACACACACGCACACGAGACGCACGGCACACACATACACACATACCACACGAATCACACGCACACACACACACACGCGCAACACACACAGAGATAGAGAGAGACAGATACAGATAGACACAGGGAGAGACAGACAGGTCAGACAGACAGGCGACAAAGGACAGACAGAGACAGACAGAGACTCAAGAGAGTCAGACAGAAAGTCTGGAATGGTATACCAATGGTAAAAATTCAACACTCAGATTTGCTAACTATGCACTAAACTTCTTTACTCAATTTTGCTGTCATCCAAGAAAAAAAATCTCTCGGAATTTTGCAACGAACAGTCCTGGGTAGAGTTATCTCATGACCAGGATCCTTTGTAAAGTCATTTCTGTGATTTTTTTTAAAACTCCGGGCCAAAATGATCGACTATTCAATTGTCTTATTTTCCAATTTCGATTTTTTAGGTCTCCGACACTGAGTTTCCCAATGGCTGCATAATTTATGGAACATATTTACCTATTTTCTATCTATAAAAAAAAATTCCCCATGAGGATGTGGGGGAAGGGGGGGGGGGGTCAGTATAAATAGCATCCCCCCTTCTGGAAATTCTGCGCAAAGAATTTCCCTCTTTTCTATCCCTCTCATTGTTTCTGCCTTGTTCCTTTTCTTCATGTCATCCCCTTTATATTTTTCCCTCCTGGTCCATTCTCCTGCTTTTTTTTCCCAGAAAGGTTTAAAAGAGAACAGTTCTTTCCAATTCCCACCCCCCCCAGGGTAGAGTGGGTTGCTTGGGACTCCGATTTGACGGCGCTTGACGGCAGCGCCAACGCATTCATGCTCATATGACAGACAGTATTTGCTATCCGAGCTTTTGGGGAAGAAAGAAAAAGCATTTAGAGAGATTAAGAATTATCATGTACAGGTTAAATTTTCCTAATCGTTTGGTTTGATTCTGCTGAGAAAGCAAAAATATTTGCTAGTCCAGCAAAAGACCTATGAAGACACAAAGTTCTTTGAGGAACTAACCGATAATGGATTCATTATGAAAAAAATCCAATCCGATGCAATCGTGTCCTCTTCCTCGTTGGGACGTTACTGTAGTCTGGAAACTGGTCACTTAGGGCCGTTGCGCTGCTTGGTACTTTTGGGTAGCGGCCACCAGAACCCTCTGAACACAGCATCAACAACAACATCCTTAGCAATCCCACAGTTTACATCATTCAACAAGCAATTCAGTCTAACTTAAAAAACATACAATGCTATCTAAACACACTCTCCCGCTCCCCCCCCCCCAATCCCCCCCCCCCCAAACAAACACCCAACAACCAACAACAACAACACACCAAAAAACATAAAAACCTGCGCATTTGAGGAGTTCACGATTCCTAAAGAGGAGGGGGGGGGGGGGGGGGGGGATTCGGGATGGGGATAGCCTAGTGGTTAGAACATTGCGCTCGCAATCTGATGACCCGAGTTCGAATCCCGTTCAAGGGGATATTTTCCCCTGGAGTTAACATCAGTGCAGACTCCACTCTCCCAAGAAATCCTTCCCAAAAGACTATAAAACGAGGCCCCGTGTGATGACGCACGCAGAGTATGTTGCGCACACGTTAAATCGTGTTAGCTTTTCGAAAGAGTAGGCCATTGTGTGCCTGTGGGAGTAGATGACAAAATTTACAAAACTACATACACACGGGGAACTGGATGTAAAAAGCATGCGATCGCTTATTCCATTATCCTCGATATAGTAAATAAATAAATAAATAAATAAAATAAAACAATGAACTTGATCTCAGAAATGCACGGGTACATAATTTTCCCCTAGTCATTTTCCGCTACACTTTTGTCAGATCTTACAACTAATTCGTATAATTATGAAGTAAGGTAAGTTCAGAGTCTTCCAGATTTAAAGTAAAGACTTAAATCAAATCAGGAGTGGGATAGCTTAGTGGTTAGAGCTTTGAGCTCGTGATCTGATGGCCCGGGTTCGAGCCACTACAGAGACGCCTGTTTTTTGGGATTTTTGACCTCGGCATCAGTACCGATGCCATTTCCCCGAAAGTCCATCGAATGAGACTATAAACCAACTCCACTCCTCCGAAAGTCCATCGTATGAGACTATAAACCAACTCCACTCCCCGAAAAGTCCTTGGAAGAGACTTAAACCAACTCCACTCCCCCGAAAGTCCATCGGAGAATGAGACTATAAAAACCACACTCCTACTCCCCGAAAGTCCATCGAATGAGACTAATTAAACCAACTCCACTCACCGAAAGTCCATGAATGGAGGACTATAAACCAATGCTCCACTCCCCGAAAGTCCTTCGGAAGAGACTATAATCAACTTTCACTCCCCCGAAAGTCCTTCGGAAAGAGACTATAAACAATCCACTCCCCGAATAGTCCTTTCGGAAGAGACTATTAAACAATACCCTCCCCCCCGCCGAATGTTCCTCGGATGAGACTATAAAACATACTCCACTCCCCACCCCCTTTCGGATGAGACTATAAAACCGAACGTTCCCTGGGCAAAACCCATGCAAAAAACATTTTCCGGCCAATTAGTAAACTCCGTTCCATCTTTCGTAAGAGTAGGCCATGTCGTGCCGGTAGGAAACGGGATGAGATGATGTTAAAAATACCCATTGGCATTAACAGATGTTTTATAGACATCTCCGTAGGGGAATGTGGCTACCTTAATGTGGGTGAAGGGTCGCCTACGCAAAATATCACCATTGGCAAATCGCGGAGATCAAGCGGAGGAACATAAAGAAGAAAATCTTATCCAAGAAAAAATGACACGAATGTTTGGAACAACAAAAAGGCTTCTGCAGAAACGGACATTGTGGTATTCTCTCAGCTTCAACATATTGCAGTACATATTGCGCATACGTTAAATCCTGTTCCGCTTTTCGTAAGAGTAGGCCAATGTATGCCAGTGGGCGGTGGGAACAGATGACAAAATTTACAAAATCGCATACACATGGGGACTAGATGTAAAAAAGCTCACGATTGCTTGTTCCATTACCCACGAAATAAAATAAATAAAACGTTTGGATTCCGTTTGTATTGATCAGGGAAACAAAAAATCAGCTCACCTGGGATTTGCCTTGGGTTTTGATTTTTTTGGTGCTGTTTTATATTAGATAGGGGGGGGGGGTGTTAAGGAAATGGTTTAAGAACTATTCAAACCGGCATTGGGGAAGAGGGAGGGAGGGGGGAGGGGAAGAGAGCTAGTGGTTAGAAGTCGTGATCTAAGGGCCATGTCTAATGATCAGAAGTCCTTCGGATGAGAGTATAAACCGAGGTCCGGAGTGTGAAGGCACGCAGAACATCTTGCGCACACGGTAAAACCCGTTCCCCTTTTCGGAAGAGTAAGCCCTGTGTACGGTGATGCCCCACTTGGGAACGGATGACAAAATTGACAAAACTGCATACACATGGGGACTAGATGTAAGAAAAAAATCACACGAGTGATCGTGCCATTATCCCCGAAATCAAATAGTGAAAGGGTGGAATTTTAAATTATTCTTTTGTGACAAATTAAGTGGCTCACTATAAAAATATAATAAATATAATTAATAAAAAAATAACATAAAGATGCAGACTTGGAAATTCTTTGCACTCATTTCGTCTGCATACAGCATTACGACAACACTAAACTATTCAGCATGCATCTACAGCAGTACAGTAGCACCAAAGGACATTTACATCCCAAACTTAAACTTCAGAAATGGTGAGGGCTAGGGGGCAGGATAGCCTAGTGGTTAAAACTTTGCGCTCTGATCTGAACGTCCCGGGATCGAGCCGCCCTGCTCACCTTCAAGGGAATGTTTTCTCCGGAGTTAACATCAGTACAGACTCCACTGGCCTGAAAGGTCTTCCCATGAGACTATAAACCGAGGTCTGATGTGCGAACACACTTAAAACATCTTACGCACACACATTAAAACCCAAGAAGAGTAGGATTTTTGCGTGTGGAAAGGAGCAGATAATATATGAACAAAAATTAAAGGCAAAGGCACTGAAATGTTTAGACAATGTCCTCGGAAGTCAAAATGCAGCTACCTTTAATGTTGGTGAGGGGAGGGAAAGGGGTGGCATACACAAAATTATCACCATCTGAAAGAGAGAGAACCTTGAAGCTCGAACAAAGGAAGTGAACCAAAAATGTGTGGGTGTGTGTGTGTGTGATGTGGTGTTGTGTGTGTGTGTGTGTGTGTGTGTGTGTAGTGTGGTGTGTATTACATTTGCGGCTGTGGATACTGTCCTGCGACAATGTTGTTCTCGATACGCTCGACGATTGTTGCTCTTGATACTGCCTACGATGACGTTGCTCTGATACTGCTCCGATGGAGACGTTGCTCTTGATACTGCTCCGATGAACTGTTGTTCTTGGCTGCTCCGACGACGATGTTGGTCTGAATGCTGCTACCGACGACGATGTTGTCTTGATGCCTGCTCGACACGATGTTGGTCTGATGCTGCTCCGACGACGATGTTGGTCTGATGCTGCTCCGATGTTGGGGGGGGGGTTTTTAAATTTTTTTTTGGGGAAAAAATTTTTTTTTAAAAAAAAAGGGGAATTGGGGGGTATTTATTTGATGGGAAAAAAATTTTAGGGTTTTTTGAAAAAAGGGGGGGGAAATTTTTTATTTTTAAAAGGGGGGGTTTTTTTGGGGATTTATGAATTTGTTTTAGTTTTGGCCCCCAAAAAATTTTTTTGGGAAAAAGGGGGTTGGGAAAAATTTTTAAAATTTTAAAAAAAACAAATGATGAAAAAAAAACCCAAAAAAAACCCCAAAAGTGGTTTTTTGGGAAAGGGTTTCAAAAAAAAGGAAAATTGGTTTTTAAAATGTTGAACAAAAGGGTTTTTTTTAAAAAAAAAGGGGGGGGTTTTAAAAAAAATTTAATTAAAAAGGGGCTTTGGCGAAAGAATAACCCCCCAATTTTTGGTTTTTGAAATTTTTTGGGGGGGTTTTTTTGGGAAAGGGAATTTTTTGTTTAAAATTTGGAAATTTTGGGTGGGGGTTTTTTTCCCAAGGGTCTTTTTTTGCCTGGGAAATTTTTTAAATTTTGGAAGTTTCGGGGTTGGTGGGTTTTTTTTTGAGCATTTTTAACAAGTTTTTGCCCCTTAAAGATTGTTAGGGGGAAAAATGGTTTGGGGGTTTAAGGGGGATTGTGGGAAATTTTAAAAAAAATGTTTTGGCGGAATTTTGGGAAAAAAATTTCCGGGATTTTTTTTGCCCCGAATTTTTCCCCTTTTTTTAAAAAAAAATTTAAAATTTTTCCAAAACCCGGGGGGTTCCCAGTTTTTTTGGGTGGGGTTTTTTTTTTTATTTTTGTAAACCGGGGGGAAAATTTTTTTGGGGCCCCCCCCTTTTTTTTTTTGTGTGTTTCCCTTTTTTTTCCGGGTTTTGTTTGATTTTGGGCGGGGGGGGAAAAAACCCCCGGTTTTCCCCCGTTTTTAAAAATTTTAAAAATTTGGGGGAATTTCCCTTTCCCTTTTTTCCCCCCCCCTTTTTTTTCCCCCCCCCCCTAAACCCAAAATTTTTAAAACCCCGGGAAAAAAAAACCCGGCCCTTTTGATTTGGTTTCTGAAATTTTGGGGGGGGGGGGGTGGGGGGGGGGGTTTGGGGGGGCGACGATGTTGGTCTTGATGCTGCTCCGACGTCGATGTTAGGGCTGATGCTGCTTGACGACGATGTCCAACGATGTTGCTCTTGATGCTGCTCCGACGACTGTTGCGCTTGATGCTGCTCTGGCGACGATGTTGCACTTGTTGCTGCTCGGACGACTATGTTGCACTTGATACTGCTCCGACGACGATGTTGCGCTTAATGCTGCTCCGGCGAGTTGCGCTTGATACTGGCTTCGCCAAGTGTTGCGACCCGGATGTTTTTTTTTTTGTTGTTCTTTCATTAACGATATTTCATTATCCTGAACCGATTTATTTTATTGTTTTGCTTTGATGCTGCTTCGACGACGATGTTGCGCTTGATGCTGCTCCGGCGCGATGTTTCGCTGCTCCGACGACGATGTTGCTCTTGATGCTGCTCCGATGGCGTTGCAAGATGTTGCGACGATGTTGCGCCTTGATGCTGCTCCGATGGCGTTGCAATATGTTGCGACGATGTTGCGATCGATGCTGCTCCAACGACGATGTTGCGCTTGATGCTGCTCCGGCGGCGATGTTTCGCTGCTCCGACGACGATGTTGCGCTTGATGCTGCTCCGATGGCGTTGCAAGATGTTGCGACGATGTTGCGACGATGTTGCGCTTGATGCTGCTCCGATGACGATGTTGCTCTTGATGCTGCTCGGGCGGAGATGTTTTGCTGCTCCGACGACAATGTTGCACTTGATGCTGCTCCGACGACGATGTTGCGCTTGATACTGCATCGGCCACCATGTTGCGACGATGTTGCGCATGATGCTGCTTCGATGGTGTTGCAAGATGTTGCGACGATGTTGCGCTTGATGCTGCTCCGATGACGTTGCTCCGACGATGATGCGCTTGATGCTGCTCCAACGACGATGCTCCGACGATGTTGCGTTTGGTGCTGCTCCGACGATGTTGCGCTTGGTGCTGCTCCGACGATGTTGTGCTTGGTGCTGCTCCGACGATGTTGCGCTTGATGCTGCCCCGACGACGATGCTCCGACGATGTTGGCTTGATGCTGCTCCAACGACGATGCTCCGACGATGTCGCGCTTGGTGCTGCTCCGACGATGTTGCGCTTGGTGCTGCTCCGACGATGTTTGTGTTGGTGCTGCTCCGTGACCGATTGTTTGCGCTTGAAATGCTGCCCGACGACGATGCTCCGACGATGTTGGCTTGATTGCTGCTCCAACGACGATGCTCCGACGATGTTGGCTTGATGCTGCTCCAACGACGATGCTCCGACGATGTCGCGCTTGGTGCTGCCCCGACGATGTTGCGCTTGGTGCTGCTCCGACGATGTTGTGCATGGTGCTGCTCCGACGATGTTGCGCTTGATGCTGCCCCGACGACGATGCTCCGACGATGTTGGCTTGATGCTGCTCCAACGACGATGCTCCGACGATGTCGCGCTTGGTGCTGCTCCGGCGATGTTGTTCTTGATGCTGCTCCAACGACGATGCTCCGATGATGTCGCGCTTGGTGCTGCTCCGGCGATGTTGTTCTTGATGCTGCTCCGACGACGATGCTCCGACGATGTTGCGCTTGGTGCTGCTCCGACGATGTTGCGCTTGATGCTGCTCCGACGACGATGTTGCGTTAATTGCTTTGCCTCCGACTGCCGCTGCTCCGACGATGTTGCGCTTGATGCTGCTCCGACGATGTTGCTCTTGATGCTGCTCCGACGATGTTGCACTTGATGCTGCTCCGACGACGATGCTCCGACGATGTTGCGCTTGGTGCTGCTCCGACGATGTTGCGCTTGATGCTGCTCCGACGACGATGTTGCGCTTGATACTGCTTCGGCCACGATGTCGCCACGATGTTGCGCTTGATACTGCTCCTATGACGTTGTTCTTGATACTGCTCCGATGGCGTTCTTGATACTGCTCCAATGACGTTCTTGATACTGCCCCGATGACGTTCTTGATACTGCTCTGATGATTGTTCTTGATACTGTTCCGACGATGATGTTGCTCTTGATGCTGCTCCGACGACGATGTTGCTCTCGATGCTGCTCCGACGATGATGTTGCTCTTGATGCTGCTCCGATGACGTTGCGCTTGATACTGCTCCGACGATGATGTTGCTCTTGATGCTGCTTCGACGACGATGTTGCTCTTGATGCTGCTTCGACGATGATGTTGCGCTTGATGCTGCTCCGACGATGTTGTGCTTGATACTGCTTTGACAAGAACTCTTGGTACTGCTGTGACGTTTATGCTGGCTCTTGATGCGTTGATGCAAGCTCTGACGCGTTGATGCTCTTTCGGCGTTGATGCTAGCTCTTGATGCATTGATGCTTGCTCTTGATGCGTTGATGCCTTGATGCTAGCTCTTGATGCCTTGATGCTAGCTCTTGAAACTGTTGAGAGACACAAGCCCAGAACTGAGATATGATCACCATGAAACTGTCGGACACCCAATGCCGAACTTCTGAGGCGAATCAGAGGCAAGGAGAAAAGAGACCCAGAGGTAGAGAAAGTGTTTGAAGACCATGTTTGGGGGAGTGAGTTGTCCCTTCCCCTTTCATGTGCACTGTGTGCGAGGGTGGTAGGCTAGCCTGTGCCGTTTCAGGACACCCACATCTACCTCAGGCCGTCGGTAACGTGTCGAAGTCGGGATGTGCTGGGCCTGACTTGTTCCGGCGTGTTAGCGGCGTGCAGAGCACTTTCGCTCCTATGTCAGACTTCAGTAATTGCGGTCTGAGTGTTTGAAGAGGAAGAAAAGAAAAGAAAAAAAAGTCAGGGTTGGGGGAAATGTCGGAGGCCGGATGTCTTGTCGCATCTAGTCCTAAGTGAATGAGAGATGGAAGGTCATAATGACGCCATCTTGTTACTATAATGCCCCCAAAGAACTCATACATACTTCGCTGGTTCAATCCTGTGAAGACGAAGCGGCCATGGATTGTTCTACATCCTGGGCATCGGAAAACCAGGCAGTGAGTGCATAGGTCTGCCTTCCAGGGATTCGGTGAAGCACTTTCCTATCTCCCATTAAACCTTAAAGGCCTCATAACTGACATCTGTCTACTGAGTCATGGGGATCTTGGACAATGTTCGGTGTCATGCGCTCCAAAATTCGTGGCCGTGGCGTCTTCATGATCTTGGTGTGAAGGGTGATGATCACTGGTGTAGATCTGCGTGACAAAGACTATGAAGGCGTCTCCATGATCTCTGAGTGAGGAGGGTGTTGATCACTGGGTGAAAAAGGGGGGGGGGGGGGGGGAAAAATTTTTTTTTTTTTTTTCCCCTTGGTGGGAACTAAGACCCATGACATGGCGGTCTCCATTGATCTCTGGTGAGGAGGGTCGACGATCATCGGCGAAGATCTGTGCAAAGACCATGAACAAACTATCATTACATGTCTACAGTAATTTTTTCACGACCAAAAAGGGCGGGGATAACGTTAGTGGTTTATGTGCAGGTTGTGATCTAACGCCGGGATTCGAGGCTCACCACAGAGGTCCGGTTTGAGGGCTACATTTCCCTTTGATTTTCAACATCAGTACCTATTCCCCCAGCCAAGGTTAAGCAGCATCGAGCGTGGTTACCACTTGGATGGGTGACCGTTTGCGCGCCTTGGCTTCAATACAGTTCCCCAGTTCACCCAGCTGCAAATGGGTACCTGGCTCTTTACAGTCAGGGAAGGTAAAGCAGCCAGGGAGAGGAGATGGGCGCCGCCCTCAATATGCTGGCCCCTTGAGAAGTTGAGTTCTCTGATGTCTCGCTCCCCTACGACCTTATAGGTTATGGGACACCTTTACTTTTACCTTTCCCACTCCATTCCCCGAAAGATCCTTGGTCCCGTGTGCGAACGCACGCAGAACATCTGGCACACACATTAAAACTTGTTATTCCTTTCAAAAGAGTAGGCGTATTCGTGCTGGTTGGGATGGATGACACGATCTCAAAAACGCATGCACATGGTGTTTTTACACAGCATCCCTGAAGTCAGAATGCGGCTACCTTAATGGTGTGCAAAAAATGATCGCATACGCAAATCTCACCAACTTCGGAACTCTTTCCGAGGAGCAAAAAATAAAACACCGCATGATTTTCTGAGATCGAGTTACGGTAAATTTTAGCTCCAGAGAAAAAATTCCTCATAGACGGTGCAACCAAGGCCCGAACCTGTGTTATGAAATCCCTCAAGATTCGAAATCAGTCGCTCTAACCAGTGAGCCCCCCCTCCCTCCCTTAAAATGCTCCCTCCCTTAAAATGTTTATCAATTTCAGAAACAACTCCCCTTAATACGCAAGTGTTACAGGACAACTGCGTAGAAAGTAGCGAAAGCTGAGGTACATTGCGCTACCTTGTTTTATAATGAACTACCTTTGAATCAAATTAGAAATGATCGCCTGAAACAGCGTTAAACTTATTCGTTGTGATCTTTTTTTAAAGGGGGGGGGGGGAAAAAATCAGAAATTCATAAGGGAGGGGGAGGTGGTGGGGGGGGGGGTGGGGGGGGGGGGTATGGGTGGGGGGGGGGTGGGGTGTGGGGGGGGGGGTTGAATGGTGTTGATGGTGGGGGGGTTTGGGTTGGGGGGGGGTGGGGCGGGGGGGGTTGGGGGGGGTTTTGTGGGTGGGGGGTGGGTGGGGGTGGGGGGGGGGGGGTGGGGTGGGGGGGGGTGTGGGGGGGTCGGGTGGGGGTGGGGGGGAGGGTGGGGGGGGAGTGGGGCGGGGGGGGCGGGGGGGGGTGGGTTGGGGGTTTGTAGGGGGGGGGGTGGGTGGGGGTGGGGGGTAGGTGGGGGGTTTTGTGTTGGGGGGGGGGGGGGGTGGGGGGGGGGTGTTGGGTGGGGGGGGGGTGAGGGGGTGGTGGGTGGGTGGGGTTTGTGGGGGGGGGGGGGGGGGGGGGGGGGGGGGTGGGGGGGGGGGGTGGGGGGGGGGGGCGGTGGGGGGGGGGGGGGGGGGGTGTGGTGTGGGTGCCGGGGCGCGGGGGGGGGGCGGGTGGTGGGGGTGGTGGGTGGGGGCGGGGGTTGGGGGGGGGGGGGGGGGGGTTTCGGGGGCCGGGTGCCGGGGGGGTGTTGTAATGTTAACCTAGTGGTTAGAGCGTTGCGCTCACGAAGTAATGGCCCGGGTTCGAGCACCACTGAGGCACTCGTTCAAGTTGATTTTGCCCACCGGTTACTAGTACTTCACTCCCCCCCCACCCCCCCCCCCCCCCCACCCCCCCCCACCCCCCCCCCCCCCCCCCCCCCCACCCCCCCCCCCCAACCACCCCCCCCCCCCCCCCCCCCCCCCCCCCCACTCCTCCCGAAAAGTCGGACAAGATAATGAACCGAGGTCCCGTGTGCAAACGCACGAGTAACATCTTACGCTCACGTTAAAACCTGTTACGCCTTTCGGAAGAGTAGGTCATTCGCGCCGCACTGGTAAGAACGGATGATAAAAAAGTCAGAATGCGGCTGCCTTAAGGGTGGGCAAAAACGGTGGCATACTCAACAATCTCACCTTTGGTGAACACTCGGAGCTGTAGCGGAGGAAACCAACGATAAAAGTTTTGGCTCCAGGTGAAAATTCCTCTTAGGTGGCTTGGCCAAGGCCCCAACCTATGCTGTGAGATTTCTATTAAAAAACCCAAACAAACCTTACGGACTCGGTCGCTCTGAGCTCTGTCCCCCTCTCCCCCCCCCCCCCCCCCCCCCCCCCCCCCCCCCCCCCCCCCCCCCCCCCCCCCCAAATCCCCACCTAAACGGTTTTTCACTTTCAGAAACATTTCCGCATAGTACACCATTGTTACAGGCAACTGCGCAAAAAGTAGCCAAAGCTGCGCTACACTGTAACGTGTGCGGCAACATGTTTCAAAATAATATTGATCTGCTGACCCGTGTTCGAATGTCGTTCAAGGGGATTTGTCCTCTGGAGTTAACGTGAATGCCGACTCCACTCCCCCCCACAAGACTTTCGGATGAGACTATAAACCAAGGTCCCGTGTGCAAACGCACGCAGACTATCTTGCGCACATGTTAAAACCCGTTCGGCTTTTGTAAGAGTAGGTCATTGTGTGCCGGTGGCATGGTTGGACAAAATTTACCAAAACTGCATACACAACGGGGTCTGGATGTAAAAAGGCACATCGAGTGATTTGCTTATTCTATTATCCTCGAAAATAAATAAATAAAAAGACTAATGAAGTACCTTTGAGTCATGAAAAATCGTTGAATAAATTCAGTCCTTGTTCTTCATGATATTTGGCATACATAATCCACTTACAAGGGGAGGGAGGGGGAAGGCAGAATAGCCTAGTGGTTAGAGCATTGCACTTGCGATTTTAACGGCCGGGATCAAGTCGCCACCGAGACGCCTTTTCAATGAGATTCTTTCCATGATGTCTACAGCAGTTCCGACTCCACTCACCCCAAAGTTCTTCGATGCGACTATTAACCGAAGTCCTGCGCGCGAACTTACGCAGTCCACACACGTTAAACCTGTAATGCCTTTCGAAAGAGTAGGCCATTTGTACCATTAAGACTGGATGAAAAAATGTTTTTATAGCATGCACACTGGTGTGTTTATACATCATTCCTGAAGTCGGATTGTGGCTACCTGAAGGGTAGGCGAAAACGGCCGCATACGCAAAATGTCATCATTGATGAACCTGGGAACGGTAGTCGAGAAACAAAAACCCGAAAAAAAAAGAACTCCGCACAAAAATGGTTTCACATTCTGCTAAATCTGACAACTGATCGATCAAAGAGTACATATCTAAACATAGTTCTGCTTTCCGCTTTAACATCTCCTGTAAAATAAAAAGAAGTCAAAATTGTGTGTGTGTGGGGTTGTTTTGGTGTGTGTGTGTGTGTGTGGGAGAGAGAGAGAGGAGAGGAGAGAGAGAGAGAGAGGCGAGAAAGAGAGAGAGAGGGGAGGACAATTGTGTGTTTGTGTGGAGTGCCGCCAGACGTTTGGGTGTGTTCAGGGTTCGAAAGTCCTATTTCACGTATGCACCTTAATGTACCAACAAATAAACAGTATACTTAAAAGCCGAATTTTGTTAACATAAGTACAACTATATAACCATCAACATTTTACATTTCCCCTGCAAATAGTAGGCTATGCAAATAGTAAGCACTAGAGCCAAATCAGTTTTAAAATAACGTGAGGGGGGAGGGGGTAGCCTAGTGGTTAGAGTGTTGTGCTTGCATTTGACACCCTAAGATCAAGCCCGGGTTCGAACCATCCCCAAGACAGCCATACAAGAGGTTACTTCCCCCTGAAGTTGTCAGTACAGTTTCCACTCCCTCTCTCTACCCCTCGCCAAAAAAAAAAGAATATTGTTGATCTTCAAAGTTTAAGCTTTAATCAACGGATGACAACAACAGAACAACAACAAAACAAACCAACAACTCACACACAAACAACAATACTTCAACTCACGAAAGCATTCCTGGACTCTGACAAAGAGAGCTCTGTGGTGAACTTAGAGCTGTCAGGAATCTCCGGGACGCAATCTTCCCTCCTCCCAGTGTTTCAGGGAAGGCAGGAGGTTGATGTCTTGCTCCTATGTGGCCCCGTACATGGCGCCCTGTGTTGCTGAGGAAAGGCTGGAAACCAGGTCACCAGCTGGGAGGAAAACTTGTCGAAACCCCGTGTCTCTCCTGCTTCTTCTGTGGTCTTCAGCAAAGTGTTGAAGTCTTCAGAGGCCTTCTTTCCTGTAGGGCCTACTGTCTCAGCAGCGCAGACCATCCCTACTGCAGCTGCTGTTCGTTTGAAATGACAAGATTCAAACGCGCCTTGGCTTTTCGCGCGTAGTTGACAGAGATGAACACTTTTAAAAAAAGCGAAAGGTGAGAAATGCTCAAGGTTCACGTTGCAAGTTTGAACCCTGACCTCCCCCCACCGCCATCCCCGTAAAAAAAGAAAGAAGAAATAAAGAAAAAGGGAGGGAAAAACAGCAAGGAAAAGAACGAAAAAAAAAAAAGAAAAAGAAGCATGATTCTTGTGTGTGGGCTGCTTTTGATGATGTTTCTGTTCTGCTCTCTCTCTCTCTCTCTCTCTCTCCTCTCTCTCTCCTCTTCTCTCTCTTCTTTTTCTCTCTCCCTCCTTCTCTCTCTCTCTCTCTCTCTCTCTCATCTAAAGATGAAATATTATTGGCACGAATCATTGGAGAATTACTAAAAAATGGTGGTGAAAATGCTGTACTTTTTCTGCTAAAATTATTCAACAAAATTTTGATAATGGTCTTTATCCAGATAACTGGACTGAATCTATCATTCTAACATTACACAAAAAAGGTGATGTTGACAACCCTAATAACTACAGAGGAATCTCTCTTAGTGATATAAGTAGTAAGCTGTACAGTACCATCATTAATAATAGGTTACAGGAATGGGTTAAGAAAAACAACATTACAGGGGAAAACCCCAAACTGGTTTTAAGAGAGGGTATTCCACTAGGATCAAATGTTTTAATTTTGCATTTTATCCGAAAACAGTTTGCTCATAACCTAAGCTCTATTTACATTTATTGACTTTGAAAAAGGCATTTGATTCTGTTAATAGAAACTTGTTATGGCCTATCCTCCTGGAAAAATGGTGTGAAGGGTAAATTATTACGTTGTTTGTAGAGCTATGTATCCAGAATGTCAAAAGCAGAATAGATTTTGGGTCTAAGCCAGACGGACATAATATACTGCACAACGGAGTCAAAACGGGTGGTATGTACCCTCTTTTTTTCTATTTCATTAAGAGTTAGCCATAAAAAAGCATAATAAGGGTAAACTGGTGCTACTTTCCCCCAGATATCACAGAATTGTTTATTCTTTGCTTGCGATGAGTCATCCTGCATCTGAAACTGTTGTAATACAAAACAAAACAGCTGAATAGCTTAAAGCAGTGCTTCAACACACTTTATCTTAAGGTTAATCTGAATAAGAGTAATATTTTTGTATTCAGAAAAATGTGAAAATTTAGCTGCTCACAAAAATAGCTGTACAAAGGAAAAGTCCATGCAATATAATATCTTTGGAATCTTTTTCTACAACTTAGTTTTTACAAATTGCATTAAAGATCTGGAAAGTCAGATAAGAAGCTTGTTAATTTTTGAAAAAAATTTTCGATTATTGAATATTTAAAGTTTTGATTTTTTGATTAAAATAATTTGATGCCAAATAACAACACACGTTATAAGGCGCGAAATTTGGGGAAAATTTATGCGCTGTAAACAAAATTGTGAATCGTACACCTTTGCTTTTAAAAGCAGTTATTAGGCTTAGATAGACGTCACCTAATTTATCTTGTTTTAGGAAACCCAAAATATTCCTCTCTCATTAATGTGGCTGTAAGATGCATGGATAATTGGATTAAGATTTGCATAGGATTAAATGCGTTTACCTTTTAATCTTACAAAAATGCTTTAATGATTTTAATGTCAAATGAAGAGTTCAAAATTGGATGAACAGAACAATTTAAAAGCTTTAAAGGGAGATTTAAAAACCCATGCCCATGCTTTTTAGGACCAAACACAAACTCTCTTCCTTACAAAGCTTCAATAGACTTGCAAGCAAGTCCTCTTCCACGCTGGAATACCTTTTTTGGGTTTTCGACACACACTCTCTATAAAAAAATTTCACCCAGTGGGCTAATCGGGTTCGGAAATTTTGTCAATCAAAGGTTCCTGTCCCCGATTGAAAAGCAACTTTTTACTTCTCCATTTTTTCATTCTGGGACATTGCAATTTCCTTTTGTTGCTCCCAGATACTTTCCTTCAACTTATACAAAACTCCGCGCCCCTTTCTCAGGGGAAAATGGGACCAATTTACCCTTTTCTCTCTCCCGGGCCTGTGCCACAAGATAAATTTTTTAAACAGTTCCCTCTGTTACAAATTTCCCCCCAAAAGACCCTCCTACCCTGTAAGTTTAACTGTTTTTGTTTTGGGGTGTGCGAACCTTTGCTAGTTTTACTGGGGTTTTCACCATCAATTTTGGGTTCTTTTCTTTTTTGGGGGTCTTTGGGTGACTTTTTTTGGGGAAAGCTGCTATAAATTTTTTAAATAGTAAAGAAAATTTTTATTTAATAAATTTTGTCAAAAAAAAAACCCCCCCTTCACAAACCCATGTTATTTTGCTGTTTGGCCTTGGTGTGGTTGTGGGTTTGGTTTTGAAAAATTTTGATTGCTGGTCGCTAATTTTTGTATATTTTTTAACATTGAATTTGTATTGGTTTATGGGTTTAAAAGGTCAACCTTCCTTTTTTTTTTGTCTTTGAAAATATGCAATTAAGTTCCCTTTTTTTTATTTTTTATTTTTTTATTATTTATTATTATTATTTTATTTTTTTTAAAAATTATTTTTTTTTTGTCAAGGGGAAAAAACACCGGGAAAATAGTACCTTTTTTTTTAAGGGGGTTCGTTTTTGGTCATAAGGTGTCAAAATTGTAGGAGTTTATAAGGTTTTTTCAGGCAAAACTGATTATTTTGGAGAGTGGGTTATCCCAAAACATGGTTTTTTGTGACTTTATGGTTCACCGATTTCACCCCTCTTGAAAGGGCATACTTTGAAAAAAAATTTCAATTTTTAGATTGGGTTCAAATTTTTTTCTTTTTTTTTCCTTTTTCCTCATTCCTCCCTTTTAACCAAAGGGAAAGATAAGTTTTTTTTTTTTGTGTCCTAAGAAGATGTAAAAGAATTACATTCCGGTAAAGATGTAGCAGCCTTTTTTTTATTCTATTATTTTCATCTATCCCTTTTCCCGCCCCTTTTTTTTTTTTCCTTTAGAAAAAGGTTCATTTTCAAAAGTCATTTTTTTTTAAAAAATTTTTTTTGTGGTAATTGGGAAAAACATTTGGTGTTTTTTTCCATAAAATCTGGAGTTTGGGCCAATCCCCTTTTTTAAAAAATTTTTCCGGGATTAGGATCCTTTTCTCTTCTCTCTTCTCTTCTCTTTCTTTCTTTTCCCTCCTCTCTCTCCTCTCTTTTTTTCCTCTTCTTCTTCTTTGTTTTTTTTTTTTTTTTTTCCCAAGGGGCACAAAAAAAAGCACGGGTGCAAAACCCCGAAAAAAAAAAACCCACATTGTTTGTTTCTCTTTTTTCCTCTTTTCCTTCTTTTTTTTTTTTTTTTTTTTCTTCTCTCCTTCCCCCCTTTTGTTGTTTTGGGTGGTATGCGTGGGGGGCGGACAAAAGAAAAGAAAAGGGGGGGGGGAGGGACCACAAGGGGACGAGGGAAAAAAAGCCAAAAGCAAAGATAAAAGGGTTTAAATAAAAGAACAAAAATAAAGCGTCTTTTGTTTGTTTCCTTTCCCCTATCCTCTGGCTATTTTTTTTTGGTTTTTTCCCCCCCCCCCCCTTTTTCTTCTCTTCTCTCTCTTTCTTTCCCCACCCACACCCCACCCCCAAACCCCCAAAAATAACCCCCCCCCCCCGTTGTGGGGTGTGTGTTCTTTTTTTTTAAAGTCTTTTCACTTACGTTATTAGATGTTGTTGTGTTGTGTGTTTTTGGGTGTGTGTGTTTGTGTCTGTGCTGCGTGCGCGCCGCCGCGGTGTTTTGTGTGTTTTGTTTGTGGGTTTTGTGTGTTTTAGCTTATCCAATCCTCTGGCTTTTAAATGAGTCCCCCCCCCCCCCCCCCTCTCTCTCTCTTACTTTTGCACCCAGCTTTTTTTCCATTTTTAGTTTTCCCAGCAGCATTTGGTAAGCCCTTGGAATCTGTTTGGCTCAGTTGTGAAAATACATTAACTCATTAGACACATAACAAAAAGCTGGGTTTGATTTTTACCTCTTTAAACAATTTTGTAGATACAGTGCAAATGGCAAAAAAAAACTTTGCCCGTTTTGTAAAAAAAATTAGAAACGAACCCCATTTTTTGTTTAAAGCTGAATGTACTCCGTTTTAAAGGGAAAATTTTTCACTGATGTATTGATGTCCCATAACAGAGTACTCAAACATCAAATGGAAAACCCAGTCATTATCTATCCGAAAATATTCCATTTCTTAAAACTTACTTACTTAGGCCCCATCACTCCCCCTTGAGAAAGGCCCGCCGAAACAGTCCCCCCGGGGCCCCTTTGTCCGGGCTATTTCTCCAGCTGTCTCAGGTATATCCGTCTTCCGGGTTTTCTGCCCAAGGTCGCGTCCCCGGTGTTTTTGGGGTTTTTCCCTCTTTTTCTTTTTCCCGGGGGGGTTCCATGATGGGCCCTCCCTTTGTTTGTGGTGGCTTTTTCAGGTTTTGTGCCCGATCCACCCCCATCTCCTGCCCCGGATTTCATTCTCGGGGCAGTGGTTGGTACGTTGCAATCTGCGTTGCTGATTTTGTGGGCCCAGTCGATCTGGGGGAAATGTTCGGGCGCTGTTAGAAGGTCGCCTTTTTGATGGTGGTCTTTGTTGTCTCCATGTCTCCGCTCCTTACAGAAAGATGATTTGACGTTGGAGTTGAACACCCTGTCTTTGTGGGGTCGACCCCACCTTGGGCTCCAGATTTTCTTCGCTGAAAGTACGCTGCCCTCCCTTGCCAATTTTGTCTGGTCGCGTCTGTGCGCCTGATGTTAATGATGCTACCGGGTACTGAATGTCTCCATTTTCCCAGCTCTTTCCCTTTTTAGTGTGAGGGGTCCTCACTCGCTGCGTTGATCTTGAAAATTTTGGTTTTGCCTTCATGGATCTTGAGAAAAAATTGTAATGAGGTGGCTGCTAGTTCTTGTTTGGTCCTGCTCTGTTGGCGGCTGTGGAAAGCGGGCCAGGTCGTCTGCAAAGTCGAGATCTAAGTGGTCCCAGTTCCACTGGATCCATTTTTTTCGTATGCTGTTGTGTTCATGCCCCAATCGATGCCGGGAGGAAGGGGAAAAGGGGAAAGGGACAGCCTTTTTGACCCCGGTCTTCCCTCAAAGCTGTTTGTGGTTGTCCTCCATGAACTACCAGGGAGGTTTCTTTCTGGATTTCTTGTCAAGATGACCAGTTTGGTTGGACTCCATGGTGGCGAAGCAATTTCCAGAGGGTTTTTGGGGTTTGGCTTTCTATAATCAACAAATTTTGATGTATAAAACGAGTTCCCTCTAAGATTGCTCAACGTGATGGCAAGGTGGCAATCTGATTACGCATGATCTGTTCGGCGGAACCCGGCCTGTGGTCTGGAGGAGAGGGCGATTTCGTTTTTCATTCTCTCGAGGAGGTCCCTTAAAGATTTTTCCCTGGCACCGACAGAGCTTTTCCCCTATAGTTGCACATTTGCTGGGGTTTCCCCCTTTTCTTGGGTAGCTTGATGGGGTAGCCCCCCTTTCCCAGTCTGATGGTATTCCCCCTTTCCCAAAATTCCAAAGGAGGGTACAGCATTCTACGTGGTCCCCGGGCTCCCTTGGTGTTCTTGGGTGTTTTTGGCCCCCTGCTCCCTTCCCTTTTTTCCCCAGCTTTTTGATGGTTTTCCCGATCTCCTCCCTGGTTGGTTGTACATTTGATGTTGGTCTTTCGCGGGTCGATGCCCGGGGGGTTTTGAAGGGACGGATCTTTCGGAGTTTTCAAAGTGCTCTGCCATCTGTTCAGTTGCCCCTCTTTCCCAGGATGGTGTTTCCTCTCTTGTCTTTGACTGGTCGCTCGGCCTGCTGTCTTCCTGGGGTTTCTTAATGGTGTATAAGAAGTTCATTTTGTTATGGCTGGTTTTCCCTCGGCTTCCTTGCAGGCGTCGATGTTTTCGCTTGTTGTTCTTGCGCTCCTTTTGACTTCTCTTTTGGCCTTTGCCCTTTGTGCTTTGTCCGGCTGTTGTTTACTGCTGTTTCTTTGTTTCTCTTTCAATCTTGCCCATTTTGCTGCCGTACCCATTCCTTTGTTGGTGTCTCTTGGGGCCCACTATTTCCCGAAAAGTTGACGTCGTGTCTCTTTACTTTTTTCCAGGCTTTTGAGTCAGTCTCTTCTTAAAAGCATTTCTTGTAGTACTTGGTATTGTTGGTGGGGGCAGCTTGAATTCTTCTTTATTTTTAGCTTTCAGAGGTGGTGTTGTTTCTCCCCTTTTTGTTGTTATTCCTTTCGTTTTTTTCAGCTTTAGCTTCAGCCTGGACCAAAAGGTGGTGGTCGATGAAGTCTGTCCTTTTTTCTCCTTGACCCTGTAGAGCTCCTGAATTTTTTGGGCCAGCAATAGGGTCGTTTGGGTTCTCAGTAAAGATTTGGTGATACCCGGGTGGCCTTATGTCTTTTGTGGGGGAAAATGCTCCCACCAATTACCAGTTGTTGATGCACAGAAGTCGTAAATCTTTCCCATTCTCTTTTTCTTCCTAATCCGTGTCTTCCATCACTTTGCACCCCGTTTTTGTTTGCCCAATTTGGCATTGAAATCCCTGAAAATTTTTATATTTTTTTTGGATTTTGGCATGCCGTTCTGCATCTTTTGTGAATCGATTTTTGGGCTTTTATCCCCTATTAGTTGGGCATAACAGGGATGATTTTCATTCTGTTTTCTTTTTTGTCTGAAGGTCCCGCGAGATTTTTTTTCCTTTTGGCTTCCCCCTAGGGGAGGGCTCGCTGCGGGTCTTGACAACATGAGCCTACGCCTTCGTGTGTGGGCGTTGTCTTCTTCGGGGCCCCGAATAAAGCGATCTTCCAGTGAGCAGTCTCCTTTTCCTGACTGTGCCCAAGGGGTCTCACTGTCCCAAAGCAATGTGTGTTGTGTTTTTTCATCTCTGTGCTATTGTTTTTGTTTTTCCCGTCTCATACTGGTCTCAAGTTCGCGTTGTGGTTGGTCAAAAAAAAGGGAAAAGGGGGGGGGGGGGGGGGGGGTCGGCCTTGTTTTCCCCAAACTCCGGTTCACAAAAGGCGTCATCCCCCTTTGGGCGAGGACCCTTCCTCCCCCAGGGCGTAGTCTCTTGGTCCGTTGTTGGCTTTTCTGTAGCAGCTTTGTTTTTAGGGGGTGGGGTTCTAGCCCCCCCCCCCAAACCCCTCCCCCCTTTTTGGGTTTGGCCCGGCCTCGCCGGGGCTTTATCCAGTTTTTTGTTAAACCATTGACGCTGGGGAAACAGCAAGGTGAGGGCTGTATGCCCAGTGGCCCCCCTCTGGAATTCCACTTTCGTTAGTCTTGTGACGACTATGACTCTTGACTAGAAAACTTGCCCGCCAGCCTTATGTGCTGGCCCGGGGGGGTTTGGGCCTTTTGGGACCTCCAACGTGACTGTCCTTATCCCATTTGGGCCCCGAGAGAGTGGGGATGTATGTGGGGCAAGGCTCTCCATTAAAATAAATTTTCCCCCATTTTTCCAAAAACAGCAGCTGCCTCCTCTGTGTTTGGAGGTCATGTCGACCGACGGCAAAATACATTACATAAAATAAAAAAGGAAAGAAATTGTTCAAAATGTGATTAATTGTGTGTGTCAAATAAGATATGTCTCTACAAATTTTGTTGTTCAACCTAAATTGAAATATTACATTTTGATTTATCCCATTTCGATATTATTGTGTTAAAATATTTATGAGTCAAATGCATTGTTTTTCTAGTATAGCCCAAAGACTTCATCACTGTAGTCATGATTCCTTGAATCGGTTGTTTTTTGGTTTTTTTCTTTTTTTCCCAATATATGGTACTGTATTTCCCAGTTGTTGATTCCCTCATTTCCCCCCAAAATCGGTTTTTTTTTTTAAAAAATTCAAAAACCCCTTTAGAAAGTTAATTTTTCTCTCTTCTCGCTTTCCTTCCCCTTTTTTTTTTCTCTCTATGATGTCTCTGTCTCTGTTTTTCTCTCTGTTGCTTTGTTCTCACGGATGCTATTTTTCCCTTTCCTGTGTGAAAGGGGTTGACTGAGTGGTGTTTGTGTGTTGTGTGTGTGTGTGTGGTGTGTGGGTGTGTTTTTGGTTTTTGTGTTTTTTTTATTTTTGGGGTTTTGTGTGTATGTTTTGTTTGGGGGTTTGGGGGTGTATGTTTATTATGTTTGGTTATGTTAAAAAGTTTTTTGGGTTTTAGGTATGTTTTGGGGTTTTGGGGGTTTTTTTTTAAAAATTTTTTGGGCAATTTACGCCCTTTCCCCCCATTTTTATTTAGCCCCGGTTATTTGGGGAGGCTTTGCCCCCTGGTTTTTTTTTTTTTAACGCAAAATTTCCCAAATGCAACTTTAATTTTTTTTATTTCAAAAAAACCCAAATTTCCAAAATTTTTTTTTTAAACCTTTTTTTTTTGTAGGTTTGGTTTTTTGACTTTTTTTTGTTTTTAAAAAAAAAGGGTTTTTTTGTAAAAATTTTTTTTAAATTATTTTTTTTAAGAGGATTAAAAACCAGAATTTTTTTTTTTTAATTATTTTTTTAAAGCCCTTTTGGGAAAAGGTTTTTTTGCCCCAAAAAATTTGGACCCCAAAAAAAAAAACAGAAACTTCCCCCATGCCGGGGGGGAAAAAAAGGCACCCAAACCCAAAAATGTAGAAAAAGAGGGGGGTTTTAACAAAAATCCGCTTTGGGGTTTTTTTTTTTTTTTACTTTTCCCATCCCAAATTTTAAAACAAAGCTTTTTTTTTTGTTTTTGGTTTTGCCCCAACCCAAAAATCAGCATTGTGAAATGCAAAATTTTTTTGGTAGTTTTATGGGGGTTTAATTTTACCCCCGAAAACCTCGTCTTTGAAATTGCCCTTTTTTTTAAAAGGGGGTTTTCCTGAAAATTTTTGGAGCAAAACGTGTTAAAGTTTGGAAAATTTTGAAAAATCTTCACAATTAAAAAAACCTCAAAATGGGAAAACCAAAGGAACCCCGGGAAAAATGGAAAAAAAAAAAGGGGGAAATTTTTCATAATTCGAATTTTTAAAACCCCCCCCAACAAATTAGTGCAAGGTCCATGGGGAAAAAAAAAAAAAGTCCCTTTTTAAACCATGTTTTTCCCAAAAATTTTTGAGATGTGCTCACATAACAGCCCAAAAAAATTTGGGACCCGAAAAAAAAGGGCTTCCAAAAACAAAAAGGAGAAAAGGGGTTAAACCAAAAACGGAAGGGAGAGGGAGTTCTGCCAAATCACAAAATAAACTGGCGGGAAAAAAAAAGGTGTTTATTGCCAAGGGCCGAAAAAAATTTTTAAAAAACCCTTCCAGGGGAGGGGGTTTTTAAAAGAAAAGGGGGTGAAAATTTCCCGTTTAATTTTTTTTAAAAGAGGTTTGGGGCCGGTAACAAAAAAAATTTTAAAAAAAAGAAACGGGGGACTGGAAATAAAAGCCCCGAGGGTTATCCCAATTAATTTAAAGAAAAAAAAATTAAAAATAAGGGTTTTTAAAAAAATGGGGAAAACTAGACCAGCACCATGAACATTATTGGACTTTCGAAAAGTTTTTAAATGCCAAAAAAAGGGAAACCCTTTTTAAAAAGAAAAGTTTAGTTTTGGTGACAAAAAAGGAAAAAAGGGAAAAAAAGGAAATAAAAAAAATTTTCCAAAAACAAAAATGGAGACGATGCATTGTTTTTTTTAAACAACTTTTTAAAAAAAAAGTTCAAACTGAAACGGGGGAATTTTTGGGTTAATGGGGCCCTTTAAAACCCAAAAAAACTTCCCAAACCCCCCCGTCCAGGCCCAAACCCGGAAAAAACCCCTTTTTTTTTTTTGGGGTGAATAAAAAACCCGAGGTTCTTACTGACCACTTTCTTTCTATCCAGTGGAATTTGATTCCTTTAAAACCCCCGTTTTTTAAAAACCATTTCCCCATTTGGGGGATGGTATCAACGTTTTTTCCTTTTTTTTGGTTTGGGAAAAATATTTTTTTTTCTAATTGGGGGTGGTTACCAGCCTTTTCTTAATTTTTTTGGGTCGGAATTTTAGTTTATTACTGTTTCAGGAAGAATGGATAATCCACCTTACTTTCAGGTGGAGAAGGATAATAACCTTTTTTTAAAAAAAGGAAAAAAATTTTTTTTTTTGGAAAAAAGGAAAATCCCGCCCAAAATTTTAAAAAGGGAAAAAAAGTTTTTTTTAAAATTTTAAAGACTTTTAGGTTTAAAAAAATGGAACAACCTTTTTATTAGAATTTAACAGTAAAGTTGTTCGAAAAAAATTTTTTTTTTTTTTTTGGCCAAGGGAATTTTTAAAAACAAAATTTTGTTTTATTTTGCATTAAGTTTGTTTTTTTTTATTGATTTAAAACCCAGTTCAAAAGGTTTTTTTTTTTGGCCGGGTTTTTTTTCCCCAAAAAAAAAGGGATTTTGGGAAAATTTTTTGCTAGAAAAAAAAAGGGGGGTATTTTTTCCCCTTTTTTTTAAGAGGAGGGCAAGGTGGTTTTGGGGTAAAATTATTTGAAAAATTTTTTTTTTTTTTCCCCTTTTTTTTTTTTGCTTTGGTTTTTTTTCATTTTCTTTAATTTTACGGAAAGGGGCTTTTTAAAATTTTCTTTGTTCTGCTTTTCCCCTGCTCATTGGGGCTTGGGCTTAAATTTTTTTTTTTTAAAAATTTAAATTTCCCCAGGTTTGGGTGGGGGGGGGGGGGGGGGGGGGGAACCGCAAAAAAATTGCCCCCAGGAAATTTTGGCTTGGATTCCCCAATTTTTTTTTTTTCCCGTTTTCCTTTTTTTTTCTCTTTTTTTTTGCCCGATTTGTTTTTGAAAGACCAAACTTTTTTTTTAAAAGTAATTTTTGGGAAACCCCCTTTAACACGAAAAATTTTTTTTGCAGGCTAGTTGGCACAATTGGGGGTTAAGAAAAGTTTTAGAAGTGATGTGGAGAAGAGAGAAAGAGGGAGAGAAGGGAAAATTCTTTAAAAAAATTTTTTTTTTTAAAATAAAAAAAAAAAAAAAATAATTTAGGGAAGAACTTTTAAAAAAATTTAAATTTTGGGCCAAAAACAAGGGGGGGGGGGGGGGAAAAGGGGGGGGGGGAGAGGGAGTGAGAGGGGGGAAAAGGGGGGGGGGAAGGCGGAAGAGGGGGGAAAATGGGGGAAAACAAATCATAAATAAATTTTTATTAAAAATTTTTCCCAAATTTTCCAAAAAAAAAAAAAAAAAAAACCTGGGTTTTTTTCAAGGAGATTTTAAACGGAGTGGGGCATGCCTTTGGCCCGCCTTGGAGTTGTGGGTCCCGGATTTTACTCTTCAACCTTTTAAAAATTTTTTTTTTTTTAAAAATTTAAAATTTTATAAATTTTTTTTTGTTTTTTTCCCCCTTTTTTAAATTTCCCCCCCGGGGAAAGAAAAAAAAAAAAGGGGATCCCTAATATTGGGCCCGGAATTTCCCCCCCTCCCTTTAAAAATTTTATAATTTTTTTCTTTTTTGGTTGGTTTTTGTGTTTCAAATTTTGATTTTGGGTTTTTTAAATAAAAAAACCCCCAAAAAAAACTTTAAAAATTTAAAAGCTTAAAATTTTTTAAAAAAGCTAAGGTTTGGGAAAAAACTTTGTTGCATTTAACCTTGTGATTGTTTTTTTTTTGGCCTCCTTCTCCTTTCACACACTTATTTGAAATGTTTAAAAATCAGGAAATAGCCATGGTGAAACCGGAAACTTTCCCTTTTTTTAAAAAAATTTTGAATGAAAATTTAAAAAAATAACCAATTTCCCGCCTTAAAAATTTTTAAGCAGCCCATTTGGGGGGAGATGAAAATTTAAAAAAAAACCCTTTTTTCAAGAAAATAAAATGCGGAATCCAAAGAGTAAACTAAAAAAAAGGGGACGAAAAAAAAAAAGAAAGGCCCAAGAAAAAAGGGGGGGAATGAAAATTTTTTTTAATTTTAAAAAAGTGATGGATAAAAAAAAAGGTAAACTTTTTTAAAAAAGAAACTGATTTTTAAAAAAAAAAAAAGAATTTAATTTTTAAAAATTTAAAATTTTTAAAATTAATTTCTGATCTATTTTTTTTTATGAAAAGGGGGGAAAAATATTTAAAAATTTTTAAATTTGAAATAATGTTTAATTGGAAGGAAAAAAAAAGAGGGAGAAGAAGAAGGAGGAGGGGAGAGAGAGAAGCATTTCCAGGTTACTCTACATAAAAATAAACCAGATATCAAATTTTTTAAAACATCCCCACCCAAAAACCCCAATATTTTAATTAAAAAAAAGGAAGTTACAAAATATCAAAGGGCCTGAATAAACCAGTTTTTAACAGCCCCCCAAAAACACAATAAAAAAATTTAAAAATTTGGCAAATCAATTTAAACTCAAACAGTACATTCCTAGAGGCTGGTATATTGATTGAAGATGGATAGCAATATTGTTGCTTTTTGGACGATGATAAAGTAATTCTTAAAATGTTAAACCCAAAATTTTAAAATTTTTAAAAAATAAGAGGGAAAAAAGAGGGGAGGGAAAAAGAGAGGGAAAAAGGGGAAGAGAAGAGGGAAAAAAGGGGGGGGAAAAAAAAAAAAAAAAGGGGAAAAAATTTTTTTTATTTTGGAAAAAATTTTTAAAATCCAAAAAATTTTCAAAAAACTTTCTTTAGAAAAAAACCCTTGTTGGATTTTTTTTTAAAATTTTTTTTTGGGGTTTTTAAAAATTTTTGAATTTTGAATGCGAAAAAAAAAATTGGGGTTAAGAAATTGTTTTAAATAGAAAAACAAAGAAAACAGCAAAAAAAATAAAACAGGGGGGGGGAAAAAAAAAAGTGATGCAAAAACAAATAAAATAAAAACAAACCCGAAACGGGGAAAAAAAAATTAAAATTTTGGGCACACAAACGGGGACCAAACCCCAAAAAAACTGCAAGAGCCCAGCAAAACCCCAAAGACCCGTCAAAAACCTTAGCAAAGAAAAAACCCCCTGTTAAAAAAAGAGTGTGTTTTTTTAATCTTTTTATGCTTTGAACAGGACCCCACATCAGATGAAGAATAAGAATTAAAAAGGGGCCCCAAGACTTAAAAAACTCGTCAAAAAACCAACGAAAGGGTAAAGGACACACTTCCCCTTACTAC
>CM054157.1:11693872-11726684 GCA_028751875.1 Rapana venosa
TTTTTAAAAAAATACAAGGGGAGTTTTTGGGGTTGGGGCGTTTATTATATGAAAATATAACAAGTGGATTTTACCACCCCCTTTTTAAAAAGGAATACAACAAAAAATCTCGGGAAAATTGTGTGTTGACTCTTCGCTTTCTAGCTATTTTAAAAAAGACAAAAGTTTTACTATTCTCTGCACCTGGACCTTTAAAAGCAAATGCGTATCTTCTTCGTTATTGGCTGGAATTGATACTCCGAAGGGATGTTTGTCCTACAACTCGCCTTCCGGTAATGCTAATAGTATCCAACTAAAATCCATTAAAAACAATTTAAAGTTTATCATTCAACTGCGCTATCAGCATTTTGACGAACCCAGAAGTTTCCTTATTCCTCTAAAGAATGACACTTGGTATTCCAATACGTTTTACGCACACTACTTTAAGACCAAGGAGGATCTCCGACTGAACAATCAAGCGAGCCATAATAATAACACTTCCTATTTGTTTTACAAAAACTACTTGACTGATCACGTTCTTAAACTGCAACAGTTGGCTTCACCTTTTTTATATTTTCACTCCAATGGAACCTTTACTGAGGCTTTTTTCCCCCCGTTGGATACTGTAGTGTAGCGCATTCCACCCTCATGGTTCAAAAGTATATATAATTAAATCTTTTTATTCTCCATAGTTCCATCGGCACAGCCGGAGGAAATGAGTTCCATAGCTTTTAATTTAATCCCTGTCCGGTACACTGTGACGACTCCTACGAGTAAATACGGGGGTGGACTAGGAATGGTTCTACACGTGTCTATGAGTGTGGAACTGCAAGACCCGGGATCTCTTGGAAAATATTGCGAGGGTTCACGTTTACCCTCTCAAATGTCACTTCTTAGGGGATCGCTAAATATTACCCGTGTTAACCCAAATGGTCTAAACTACTGGCACCTTTTAATAAATATTAGATTAAAAATTACAAATAATACTAAAATATTTGGATCAAATGGGCTCCTTTTTTACAATTTATCTGGAATGCAATGCTTAGAGGGGAGTCTAATTGTGGAAACTACTTATGGAAACCACCCATCCTATTCAAAACGTTTTAAGATAACTTAACAATTCTTGATACAAAATGGCAACCGGGGTTACTGAATGCAAAAACATCCTGTCTCCAAATAATATAACTTTGGATCGAGAGAGCAATGTTCTATGAAAACAACATACTAGGACAGCGTATTATTGGATGCCCTCTTGATTGGGGGACAGTATTGTATGAACTAAACACTGTAATTGATTGTTTACATTTTAATGATACGTTACGTCCCGAGTTCAGAATACCCCAAATTTACAACTCTCTTCTTACAAAAACGTCTGATCCAAAAAACTTTATAAGTTGTAACGTAGTACGACAAAACTTTTCATATAACCCGAGCTCATGATAACCTCTTTGTCACGATTGTATTACATAAACACGATGTTGATTGGGGGTAATTTATAATCATAGGAACTTTGTCGTAGTAAATTCCAACCCACATCAAAACCCAACTCCTTATAATATCTACCACAAAACACTCTAACCCCCTTTTTTTGCTTTTACGGAACCCTTTGTTTAAAATCATCCAAAACTCTCTTTGTGTAAAATAGGGTCATTGAAAACCAAAACATTTTTTGTGCTGTTATATAACATAGGAGACAGGATTAACAACACCATACAATCTTTTGGGTAAAAATAGGAGTCATGTGCCATAAACATTTTTTTGTGCTAATTAACAAGGAGACTTTGTTATTAACCCAAAACTCTCAAATTACAATCATCCTTTAAAAATGGAGCATGTCCCAATAAACACTTTGTTGTTATATACAAGGAGACTTTTTACTTACACCATTATAATCTTGTAAAAAAAAAAGGAGTCTGCCAATAACTTTTGTCTTATCATGCAAAAAACTTTGAATGAAAAATTCACATAACCTTTTTAAATAACCAATCCCATATGAATTTTTTTGTGTTTTACAAAACACACACAATATTATCTTTTATAGACCCCAAAATTCAAATCCAAGGCATGTACATAATCTTTTGCAAACCAAAACATTTTTTTGTGTTTTTTTTTTTAAACAACAAAAAATAACTTTTTTTAAGATCCCCTACAATCCAAAGTCATAACTCCACCATACATTTTTTTGTTTTTTGTTTTACACGAACACAATACTTTCTTTTTAAGATCCCTCACAATCCAAAGTACATAACTCCACCATACATTTTTTTTGTTTTTGTTTTACACGAACACAATACTTTCTTTTTGGATAGAAAAGGAATCACACATACACGCACATACATACATACATACTCTTTTAAAACTAAGCAATTGATGAGGAAGTGGCCAACAGACACCCCTACCAATGTAGGTTAGTTATTAAGTAACTGTCAACGAATTCACTCTATTTACACTTGATGACACGGACACCCGATGATACCATTACAACAATCCCCACACACAATGGCTTATTTCAGTTCCCTCCATATTCGCAGTCTTATGGTGTGAGCGTTTGTTTGTTTCAGCACATGTTTGTTTAGTAGTGTCCATAATCGTTCCCGTCGATTGTTTTGCAGAAATCTTATATTCCAGTTAATTTTTTTTACTGGAAACCATTCTAGCACATTCCCTTTGTATATTGCCGAGCGATTGGGGCAAATACGTATACTATAAAATGTTTGTTGAGATTCTAGATTTCCACGCTGATAGTTAAGAAGTCTTTTACCTAACACTTCTGGTTGGATTCGTGTCACCTCAAAGTCTATAATCACAAAACAAGATGGCGATTTTGCGTGGAGCAAAGGGTAGACTTTGATCACTTTTGAAATATTGGGATGACCTGCAGCTGATGAACCTGTTTCAATGTGGAAATTAGAAATAAACACACGTAAAACTAAAGACATGGCTTGATTCTATCTCTCTGTGTGCGTGGAGTATAATGCTAAAAAGCCATCCTTCACCTGGTTTTTATACTGACTCGCGCACGATTACAGTTGAGACATTAAGTTAAAAAATTGCAAAACCAACTAGGACTCAGGCATGCATTCGCCTGTGTTGTATTTGGTACCATTGGTGTGGCGCAATGACGTCACACTGTATTACCTTTGTCGGCAAGTGTTTATATGCTTGGTATTTGCCTAAGCGGTGCTATATATATGAATTTTCATTTATGTATTAATGCCAGTGCTTGTTTGGGAAATGTGGGTTTTGTGTCACATTACATGCACTGATGATAGTAGTAGTAATACGCGCCTTTGTTTGTATTTTACGCCAAAAAGATACGATAAACCAGATGAGTTTGTTGTTTTGGTAATCATTTTTATTCCACAATACAATGGTATTCAAGAATACAATTTTTAGTACAAGACATATTAGCTAAAATGTACACCTTTACAGTTGAAAAATATATTTTTTTAACCTAAACACATTTAGATCATCTACAGAAGGTTCTTGTAACATTAATTAAAATCTTCTAAATCAGCTTACTTAGATTCTTAACATTGCATTGGGCAACGCTCCTTTAATGCACAAAAACCCTTTTGGTTGAAAATTTATGGTTTCTAGATCCATCTCCAAAATAATATCCTGGTAATAAGCTTTACCCACCTGACCAAAATAATGGTCTTTCGCATCGATAATGAATAATGGATGGATTAGAGTTCCATCCAACGTATCAGTATGGTCCAAATTGCGAAAGGAACGTCTATATTCTATCGGAGGAAGAGTGTGATTCTGTTTAAAAGATTTAACTCTGTAGTACTTAGTGGTGTATTTATCATCATAGGAATCCGGAAGTAATGAGTATACATGGTGTTTTAAAAATCCAAAAGATGTATAGATGTTTTTAATATCTAGTAGCGTGCCTTTATAATCACTATCATATGATAGTGCCACGAATAAATCATATTCTTTAGATTCGATATTCGCGTGTTCATGTAGGGTTGGAATAAAATCAACACCATCCGTGGGTACATCATACCCAACATACAAAAAACAATTTTCTTTGCTGTACTCCGGAGTAAAGGAAACTAAAATGAACCTCCATTCCATATCATTCGGTCTTAGGTCGGGAAACTTGGACTTGTCCAATAATATATCAAAATAAGGTTGATTTGGATCGCCATACTCTTGTTTGATCTGACTTATGTTTTCCAGAGTAGGTGTAAAAATACTACAGTCAAATTTTCCTACTTGTTGTTTAATTATTGTTGTTAATTTCGAATCTGGTGCGCAATCGCACTCATCATAGTACATGTGCGGAAAGTCAATTTGAAAATCAATCGCTTTAAGGTACTGTATTAGTTTTTTTTTTTTGGAGCAATCGCTAATTCGAAAACTTTCTATTTGCTTGTTAACATAAAATGGTAATAACATAATTCCTTTTTTATAAAAGCATTTTGGAGACACTTGATTGTGCCTTTCTCGAATATTATCCGTAGCTTTCCACTGGGAAAGGGTTACGTTACATGAAACGCAACGCACTGTATCATTCAGCCCGGTGTAAACAAACCCTTCATCGGCAAACATAATTGGTGTTTGAATCAACTGTGTAGGCCATTTAGAAAATGTTAATAATCTAGCAGCATACATTCTGTATTTATTATTCTTAATGGAGTTTGTAATAGTATTAGTGTAAATACAATGCCTTTTGCCCGAAGATTCTTTATGAAATAACACACCCGTATTAGACGGGTCGTAATTCTTAGACAATATACACATGGTGATATATATATTAAAACTTATAAATAAAAAAAAAAAAAAAAAAACAGTAGCGGATAGTAGTAAATAATAAATAGCGGGAGAAGCTATGATAGCAGCAGTGGTTAGTAGCAGCAGTGCTGGAGAGATAGTGGTGTTGAAGATTTGTATTTCAGTATATATAGGTGTAGGTAATATAATAATGGATAAGCTTAAGTTTTTATTCCTTAATATATTATTTATAAAGCATTTATTAGGTAGTAAAGATTATACTTTCATGTCAAGGAACGGAAAAGAACAAATATATTCTTTTTAACCGGTGTAGCTGTAGTAAATCGCGAGGGTGTAATAACCGTTATTAGTACCGAGGAAAGTTTGAAAATTTGAATTGTAGGTTCCCATCTCTCTCTTACTCTGTGTGTGTGTGTGTGTGTGTGTGTGTGTAATGACTACCATATGGTAGCAAGAATCAGTGTGGGGACCCTATATAGGCCATTGGCACCATTCCCCAAGGGCGATAAAACCCTCGTAGGTACCCAAAGAGGCAACCGGTGTGTTAAAAAAATTAGCTAGTTGGTAAAGGGGGTGCCAATGAAGCTTTCATTGCTATTATTTACTTTCACTACACTCCAAGAAGGGGAGACTTTTCATTCTAAAGCGGATAGAAGATACACTCTTCTCCTTGCTTGTTATTATTATTTATTTAGTCAGACTGGAAAAATGAAAAATACATTTTTTTTTATTTTTAAATTTTAAAAATGTATTATGTTAAGACACCAAAACGCTATACTAATAATTTTGTTGTTAAAGGAAGTAAAACCCTAAAAATAGTTTACTGTTTAATCTTTATTACATTAAGTCTCCCTTAAATGATTTTCTATATATATTGTTGGTGTGAAATAAAATGTGTGTGATAAAAGTGTAGTTAAACGGAAAAAAAGTAAAGGAGCACACTGTTACTATTCTGACTGAGACCGAGAAATATATTTTTAATAATCAAGATCCCGTAGGTTCTGGTGGCAATGGGTGTTGTTTTTCGTGGAGTTAACACATCTACCAACATACCTGTTTTTATTAAACAATTAAAAACGAACCGGTATTTACTGTGCAACAAAATGATAAAATAGTAAACCAGAAGAGATGACTTTTGGAAAAAGTAAAAGGAGTTGAAGGCGTCGTTCAAATTACTAGACTATTACTATCACCAAGCAAGTGATTACATTTATATTATTATGCCTTGGTTACGGGTGTTACTGACATTATAATTATTGGATCCAAAAAAAAAAGCTTTTAATGAAGAAGAGGCACACTGTATTGTTATACAACTGTATCATATTATTCAAAGGATTAGTGAACGAGCAGTAATTCATATGGATATTACTGATTCCAATGTATTAATAGATCCTAACACACTAAGAATTACTCTGATTGATTTTGGAAACGCTGAGCGGTTTCGTAGCAATATAAACTATAATACTTATTATGGAGTCGTTCATATGACACCTCCAGAATTAATAGTAAGTCATTCATATTCAGGAGATGGATTAAATGTATGGCAACTTGGTTGTATTATTTATTGTTTGGTTGTTGGGCATTTTCCTTTTGAACCAATTATGGATGATGAGGAAGATAATATAAGTATTAAGCGTAATATTGTACATAAAAATCTAGATATAAGCAATTTACCGGTCTCTTCATCTTTAAAGCAGTTATTGACAGATTGCTTAAACAAAGACCCTAGTAAAAGAGCTACATTGTCTTCATTGAAAGTGTATAAATGGTGGATCGGTGGTCTAGAGGTAACGCGCCTGTCTAGAAAGCGAAAAGTCGGGTCTGAAGTGTGCGGCGGTTCGTACCCCGTTTGGACCGGAAAATTTTCCCCCATCCATTAGACCATGAGTGGTGGTCTGGGCGCTAGTCTTTCGGATGAGACGATAAACCGAGGTTCCCGGTGTGTTACCGTAATTATTTAGGGGACGTAAAAAAAACCCCGGCAACAAGAGAGTTGTCCCTGGGAAATTCTTAAAAAAAAAGCCACTCTGATAGGGAAACAAAACAGTTGCGACATGAAAAAAAAAAAAAAAAAAAGGTGGGGCAGGTTGTGGCGGACGCCTCTCCCGCTCTTCCCAAGGGGGAGCAGCCCGAATTTCATGGGAATCTGCCGTGACTTAAAGTGGTATGAAATTAAATCTGAGTGCTTTGATTTGTTGCTTTACAAGATTCAGCGCTATATAAATTCCATACATTATTATTATTATTATTATTATTATTATTAAATGGATGACAAGAAAAGATGACAAATGATAAAATAAATGTGTATGCATGTATTTGATGTATTGCAATTGTTTTACAATAAACTTTACAACAAAAAATTAAGATTTGTTACACACATATATACACGCGTACAATATTTTCCAGCAAGGAACCTTTTTGTGTGTGTTAAATTTTACTTTTTTTTTTTTACAATGCTTAAATACCCAATAAAATTGGTATAACGAAGCGGAGCTCACGCAGTTTTATATATTTAGTAGGAAATCAAAAGAGTCAGAATCACTCACGAAAAAGCTGAGCTGCAAATTTTATATAGCAAATAGAGATTGGAGAGAGCTAAACACAATTTTATATATCTTAAATAGAGTAAATCAAAAGAGCCAGAACCACTCACCAAAAGCTGAGCTGCAAATTTTATATAGCAAATAGAGATCGGAGAGAGATGAACACAATTTGTATAGTGGACAGAGAATTAAACTGCTGCATATGTGTATATAGCGGATAGAGTAAAGAGCTTAAAAGAGCCAGAATAACTTAGAGGCACAAAGATAAAAAACAGAGAGAAAGAAAGAGAGAAAAGAAGTATGATAGTATAGTAGACTCCTTTTAACCTTACTACCTTCATAAAAAAAACCAACGCAATTAACGTAATTAAACCTATACTGTAATAGAGTAGACTGGTAGTGAAACCACATCCCCCTTCCCTACTAACACCCTGCGGTCAAATCTTAGGTAATACCCACCACATGCAGATCTGCCTGAGCTACAAGAATATGCCACACACTTGATTTAGAAGCCTGACACTATTCAATGCCTTTACCAGTATGGCCTAGCCTAGTCCGCGTCACAGCACATCCTGAGGCCCTTCTTTGTGCTATATACACGATACTGGAATCATTCCCCGACCCCCTTTTATCGATCAGGACCATCAACGTCGGAACATGGAATGTGAGGACCATGTATGAGACCGGGAAAAACAAACAAGTAGCAGCAGAGATGAAAAGCTACAACATCACATTGCTTGGCATCAGTGAGACCCATTGGACACAGTAAGGACAAAGGAGACTACTCACTGGAGAGAAGCCTTTTTTTGGCCTAAGAAGAAAACCCCACACACAGAAGGCTGCGCCATTTGTCGGGCATGCCAGAAGCCCGAAGGATGGGGAAGCACAGGACAAGAATCATCGCGGGATCCTTCAGGGCTAAAAAGAAAATCAGAAGAACACATCCAGTTTATGCGCCAACTAATGACGGCGATAAAAAACCAAAGATCATTCAGACGATGCAGAACGCAAGTACCCAAAAAAGATTAAACTCCCAGGGTTTTTTCTTCCAAGATGGAAAAGAAACCGGGAGCGAGAAGTGATGGGAAGACAGGGTTTTTGGGAGATGAATGTGAATGGGAGAGTTTGCAGACTTCTGTGCTACAACAATCTGGTATTGGTGGAAGCTTTTTCCCCCCACAGAAGAGTAATAAGGCCCAGGGGGTATAACCAAACCATGTGACGGGAAACCAGATCGCCCTTTCTCGGGGCCAAGATCTCAGGAGATCTCTACAGGATGAAAGGGTAAAAAGGGAGCAGATTTTGCATGACCCCCAAACTTTGGTAGCTAGGCTGAAGCAAAAGCTGAAGGGAACGGATGGAAGTAACTTTAAAAGGCAAAGTAAACCCCGCCGATAAAAGACTAAAAAGATAATGAAGAATTCAAGCTGCCCCCACCAACAAGTCCCAAAGGGTCTACAAGAATGTTGAAGAAAGAGACATCAGACCCATGGAAGAAAGTAAAAAGAGACATGATGCAATTGGGAAAAGTAGTGGGCCCCAAAGGAAACACCAACAAAGGAAGGAATGGGCAGTCACAATGGGCAGATTGGAAGAGAAAGCAAAAAGAAAGCACAGAAAACAACAGGGACGAAAGCAAGGCCAAAAAGCAAAACAGACTTCACAGAACCAACAGATAAGTCAAGAGGACACAAGAACAGAAAGCATAATACATCAAACCCGGAAAGGAAGCAAAAGAGCACCCATAAACAACGAAGCTGCTGTAAACACATAAGAAATTCGGAAGTACGCAGGCTTGAGGACCGTCAAAGACAAAAAAAAAAACACCACCCGGGAAAAAAAGGGGGAAGAACAATGGGCGGGCCTTTGAAAAAACTCCTGAACAGACTTCCTTAAAACCCCCCGGACCGACCCTGCGTAGAGCCCCTAGAATCAACTGTGAGCAAAAAACCAGGGGGGGAGATCAGGAAAGCCATCAAATGCGAGAAAGGGCAAGGAAACGGACCGGAAACACCCCAAGCAGAAGCACCAAGCAGACCGGGAGAACACGGTAGAGATGCGTCCCCTCTTTGGGAAGTTTTTGGGGAAGAGGAAAAAAATTACCATCAGATTGGAAGGAGGGCTACCTCTTTCAAGCCCCCAAGAAAGGGACCTCAGCAACTGTCCAAATAAGGGGGATAACACTTCTGTGGGTTCGGGAAAAGTTTTAAAAAATCCCCCAAGAAATGAAAAATCTTTCGACCCTCTCCTCCGAGACCAGCAACGGTTCGAAAGAAAATCCGTAATCAGTTTCCCCACCTTGCGTATCACTTTGAGCAATCTTTAGAGTGGAACTCATTTTTTATACACAACTTTTTTGATTATGAAAAGCTTCAATAGTGTGGACCGCAACACCCTCTGGAAATTGCTTCCCCACCATGGAGTCCCAAACCAAACGGGTCAATTTGATCAAGAACCCCTTTGAAAGGTGCCTGGGGGTTTGTTTGAAAAAAAAACTCACAGCTTTGAGGTGAAGCCCGGGGAGGAAAGAAAGAAATGGAATTCCAGTGGAACTGTGGGCCCAGCTGGATGATTTTGACTTTGCGAGCCCTGGGCCCTGCTTTCCCACACCCGCCAACAATGAGGACAGGACTACAAAACTACCCCCCTCATTACAAGTTGGTTAAGATCCATAAAGGGCAAAAACCAAGATTCTAAAGAAAACGCAGGAGTGTGGCCCCAGCACTAAAGGGAAAAGGGAGCGGGAAAAGAAGTGGGAATTCACTTACCGGTAGCTCTTTAACAGAGGGCGGACAGACGAAAGACGTCAAGGAAGAATTGGAAGGGGAGGGGAAACTACTTGCAGCTGAAGACATCTGGAGTCAAGGTGGTTCCCACCCGCACAAAGATCAGGTGTTCAATCCAAATCAAGTCAATCCCCACCGTATGGAGCAGAGACATGGAGGGGCAACAAAGACCACCATCAAGAAATGCAACCCTTTTAACAGTGCTGAGACGAATCCCCCCAAACCACTGGCCCGACAAACCCCGCAGGGGGCCCGTGGCAACGTACCAACCCGCGCCAGCCGAGAATGAAATCGGCGCAGGAGATGGGATGGACGGGCACACCCTGAAAAGCAGCCGCAACATCCAAAGCAGGCACTATCATGGGCCCCCAGGGAAAAAAGAAAAAGGGAGGCCCAAAAAACACCTGGCGAGCGCCTTGATGCAGAAACAGGAAAAAGGGGTATACCCGAGACAGTGAAGGAATAGCCCCCGGCGGGGCTTGGCGGATGTTTTCGGGGGCCTAGCCCAGGTGGGGGATGGGCCCAAGTAAGTAAGTTTAAGAAATGGAATATGTACTGGGTAATAATGACTGTGTTCTCATTGATGTTTTGAGAGCTCTGTATTGGACACATAATTCAGTTAAAAACTTAACCCCTTAAACGGAGAAATTGAGAAATTTTAAAATAAAAATGGGGTTCGTTTTCCCCAAATTTTTTTTTTACAAAACGGGCAACTTTTTCTTTCTCATTTGCCTGTATCTAAAAACATTTTTATAAAAAGGAAAAAACCCCAAAAAGCTTGTGTAATGAACTCGAAAAAGAATAGTGTCTATTGAGTTTTTGTATTTTCTACAAGAGTCCAAACAATTGCTATACATGCTTACCAAATGCGCTGGAAATCTAAAATGGAAAAAAATGCTAAATGACAAAAATAAGAGAGAGAGAGAGAGAGAGAGGGGAGGAGGAGAGAGGAAGGGAGAGAGAGAGAGAGAGAGAGAGAGCTCTTTTAAAAGCCAGAGGAAAATTAAAAACAAAACAAAAACACACACACCAAAAAAAAAAAACACACACAAAAACACACACACAACACACACACAACCACCACACACGCGCAAGCATGCACAACCACACACACCCGTGTGGTGTGTGGTTTTGGGGTGTTTTTTGTGTGTGTTTTGGGGGGGGGGGGTTTAGAAGAGAGAGAGGGGGGGGGGGGAAAAACAGACAGACAGAGAAAAATGACAGTTAGAACAGAGAGATGGAGGGACATAGAAAAAACGAGAGAGAGACACAGGAGAGATTTTATTTTTTTGTTCTTTTTTTTTGGGATTTGTTTTTTTATATCGAGGTTAATGGAATAAGACTTTTGTGTTTTTTAATCAGTCCCCGGTGTAATGAATAAACACTCATGTGCTGTTTTTTACAACCAATCCCGTGTGTATGCAGTTTTTTACTTTTGTATTTGTTCCTGCGGCCCGCAAAGACCTATTCTTCCAAAAAAAGGGAACGAGGAGAGAAGAGAGAGAGAGAGAGAGAGAGGAGAGGGGAGAGAGAGAGGGAGAGAGAGAGAGAGAGGAGGAGAGGATTTTAAAAAAAAAATTGGGGATAATGAAGGGGGGAAGAATTTTAGGGAAAAAAGAAAACAAAAAAAAAAAAGGAAGTTTTAAAAAAAAAAAAACTTTAAAAAATGGAAGAAAACCTAAATTTAAATTCACAATTAAAACCCGGCTTACATTTAGGGGGTTCCAAAAAAACGTCAAAAAAAAAAAAGGTGCATATACTTTTCGAAAAACGTTTAATTTAAAAACACAAACACAAAAAATTCATTTAAATTTGCTTAAAAAAAAGAATACCTCTTTTTTTTCTAAATTTAAAAATTTTTAACCAAGCTTTGACAATTTTTTAAAAATTTCATAAGCCTTGGGGAAACAGAACCCATAAATTGTTTACATTTTAAACCACGTTTTGTTTAAATTCTTTTTAAAACCTTTTTAAAACCAAAACCCCACCAAAAGGAAAAAAAACCCAAACCGTTTAAAAAAATTTCTATTTTGGGCCCCTGCCCCCTTTATCTTTCATAAGTCTTTAATTAAAATTTTTTGACATTTATGTTTAACCAATCTAACTTAACACTTTTAAAAGGGGGTTTTATTGGGTTTACATAAAAGTTTAATCTTTTCTAAGCCTAAAACTGCTTTAAAGAAAGAAGTGTACTGATTCACAATGTGTTACAGCTGCATCCAGTCCCCAAATTTCCGCGCCATATAACAGTGGGTTGTATTTGTGCATCAAATATCTTAATCAACAAGTCAAAAGCATTATTATTCAATAATCGTAATTTTTTCAAAACAATTAACAAGCTTTTTTTTACCTCGACTTGCTAGATCTTAACATGCAGTTGTGAAACTAAGCTTTGTAGAAAAACAGATTCCTAGATATTTATATACATTAATCACAGGCATGACTTTTCCATTGTACAGCCATTTTTCGTGAGCAGCTAAATAACCACCTGTTCTGGATACAACAATATTACTCTTATTCAGATTAACCTTAAGATCAAGTGCTATTGCAGCACTGCTTAAACTATTCAGTTGCTGTTGTAAGCCTACAGCAGTTTCAGATAGCAGGATGACATCATCAGCAAGCTTGGGGGAAAGTAGCACCATGTTCACCCTTATTAATGACTTTTATGGCTAACTCATTAATGAAAACAGAAAACAAAAGAGGGCTACATACATGACCCTGTTTGACTCCAGTGGTGCAATATATTATGTACGTCAGCTTAGATCCACATCTTATTCTGCTTTTGACATTCTGATACATAGCTCTCAAACAACGTAATAATTTACCCTTCACACCATTTTTATGGAGGATAGGCCATAACAAGTTTATATTAACAGAATCAAATGTCTTTTCAAAGTCAATAAATGCTACATAGAGCTTACGGTTATGAGCAATCTGCTTCTGAATAAATGCAAGTAAAGTAAACATATGATCTTTAGTGGAATACCCTCTCTTAAAACCAGCTTGGTGTTCACCTGTAATGTTGTTTTTCTTAACCCATTCCTGTAACCTATTAATAATGATGGTACTGTACAGCTTACTACATATATCATGAACAGAGATTCCCCTGTAGTTATTAGGGTTGTCAAAATCACCTTTTTTGTGTAATGTTAGAATGATAGATTCAGTCCAGTTATATGGATAAAAACCATTATCAAAGATTATGTTGAATAATTTTAGCAGAAAAAGTACAGCATTTTCACCACCATTTTTTTTAGTAATTCTCCAATGCTTTGATCAAGACGAGCTGTTTTATCATGTTTAAGTTTTCTAAGTGCCAATAATATTTCATCTTTAGTGAGGAGAGAGAGGAGAGAGGTAGAGAGGAGAGAGAGAAGAGAGAGAGAGAGGAGAGAGAGAGAGAGAGAGAGGAGAGAGAGAGAGAACAGAAACGTCATCAAAAACAGCCCACACACAAAAAGCATGCTTCTTTTTCTTTCTTTTTGTTTGTTCTTTTCCTTGCTGTTTTCCCTCCCCTTTTTCTTTTTTCTTCTTTTTTTACGGGGGATGGGGGTGGGGGAGGTCAGGGTTCAAACTTGCAATGTGAACCTTGAGCATTTCTCACCTTTCACTTTTTTAAAAAGTGTTCATCTCTGTCAACTACGCAGGAAAAGCCAAGGCATGTTTGAATCTTGGTCATTTCAAACGAACAGCAGCTGCAGTACGGATGGTCTGCGCTGCTGAGACAGTAGGCCCTACAGAAAAGAAGGCCTCTGAAGACTTCAACACTTTGCTGAAGACCACAGAAGAAGCAGGAGAGACGCAGGGTTTCGACAAGTTTTCCTCCCAGCTGGTGACCTGGTTTCCAGCCTTTCCTCAGCAACACAGGGTGCCATGTATGGGGTCACATAGGAGCAGACATCAACCTCCTGCCTTCCTCCTGGAGAAAACGTCGGAGTTTGACAGTCCAAGATTGCGTCCAGGAGCTTCGTGATTAAGTTATTGTTGCCGGGGAGTCTCTTTGTCAAGTCCGGTGCTTTGGGTTTCGCGTTGAAAAGGTATTAGTGTTTTGTGTGAGTTGGGGGGCTGTTTGTTTTGTTGGTTGTTCTGGGTGGTTGTCTTGTCTTGGATTAAATCGCATACTTAAGATCTAACACAAGTATCCCTCCTTTTTTTGGTAGTGGTTATTTGCATAGCCAATTTGAGGGAAAATTGTAAAATAGGATGGAATAGAAACTTCTTTGTTATGGCTTTTCCTGTTTATGTTGAACATTAAGGTCGATTTAGGGACAGGAAATTCACAAGCAACTCGTTTCCCCCACTAGCGACCCCCGTCCTTAAGTTATGGGTGACCTGGCACTTGGCTTAGTCGTTAAGTTCGTGTAGCCTCTATTTGGTAGGGGAAATAGCAAGAAGGTGATGGGGGTTATATACCCTGAAGTATAATCGTTAACCTTAATTTCGGCTTTTACTTTACTTTTTTTTTTACATTAAGGTGCTACAGTGAAAAAGGACTTTCGAACCCTGAACACCCCAAACGCGCGCGCACACTCACACATAAACACACAATTGATCTCTCTCTCTCACACACACCACACATGCACACACACAATTTTGACTTTTTATTTGACGGGAGATGTTAAAGTGGAAAGCAGAACTATAATAATAATAATAATATATGGAATTTATTTTAGATAGTATCAATTGTCAGAATTAGCAGAATGTGAAACTATTTTGTCTTGTACATTATTTTCGGAATTGTACATTTAACCGTGTGTGCGGAGTTCTTTTTTTTCGTGTTTTGTTTCTCGACTACCGTTCCCAGGTTCATCAATGATGACATTTTGCGTATGCGGCCTTTTCACCTACCCTTCAGGTAGCCACAATCCGTCTTCAGGAATGATGTATAAACACACCAGTGTGCATACTATAAAAACATATTTTCATCCAGTCTTACTGGTACAAATGGCCTACTCTTTCGAAAGGCATAACAGGTTTAACGCGTGTGGTCTGCGTAAGTGCGCGCGCAGGACTTCGATTAATAGTCGCATCCGAAGAACTTTCGGGGTGAGTGGAGTCGGAACGGCTGTAGACTTCATGGAAAGAATCCCATTGAAAAGGCGTCTCGGTGGCGACTTGATCCCGGGCCGTTAAAATCGCAAGTGCAATGCTCTAACCACTAGGCTATTCTGCCTTCCCCCTCCCTCCCCTTTCAAGTGGATTATGTATGCCAAATATCATGAAGAACAAGGACCGAATTTATTCAACGATTTTTCATGTGACTCAAAGGTACTTCATTAGTCTTTTTATTTATTTTATTTCGAGGATAATAGAATAAGCAAATCACTCGTGTGCCTTTTTACATCCAGTCCCCGTGTGTATGCAGTTTTGGTAAATTTTGTCAACCGTTCCTACCGGCACACAATGACCTACTCTTACAAAAAACGGAACGGGTTTTAACATGTGCGCAAGAGAGTCTGCGTGCGTTCGCACACGGGACCTCGGTTTATAGTCTCATCCGAAAGTCTTTTAGGGGGGAGTGGAGTCGGCATTCACGTTAACTCCAGAGGACAAATCCCCTTGAACGAGATTCGAACCCGGGTCAGCAGATCAATATTACTTTGAAACATGTTGCCGCACACGTTACAGTGTAGCGCAGCTTTGGCTACTTTTTGCACAGTTGCCTCTAACAATGGCGTACTATGCGGAAATGTTTCTGAAAGTGACAAACCGTTTAGGTGGGGATAGGGGAGGGGTGGAGGGGAGAGGGGGACAGAGCTCAGAGCGACCGAGTCCGTAAGGTTTTTTTTGTTTTTTTAATAGAAATTTCACAGCATAGGTTGAGGCCTTGGCCAAGCCACCTAAGAGGAATTTTCACCTGGAGCCAAAACTGTTTTCGTTCGTTTCCTCCGCTACAGCTCTGAGTGTTCACCAAAGGTGAGATTGAGTATGCCACCGTTTTTGCCCACCGTTAAGGCAGCCGCATTCTGACTTCTGGACTGATGTTTAAGCGCGAGACTAGTGTGCATGCGTCTTTTTAGTCTATTTTTATCATCCCTTCTTACCAGCGTGGACCGAATGACCTACTCTTCCGAAAGGCGTAACAGGTTTTAACGTGAGCGTAAGATGTTCCTCGTGAGTTGCACACGGGACCTCGGTTTATAATCTTGTCCGGACTTTTCGGGAGGAGTGGGGGGGGGGGGGGGGGGAGTACTAATAACTCGGGGAAAAAATCAACTTGAATGAGTGCCTAAGTGGTGGCTCGAACCCGGGCCGTTACTTCGTGAGCGCAACGCTCTAACCACTAGGCTGACCCCCCACCCCTACCCCCCTTATGAATTCTGTATTCCTAAGATCACAACGAATAAGTTTAACGCTGTTTCAGGCGATCATTTCCAATTTGATTCAAAGGCAATTCATTATAAAACAAGTTAGTGCAATGTACCTCAGCTTTCGCTACTTTCTACGCAGTTGTCCTGTAACACGTGCGTATTAAGCGGAGTTGTTTCTGAAATTGATAAACATTTTAAGGGGGGGGGGGGGGCTCACTGGTTAATGTGACTGATTTCGAATCTTGAGGGATTTCATAACACAGGTTCGGGCCTTGGTTGCACCGTCTTCGAGGAATTTTTTCTCTGGAGCTAAAATTTTCCTTAACTCGATCTCAGAAAATCATGTGGTCTTTTATTTTTTGCTCCGCGGAAAGAGTTCCGAAGTTGGTGAGATTTGCGTATACGACCACTTTTGGCGCACCATTAAGGTAGCCGCATTATGACTTCAGGGATGCTGTGTAAAATCACCATGTGCATGCGTTTTTGAGATCGTGTCATCCATCCCTACCAGCACGGATACGCCTACTCCTTTGAAAGGAATACCAAGCTTTAATGATAATAATAATAGTAATAATAATAATAATAATAATAATAATAATAATACTAAATGGAATTTATATAGCGCTGTATCTTGCACAGACAAATCAAAGCGTTTGCACTCAACTCATTCTTACACAGTCATACAACCAACAGCAAGTAACAGTTCCAACAAGTCCAAATGCACACACACACACACACACACACACACCACACACACACAACACACAGGCCACACACCCTGGCAGGGTGATGGAGTCTTTTGGCTGTTAATGTGTGTGCCAGATGTTCTGCGTGCGTTCGCACAGGGGACCAAGGATCTTTCGGGGAGTGGAGTAGGAAAGGGAAAGGGAAAGGTGTCCCATAACCTATAAGGTCGTAGGGAGCGAGGCATCAGAGAACTCAACTTCTCAAGGGGCCAGCATTTCGAGGGCGGCGCCCATCTCCTCTCCCTCGCTGTTTTACCTTCCCTGACCCTAAGGAGGCAGGTACCCATTTGCAGCTGGGTGAACTGGGGAACTGTACTGAAGCCAAGGCGCGCAAACGGTCACCCATCCAACTGGTAACCACGCTCGATGCTGCTTAACCTTGGCTGGGGGAATAGGTAGGGTTGTTGAAATCAAAGGGAAACATCCCCTCAAACAGGAGCCTCTGTGGTGGCTCGAACCCGGGCCGTCAGATCACAAGCGCAGCACTTGAACCACTAAGGTTATCCCGCTCCTTTTTTGTCATGAAAAAAAGTTACTGTAGACCATGTAATGATAGTTGTGTTCATGGTCTTTGTCAGCAGACCTTCGCTGATGATCGTCACCCTCCTCACCAGAGATCATGGAGACGCCATTCATAAGTCTTTGTCACCAGACCTTCACCCAGTGATCATCACCCTTCTAACCAGAGATGATGGAGACGCCATTCATGGTCTTTGTGACCAGATCTTCACCAGTGATCATCACCCTCCTCACCAGAGATCATGGAGACGCCATCCATGGTCTTTGTCACCAGATCTTCACCCAGTGATCATCACCCTTCTCACCAGAGATCATGAAGACGCCACAGCCACGATGTTGGAGTGCATGACCCGGAACGTTGTCCAAGATCCCCATGACTTAGTAGACAGATGTCAGATGTATGGGGCTTGAAGGGTTTAGAATGGGAAATATGAGAAAGTGCTTCACCGAATCCCTGAAGGGCAGACCTAGTGCACTCACTGCCTGGTTCCGATGCCCAGGGATGTAGAACAATCCATGGCCGTCTTCGTCTTCTACTGGATTGAACAGCGAAGTAGGTAGGAGTTTGGGGGCTTAGGTAACAGAGTGGCGTCATTATGACCTCCCATCTCTGCATCACTTTAGGGACTAGATGCGACGAGACATCTGCCCTCCGACATTTCACCAACCCTGTCTTTTTTTTCTTCTTCTTTTTCTTCTTCTTCAAACACTCAGACCGCAATTACTGATTTCTGTCATAGGAGCGAAAGTGCATGCACTGCCGCTGCACTGCCGCTACACGCCTGACAAGTCAGGCCCAGCACATCCGACTTCGACTTTCACGCCCCCAAACATGGTCTTCAAACACTTTCTCTACCTTCTGGGTCTCTTCCTTCTTGCTCTGATTCCTCAGAAGTCGGGCATTGGTGTCGACAGTTGTCATGGGGATCATATCTCAGTTCTGGGCTTGTGTCTCTCAACAGTTTCAAGAGCTAGCATCAAGGCATCAAGAGCTAGCATCAAAGCATCAACGCATCAAGAGCTAGCATCAACGCATCAAGAGCTAGCATCAACGCCGCAAGAGCATCAACGCGTCAAGAGCTTGCATCAACACATCAAGAGCCAGCAAAAACGTCGCAGTAGTACCAAGAGTTCATCGTGAAAGCAGTATTAAGCGCAACATCGTCGGAAAAGCATCAAGCGCAACATCATCGTCGAAGCAGCATCAAGAGCAACATCGTAGTCGAAGCATCATCAAGAGCAACATCTTCGTCGAAGCGGCATCAAGAGCAACATCGTCGTGGGAGCAGCATCAAGAGCAAATCGTCGTCGGAGCAGCATAAGACAAAATCATCCGGACACATCAAGAGCAACGTCGTCGAAGCAGCATCAAGAGCAACATCGTCGTGGAGGCAGATCAAGCGCATCGTCTCGGAAGCATCTTAGCAACTCCATCAGAGCAGCATCAAGAAAGTCAACGTCTGGAGCAGCATCAAGAAATTTGTCGGAGCAGCATCAAGAGCAACCGTCGTCGGAGCAGCATCAAGAGCAGCATCGTTGTCGGAGCAGTATCAATAACGACATCAGAGCAGTATCAAGAACAACGTCATCGGAGCAGTATCAAGAACGTCATTGGAGCATTATCAAGAACAACGTCAACGGAGCAGTGTCAAGCGCAACATCGTCGCAACATCGTGGCCGAAGCAGTATCAAGCGCAACATCGTCGGAGCAGCATCAAGCCCAACATCGTCGGAGCAGCATCAAGCGCAACATCGTCGGAGCAGCATCAAGCGCAAAATCGAAAGAGCATCGTCGTCGGGCAGCACAAGCACATCGTCCCCCAGGTAGGACCAAGCGCAACATCGTCGTCGGAGCGCATCAAGAGCACTCGGTCGACATTTTGCAACTCCATGGGAGCAGCATGAAGACAAATCGTCGCAACATCTTGCAACCCCCTCGGAGCCAGAAGAAACTCGTCGCAACATCTTGCAACGCACTGACAGCACAAGACAAATGTCGAAAAATGGGGGCCAAAGCAGTAAAAGCGCAACATCGTCGGAGCAGTACAAGCCATCATCGTCGCAACATCTTGCAAACCCATGGGAGCAGCAAAAAGCGCAACATCGTTGAAAAACTTTTTAAACGCCATCGGCGCTCAAGACAACATCGTCGCAACATAGTGGCCAAAGCATATCAATGCAACATCGTCGGAGAAAGCAAAAGCGCAACATCGTCGTCGGAGCACATTAACGAAACATCTCGCGGAGCAGTTCAAGCGCAAATCGTGCAACATCGTTGCCAATAGCACCAAGCGCAACTCGTCCCCAAAAGCAGCACCAACGCAACAAATCTCCGCCAAGCGCCCCCAAGCGCAAAACATCGCGCCAAACAGCACCAACCCAAACACGTCGCCGGAGCAGCATCAAGAGCAGCACCCGTCGTCGGAGCGCATCAAGCGCAACATCGTACATCTTGCAACCCTTTGAGCAGCATAAAAGCGCAACATCGTTGTCGGAGCAGCGAAACATTTCGCCGGGCGCATCAAGAGCCTCATCAGAGCGCATAAAGCAACATCGTGAAACATCTTGAACTCATCGGAGCGCATAAAGGGCCAAATGTCGTCGGAGCAGCATCAAGGCCATCGCGTCGGGCCGAAACATCACCCGCAGCAGCATCAGAGCAACATTTTCGCAACTCGTGGCCGAAGCAGTATAAGGAAAATTATCGGAGCAGCATTAACGCAACATCCCCCGTCAAGCAGTTCAAGCGCAACAAGTCTCGGAGCGCTAAAAGCCAACTCGCTTAGAGCAGCGAAAAAATCCCCCCCGGGACAGCATCAAGCGCAACATGGTTGCAACATTTGCAACGCCATCGGAGCAGTACCAAAAGTGCAACATCGTGTCGGAGCAGCGAAACATACGCCGCATCGCTCAAGAGCAACATCTTGAACATCGGGGCCAAAGCAGCCAAGCGCAACATTTTGGAGCGCATAAGGCAAATCGTCGCGGGGCACATAAAGGCAACTCGTGGGAGCATCCCTTCGTTGGGAGCAGATCAAGCCAAACCCGGGGGTCGTCGGGGCGCATCAAGCGCAACACCCCCAAGCACCCTAAAAAATCGTAAACACCCAAAGCGCAACATCTTCGGGCGAATCAAGGCAACCGTCGTCGGAGCAGTAAAGGAAACATGTCGGGGCACCGTCGTTGGAGCAGCATAAAGGCAACATCTCGGAGCGCATAAAGGCAACATCGTGTACAGCAAGCCAAAATCGTGGGGCGGGCCCAGATCAAGGAAAACCTCGTGGGGACAAAACAGACAACTCTGGACAGACAAGGCACACGTTGGGGCCTCAGCAAATTTCGGGAGCAACCCCAAATGCAAATGTGTCACACACACCAACACCACACCAACCACAACCAACACCACACAAACACTTTTGTTTTTCATCTGTTCCCACCGCCCACTGGCATACAATGGCCTACTCTTACAAAAAAGCGGAACGGGAAATTAAACGGTGCGCAAATACTGCAATAGTTAAGCTGAAGAAAAAATCACAAGTCTTTGCTGCAAAACCTTTTTGTTGTTCACAACTTTCGGTCATTTTTTTTCTTGAAAAGATGTTTCTTTATGGTTCCTCACAGACTCCGCGATTTGCCAATGGTGATTTTTTGCAGGGCCCCTTCACCCACCATTAAGGTAGCCATTTTCCGATTTTCGGATGTTTTATCAAAAAAAACACATTAATGCGAAGGGGTTTTTAAACATCTGTTCCCCTATCGGCACGAGATGGCCTACCTTACGAAAGATGGAACGAGTTTAATATTTCCGGAAAATGTTTTTTGCAGGGTTTGCACAGGAACTCGTTTTTATCTCACCGAAAGGGGGGGGGGGGGGGAGTGTTTTATAGTCTCATTCGAAGGCTTTCAGGGGAGGGGGGTAGGGGGAGGGGGTTTATATCCTTTCGAAGGATTTTCGGGGGGGGGGGGGTTTAGTCCTTCCAAAGGGATTTTCGGGGAGTAGTTGGGTTTTTAAAATAATAATAATAAAAAATAATAATAATAAAATTTAATAGCGCGAATCTTGTAAAAAACAAACAAATTGAGCGCTTGCACTCAATCATTTACCGGCATGCAACCTCCTTAAACAAAAGAAAACAAATTTCAAATCCATGCCCGCAAAAACGCACGCACGGGCACAACACACACACCACGCACACACACACCACACACACACACACACACACACACACACACAAACACAACAAACACACACACACACACACACACCAAAAGGGAAAACACTAGAAGGTGAAAGATGCGTTGAAAATTAGGGACAGATATGGGGGGGGAAACCGGGTAGGAAAAAGTTTTTTTGAGGCTGGATTTGAAGGGAAATCAAGTAAAGGGCTTTTGCGAAGTGAAAGAGGGTCATTCCAGTGGATGGACCAGAAACAAAAAGGGACGAGGGCCCAAACAGGGGGTTGTTTAAAATTGGGTTTCGAAAGCACAATATCTGCGCAACGAAGGAACGAGATGGAGTGTACAGGGAAAGACATTTACAGAATTAAAGGGTGCAATTTGTGGAGACTTTTGAAACAGGGGTATTGATTTGACCCAGTCTAGTAGACCGGCAACCAGTGAAGAGATTGCAGAAGAGATGATGTGTTCAAATTTTTTCTTTTTTGGGACCATCACTGCAAGTTTTGAAAGCTTGAAGAGAGTGGATAGTATGCGGTAGCCAGCCAAAAGAAATTCAGTATCAAACGTGAAAGAATAAGAATGGACAAGTTTGGGAATTGCACAGTGGACAGAACTTGCGAATCGCGCTTATGCGCCGAATTGATAGTACAAGACTGGCAGGTCTGGGTGATGAATTTTTTCATAGAGAGTGTGTTGTCAAGAACTACTCCTAAATACTTCACAGAGTTGGACAAAGGAATGACGTTTGCCGAATTCTATTGAAGTTTTTGTGATAGAGGAAAGTTTATTTTGGGGTCCCTATGGGGCATGGCTTCGGTTTATGGGCATTAAGCGTAACTTGTTCCGAGTCATCCAGTTTTGAATGTCTTGAAGGCAGTGGGGAACATATTGTCAGGAGGGAAGGCAAGTTTTCAACAGTATCGCTGAAACTGAAAGTTGATATCATGGGCATAGAAATGATCAAATAGGGTGGTTGTTTATTATATGTGAGAGTGGACAGTGTAGAGAGTAAAAAGAACGGGGCCAGGACTGTCCCTGCGGGACTCCACATTCCATTTTGACAGGTTTTGATTGAATTTTGTTTACAATAACTTTCTGGAACCGGTCTTTGAGGTATAAAGTAAACCCAGGTGAGGGCTGTGCCATTAATACCAAACGTATTTTGGAGGCGAGAAAGAAGAATTGAGAGTGATCTATGGTATCAAAGGCTGCAGATAAGTCAAGAAGAGTGAGGAGGGAGATTTTTCCTGCATCAGAAGCAAGAAGTGTATCTAAAGTATGGACTAGGGTGGTTTCGGTGCTGTGGTTGGGGTGATAGGCAGACTGAAAAGTGGGAAGAAGATCATTGGAATGAAGGTGACTGTTGAGCTGTTTGAGAACAACTTTTCTAGTACTAAGAGACAAAGGGTAAGTTTGAGACAGGCCTATAATTTTTCAAATGTTGGGATCGAGGTCGGCTTTTTTTAGTAGAGGTGTGACTATTGCTGTTTTTAGAGCTGATGGAAATTTCCTGACTGAAAAAGATGAGTTTACTATTTTATGATAATATGCACAAGTTGTGGAAGGCATTGTGAGAAAACAGGAGCAGGTATGGGATAAGGTCACATGATTTATAGTCATTTCCTTCAAATTGTCATGATTTCTTTTTCACTTTTGGGATGGGAAAGGGAAAAGAGAGGAGTGCCAGTGAACTGGGGGTCAGGAGGCGCAGGCTGGGAAATTTAGTTTGATCAAGTCTGGAGCGTATGTTTCGAACTTTGTCTGAAAAGAAAGCAGAAAATATCGATGGAAGTTCAGACAGGCTGGGGTGTTAGGCAGAGGAGTTGTTTTTTGCAGATCCAAGGAGATTTGAGGTGAGGGAAAGAGATTTTATGGATTAGCACAGAGAATTTGGGAAGAGTAAGTAGTCTGTCTTTGCTGAATGGATTAAGAGTTTGACTTTGTTTATTTGTTTTCCGGAAAAGCTGTTTGTTGATTTCGGTTTTGACTTCCGCCACTGCCGTTCTAGTTGCCGGCGTTTGCCCTTCGCTATCAAGATGTCTTGGTATACCATGGCGCACAGGGTCTGTCAGGGGGGAGATGATCAGAAGGAGGTGCATGCTTCATCAAGCAGTTGGCGGAGAATAGTGTTATAGTGATCAGAGAGGTCAGTGTGGTCAGAGGTTTGTGGAAAACGTTCGGAAAACTTGGGGAAAAGAAGGTATGAATGTCTAAAGCCTTAAGATTACGACGAGTAAAAATAATTTTTTCTTTCTGACAGATTTTGTGATGTTGAATGGAAAAGAATGGCGGAATGATCAGAATGCAGTCGTTGGGGACAGAAACAGATGTGACAAGATTGAATGAAGCATTAGTAATCAGCCAGTCTAAAATATGACCAGATCTGTGCGTTGCTTCGTTTAAACCCGTTGAGAGAAGATGATTGACAGAGAAAAGAAAGACGTTTGACATCTGGAGAAAACTGGTTGTCGAAATGGAAGTTGAAGTCACCAAGAATTATAAGTTTAGGGGGAGAGAGGCTGTAGTTTATAGTCTCTTCCGAAGGACTTTCGGGGGAGTGGAGTTGGTTAGTCTCATTCGATCAACTTTCGGGGAAATGGCATCGGTACTGATGCCGAGGTCAAAAATACCCACAGACGTTTCTGTTGTGGCTCAAACCCGGACTATCAGATCACGAGCTCAACGCTCTAACCACTAAGCTATCCCACTCCTGATTTGATTTAAGTCTTTACTTTAAATCCGGCAGACTCTGAACTTACCTTACTTCATAATTATACGAATTATTGTAAAATCTGACAAATTGAAACCCGGAAAAATTGACTAGGGGAAAATTATGTACCCGTGCATTTCTGAGATTAAGTTCTTTTTTTATTTAATTTATTTTTATTTCTATATCGAGGATAATGATAAGCGTCACATGCTTTTTACATCAGTTCCCCGTGTGTATTATTTTGTAAATTTTGTCATTTACCCCCACAGGCCCCAAATGGCCTAACTCTTTCGAAAAGGGAACACGATTTAACGTGTGCCAACATACTCTGTGGTCATCACACGGGGCCTCGTTTTTTAGTCCCCTCGGAAGGGATTTCTTGGGGAGTGGAGTCTGCACTGATGTTAACTCCAGGGGAAAAATTCCCCCTTAAGGGATTCGAACCGGGTCATCAGATTGCGAGCCCAATTTCTAACCTCTGGGCTATCCCGATCCGACCCCCCCCCCCCCCCCCCAGCCCCCCCCCTCCCCCCTTTTAGGAATCGTGAACGTCCTCAAAGGGCGCGGTTTATGTTTTTTGGGTTTGTTTTTTTTTTTTGGTTGTTTTTGGGGGGGGGGGCGGGGGGGTGTGTTTAGATACCCTTTATATATTTTTAAGTTAGACTGAATTGCTTTGTTTGATGATGTAAACTGGGGGGTTTGCAAAGGGTTTGGGTTTGGTTGTTGTGTTCAGGGGTTTGGTCCGAACCAAAGTACCAAGCAGCGCAACGGCCTGAAGTGACCATTTCCCAGACTACGGGTTAACGGTCAACGAGGAAGAGAACACGATTGCATGGATTGTTTTTCTTAATGAATCCAAGTTATCTGTTAGTTCTCAAAGAACTTTGTGTCTTCATAGGTCTTGCAGGACCAGCAAATATTTTTGCTTTTCAGCAGAAACAAACCAAACGATTAGGAAAATACCTTCATGATAATCTATCCCTCAAAATGCTTTTTTTTCTTCTTCCCAAAAGCTCGGACAGCAACTACTGTCTGTCATATGAGCAAGAATGCGTTGCGCTGCCGTCAAGCGCCTGTCAAATCGGGTCCAGCACATCCCACTCTAGCATGGGAAAGAACTGTTATCTTTTAAACCTTTCTGGAAAAAAAGGCAGGAGAATGGACCAGGAGGGAAAAATATAAAGGGGATGACATGAAGAAAAGGAACAAGGCAGAAACAATGAGAGGGATAGAAAAGAGGGAAATTCTTTGCACAGAATTTCCAGAAGGGGGGATGCTATTTATACTGACCCCCCCCCCCCCTCCCCCACATCCTCATGGGGAATTTTTTTTTTAGATAGAAAATAGGTAAATATGTTCCATAAATTATGCAGCCGTTGGGAAACTCAGTGTCGGAGACCTAAAAAATCGAAATTGGAAAATAAGACAATTGAATAGTCGATCATTTTGGCCCGGAGTTAAAAAAAAAATCAAATGACTTACAAAGATCCTGTCAGAGATAATCTACTCAGGACTGTTCTTGCAAATTCGAGAGATTTTTTTCTTTGGATGACAGCAAAATTGGTACGTGTTTTAGCGGCATGTTAGCAATCTGATGAATTTTACAGTGGATACACCATTCCATACTTTCGTCTGTCCTTCTCCTCTCTCTCTCTCTCATCCTCACATCTCCCCTATCGTTATCTCTCTCTCATCTAACTCTCTCTCTCCATCTCTCTCTCTGCTCTCCCTCTCTCTCTCTCTCTCTCTGTCTCTGCTCTGTCTGCGTCTCTGTCTGACCTGTCTGTCTTTGTCTGCCTGTGTTTGCCTGTCTGTCTCTCCCTGTGTCTCTCTGTCTCTGTCTCTCTCTATGTCTGTGTGCGTGTGATGTGCGTGCGTTTTGTGTGAGTAGTGTGTGTGTACGTCTCGTGTGTGTGTGTGCGCATGCATGCGTGCGTTTCGTGTGGTGTATGTGCAGCGTGCGTGTGTGTGTGCGCGTGTGTGTGTGTGCGTGTGTGTGCGCGCGTGCTGTGCGTGTGTGTGTGCGTTCGTGCGTGTTGGTGTGTAGTGTGTTGTGTGTGCGATTTTCGTGTGTTGGTGTGTTGGTTTTGCGTGTGTGTGCGCGCGCTGTCGTGCGTGTGTGGTGTGCGTGCGTGTGTGTTTGTGTGCGTGCGAGCGTGTGTGTGTTGTGGGGAGGAGGTACCCGGGTTGGAAGGAGAGGTAAGGAAGGGAAAGGGGTGTTTAGGAGGGTGGGGTAGGGGACACCCAGTTAGAGCCGTGAGATAAAGGAGGCTGGTTACTATTTTTCTGACATCGTTTATTTTGGACTTCTGTTTTGTTAAACGGATGGTGCTTGTTCCAAAGTGTCTCCGATTTCATGACGACAGCGAAAATGTTAAAGCAACTTGCTCAAAAATGATTTCCGGCTTGAAATTCACTTCACTTTTGACCATAATGGAATCAGCAATAACCGAGTGCTTTTTTTCAAAACAAAAAATCCAGTCTCCGTGTGCATGCCGTTTTTTTGTAAGAGTAGTCATCCCTTTACCACCCGGCACACAAAGGCGTACACTTTGGAAAGGCGGAACAGGTTTTGACCTGTGCGGAAGATGTTCTGCGTGCGTTTACACACTCGGCACCTCGGTTTACAGTCTTATTGGAAAGACTTTTCGGCGGGGTAGGAAAAAGATAGTACACCTGAGAAATTGTACACCTGAGAAATTTGCAGGCACCGAAGTCCAGTGCACAGCCTTACCTGTTCACAGGACTGGTGATTTTGATTCATAGCTCCATGCTTTTGCGAGCTATGTACCGTTGTGTCTACAGCTACACACCCGTTTGTCTAAGAACCAGTTGTGTCCACATGTCCCTCAGACCGACCAGCTGACAGACAACCCTTGCATGCTTGTTGAATAACACTGCACTTGCACTTGGCTAACCTCAACCCTAACCTTGGCCCCTACATGTGGACACAAATGGCAGGAAGATGAAATGGTTGTAAGCTGACACAGTGACTCCAAATTGTTTCTTTCTTGGCGCGGTTCGTGGGAGGAGGGGTGGGGTTTTTTTAGAGTAAGATGTTCTGCGTGCGTTTTGCGCACGGGACTTCAGTTTATAGTCGCATCTATAGAACTTTTTGGAGGAGTGGAGTTGGCACTGATGTTTGCTCCAAAGGGAAAATTTTCGATTGAACGAAACTCGAACCGGGTTCAGCAGATCACGAGCGCGATGCGCAACTCTCTAACCATCCAGGCTATCCCTCCCCCTCAGAGAGAGAGAGAGAGAAGAGGGGGGGAGGAGGGAGAGGAGAGAGAGAGGAGAGAGGAGGAGGGGGGAGAGAGAGCGAGAGGGGGAGAGAGCGAGCGAGAGAGGGAGAGAAGAGAGCGTGAGGGGAGAGTAGAGAGAGCGAGGAGGGAGAGAGAGAGAGGAGAGAGAGCGAAAGGGAGAGAGAGGTAGAGAGAGAGAGGAGGAGAGAGCGAGAGGGAGAGAGCAGAGTGGCGGAGAGGGAGAGAGAGAGAGGAGATGGCGGAGAGGGAGAGAGTGGCGGAGGAAGAGCAGAGTGGGTAGAGAGGGAGAGCAGAGTGGTGGAGAGGGGGGGAGAGAGAGAGAGTGGCGGAGAGGGAGCAGAGTGGCGGAGAGGGAGAGGACAGAGAGAAGGGGAGAGAGAGGAGAGGGAGGTATGGAATGAATGAACGAATTTTTATTTGACAAAAGCTACAAGCCCATCAGTCAAAGGGGGTAATTGTAAGTAACATATTAACTAGGAATGAATATGAAAAGGACATGAGTAATAATCAAAGTCAGATAAATGCCAACCAAATATTTCAGTTATTACGTATAGGATCCGTTTCATCATAGTCTGCTTACGTTTATCTAGAGCCTGCGTTATATATATTGCTAAAGATTTAAGCTCGGACATATTATTTGAAGATAACACCTTTTGTACAAGATTGGTGGACCTGTGGTTGGTTTGTCAAAAAAGCAATTTTTTGGCGAATTTCATAAGTTCTACAAGCAACAACAAATGAAATTTGTCTTCTTCCTCTTCTCCACATGGGACAAGAGTGTTGTCTGTCTCTGCTGTAAAATACCATTGTTTGCAGTTCAAAGACCACACAATCTTAGCCTAAATTTAGTAAATTACTTCGAAGCCTTTTATTAGTTAACGATATCAGATTACTGTTCTGGACCAAACGCATCTTAAGGAGCTATACCAAGTGGATTTTTCATAGACATTAAACTGTTCATGCAGTTTTGATGAAACATGAAATAAGTCTATCTTTTCAATTCTCTAACAAACTGGTTCTTCATAACCCATCCCCTGGCTAGCCAAACAATACCAAATATTTATCGTCAAAAGATCTTTTACTTTAGTCGCCAGTTTACTTTACCTTTTAATTATGTTGTATAAGCAGCATCTCGTTGTTTGTTGTTTATTCTTAACATAGAAGCTGATAAGTTTAATCCCGTATTTTAATGCTTTAGTTATGGTTTTCTTATTATAAAAGGAGAGGAGGTAGAGTGAGAGTGCGAGATGGAACGCGGAGATTGTGTGTGAGTGTGTGTGAGTGTGTGTGTGTGTGTGTGTGTGTGTGTGGTGTGTGTGTGTGTGTGTGTGTTTGGTGTGTGTGTTTGTGTGTGTCGCATGTAAATCTACAGCATGTTATACCGCAGGCATTTGTCATCACTAGGTTTTTCCGCGTGCGTTGTTAAAGAAAATCTTTTCAGCTGTTTTGCTGCGGATTTAAAATTGAATAGTAAAGACAAAAATTCGCCGGACAGTTTGGAAAGGATAGAGGTAAAATCATTGGAGGCCATGCACAAAAAACCGCAGTACCCCCCCCCCCCCCCCCCCCCCCCCCCCCTCCCCCCCCCCCACACACAAAAAAACCCCCCCCCCCCCCCCCCCAAAAACCCCCCCCCCCCCCCCCTATTTTTGATAATAGCAACGGTCCGTGTACCTTTTAGTTACCAACCTTTCGTTAGAAAAAGCCAAATAGTCAGTGATCAGAGCACTCGCTCTCCCAGAGTTTAGGTTAAGAAGCGGGAGGCGTGGGAGAGGACGTCCGTCGTGCGGTCTCGGTTCCGCTACAGTACCCCAGTTTCACCCAGTAGTAAATGGTGCCTTGCCCTCATTAGGGGCAGGGAAGGTAATGCAGCGAGGGAGATGAGAGGGGCGCGGCCTTTAAGATGCTGGCCTTAGAGAAGCTTGAAGTTCTCTGACACCTTGCTCCCCACGACCGCATAGGCTAAGGGACGTATCTTTACCTATTTTGTTTTTTATATTAGTTAAAAGCATTTTTTCTCTTTGCTTTACAAACTTGAACTAGAAAACATTTTGTAGTTATCTTTATAATGGGGCATAAAGATTGCGGATCCTGTATTGAATGTGTCCTGCTACCTTATTTCGTTTCTTGCTTTGCCTTGCCGTAGGTCAGGGACATGCCATTACCCAGGTCATAGCACTCCCAGCCTTGATAGATGATCCATCTGCATTTTCTTAGCAATCTTTGTTTTCATTTTTCATACCCTAAGTATAACGGGATAAAGATGATAAAATTGAGAAAAGAATAAGTGGGAGTAAATGTTGGAGGCCTCACAAAAAAACACAACAAAAACAAAATCTGGTTGTATTGGCAAGATTAAAGTGAAAGATTTGTATATGGATTTCTGCTTTCACGGATTTGTCCAACTTTAGTACTACATCTGTTATGTCCATTTGTGCTAATTTTCTGCAGGTATGGAACTTCATTTCACATGTTGCAGTAAAAAAATTGTTCCAGTGTAGCAAATTGTGTGAAATACTGTATTCTAGCAGATCACTGGGATAATACAGTGTGGTACAGGTTGTCGGTTTTTGTTCAGCCTGTCTTATTGCTTTCACCCTTGTACCCAAATGAAACCTGGGTTGTGTAAAACTAGAAAATGTAGTTTAGTCGGGGGGGGGGGGGGGTTGTTAGTTGGTCGTAAACTTTTACAAGCAGTTGTACGAAACACTTGGCTGTATTTTGTTGTTGTGGGAGCTTTAAATCACTGTGCTCAAGCTGAAGAAAAACGTGCCTTTCAGCAAGCAATGCTGGTGGACAGCTGGTCTTTGTATTTAAAGGGCTTGCCTTTTTGGAATTTTTTTGTCATTCACAACTTTGACATGTGTTGAAACATGTATAGATTTTTTGGACTTAATTACCTCGTTTTTCCTTTCTTTTTTCTTTTTTTTGGGGGGATGGTACTTCATTTAAAGTACTGAGCGGAAAGTGAAGCAGTTTGATGCTGACGTCTTTTTTCTTTTTAATTCCAAACGATAACAGTTTGGGTATTGTCATCTCGTGCATTGCCCATTGTATCTCTAGATATTTTTTTTTATTCCAACATAGCCTGACTGGAAATGTATGAGAATACACGTTTACAACCCGATTTAATCTACATCATAATTATGTGATGATAGAGGATTTACGCAAAAAGATTTTTGTTGTAACCAGCATTGCATCCATTTTTTCCTGTATTTCTTGACAGCCCTGTGCAAAATTGATGAATAACCAGAAAATATTTCGTAGAGTTTTGTTTTTTTAAGTGGTGAGCACACACCACTGACACTTGGCAACCCAAACTGACTCTTTCCTGAGAAAAATAAGTTTACACAACTTTGTTAAAATATACAAGCTGATGTTTTGCACTTACAAGCTGATGTTTTGCGCTTACCCATTCAAGGTGTCTGTGCTTTCTGGCTGTAAAGATTACACGGCTGGAACTGAAACGCTTTTGTGACTTCTGTGTTTGAAACCTATACTAGGAATGAACACAATCATTCTGGTATTTTTTTTCAAAAGGTATGAGAAATTCAAAAGCAAAGGAAAAGTCAGTGGGTCTGTCATTTTCACTGCTGGTCAGAGCATTGGGAAAAGCCTACCTCCCCCTTCAGCCAAAAAAGAGGCAGAATGACTTGTACACAGGGCTGTCAAACCTTGATGAAATGTCATAAAAATCTGATGAAATATGATACAAATGTGAAATGTGATACAAATCTGTAATGTTCTACAAATTTTCCATAAGAAAAATAAAAAATCAAACAAAAACTTGAACAAGGTCCATGTTCTATGTCTGTCTGTCTGTCTGGCTCTCTCTCTCTCTCTCTCTCTCCCCCTCTCTCTCTCTCCTTTTCCTCTCTCTTCTCTCGTCTCTCTCTCTCTATCTCCGTCTCTCTCTGTCTCTCTCTCTCTGTCTCTCTCTGTCTCTCTCTCTCTCTGTCTCTGTCTCTTTTCTCTGTCTCTGTCTCTCTCTCTCTGAGTTTGTGCACAAGATCTCGGATGCACACCACATAGAAATCTCTCTCACTCTCCTTGCCCCCTCTCCCCTCCCCCTCTCTACCCTCTCACATTCCTTAAATTGTAATATACTTAATCAGTCTTACGCAAGAAATTCTGACAGGTTTAGATGCATTCAAATGCCTGTCAGAAATAAATATACACGCACAAAATACTTAACATTTTATTTTTCAAAATGCATGTTATGTGGCTGTGAAATAAATGCATCCGGGACAATCCCCCCCACCCCTTCTCTCTCTGTCTCTCTGTCTCTGTCTCTGTCTTCTCTCTTCTCTCTCTCTCTCTCTCTCTCTCTCTCTCTCTCTTCTCTCTCTATATATATATATATATATATATATATATTTATATATATATTTATATATAAATCTCTTTCTCTATCTATCTATCCATCTATCTATAAGTGTGTGTACTCTGTGTGTGTGTGTGTGTGGTGGGGTGTGTGTGTGTTGTGTGTGTGTGTGTGTGTGTGTGTGTGTGTGTTTCTTTTACTATACCATACCTATAAAAGCGCTTTATAAATAACTTAATATTTTATTTCAGTAAGCAAAAACGAAATAACTATCCACCCCCCCCCCCCCTCCCAAGTCACACACTGACGTTGATACTATATTACACAGACACGTGTATGCAAATAAGCTCTCTGCAAAATAAAAAAGCACATAATTTATGCAACTGTAAGGTTATCTATAAATATCTATATTTGCAGATCTGTAGATGTAAACCTAAGACAAAATTGAACTCGAGCGCACGCTAGCACACACGCAAGCGCACGCGCACACATACCCGCACACCAACACACACACAACACACACACACACACACACACACACACACACACACAACACAACACACATACACACTACACACTACAAACACACTTCCGCATAATGAAATAAAATATTAACACATGAATTTTTTTTAAAGCGCTAATTTACTTGTTAAAGAACTACAAAACAACACGCAAACAATCTAATCAAAAAAGGGGGAAA
>CM054157.1:11727184-11749684 GCA_028751875.1 Rapana venosa
GCACGCAAACATAAACATACACACATAAAAAACTCAAACACATACATACACACAAACATGCAATAACACACACCCCACACACACAACACCACACACACCCCACACACACACACACACACCCCCTCACTACATACCCCTTTCACACAGGGAAAGGGAAAAATAGCATCATCAGTGAGAACGAAAGCAACAGAGAGAAAAACAGAGACAGAGACATCATGAAGAGAAAGAAAGAGAAAGAGAGAGAGAAAGCGAGAGAGAGAGAGAGAGAGAGAGAAGAGAGAGAGAGAGAGAGAGAGAGAGAGAGAGAGAACTCTGAACTTTCTGAACTCTGAACGTGTTTGATATGTACATTGGCCTTAGGCCACAATACACGGAGTTTGGGGGAATGAGGGGAATCAACATACTGGTATATACAGTACCATAGTATATGGAAGAAAAAACAAAACATCAACAACCGATTCAAGTGAATCATGACTACAGTGATGAAGTCTTGGACTATGAACTAGATAAACAATGCTATTTGACTGCATAAATATTTATAACACAATATATATCGAAATCGGTATAAATCAAAATGTAATATTTCAATTCAGGTTGATACAAACAATATTTGTAGAGACATATCTAATTTGGGTGTTTGTTTGGGGGGGGGGGGGGGGGGGGGGGGGGGGGTTGGGGGGGGGAGCGGGAGGAGTGTGTTTAGATAGCATTGATATGTTTTTAAGTTAGACTGAATTGCTTTGTTTGATGATGTAAACTGTGGGGATTGCTAAGGTTGGTTGTTGTTGATGCTGTGTTCAGGGGTTCTGGTGCCGAACCAAAGTACCAAGCAGCGCAACGGCCTGAAGTGACCAGTTCCAGACTACAGGTAACGGTCAACGAGGAAGAGGACACGATTGCATCGGATTGGATTTTTCTTAATGAATCCAAGTTATCGGTTAGTTCTCAAAGAACTTTGTGTCTTCATACGTCTTGCGGGACTAGCAAATATTTTTGCTTTCTCAGCAGAATCAAACCAAACGATTAGGAAAATACCTTCATGATAATCTATCTCTCGAAATGCTTTTTCTTCTTCCCCAAAAGCTCGGATAGCAAATACTGTCTGTCATATGAGCAAGAATGCGTTGCGCTGCCGTCAAGCGCCTGTCAAATCGGGTCCAGCACATCCCACTCTAGCATGGGAAAGAACTGTTATCTTTTAAACCTTTCTGGGAAAAAAAAGCAGGAGAATGGACCAGGAGGGAAAAATAGGTTAATACGTTCCATAAATTATGCAGCCGTTGGGAAACTCAGTGTCGGAGACCTAAAAAATCGAAATTGGAAAAAAAGACAATTGAATAGTCGATCATTTTGGCCCGGAGTTTTAAAAAAAATCCCAGAAATGACTTTACAAAGGATCCTGGTCATGAGATAACTCTACCCAGGACTGTTCGTTGCAAAATTCCGAGAGATTTTTTTTCTTTGGATGACAGCAAAATTGGTAACGAGTTTAGTGGCATAGTTAGCAAATCTTGAGTGTTGAATTTTACCAGTGGTATACCATTCCATACTTTCTGTCTGTCTCTCTCTCTGTCTCTGTCTGTCTCTGTCTGTCTTTGTCTGCCTGTCTGTCTGCCTGTCTGTCTCTCCCTGTGTCTATCTGTATCTGTCTCTCTCTATCTCTGTGTGTGTGCGCGTGTGTGTGTGCGTGTGTTTCGTGTGTATGTGTGTATGTGTGTGCGTGCGTCTCGTGTGCGTGTGTGTGCGCATGCGTGCGTGCGTTTCGTGTGTATGTGTGCGTGCGTGTGTGTGTGTGCGTGTGTGTGCGCGCGTGCGTACGTATGTGTGTGTGCGTGCGTGCGTTTCGTGTGTATGTGTGTGCGTACGTCTCGTGTGTGTCTGCGCGCATGCGTGCGTGCGTTTCGTGTGTGTGCGCTTGCGTGTGCGTGTGTATGCGCGCGTGCGCGCGTGCGTGCGTGTGTGTATGTATGCGTGCGTGTGTGTTTGTGTGCGTGCGAGCGTGTGTGAGGTACCCGGGCTGGAAGGAGAGGTAAGGAAGGGAAAGGGGTGTTTAGGAGGGGTGGGGTAGGGACGCCCAGTTAGAGTCGTGAGACAGAGAAACAAAGGAGGCTGGTTACTATTTTTCTGACACCCTTTATTTTGGACTTCTTTTTTGTTAAACGGATGGCGCTTGTTCCAAAGTGTCTCCGATTTCATGACGACAGCGAAATTGTTAAAGCAGCTTGCTCAAAAATGATTCCCGGCTTGAAATTCACTTCACTTTTGACCATAATGGAATAAGTACTAACCGAGTGCTTTTTTCCAAAACAAAAAATCCAGTCTCCGTGTGCATGCGGTTTTTTGTAAGACTAGTCATCCCTTTCCCACTCGGCACACAAAGGCGTACACTTTGGAAAGGCGGAACAGGTTTTGACGTGTGCGGAAGATGTTCTGCGTGCCTTCACACACTCGGCACCTCGGTTTACAGTCTTATTCGAAAGACTTTTCGGCGGGGTAGGAAAAAGATGGTACACCTGAGAAATTTGCAGGCACCGAAGTCCAGTGCACAGCCTTACCTGTTCACAGGACTGGTGATTTTGATTCATAGCTCCATGCTTTTGCGAGCTATGTACGGTTGTGTCTACAGCTACACACCCGTTTGTCTAAGAGCCAGTTGTGTCCACATGTCCCTCAGACCGAACCACTGACAGACAACCCTTGCATGCTTGTTGAATAACACTGCACTTGCACTTGGCTAACCCTCACCCTAACCTTGGCCCCTACATGTGGACACAATGGCAGGAAGATAAAATGGTTGTAAGCTGACACAGTGACTCCAAATTGTTCTTTCTTGGCGCGGTCGTGGGAGGAGGGTGGGGTTTTTAAGTAAGATGTTCGCTTGCGTTTGCACAAGGGACTTCAGTTTATACCGCATCCGTAGAACTTTTTGGAGGAGTGGAGTGGCACTGATGTTAGCTCCAGAGGGAAAATTTCCGATTGAAGGAAACTCGAACCGGGTTCAGCAGATCACAGCGCGATGCGCAACTCTCTAACCAACCAGCTATCCCTCCCCCTCAAGAGGAGAGAGGGAGAGTGGGAGAGAGAGAGGAGAGAGCGAGCGAGAGGAGAGGAAGAGCAGCGAGAGGGGAGAGAGAGAGCACCGAAAAGGAGATAGAGAGGAGAGAGAGAGACAATGACAATGACAAATTCTTTTATTTCGAGGATAATGAATAAGCACACATGTGCTTTTTTACATCCAGTCCCCGCCCGTTAGGGATACATCTTAATAAAAATAACCCAATACTTATACAGTCTCGCAATAAAAACAAGGGAAATAACCCTTTTCAAAACAGCTCCCCCCCAACAACCCTCCCCCCCCCCCCCACACAAAGCAAGCAATTAAAAGAAAATCCTAAAATACCCCACCCCTACCCCCACCCCCAAAAAACCCTAACCAAAACAAACAAACAAACAAAAAGAAGGAAAATCCAAACCAACAAAAGATGATAAAAAAGAGAAAAACAGACAAACAACAACAACAAGAACAAGAGCAAACAACAAAGCCAAGAAAAATAACACAACCAAACTTAATAAGTCATAAAGATAAACATCTACACATTGTCAAATGGTACACATACTTGTTACACATAATTATAAGATATTGAAATAGGGCACTCATTAAAACTTAAGTACAGAGGCAAGTCCAATAAAGTATTGAAAATATAAAAATATGAATCCTTCATCAGGATATACTATGACTATAAGCAGGACGATAAAAGGTGAGAGAGAGACAGAGACAGAGACAGAGAGTGTGTGTGTGTGTATTTCAGAGATAATATCCAATATATAAATCCCAAAACAGTATGCGATCCCATCAACACTCATTTTAGATTATATTCGTTTCAAATTATATGTCATGATAATGAAATAAATTTAATACCCATACATCCACTACAAAAAAAACAAGAAACAAACCAAGAAGAAATTAAAAACTATACAGTCGTTTAGGAGAGAATATGGTGGGTGAGTGAGTGAGTATGTGTGGTGTGTGTGTGTTGTGTGTGTGTGTGTGGTTGTGGTGTGTGTGGGGGTAGTCAGAGAGAGGAAGAGAGCGAGAGGAGGGAGAGAGAGAGAGAGAGCGACAGAGAGAGAGCAGAGTGGCGGAGAGGAGAGCAGAGTGGCGGAGAGGGGGAGAGAGAGAGTGGCGGAGAGGGAGAGAGTGGCGAGAGGGAGAGAGAGAGAGAATGGGGAGAGAGAGGAGAGGGAGGTAGAGTGAAAGAGAGCGAGAGAGAACGCGAGAGAGAGAGAGAGAGAGAGAGAGAGGGGAAGAGTGTGTGTGTGTGTGTGTGTGTGTGTGTGAGTGTGTCCTGCATGCACATCTACAGAATGTTATACCACAGGCATTTGTCATCACTAGCGTATTTTCCGCGCGCTGTGTTAAAAAAATCTTTTCAGCTGTTTTGTTTGCGGATTTAAAAATTGAATAGTAAAGACAAAACTCGCCGAAATTTTGGAAAGGATAGAGGTAAAGCATTGAAGCAATGCACACAAAAAACCGCAGTAATTTTGATAATAGCAAACAGTCCGTGTACCTTTTAGTTACCAACATTTCGTTAGAAAAAGCCAGATAGCTCAGTGGTCAGAGCACTCGCTCTCCCCGAGTTTAGGTTAAGCAGTGTTGAGCGTGGGGAAAGACGACCGTTCGTGCGTCTCGGCTTCCGTACAGTCCCCCAGTTCACCCAGTTGTAAATGGGTGCCTGCCCTCTTTAGGGGCAGGGAAGGTAAAGCAGCGAGGGAGAGGAGATGGGCGCGGCCTTTAAGATGCTGGCCCTTAGAGAAGCTTGAGTTCTCTGACACCTCGCTCCCCAACGACCGCATAGGCTATGGGAGTATCTTTACCTATTTTGTTTTTTATATTAGTAAAAGCATTTTTCCTCTTTGCTTTACAAAACTTGAACCAGAAAACATTTTGTAGTTCATTTTATAATGGGCATAAGATTGCGGAAATCTTGTATTGATGTGTCCTGTTACCTTATTTCGTTCTTGCCTTTAGCTTTGCCGTAGGTCAGGGACATGCCCATTACCCAGGTCACAGCACTCCCAGCCCATTAATAGACTGCTCCATCTGCATTTCTCCTAGCAATCTTTGATTTTCATACAAAGAATAACGGGATAAAGATGATAAAATTGAGGAAAGAATAAGTGGGAGTAAATGGTGGAGGCCTCACAAAAAGCACAACAAAAACAAAACCTGGTTGTATTGGCAAGATCAAAGTGAAAGATTTGTAAATGGATTTCTGCTTTCACGGATTTGTCCAACTTTAGTACTACATCTGTTATGTCCATTTGTGCTAATTTTCTGCAGGTATGGAACTTCATTTCACATGTTGCAGTAGTAATAAACAAAATTCCAGTGTAGAAAATTGTGTGAAATACTGTATTCTAGCAGATCACTGGGATAATACAGTGTGGTACAGGTTGTCGGTTTTTGTTCAGCCTGTCTTATTGCTTTCACCTTTGTACCCAAATGAAACCTGGGTTGTGTAAAACTAGAAAATGTAGTTTAGTCTGGGTTGTTTTTTTTATAGTTGGTCGTAAAGTTTTACAAGCAGTTGTACGAAACACTTGGCTGTATTTAGTTGTTGTGGGAGCTTTAAATCACTGTGTTCAAGCTGAAGAAAAACGTGCCTTTCAGCAAGCAATGCTGGTGGACAGCTAGTCTTGTATTTAAAGGGCTTGCCTTTTTAAAATTTTTTCCCTTGTCATTCACAACTTTGACATGTGTTGAAACATGTATAGATTTTTGGGCCTTAATTACCTCGTTTTTCCTTTCTTTTTTATTTTGTTTATTTTTGGGGATGGTACTTTTAAAGTACTGAGCGGAAAGTGAAGCAGTTTGATGCTGACGTCTTTTTTCTTTTTAAATCCAAACCATAAGTTTGGGTATTGTCATCTCGTGCATTGCCCATTGTAGCTATAGATTTTTTTATTCCAACATAGCCTGACTGGAAATGTATGAGAATACACGTTTACAACCGATTTAATCTACATAATAATTATGTGATGATAGAGGATTTACGCAAAAAGATGTTTGTTCTAACCAGCATTGCATCCATTCTTTTCCTGTATTTCTTGACAGCCCTGTACAAAATTGATGAATTACCTGAAAAAAGTTTCGTAGGTTTTTTTGGTTTAAGTGGTGAGCACACACCACTGACACTTGGCTACCCAAACTGACTTTCTTTCCTAAGAAAAATACAAGGCTTGCACAACTTCTGTGTCAAAACTTACGAGCTGTTTTGCACTTACGCATTCAATGTGTCTGGGCTTTCTGGCTGTAAAGATTACACGGCTGGAACTGAAACGCTTTTGTGTTTTAAAACCCATCCTGGAATGAACACAATCATTCTGGTAATATATTTTTTCAAAAGGTATGAGAAATTCAAAAGCAAACGAAAAGTCAGTGGGTCTGTCATTGTGTCACTGCTGGTCAGAGCATTGGGAAAAGCCTACCTCCCCCTTCAGCCCCCCAAAAAGAGAGGCTGGAGTTAAGGTTGGGTAGCCGGCTCGCAGCTGATAGAAAAGGGAAATGACTTGTACACAGGGCTGTCAAACCTTGATGAAATGTCATACACATCTGATGAAATGTTCTACAATTCTGATGAAATGTTCCACAAATCTGCCAGAAGAATAAAAAATAAAACAAAAACTTTGCCAAGGTCTTTGTTCAGATTTCTCTTTCACGAATGACTGTTTAGTGTAGAATGTGTGCGCAAGATATCGGTTACACATCTCTGTCTGTCTGTCTGTCTCTGTCAGACGTCTGTCTGTCTGTCTGTCTGTCTGTCTGTCTGTCTGTCTGTCTGTCTGTCTGTCTGTCTGCTGTCTCTCTCTCTCTCTCTCTCTCTCCTCATCTCTCTCTCTCTCTCTCTCTCTCTCTCTCTCTCATCTCTCCCTTCCCTCTCTCTCTCTCTCTCTCCCGGATTAAAAAGCACATTGTGCTTATTCATTATCCTCGAAATAAAAGAATTTGTCATTGTCATGTCATGTCATTGTCTCTCCTCTCTCACTCCCCCTCTCTCTTGTGCACAAGATCTCGACTATACATCACATAGAAATCTCTCTCCTCTCTCTCCTCTCTCTCCCTCTCTTTCTCTCCTTTCGCCCCCTCTACCCCCCTCCCCCCCCCCTCCCTCCCCTCTCACATTCCTTACATTGTAATGTACTTAATCAGTCTTACACAAACAACTCCGACAGGTTTAGATGCATTCAAATGCCTATCAGAAATAAACGCACATGCACAAAATACTTAACGTTTTATTTTCCAAAACGCATGTTATGTGGTTGTTGATTAAATGCATCGGGCACAAAATTCCTGTCGTCTATCTGTCTGTCTGTCTGTCTGTCTGTCTGTCTGTATGTATGTATGTATGTATCTATGTATCTACCTATCATCTACCTATCTATAATGTTGTGTGTGTGTGTGTGTGTGTGTGTGTGTGTGTGTGTGTTGTGTGGGTGTGTGACCGTGTGTGTGTGTCTGTGTGTGTGTGTGTGTGTGTGTGGTGGTGTGTGTGTGTGTTGTGTATCTACATGTTATACTTATAAAAGCGTTTTAGAAATAACTTAATATTTTATTTCAGTAAGCAGAAACGAAATAACTATCCACCCACAGTTATACACTGACGTTGATACTATATTACACAGACACGTGTATGCAAATGAGCTCTCTGCAAAATATCAAAGCACATAATTTATGTAACGGTAAGGTTATCCGATAAACATCTATATTTGCAGATTTGTAGATGTAAACATAAGACAAAATTGAACTCGCGCGCACGCTAGCACACACACACGCGCGCGCACATCTGCACACAACACACACACGCTACACACACACTCCCGCATAATGAAACAAAATATTAACACATGAATAATATAAAAAAGCGCTAATATACTTGTTAAAGAACTGCAAACAACACGCAAACAAACAAACAAATTAATCAGCAAATAGAGGGAAAGAAATAAGCAACAAAAAACAACAAAAACCTAACAATAACAACAGCTCATAATCTAAAAAAAACCTGAACTATTCAACCATTTAGGAAGTTGATGAAAAGATGTTTTTCTGTACCCAACAACCCCCCCCCCCCCCCCCCCCATCTCTACCCGCCCACCCCCACACCCCCCACACCCCCAAAAACCGTTTCCTTCTTCAAGCTGGCTGTGTAACAAAGGGAAACATAGTTTTTGGTGATTGTAAAGCTTTTTTTTTATCTAACCAATTAATTAATGCAGCCCTGGGAGTTAGAATAATTAGGGGTGAGGAGGGGGATGAGGTGAAAGGATATAAAGATTGTATGCCTCAAACACACACACACACACACACACACACACACACACACACACACAAACCACACAACACACACACACACACACACACACACAACACACCTATTCATCTATCATCTACCTATCTATCTATCTACCATACAAGCCCATGCATATATGAACGTGTACGTGCAAGCGTTCGCAAACTTACACACACACACACACACACACACACACACACACACTCACACACACACACACACACACACACACACACACACCATGCATGTATGCACACGCAAACACATAATTATAGGGACGCGTGCACGCACACACAACGCGCGCGCGTCATACACACAAGTACGCACTCACACAATCATTCATAGACAGAATTTACAAACCCACATACACACGGGGACTGGATGTAAAAAAGCAATAAGTGCTTATTCCATTATCCTCGATATAAAACAATAAAATAAAAAATACAAATAAAATAGCCATGCACATAAATGTATACACATATTCTCTCTCTCTCTCTCTGAATGGGAGTTTGAGTGAAATATTTCATTGTTATTTGAAATGATCTTGTTTGTTAATTAATTGATTTATAATTATGTGTAACAAGTATGTGTACCATTTGACAATGTGTAGATGTTTATCTTTATGACTTATTAAGTTTGGTTGTGTTATTTTTCTTGGCTCTGTTGTTGTTGTTGTTCTTGTTGTTGTTGTCTGTCTGTCTCTTTTTTATCATCTTTGTTGGTTGGTTTTTCCTTCTCTTTTGTTTGTTTGTTTGTTTTGGTTAAGGTTTTTTTGGGGGTGGGGTGGGGGTGGGGTAATTTTTATGGTTTTCTTTTATTTGCTTGCTTTGGGGGGGGGGGGGGAGCTGTTTTGAAAAGGGTTATTTTCCCCTTGTTTTTATTGTGAGACTGTATAAGTATTGGGTTATTATTATTAAGATGTATCCCTAACGGCGGGGACTGGATTGTAAAAAAGCACATGTGTGCTTATTCATTATCCTCGAAATAAAAGAATTTGTCATTGTCATTGTCATTGTCATTGTCCTCTCTCTCGCTCGCTCGCTCGCTCGCTCGCTCGCACGCACGCACGCACGCACGCACGCACGCACGCACGCACGCACACACACACACACACACACACACACACACACACACACCACATGGGGACGGGATAGCCTAGTGGTTAGAACATTGCGCTCGCAATCTGACGATCCGGGTTCGAATCCGGTTAAGGGGATAATTTTCCTCGTGAGTTAACCATCAGGTAACGTCCACCTCTCCCGCAAAAGTCCTTCCAAACGAGACTATTTAACTGTGGCCCCGTGTGCGAACGTACGCACAACATCAATGCCACTACATTAAATCCTGTTTCGCTATTCGTAGAGTAGCCATTGGGTGCTGGTGGGACGAAGACAAAACTTAAAAAAAACCGCATACACATAGGAACCTGGATTTTTTAAAAGCACACAGTGCTTAAATCATTATGCATCAATAAAAAGAATAAAAATAAAAAAAATGTAGGGGCTTCGGAGTATAATAATTATTAAGGTAAGGGGGGGGGGGGAGAGGTGAAGATGGTGAAAGGATAATAAAGATAGTAAGCGAGTCACATATGTACACCAACTCATGCATACATGAATATGCACGGCGCACGCACGTCACAAACATATATACACACGTGAATGCTGCGTTGCACACAGAACACTCACACACACGCGGAGGCTCCGCGCACACAACAACCACACACGTGCACGGCATCAGCAGGACACAAACGCACACATTCACACAAATACACTCTCATATACATATCAAGGACAGAAACACACACACCGAGCGCTTGTGCGCACGCGCGTACTCCCACACAGCACACAAAACACCAAGCGCAACGCACCGCCCTCACACAATCACTATAACTATGCAGGCAAATGTAATGAATACATTATTTTTCTTTCTCTCTCTCTCTCTCTCCTCTCTCCTCTCTCTCTCTCTCCTCTCTCTCTCTCTCTCTCGTCTCTCTCTCATCTTCTCTCTCTCTCTCTCTCCTCCGCACAACAGACACAAACACACAGACACCGCACGTGCGTTCACACAGACCCCAACACGCGCGCAATGCACGCAAGAGGGTAAGCAGAAACAAAAAGACATACAAGCAAAGAGAGGTGAGAGAGATGGATAGAACTCAGAAACCCAGAACTCTGAAATGGTTTTAATGGTACTACGGCCTTAGGCCAAAATACACCAGAATGTGGGGAAGGGGTGTGTAGGTGGGGGGGGTGAGGGGGTGAATGGTGAAGAAACATAAAAACATTGAAAAACATTTCACTTATAGTACCAATCATGAAAATACACTCGAATGTTTGTTTTTAAATTCAAACAACTTTTCAACTCTCCCTTCTCCCCATGTGAGACTGTTTATCGAATGTTCATGCTATCGCTACATTTATAATTTTCAGCATAAACTAAGAGGTTTAAGTCTGCATTTCAATATCGTAATCATCTTCTTCCTCAAGCAACCACATTATACTTATAGGAGCGTATTCACCTTAATTAGGTGAACAAACTAACGGTTCTTTAACACAATCCTTATTCTGAACCGACATAAAATCATTATCATCATAATCCTATGTCACCAGTTCAGCGTCCCAAAATATATAGAAGTAATACAAAATCTTCAATATGATAACTTTTATAGAGAATAAAAGCAATTGGTAGGGGAGAAAGGTCCTAGTAGGAAAACGCTCAGGATATCAACTTGCTATCCCTTTCCAACAAAATAAGGAAATTAAAATAATCTTCTTAAGTCCTTATAGGCTCCTAGGGGAACATAGGTCCTCCACAACATAAGCGTCCCCTCACACCTTCTCCTGTCTCTGGCAAGGGTCTAGGCTCCTTCCCATGTCAGGCCTGGATCTCTCAGCTCACTATGCAGGCTTCTCCCTCAGGTCTGTTTGGGTGCCTTCTCTTCCTTTTCCCCTGCGGTTCCACTCGAGACGCGCTTGTCATCATTGTAACAACATGTTGCAAGGCTCCTTCCCGTAGGGTGTGGCCGACCAACGCCACTTTGGCCGCCTTACTTGGACTTCCATAGCTGTTGGTCGCAACCCTCATACCACAGGACGTGGTACTTGGCACTCTGTCAAACCATCTGAGATGAAGGATCTGCCGGAGACATCCGTTTGATGAAGGTCTGGATCCTTGGAGGAGCTGGGAGGTTCATGACCCTCCCAAGTTTCTGACCTGTAGGTAGTTGAAGATCCTGAGCTTGGTGGTTTGTGGAGAACGCCTTTGTTCTCCATTATGGTTTTTTCCAAGATGGCAAATGATACAGCTTTCTTTATATCATGCCTTGATGTCTTCGTCTGTGCCTCCTGACTGGCTGATCTTACTCTGCCATGTACAACTCAAATTCCACTGACATCCTCTACTGAACTGCTTCTTGTCCAAGAGAATGGTGGACGGCAGGAGCCTCATACTGGGGTTTTTTGTTGGTACGCAGTAGCTTGGTCTTCTCTTCTAGACTGATCCTGAGGCCCAACAGACGTCCTGCTGTGGAACTAGGGCAGGGACTTTGTCTTGGATTGTGCTGCAGGCGGTGGGATAGCAGAGCCATGTCATGGACAAAATTGAGATAATCCATCTTGTCCATGAGGGTCATTGGATACCTTTTTCCCGAAACTTGCGAAGGGGCCGTCCTTTCACCCAGACCAGTCACCAACACAGGAAGAGGAGTGGAGACAACATAGCAGCCCTGTCTGACGCCCGTGAAGGATCCCGAAGCAGTGGAGAGTCTTCCAACCGTGGATGGCCTGGCAAAGGAAAATTCTTTCGTAAAGTTGTCTTATGATGTTGACAAACTCTTATGGCAACACCATAGTGGAGAAGGATGTTACCCAGATTGCTATGTCTGTCCACGGACGCTGTCAAAAGCTTCTCAAAATCGATGAAGCAGGCTTAGAGAGGTGACTGCCATTCTATGGACTGTTCCACGATGAATTCTGAGGGTCGCAATCTGGTTGGTACAGAACGTTCTTGTTCTGAAGCCTGCCATGTTCATCTTCGAAAGTCTTGTCGAGAGCATCTACATTTCGTCCAGGAATGACTCCTTGTGATGACTTTGCAGGGATGGACAAACAGGGTATACCTCGCCACATTCTACCCTGGGAGAATCGCCCGTGCTTGGGGAGCTTCACAAGCAGGCCCTTCTTCATTCTGTTGGCACCCTCCCCAGTTGTCCCAGATCAGGTTGAGCAAGTGGGTAACCTCGTCAACGATGTCACTAAAAAACTAAAACACTTAAAAAAATAAACTAAACTATAACTCCTAACTAACTTAATAAAAAACTAACTACTACTAACTAAAAAACTGAAAACTACTATAAAAAGAAAACTAAAAAACTCTACTAAAAAAATCACTAAAACTAAACTAGAAAAAATAAGAAACTACTATAGTAATAACTATAACTACATTATAAAACTAAAAACTAAAACTAATACTAAACTCTATCTACTAACTACTAAATCTAAAATCTACTAAACTAAACTAAAAAAAAGTAAAACTAATAAAAAACTATATATAATCTAACTAACTAACTAAAACTATACTTTAAAACTAAAAACGAACTACGTAAAACCTTAAACTAACTAAAAAATAAACTAAAAACTATAAAAGACAACTAAAAAAACAAAAAACTAAAAAAACAACTAATAACTACAAAAAAACTACTAAAAACTAAAAAAAACTAAGACTAACACCACTAAAAAAAAAAAACTAAACTAAAAAACTAACTAACTAACTAATTACTAAAAAAAAAACTAAATAACACTGAAGAATCTAAAAAACAAAAAAATAACGTAGAAACATAAATTAAAAATTTCCCTCTAAGTCACCAAACTAAAAGAAAAAAAAAACTAAAAAACTAAAAATAAACAACTAAAAGACAAAAAACTACTAACCACCCCCCCCACCCCACACCCACCCACCTTCACCCCAGCCCCCACCCAACCCCCACCTCCAGCCCTCGCTCCACCCACCCCACTACCCACCTCCCACCCTCCTCCCACCTCCCAACATCCCCAACCCACCCCCCCACCCCCACCCCACCACCAACCCGCCTCCACTGCCCCACCAGCCACTCCCCCCCCCTACCCATCCCATACCTCACCCCCACCCCCACACCCCACCCCGCCCCACCCACTACACCCGCCCAACCCCACCCACCCCACCCACTCCCTACCCACCAACCCCACCACCGCACCCCCCCCCCCCCCCGCTCCCACCCCACCCACCCCACCACCTCCCCCACCACACCCCCTCGACCCCCACACGAACATACCACCCCCCCCCCCACAACACACCCACTCACACTACCCACCACCCCCCCCCCCCACCTCCACCCACCCCACCCCAACCCCACCACCCACCACCCAACCACCCCCCCCCCCCAGCCCACCCCACACACCGCACCCCCACCCACCCCCCCCCCAACAACCCCCCCCCTAGGGTCCCACGCACTACCCACCCCCACCCCCCCCCCCCCCACCCCCCACACCACGTCACCCACCCCCCCTACCCAAACCCGACCCCGTCCACCCCACCACCCCCCCCCCCCACTCCCAATCCCCCACCACACCAACGCCACCCCACCACCACCACACCCCCAAACCCACCACCCACACCCCTACCCACCACCCACACCGGTTCCCCCATCCCACCACCCCAACCCACCCACCCACCCACCCACCTCCCACAGCACCTCCCACCTCCACCCCACCACCCACCCCCACCAACCACACCCCACCACCAACGCGCCCCCCCCACCCTCACCTACCCACTCCTCCCACCACCCCCCCCCAACCCACCCCCCAACGAACCCAAAGAAGTAAATCATCTACAAGGCATCAAACCGAAAGTTGTCAAAGCCAGCAGCTATTCCGTTCTTCAGCGGCAGATGGCCTTTCAAACTCTGCCTGTGGAGATCCACTCCAATGTTGAAGACCAAGTGGGTCCCCTGTCCCAGCTGAGGTCGTTACTCTGGGGCTGGTCGGATACAAGACCTCCTGAAAATGCTCTTCCCTCTTGTAGCAGGTCTTCAATATGGTGATAATCTTCCCTTCTTGTCTCCGACAGGTTTGTTTGGGTTGCTGCGAACGCCCGCTAAGAAGTCAGGTGGGGTGGGCATAAAGGTCTTGATTCATCTCCCTTGCCAGCAGCCTCTATCTGCCTCATCTGCGATGGGCTGTGATGCGAGCTCGTTAGTCTGCACGTAGCCTCATTCTTAGGCTTCTTGGCAAGTATGAGTACATTGCTGTTGCACGCCGCTTCTGCTGGCGGGTCGTAGCTCGGTTCAAGCTCTTGTTTGGCTAGCCTTCTCTCCTCGACCCTTTCATCCAGGTCTCATCCTTGATCCATGGCTTTCCTAATTCGACTGTGGTTGTCCCAAAACCTTCATCACAAGTCACCCACAATAGGCGTCATGAAGGTGGTCCATTTTGTGTTCCACAGTTTCTGTCTCCTCTGACTGGAGCACATGAAGCGGTTGTGAAGTGAGAATCTGAAATGCCTGCTTTGGTCTTCTGTTTCAATCCTCAGAACGTTGAAACAGTTTTCCTTGGATTCTTGGCAGAGTCTTTCTCGCAGACAAGCGCATCTTGATCTTGGTGACCACAAGATGGGGTCCCTGACCCAATGTCAGCTCTGCGTCTTACTCTCACGTCTTGTAGTGAGCTACGGTAGCCTGTCTCACCATGACGGGTCTATCTGGTTCTCTTCTGGTGGCGGGGGAGACCCAGGTGGGCTTTGTGGCAACGCTGGTGAGGAAAAAGCGTGCCTTCCCAATCACAAGGCTGATGGCAGCACTAAAAATCAGCAATGCATTTCTCCATTTTTCCTTATGTTTCCAAGCCCATGACGTCCCATCTCCCGCTCATCTTATCCGAGTTGTCAGTCCCCCGACCTTGGCGTTCATGTCCCCCATAGATGAGCAAGTCCCTTCTCGGAATCTTGTCCTACCACCGACTGGAGCATGGTGTAGAAGTTGACCTTGTCTTCCTCCTCCGCGGTGTTTGTAGGTGCGTACACATGACAAGGGACACCTACTGTAGGCGACTCAAACCGAGCGGTGATGATGCGGTCTGAAACAGGCTCCCATTCCAGCCAGGCTCTGGCAGCAAAGCTTGGACAGCAGGAAACCTACTCCAGCCTTCGTGACGGGCCTTCTTCCACTTTTACCAGAGTAAGAGCAAATTTTCTCCTGGAATGTAATTTGTCACTCCGTGACCATTCCACCGGACTACAAGACATGCCCAGGAGTGCGAGCGATAGTCTGTTCATCTCATCACTGCACTTGCGCACACCGTTCGGTTTTCCCATGGTCCTCATTTCCAAGTTTCCAAATGGTAGAACCGGCCGACGTGACAACAACCTCGGGAACTTCATCATGGGCGACACCAAGTTAATGAGGGGTCCGTCAGCCCTGCAGATATCTTCTGACGGTTTGGCTGCAGACGCGTCATAAATTCCTGAAGTATCCCCAGATCTCCAAGACTGAGTTGTGCTTGAGTATTGCTGTTTATGGTTTCTGTAAAGGAGTTCTTTCACAGAGCAGGGTTGTTAGCCTCTTAGTCCACCCCCTTTACCTATGGGAGAAAGGTGCCTCTAGCCCTTTTACGAACATGCTTGATTAGCGGGAAGGTTTTCCTATTCTTTGGCAATTGCTCGCTTTGCAAGCAACCCCGAGAGACCCACGGGGGAACAAAAATAATAATACAATAAAATGTATGCATTTTCACAACGAGAAAGAAAAAAATAAATAGAACATGTGTGCAGTAACAATGTACATTAAATACCAAACACCAAGAGACAAGTAATAATCTGCCCATCATTATACGCCAAGTAATCACTTCCTTCTATTGACTGCATGAAAACAAATCTGATGCCATATTCCTGTGATTTAACATTCAATTATTTAAAGCAAAACATAAGAGATACTTCTGACGATTCCTGAAAGGATTTTATTACTGAAGGTCATTTGTAAAGGACTGCAAGTGAAAATAAAAAATTGTTATTCATTTTCAACTTGATTATCACAAGAATGAACAATTTCTACCTTGCAAATTTCACTATATCAGGTATATTTGTTATTAATTGGAGTACCCAAATCTAGCTGGGTGATAGCAACCCGGAAGCAATAAATTACCATAGTCGTTTACAACTTTTTCTCTTTTCAAAAACTTTTTATATTAATAATATATCAGATATCCTTTTGTTACCGCGGCCTCAGCGCTATATGGCTTGATTGCTAAATCGCAATAAATAGGTACAATGTTCCTCTCTCTCTCTCTCACATCCTCTGATGTGTGTGTTTCTGGTCAAGAAAGCACCAGAGGATAAGTACGTTTTGTGTTTGTGTGCTGTCCAGAAAAATAGAGGATGTTAGGCAGAAGTACATCCCTGTTTAAATATAAGTAGACAGCCTAATTCAAATAGCTCTGTTTTACTCCCATGCATCAAGGCATCCTGAGGTTGTGCGCAGCCTCCACTTTATATTTGTGTACAGCTTTCAGAATAAAGTAGATATTGTTTATCCTAAGACATATTTTTGTAGCTGTCTTTGTTATGTGCGGTAACATTTTGTCGTGTACAATGCATTTATCCCCACAAAATACAAAGCAGTTCACAACCCCTTCATGTATGGGCCCATTCCCTTTTTGTGAATAAATATTTCGATTCGCGTTCGAGTTTCCGAGTTCTGTCTCTGGTCTCTAGTCTCTCTCCCCCCACCCCCCCCCTTCTCTCACTATGTCTATCTGTCCTGACTATCTGTCCTGTCTATCTCTGTCTCTCTCTCCCTCACACCCCCCTCCTCTCTCTCTTTACGCTCTGTCGCTCTCTCTCTCTCCTCTCACTCCTTCTCTCCTCTCACTCCTCTCTCTCATCACATCTCACCCTCTCTCTCTCTCTCTCACTTCTCATCTCTCTCTCTCTCTCTCTCTCTCCGGGAATAAGTCTAGTGGTCAAGCATTGTGCGCTCGCAATCTGACTAACATCGGATCGAATCCTGTTCAAGGGGATATTTTCCCCCCTGGAGTTTATCACCAGTGCAGACTCCACCTCCCCAAAAAGTCCATGAGTACATAAACCGACCCCTGTGCAAACGCACGCAGAAACATCTACGCACATGTTAAATCCTGTTCCCACTTTTCGAAGAAGTAGCCATTGGTGTGCCGGTGAACAGATGACAAAATTTTACAAAAACCCCACACACACGGGACTAAACGCAAAAAAACACATAAGGCTTATTCCTTACCCCGAAAAAGAAAATTAAAATCGCCCTCCCCCCCCCCCCCCCTCCCCCCCTCCTCCCCCGCCCCCCCCCCCCCCCCCACCTTCCTCCCCCCCCCCCTTTTTTTCTCTTTTTTCCCCCCACCTCCCCCCCCTCTTTTTTTCCCCTTTTTTTTTTCTCCTCCCCCCCCCCTCTCTACTCCCCCCCCTCTTTCCCCCCTTTTCCCTTCCCCCTCCCTACTCCCCCCCTCCCCTTCCCCCCTCTCCCCCCTTTCCCCTCTCTCTCCCCCCCTCTATTTTTTCCCCCCCCTCTCTCTCCCCTCCTCTCCCCCTTTTCCCTCTCCCCCCCCCTCTATCTTTTTACCCCCCTTTCTCCTCTCCCTCTCTCTCCCCCCCTCCTATTCTTTACCCCCCTCCCCTTCTCTCTTTTGTCCCCCCTCTTTTCCCCCCCCCCTCTCTCTTATCTCTCCCCCCCTCCCCCCCTCTCTCTCAGCCTCTTTCTCCCCCTCTTTCTCCTCCCCCTCTCTCCTCTTTTTCTTTCCCCCCCTCCCTTTTCCCTCTCTCCCCTCCCCCTTCTTTCCCTCTCTCTACTCCCCTTTTTGTTTTCTCTTTCTCTCCCCCTCTCCTCCCTTCTCTCTCTCCCCTCCTCCTCTCTCTCTCTCTCCCCATCCCTCCCCCCCTCTCCCCTCTTTTCCTCTCCTACCCTTTTTTTCCCCCCTCTTTTTTTCCCCCTCTTTTTTTCCCCCCTCTCCTCCTCCCCCCCTTCCCCCCTCTCCCCCCCTCTCTCCCCCCCCCTTTTTTTTCCTCTCCCTTCTCCTCCCTCTCTCTCTTTCTCCCCCCCCCCCCCCTTTCCCCTTTCTTTCCCTCCTCTCTCTTTTCTCTTTTCCCTTCTCTCTCCCCTCCCCCCTTTTCCCCCCTCCCCTCTTTTTCCCCCTCTCTCCCCCCCTTCTCTCTCTCTTGTCCCCCTCTCTTTTTCCCCCTTTTTCTTCCTTTTCCCCCCCTCTCTCTCTCCCCCCCCTCTCTCTCCCCCCTCTCCCTTCCCTCTTTCTCTCTCTCCCCTCTCTGAGGGGGGGGGAATAGCCAACGGGATGTAAAAAAACACGAAGTGCTTTTTCCATTGTCCTCCCCATAAAAGAAAAAGTAAAAAAAAAAAGAATAAAATCTCTCTTCTTTCCCCCCCCTCTCTCCCCTCTCTCCCCCCCCTCCTCTTCCCCCCTTCCCCCTTTTTGTTCCTCTTTCCCCCCCTTTCTCTCCTTTCTCTCCCCCCCTCTCCCGTTTCTGCAATCGATATTTAACAGTACAAAGGTGCGCACTGAAAAACTTGAACAATGTGCCTTCATTCTCCCTCCCCCCCCCCCACCCCCCCCCAACCACTTTATCCGACAGGTTCGAAAAGGTGGGGGGGGGGGAAGAAAAATATAAACAAACCCGAGAGAGAAGAGAGAGAGAGAGAGAGAGAGAGAGAGAAGAGGAGAGAGAGAGAGGGGAAGAGAGAGGTGGGGAGAGGGAGAGGAGATTTAAAAAACACAACTTTTTTATCGAGGATAATGGAAATTAGCCTAGGTATGTGTTTTTTTTTCATCCACCCCAACAGAAGAGAGAGAGAGATGGGGATCGACCGGGTCGAATTATTGATTGATTTATTGATGGGCTGATGTTTTATTCCCAAGGGTTAGAGGGAAGTACTGCAAATTTCCCCCCCCCCCCCCCCCCCTATTGGGCCATTGCCTCCAGAAGGGACTACACTGGGTTTGTTAGTGTGTGTGTGTGTGTGTGTGTGTGTGTGTGTGTGTGTGTGTTGTGTGTGTGTGTGTGTGTGTGTGTTTTTTTTTTGTGTTTGTGTGTGTGTGTGTGTGGTTTTTTTGTTGTTTTTTTTAGGAGAGAGGAGTATTATTATTGTTGATAATAAACTAATAATTTCAAGTAAGGTAAATAAATACGCTCTCTCTCTCTCTCCCTCTGTATGAGAGAGGAGAGAGAGACAGAGAGAGAGGAGAGAGACAGACAGACAGAGAGAGCGAAAGGAGAGAGAGAGAGAGAGAGGAAGAGAGGAGAGAGGATCTGAGAGAGGAGAGAGAGTGAGGAGAGAGGACAGAGAGCAGATAGAAAGAAAGAAGGAGACATGAAAGACAGAGAGAGAGAGAGCGAAGGAGAGGAAGAGGAAGAGGAAGAGAGAGAGGAGAGGAGAGAAGAGGAGATGGAGAGGGGAGAGATGATGAGGGAGAGAGAGAGGAGAGAGAGGAAAGAGACAGACAGACAGACAAATAGACAGACAGAGAGAGCGAAGGAGGAGAGAGAGAGACAGAGACAGAGACAGAGACAGATAGACAGAAAGACAGAGACAGAAAGACAGAGAGAGAGAGAGCGAAGGAGAGAGAGAGAGAGAGAGAGACAATGACAATGACAATGACAATGACAAATTCTTTTATTTCGAGGATAATGAATAAGCACACATGTGCTTTTTTACATCAGTCCCCGCCCGTTAGGGATACATCTTAATAATAATAACCCAATACTTATACAGTCTCACAATAAAAACAGGGGAAATACCCTTTTCAAAACAGCTCCCCCCCAACAACCCTCCCCCCCAACAACCCTCCCCCCCCCCCCCCAAAGCAAGCAATTAAAAGAAAATCCTAAAAATACCCCACCCCTACCCCCACCCCCAAAAAACCGTAACCAAAACAAACAAACAAAAAAAAAGAGAAGAAAAACCAAACCAACAAAAGATGATAAAAAAGAGAAAAAACAGACAAACAACAACAACAAGAACAAGAACAACAACAAAGCCAAGAAAAAATAACACAACCAAACTTAATAAGTCATAAAGATAACATCTACACATTGTCAAATGGTACACATACTTGTTATACATAATTATAAGATATTGAAATAGGGCACTCATTTAAAACTTAAGTACAGAGGCAAGTCCAATAAAGTATTGAAAATATAAAAATATGAATCCTTCATCAGGATATTACTATGACTATAAGCAGGACGATAAAAGGTGAGAGAGAGAGACAGAGACAGAGAGACAGAGGTGTGTGTGTGTGTATTTCAGAGATAATATCCAATATATAAATCCCAAAACAGTATGCCATCCCATCAACACTCATTTTAGATTATACTCGTTTCAAATTATATGTCATGATAAAAATAAATTTAATACCCATACATCCACACAATAAAAACAAGAAACAAACCAAGAAGAAATTTAAAACTATACAGTCGTTTAGGGAGAGAGAATATGAGTGGGTGAGTGGGTGAGTGAGTGTGTGTGTGTGTGTGTGTGTGTGTGTGTGTGTGTGTGTTTGTGTTTGTTTGAGCGTGTGTTGTGGGGGTGTGGGGTGGGGTGGGGGTGTTTCAGGGATAATACTAAATATGTAATACATAGCACACGATCAACACAAACACTTTTTAATTATGCTCCTGCAAATTGAATGTCATGGTAATAAAATAAGTGCAATACCCATACACTCACAATAATAAAGAGGGGGGAAAAGCCAATAAAGTCATAAAAAGAACATCTACACATTGTAAGTAATAGAAACAAATATTTTTTTTTCCAGGATAATGAATAAGTATTCATGTTCTTTTTTAATCCAGTCCCGCCCATGGGTTCACATTTAAAAATGCACTCAGTACTCCTACTTTCAAGCAGAAAAAAGCAAAGGAAAAAAAACTTTTTTTAAAGAAAAAGAGAGAAGAAGAAAAAAAACAAACAAACATACAAACAAAAAACAACCCCGCGAGCAAAAGACAAAAACATACCCCAGAACCCCCCCCCCCCCCCCCACCACCACCACAAAAAAAGACAACAAAAACCAACCAAAAAGCAGACAAAACACCCTTCCAAAAAAACAAAAAAAAAAAACAAGAAAAAACAACAACAAACAAACAAATGAAAAAAAAAACCCCCATAAGACAAAAAAAAAAAAAAAAAAAAAAAAGGCACCTTCCCCCTTCACACTCACACACACACACACACACACACACACACACACACACCACACACGTGCATACCCCAAAAAACAAAAAACAAACAAGCGAAAAACCCAAACAAATTACCAACAAGAAGAAGTAAAAACCCACAGCAATAACAACACACAGAGAGGAGAGAGAGAGAGAGGAGAGAGAGAGAGAGAGAGTAAGCCAAATTATAGATCATAAAATTGAACACCTTCATATTGTAAAATTTAGTACATAGTTGTTACACGTGGTAATAAGATATTAAATAGGAGATTCATGGGGGCTCAAGTACAGACAACAAGTCCAAAATAATATTGAAAATCGAAGTATGAATTGCCCTTTATTAGAATACACAATAACAATAGAAGGAGAGAGAGAGAGAGAGAGAGAGAGACCAGAGAGAGAGAGAGAGAGAGAGAGAATGAATGAATTAATTGCATATCGGTCTTTAGGCCCACAATACACAGATAGAGAGAGAGAGAGAGAGAGAGAGGAGAGAGAGGGAGAGAGAGAGAGGTGTTGTGTTGTGTGTTGTGTGTGTGTGTGTTGTGTGTGTGTGTTGTGTGTGTGTGTGTGTGTGTGTGTCAGAGATGGTATAAATATATAATTCTCAAACAGTACACGATCACCTTTGACACTTATTTTGATTACTTAGACAAAAAATATGTTATGATAAAAAAATTAATAATAATATAAAAAAAAATAAATAATAAAAATAAATAAAAAAAAAATAATTAAAAAAAAAAAAATATATATTTTATAAAAAAATAATAATAATAATTAAATAAATAAATAAAAACCTCAAGGGCCCTTTACTCTCACACAATAAAAACAAGGAAGAAAAGAAAGAAAGAAAAAAAAAAACCCAAAACAACAACCGCCAAAATTAAAAGGGTTTTAGTGAGAGAGAGAGGAGAGAAAA
>CM054157.1:11754816-11800516 GCA_028751875.1 Rapana venosa
ATTTGTGAATTCTGTCATCTGTTCCAACCGGCACACAAGTGGCCACTCTTACGAAAAGCTGACAGATTTAAGTGTGCGGAAGATGTTCTGCGAGCATTCGCACACGGGGCCTCGGTTTATAGTCTCATCCGAAGGACTTTTGGGGAGAGTGGAGTCTGCACTGATGTTAACTCCAGAGGAAAATATCCCCTTGAACGGGAATCAAACCCGGTCGTCGAACGCAATGTTCTGACCTCTGGGCTAACCCGACCCCCTTGGCTAGGCCTCATGACTGGCTGTTGTTGGTTCTCAAGAGGGATTACAGCTTTCTTGTAAGTGAGGAGGGTGTGGGTTGTCTGGGCAACTCTTGTCCATCTCTCTACATCTAGCCAGTTGCTGTTGTGGTGTTGGTGTTTGTAAAGAAAAGAGTCCAAGCCACTGCTCCTTCCCCATCCCCTTGTGACGCTTGCCTCAAGTGGCCAGCAGCTGTGTGGGGTGGAGATGTGTAAGGTATAGCACTGTGGTCCAGTTGTTTGTACTGTGTGACCAAGAGGTGGGGCAGGGTCTCCTTGGTATTCCCTCTGTCTCTTGTTGGAGGCTGCTCTGAGATGATGTCAACCATGGCTAAGTAGGTGTGCGTCATCTGTTGGTCAACTGGGGGACCCAGTTAAGCCCTATTTTAGACCCCAAACTGTCTGATGGTGGCTTTGTGGTTGGAGTGGGGCAGTCTGGCGTAAACACTTCAACGTGGTTAAAGATGGTGTAACCACCCAGAATATACCCTAACAATCGAAAGACGTCATGAAGTTCATTCCCCCCTTCCCCTCATCCTACCCCCTCCTTCATCCCCCTTTCTTCCCGCTTGTGGTGTAGTTAGACTATTTTTTGATGATTTAAGTTGATTTGGTTTTTTGCGGCCTCATCTTCCGTGACGTACCCCCGTCCTGCTGTTCCCACGTCGCTCATTCCATCTCCCCGCCACAGCCATACCAAGATTTGTTATGTCTCATCCTCAGGGTCGGAAGTACACAGGGAGCCCATCGCTATCAGGCTGCTGTGGGGCTACCAGCCAGAGGGGCTCTGCACTGCTGCTGGGTCACTTTAGTGGTGTTCAGTGGTGCCTGTTCTGAGCTAACATACGCAGGACACCACCTACTAAGCCCCCTACTAACGACAGTATTAGCTCAGTCGCCAGCCAGACTGAGTGAGTTGCCCACCCGACCTGATAACCACCACAACTCTGTTCAAGGACTGTCCCCCGCGAACCTCCAACCCCAAAGGCTTTGACACAAACTCACCACAGGCACAGAAGTGTTTGGGCAAACGAATCTGTGGTCACCATGAGACCAGAGCAACTGAGACCACCGAATCAGTGGTAATTTTTTTTATTGCATGGTGATCAATGACAATGAGGATGACGTAATGATGCTGTTGTGGAAGTGCATATGCTTTGAGACTACTTGACATCGCTGTACTCTTGCTTACTATCATAATATATCCCGGTTGACACCGGGCTGAGAGATACAGACACCTGCAGTGTTGGTCAAGTAATTTGAGCAGCACTCTCAAACTTGCATCCGTTAAGTGGATGAAGCTCGACTGTATGATCCCAGTCTTCCTACTGAGCCCACAGCACACTCCTGAGTAAAACATGAGAATATTATTGTGGAATATTAGAAGTATCTATGGAAAAGTGAATAGAATTAATGTAAACAAGCTAAATGATGTAACATAAAAGACATGTTGACATTATATGTTGTAAAAATTTTACAAGAAACACATTTAGATAAAAAATATGTAGAAGAGTAACTCTACCAGGCTATATGTCTGTACACTACTGCAGACCAAAGAGAAATAGATATGTCAGTGCTTCCGGAGGTATTTCAGTTTTCCTTAAAGAAGGTTATCAGAAAAAACATAAAGTTTTTACTGCAAAATAGTTCAGATATTGTGTGGATGCAAATGATGCAGGAAAACTCATTAAGATCATCAAACAAGAATATCTTTATAGGATGTGCATATATTCCACCAGAATTTTCTTCTTTTGGAAAAGTTCATACACAAAAAATATGGGAAGTTCTACAACAAGACATAGAAAGTTTGTTTGAAAGAGGTCAGATAATACTGCGCCCAGATCTAAATACACGATAAGGAAGACTGACTGACTTTATAGAAATAGATCCAGAACCAAGTTACTACAATTTACCTGAACAAAATGAATATGACCAATGTTATCAAAGGCGCTCAATGGATAGAATTGTACAAAAATATGGTAGACTTTTAGCTAATATTTGTACAGACAATCAATTGTATATATTAAATAGCCGAACATTAGGAGATTTACAGGGTAGATTTACATGCTTTCAACCTCAAGGTTGAAGTGTTGTGGATTACTTCATTTGTTTAAAATCACTTATGAAAGATGTGAATCATATGAAAGTTAGAGATTTAATGGAATACTCTGATCATTCTCCACTTGATTTAGATATAGATATACCAGATATAGACAAAACACGTTTGCAGAAGTCTATCAAAGTAGTAAGAGACACACAGGCAGAGTATATTACTAAAGATTCACCACAACAAACACGTTTTGTATGGGATAAAAAATTCCAAAGGACAATTTGAAAATGCACTTCTACTACCAGCAATACAATCACACATAATACAAATAAAAATTGAAACAAATATAGTATTAAAACAAATAAAACAAAGTACAAAGCAGCCTGATTCAACAAACGTAGTAAATGAATATTCCAAACAACTATCTGATATCTTTCTCAAAGTGGCACAATTAAGCTTGAAGACCAGGAAGTCAAAACCGGTAAGAAGAATTAAACACAATAAAAAATGGTTTGATTCGGAATGTAACAGTTCGAGAAAAGAAGTAAAGTCTCTAATAAATGCAATAAATAGAACTCCTATAAACCTGAACTTCGAGAAAAATACTTTATGAAAAGCAAACAATATAATACTTTAATAAAAAAGAAAGAGAAAATCTTCAAAAATTCACTGGTATCACAGCTACATGATGCCATTGACGAAGATCCGAGTATATTGTGGAAAACTTTACAAAAATTAAAAGAAAGCAAAGATAATGAATTAAAGCATCATAATCATATTAGTAGCAGTAAATGGACTGAACATTTTAAAACACTTATTGGTAAAGAACCGCAAATAGATCCAGACCACAGAAAGCAAGTACAAAGCAGGTTTAATGAATTAAAAGTATCTAATAACCCACTGCTAGATAAGCAAATTACAACAGAGGAAATTACAAAAACAATCAAAAAGCTGAAAAATAACAAATCACCTGGAAAAGATGACATCACAAACGAAATGATCAAATCAGTTTCATTGGATATTATAGAGACAATGCGGATTATTTTCAATTTAGTATTTGAAACGGGTATATATCCCTGTGACTGGAAAGTAGGAGTGAATGTCCCAATCTATAAAAACGGATGCATATACAACCCAGAAAACTACAAAGGAATAATGTTGACAAACACTATTGGAAAACTTTTTTGTCAAATACTGAACCATAGAATTTCTGAATATTTAAGAAATTAACAATATTTTTGGGCCAGAGAACAAGCTGGTTTTCAGAAAAGCATGCAGAACAACGGACCATATCTTCCTGCTTAACAATTTAATAGATAGTGTACTGAAAGTAAAAAACTAAAAGACTTTATTGCTGCTTTGTAGATTTTCAGAAAGCGTTTGATAATGTGTGGCATGAGGGTCCTTCTATAAAGTTAAAACGAAATGGGAATAACAGGCAAAACTTTTAATGTCATTAAAAACATGTATTCCAATGCAACAATATTTACAAAACTACGAGGCAAACACACAAATGAAATAATAGTCCAAAAAGGGGTACATCAGGGAAATACATTAAGTTCTACATTATTTAATGTATATGTCAATGATATAGTTCAATATACTGATGAGAAAGATTGGCCACATATAACCGCAAAATACAGACTTCCTTGTTTACTCTATGCTGATGACCTGGCATTGCTATCAACAACCAAAATAGGTCTTCAAACTAAACTGAATAAACTGCAAGAATACTATCTATCTATCTATCTATCTATCTGTCCCGTAGTCTGACGACCGTGGGGGCACCCTCAAAGACTCAGCAACCAGTTCTAATTGGGGTTTAAAAATAAACAAAACAAAAACAAAGGTAATAGTCTTTATGAGATCACCTCCAAAAATTCCAATTCATTTTAAATGTGGAAAGCATGTAATTGAAACAGTAGAAACTTATAAATATCTAGGTGTCGATTTTCATCAGAACGGGAAATTTCAAGCAACACAAGAACATTTAGTAAAACAAAGCAACAAAGCAATATACACCTTTAAAAGAGCAATTCATAGACAAAATTTAAAGACTACTATAATCATGCGTTTATTCGACTCGCTGATAGCCCCTGTTTTAGCCTATGGAGCAGAAGTTTGGTTTCCTTTTTGTTTTAATGGGGAGACAGAATTTCATATTAATAAACTGTTCAAGGCATGCTTATCCAATCAGTTTTTGTATGAGAATTTTCATGTAAAATTTCGTAAACAAATACTAGGCGTTCATAAAAAAGCATTAGTACTAAAGCATTAGTACTACCCACTTTGGGTGAATTAGGAAGATTTCCACTGACCCTTAAAATCATATGCCAGATAATATCCTTTTGAATTCATTTGACAGAATCAAAACCAGACTCTTATATTAGAATAGTATATGATTATTTGTATCACAAGAATACATACGATAAATGGATCAACACAGTGAAAAATATTCTGTACACAATTGGATTCAAACATGTTGGTGTTCACTGGAAGAACCAAAGTACTCTTAATGTTCATCGGTTGAGTTTTGCTGTTAGAAGAAAACTTAAGGACATGTATAAAACATTTTGGATCTACCAAAAGAAAGAGTTTGCAAAACTAAAATTTTATGATTTTGCTACCAAAGAATACAGACTGGAACCATACTTAATAAACTATGAAAACAAAACTCATAATAAGATATATTGTAAATTTCGCACAAGCTGTAACAATTTAATGATAGAGAAAGGGAGACACCAAAATATATCCAGAGAGGACAGAAAATGTAGACACTGTAACAAAATAGAAGATGAATTTCATTTACTGGATGAATGTATTTTATATGATGAACTCAGAAATAATTTGTTATTAAAAATCAAAACAAAAGACAAAGAACGCAAAATCTGTGTACATAAATTAAGTGACATAATCACAGTTGATATATATCAAGCAGATATCATCAGATATGTGTATGAGTGTTGTGAAAAAAGAGAAAAAGAGAATGCAACATGTTTTTAGTGTACATCACTTTTAGCCAAAATAGATACTAATTATAATTGATGTTTTTTTGTTGTGTCAAATAAGTCTACATGACTTAAATGGCAATAAAATATTCTGAATCTGAATCTTAATCTCACTCTGGGTAGGAGCCAAGCAGAGTCCTAAAAATCCCTATGACTCTTATGGGAATGAACCAGCAGATTTCCAGTCCGTAACCCAAGGCTCTAACCACTGCGCCATGGCGATTCGTAATGGTTTAAGTTTCTAAAAATTATTTGTTTGTCAGCTGATTTCAAGGTTTATTCAGGATTGGTTAGAGTCTGTCTCTCTGTGGTTAGGTGTGTGGTCAGTCATTTTTGTCGAAAGTTGACAATTTTGTATGTGATTTCTATGACAACCTAGATAATGTTTGCCCTGCCTCTGCCTCTCTGGTGCTGTCTGTCTGTCTGTCTGTTTGTCTCTGTCTGTCTGTCTGTCTGTCTCTGTCCTCTCCTCTCTCTCTCCTCCCCCTCTCTCCATCTCTCCTCTCTTCTCTCTCTCTCGTGTACGAGTATATTCGGAAACAATTTTGATGGTGATCCTGTGCTGTCTTGAGAATTATATATTTAGTATTATCCTTAAAACACACATACACACACACACACACACACACACACACTACACACACTCTCTCTCTCCTCTCTCTCTCTCTCTCTCTCCATCTCTCTCCTCCTCTCCTCTCTCTCTCTCATCTCTCTCCTCTCGCTCTCCCTGACCTTATAGATTTGGTTTTTACCCCCCCTTTCTCTTCTTCCTTGTTTTATTGTGTGAGTACACGGGTATTGAGTTTATTTCATTATCATGACATATAACCTGCATGAGTATAATCAAAATAAGGGTTGACGGTGATTGTGCACTGTTTTGAGAATTATATATATATTTAGTGTTATCCCTGAAACACACACACACACACTCTCTCTCTCTCTCTCACTCTCTTACTGAGTCTGTACAAGCGTGCTCTCAAACTGGTCCTTTTAAAAAAAGACAAGCTTATTAGAAGCTGACAATACTCAATTAAATATTCTCCCCTTACACCAACGATTAAAATATAACAAAGGAGTTATGATGTTCAAGATTATGACAGGAACCGTTCCATCATACTTAAAAGACAATTTCCCCCTAAACCAATCCAGAAATACTATAAAGCCCAGTGTCCCTATACCAGAGAATAGACTTATTCAAATCTAGTCTACTTTACTCAGGCCCTATGCTGTGGAACTCCCTTCCAGATTCAGTTAAACAACATCAATCAACAACAATCTACAAAACTCAATTATCAACTCACTTGATACATCAACAATAACAAACCACAGTCCATAGCCTTAAAAACAAAGTGACATATCCTCCCTTACCTATCTGCCCTTTCCATCTTACCTATCTGCCCTTCCCTTTCCCTTCACCTGTCTGTATGTCAGACTGTTGTCCTCTCTCTCTCTCTCCCCTCTCTCTCTTCTCTCCTCACCCCTCTCTCTCTCATCTTCTCTCTCTCTCTCTCTCTCATCTCTCTCTCTCATCTCTCTCTCTCTCTCTCTCTCTCCCCCTTTCAAATTTTCATTGTAATTGAAAAAGTGAGTTAAGCAAAGTGTAAGCTAATTAAAAAAAAATATTTTTATTTTTATTTTATATTAATTTTTTTTAACTACACTATAATTATAAGAAATATATGTATCATAACAACAATATGTGTTAATCTGTACGAGTATAATGAAAAAGAGTGTTGACAGTGATGATGTGCTGTTTTGAGAATGATATTCAGTATTTTTTTTTCTATGTCCTTTTTGTTTTGCTTGTTTACAATCAAAAAGCATTAAATCTTTAACACACACACAAACACACACAAACACACACACACACTCCCCCCTCTCTCTCCCACTCTCTCTCATTTCTCCCCCCCCCCCCCTCCCCCCCCCCCCCCCCCCACTCTCTCTCTCTTACTCACAATGTATAGATGTTCATTTTATGACTTTAGTGATTTTTTTTTATCCTTATTGTAAGAGATATTGATATTGGGCTTATTTCTGTTTCATGGCGTTCAATTTGTACGAGTATATTCGAAAGAATACTGATGGGATCCTGTGCTGTCTTGAGAATTATATATTTAGTATTATCCTTGAAACACACACACCCTGTTGCTCAATTTATAGATCTATAAGTTTCTCTCCCTCTCTCTCTCTCCTCATCTCTCTCTCTCATCTCTCCCTCACCTCCCTCTCTCTCTCTCCTACATCTCTCTATCCCTCTCTCCTCACTCCTCTCTCCTCATCTATCTCTTCTCTCTCTCTCTCTCTCCTCTTTCTCTCTTTCTCAGCAGCAGAATATTGAAGCTATCAGCGCCAGTTAATCACAGACACTCTAACAATATATTTAACCTTTGTCTCGAAAAAAAAACCATTTCCCCAATGCCTTCAAAACAGCTAAAGTAATCCCCATCTACAAGTCTGGTGACACTTCAGACACCTTCAAACTATAGACCAATTTCCATTATATCTATCCTTTCCAAAACCCTTGGAACAACATATAAACAAACACATAGTCCTCATTTAGATACCACCAACTTAATTCACCCAACAGTCTGGATTTAGAAAAAAATCACTCATGTCGTACTGCACTGATTACCCTCGTAGACAACGGGCTATCAAACATTAATGACAATAAATTTTTTGGAGTACTATTGTAGATCTCAAAACAGCTTTTGACACAATTGACCCTACACTTCTCATAAAAAGACTAAACCTGTACCATTTCTCTACCAATACCTTAGAACTACTTGCTTCCTATCTAGAAAACAGGCAACAGTGTGCTCAATAGGTACAACTACATCCAAACACAAGCCGTCAATTATGGAGTACCAAAAGGGATCCATACTAGGACCTATTCCTCTCACTATACATAAACGACCTCCCTCTCCACATCAAATCCAAATGCGAACTATTTGCTGATGACACAACTATTCATACGAGCCACAGTAACCTTATCTCTCTGCAAATGCATTACAAAAAAGTGTTGATCGGCTTATTGAATGGACCGAACTAAACCATATGTCTATACACCCCCAAAAAACAAAATGCATGCTTTTTTAACACTAGACAAAAGCGTCAAAACTTAAACCCATAAACTTACTCCCATCAAATTAAAAAGGAAGTAATTGAACAAACCTATCACCACAAGGTTTTATAGGGGTAGCATTGATGAAAACCCTCATTGGTTCTACCACATATCTCAACTAATGCAAATACATGTCCCAAAGTATACCAACCTTCTAAAATCAACATTTTCTTGACTTTCATTCAAGGAAACTATCTTCCAATCTTATATACAATCCTCAATAGACTATGTTTCTACTCTGTGGATTCTGCTAGTGCAACACAATGAAACCGATACTGAGTCTGTAAAAAACGTGCTTCACAAACTGGTCCTTTTAAAAAGGACAAGCTTACAAGAAGCTGACTATACCAATTAAATATTCTCCCCTTACACCAACTTTTAAAACATAACAAAGGAGTCAGATGTTCAACATCATGACGGAACTTTTCCATCATACTTAATAAAACAATTCCCACTAAACCAATCCAAAATACTATAAAGCTAGTGTCCCAATTCCGAGAATAATTTATTCAAATCTAGTCTACTTACTCAGGCCCTATGCTGTGGAACTCCCTTCCTTATTCAGTTAAACAACATCAATCAATAACATATACAAAACTCAATTATCAACTCACTTGATACATCAACAATAACAAACCACGTCCAAAAGCCTTAAAAACAAAGTGGCTATCCTCCCTTACCTATCTGCCCTTTCCATCTTACCTATCTGCCCGGCCCTTTCCCCTTCACCTGTCTTTCTGTCAGACCTTGTCCCCCCCCCCCTCTCTCTCTCTCTCTCTCCTCTCCCCTCTCCTTCCTTTTTCTCTCTCTCTCTCTCTCCTCTCCTCCCATCCTCTCCCCTCTCTCTCTCTCATCCTCTCCACTCTCTCCCCTCTCCTCCCTCCTCTCCTCTCCCCTCTCTCTCTCTCTCCTCTTTCCCCTCCCCTCCCCTTTTTCAAATTTTCATTGTTGTTGAATAAGTGAGTTTACCAAAGCGAAAACTTTTTTCTTCTTTCTTTCTTTCTTTTTCTTTTCTTCTTCTTTCTTTTTATTTTTTTTTATTACACTATAGTTATAAGAAATATATCTATCATAACAATAATATGTGTTAATCTGTACGAGTATAATGAAAAAGAGTGTCGACAGTGATGATGTGCTGTTGAGAATCATTTCCAGTATTTTTTTCTATGTCGTTCTTGTTTGTTTGTTTACAAACAAAAAGCATTTTTTTCCCTCACACACACACACACACCGCCACACACACCACAACACACACACCACACACACACACACACACACACACACACACATCCTCCCTCCTCTCCTCCCATCTCCTAATTTTCTTCCCCCCACCTATCTCCTCTCTCTCTCTACTTACAATGTATAGATGTTCATTTTATGACTTAAGTGATTTTTTTCTTCTTATTGTAAGAGTGTATTGGTATTAGGCTTATTTCTTTTCATGACATTCATTTTGTAGAGGTATATCGAAAACAATTTTGATGGTGATCTTTTGCTGTCTTGAGAATTATATATTTTGTATTATCCTTAAAAAAAAACCCCACAAAAACACACACACACACACACACACACACACACACACCACACACACAACACACACACACACACACACAAACACACACACAACACACACAACTTCTCTCTCTCTCTCTCGTCTCTCTTTTCCCTTCTCCCCTGACCTTATAGATTTGGTTTTTAAACCCCCCTTTCTCTCTTGCCCTTTTTTTATTGTGTGAGTACACGGGTATTGAGTTTATTTCATTATCAACATATAACCTGCATGAGTAAATCAAAATAAGGGTTGTCGGTGATTGTGCACTGTTTTGAGAATTATATATATATTTAGTGTATTCCCCGAAACACACACACCCCAACAACACACACCAAACACACACACACACACAAACACACACACACACACACACACAACACACACACACACAACACAACACACCCCTCTCTCTCTCTCATCTCTCTCTCTCTCTCCTCTCCTCCCTCCCTCCCCCCCCCCCCACCCTCCCCTCTTCTCTCTCTTCATCCTCTCCTCTCTTCTCCTTTCTCTCACTATGACCTTATAGATTTGGCGGGTTTTGTTTTTCCTTCTTTCTTTCCCTCCTTGTTTTTATTGTGGTGATAGTATGGGTATTTAGTTTATTTTTGATTATCAATACAAAAATTTGTATGAGTAATCAAACTAAGTGTTGAAGGTGATCGTGTACTGTTTGAGAATTTTATATTTAGTATAGTTTTTAAATTTCTTCTTTGCTTGTCTTGTTTTTTTATTGTGTGGATGTATGGGTATTAAATTTATTTCATTATCATGACATATAATTTGAAACGAGTATAATCTAAAATGAGTGTTGAAGGGATCGCATACTGTTTTGGGATTTTTAAAATTGGGTATTATCTCTGAAATAAACACACACACACTCTCTGTCTCTCTGTCTCTGTCTGTCTCCTCTCCTCACCTTTTATCGTCCGCTTATAGTCATTGAAAATCCTGATGAAGGATTCATATTTTTTTATTTTCATACTTTATTGGACTTGCCTCTGTACTTAAGTTTAATGAGTGCACTATTTCAATATCTTATAATATGTGTAACAAGTAAAGTGTACCATTTGACAATGTGTAGATGTTTATCTTTATGACTTATTAAGTTTTGGTTTTGTTATTTTTCTTGGCTTTATTGTTGCTCTTGTTGTTGTTGTTGTTTTTTGTCTGTTTTTTCTCTTTTTTATCATCTTTTGTTGGTTTGGTTTTTTTCCCCTTTTCTTTTTTTTTGTTTGTTTGTTTTGGTTTGGGTTTTTTTGGGGGGTGGGGTAGGGGTGGGTAAATTTTTAGGATTTTCTTTTAAATTTCTTGCTTGGGGGGGGAGAGGGTGGTTGGGTGGGAGCTGTTTTGAAAAGGGTTCTTTCCCCTTGTCTTTATTGTGAGACTGTATAAGTATTGGGTTATTATTATTAAGATGTATCCCTAACGGGCGGGGACTTGATGTAAAAAAGCACATGTGTGCTTATTCATTATCCTCGAAAAAATAGAATTGTCATTGTCATTGTCATTGTCATTGTCTCTCTCTCTCTCTCTCCTCTCTCATCTCTCTCTCTCTCTCTCCTCTCTCTCTCTCTCTCTCTCCTGTTGTGTGTGTTTGTTTTGCTGTAGTTGTTTACTTGTTTTTTGTTGTTGATTTGTTTGAGTTTTTTGTTTGTTTGTTTTTTGTTTGGTGTATGTATGTGTGGGGCGTGTGTGTGGAGGGGGGGAAAGGTGTTGGTTAAAAACATTTTTTTTTTTTTCCTTCTCATTTGTTTCTTGTTGTTGTTTTTTCCTTGTTTTTTGTTTGTCTGTTGGGAGGGTGCTTTGTCTGTTTTGTTTTTGTTTTTTGGTTTTTAAATTTTTTTTTTTTGTTTTTTTTTTATTGTTTTTTTGTTTTTTTGTGGTTTTTTTTGTTGTTGTTGTTTTGGGTTTTTTTGGTTTTTTTTTGGGGGGGGCGTTTCTGGGGTTTATTTTGTCGTTTGCTCGGCGGGGTTTGTTTGTTTGTTTGTTTCTTTGTTTGTTTTTTCTTTTTCTCTCTTTTCTTTTAAAAAAAGGTTTTTCCCTTTCTTCTACTGTTTGAAAATATAGTACTGAGTGCATTTTCAATGTGAAACCCCACGGCGGGGACTGGATGTAAAAAAGCACATGAGTACTTATTCATTATTCTGAAAAAAAAAATTTTTTTTCTATTACTTTCAATATGTAATGTTCTTTTTATGACTTATTGGCTTTTTCCCCCCCTCTTTATTATGTGAGTGTATGGGTATTGCACTTATTTTATTAACATGACATTCAATTTGTATGAATATAATTAAAAAGTGTTTTTTGTTGATCGTGTGCAATGTGAGTATTCATATGAGTAATTATCCCCGAATTCCCCCCCCCCCCCCCACACACACACCACTCACACACTCACACACACACACAAAACACACACACACACCCCACACACACACACACACACACAACACACACATACATACATACACACACTCACTCACTCACTCACTCATATTCTCTCCCTCAATGACTGTAAGGGTTTAAATTTCTTCTTTGGTTTGTTTCTTGTTTTTTTTTTTGGTGGATGTAAAGGGTATTAAATTTATTTCATTATCATTACATATAATTTGAAACGAATATAAAACTAAAATGAGTGTTGATGGGATAGCATACTGTTTTGGGAATTAAATGGGGTATTATCTCTGAAATACACACACACACACACACTCTCTCTGTCCTCTGTCTCTTTCTCACCTTTTATTGTCTCGCTTAAGTTATAGTGTATCCTGATGAAGGATTCATATTTTATATTTCAATACTTTTTTGGACTTGCCTCTGTACATAATTTTTAATGAGTGCACTATTTCAATATCTTAAATTATGTTAACAAGTATGTGTACCATTTGACATTGTGTAGATGTTTATCTTTATGACTTATTAAGTTTGGTTGTGTTAAATTTTTTTGGGTCTGTTGTTGTTCTTGTTTTTGTTGTTTGTCTGTTTTTTCTCTTGTTTATCTTCTTTTGTGGGTTTGATTTTTCTTTCTCTTTTGTTTGTTTGTTTGTTTTGTTAGGGTTTTTGGGGGGTGGGGGAGGGGGGTATTTTAAGGGTTTTCTTTTATTTGCTTGCTTTGGGGGTGGAAGGGGGGGTTGTTGGGGGGGGGGAGCTGTTTTTTGAAAAGGGTTATCTCCCCTTGTTTTTATTGTGAGGCTGTATACGTATTGGGTTATATTATTAAGATGTATCCCTAACGGGCGGGACTGGATGTAAAAAAGCACATGAGTGCTTATTCATTATCCTCGAAAAAAAGAATTTGTCATTGTCATTGTCATTGTCATTCTCCTCTCTCTCTCTCTCTCTCTCTCTCTCTCTCTCTCTCTCTCTCTCTCTCGCTCTCTCTTCTCCTCTTCACTATACCTTATAGATTTGGCTGGGTTTTGTTTTTCCTTCTTTCTTTCCCTCCTGTTTTTATTGTGTGAGAGTATGGGTATTGAATTTATTTGATTATCATGACATAAAATTTGTATGAGTAATCAAACTAAGTGTTGAAGGTGATCGTGTACTGTTTTGAGAATCATATATTTAGTACCATCTCTGAAACACACACACACACACACACACACACACAAACACACACACACACACACACACACACACACAACACACACACACACACACACACACATACACTCTCTCTCTTTTCTCTCTCTCTCTCTCTCTCTCCTCCTCTCTCTCTCTCCTCATCTCTCTCTCTCTCTCTCTCTTTCTGTATTGTGGCCTAAGGCCGATATGCAATTAAATCATTCTCTCTCTCTCTCTCTCCTCTCTCTCTCTCTCTTCTCTCTCTCCTCCTCGCTCTCTCCTCTCTCCTCTCTCCCTCTCTCTCACTCTCTCCTTCTATAGTTGTTGTGTCTTCTAATAAAGGGCTTTTTCATACGTTTCTATTTTCAATATTATTTTGGGCTTGTTGACTGTACTTGAGCTCCAGTAAATTCCATTTCAGTATCTTATAATACGTGTAACAACATGTGATCTATTCTGCAATATGAAGGTGTTCAAATTTTATGATCTATAAGTTTGGTCTACCTCTCTCTCTCTCTCTCTCTCTCCCTCTCTCTCTCTCTCACTCTCTCTCTCCTCTCTTGTCTCTCTGTCTTCTTGCTTTTTGTTATTGCTGATGTTATTGCTGGAGTTTGTTGTTTTGTTGTTTGTTGATTGATTTGGGTTGTTTTTTGTCTGTTTGTTTTTTGTTTTGGTGTATGTGTGTGGGGGGGGGGGAAATTTTTGGGGGGATTTATAAATTTTTTTTTTTTTTTTTCTTGCCCTTTCCATCTTACCTATCTGCCCTTCCCATTCCCTTCACTGGTCTGTATGTCAATACGTGTCCTCTCCTCTCTCTCTCTCTCTCTTCTCTCTCTCCTCCTCTCTCTCCACTTCTCTCTCTCTCTTCTCTCTCTCTCCTCTCTCTCTCTCTCTCTCTCTCTCTCTCTCTCCCCTTTCAAATTTTCATTGTAATTGAAAAAGTGAGTTAAGCAAAGGTAAGCTAATAAAACAAAATATTTTTATTTTTATTTTAATATTAATTTTTTTTTTAACTACACATAATTTATAAAAATATATGTATCAAACAACAATATTGTTTAATCTGTACTAGTCTAATGAAAAAGAGTGTTTGACAGTGATGGAAGTGCTGTTTGAGAATGATATTCTTATTTTTTTTTCTAATGTCCTTTTTGTTTTTGCTTGTTTACAACCAAAAAAGCATTCAACAATCTTTAACACACACACAAACACACACAAACACACACACTACACTCCCCCCTCTCTCTCCCACTCTCTCTCATTTCTCCCGCCCCCCCCCCCCCCCCCCCCCCCCCATATCTCCTCTCTTACTCACAATGTTTAGATGTTTCATTTTAATGACTTGAGTGATTTTTTTTTATCCTTATTTGTAAGAGAGTATTGATATTGGGCTTATTTCTGTTTCATGGCGTTCAATTTGTACGAGTATATACGAAAGAATATTGATGGAGATCCTGTGCTGTCTTGAGAATTATATATTTTAGTATTATCCTTGAAACTACACACACCCTGTGCCAATTTTAGATCTAATAAGTTTCTCTCTCCCACTCTCTATCTCTCCTCTCTCTCTCTCTCTCTCCTACACTTCTCCTCTCTCTCTCCTCTCTCTCTCTCTATCTCTCCTCCGCTCTCTCCTCTTTCTCTCTTTCTCAGCACAGAATATTGAAGCTATCACGCAGTTACAACAGACACTCTAACAGATATATTAACCCTTTGTCTCGAAAAAAAAACTCATTCCCATGCCTTCAAAACAGCTAAAGTAATCCCCATCTACAAGTCTGGTGGAACACTTCAACCCTTCAAACTATAGACCAATTCCATTATATCTATCCTTTCAAACCCTTGATCAACATATAAACAAAACACATAGTCCGTCATTTAGATACCACCAACTTAATGCACCCTAATCAGTCCTGGATTTAGACAAAATCACTCATGTCGTACTGCACTGATTAGCCTCGTAGACAACCCTGGTATCAAACATTAAGACAATAAATTTGTGGAGTACTATTTGGTAGATCTCCAAAAAAGCTTTTGACACATTGACCCTACACTTCTCATAAAAAGACTAAACCTGTACCATTTCTCTACCAATAACCCTTAGAACTACTTGCTTCCTATCTAGAAAACAGGCAACAGTGTGTCTCAATAGGTACAACTACCATCCAAACTACGAAGCCGTCAATTATGATACCAAAGGATCCATACTAGACCTATTCTCTTCTCACTATATCATAAACGACCCTCCCTCTCCACATCAAATCCAAAAGCGAACTATTAGGCTGATACACAACTATTCATACGAGCCACAGTAACCTTTTCTCTCTGGCAAAATGCCTTACAAAAAAGTGTGATCGCTTATTGAATGGGACCGAACTAAAACCAGATGTCTAGACACACCCCCAAAAAACAAAATGCATGCTTATTACCACTAGACAAAGCGTCAAAAAAACTTACCCCAGAAACTTACTTTCCCACAAAATTAAAAAGGAAGTAATTGAACAAACCTATCACCACAAGGGTAAAGGGGTAGCAATTGATGAAAATTCAGTTTGTTCTACCACAATACTTCAACTATGCAATATACATGTCCCAAAGAGTATACCAACCTTCTAAAATCAAGCAGTTTCTTGACTATCATTCAAGGAAACTATTCTTTCCAATCCTATATACAATTCCTCATTAAGACATGCCTTTCTACTCCTGTGGGATTCTGCTAGTGCAAACACTTTGAACCGTACTGAGTCTGTATAAACGTGCTCTCAAACTGTCCCTTTTTAAAAAGGACAAGCCTTCAAGAAGCTGACTATACTCAATTAAATATTCTCCCCTTACACCAAGATGTTTAAAACAGAACAAAGGAGTCCATGATGTTCAACATCATGACAGGAACTGTTCCATCATACTTAAAGACAAATTCCCACTAAACCCAATTCCAGAAATACTATAAAGCCTAGTGTCCCCAATTCCGAGAATAACTTATTCAAAATCTAGTCTTACTTTAACTCAGACTCAGCCCTATTGCTGTGAACTCCCTTCCTTATTCAGTTAAACACATCAATCAATAACAATATACAAAACCTCAATACAACTCAGCTTGATACATCAACAATAACCAAACCACAGTCCATACCTTAAAAAACCCAAGTGCATATCCTCCCTTACCTATCTATCTGCCCTTTTCCATCTTACCTATCTGCCCTGCCTTCCCCTTCACCAGTCTTTCTGTCAGACCTTGTTCCCCCCCCCCCCTCTCTCTCTCTCGCCTCTCTCTCTCTCCCTCTCTTTCCTCTCTCTCTCGCACTCTCTCGCTCTCGGTCTCTTCTCATCTCTCTCCTCTCTCTCTCTCCTCTCTCTCTCTCCGCTCTCTCTCTCTCACTCTCTCTCTCTCTCCGTCTCTCTCTCTCTCTCTCTTTCTCTCTCCCCTCCGCCTTTTTTCATCAATTTCTTGTTGTTGAATAAGTGAGAGTTTTACCAAAGCGAAAAACTTTTTCTTCTTTCTTTCTTTCTTTTTCTTTTCTTCTTCTTTCTTTTTATTTTTTTTTATTACACAATAGTTATAAGAAATATATCGATCATAACAATAATATGTGTTTAATCTTGTACGAGTATAATGAAAAAAGAGTGTCGACAGTGATGATGTGCTGTTAGAATCATTTGCCAGTATTTTTTTCTATGTCGTTCTTTTTGTTTGGTTTTACAAAACAAAAAGCATCCTTTCCCTCACACACACACACACACGCGCGCACACACACACACACAACACACACCACACACACACACTCCATCCTCCCTCTTCTCCCACTCTCTCTAATTTCTTTTCTTCCTCCCACCTATCTCTCTCTCTCTCTTACTTACATTGTATAGATGTTCTTTTATGACTTAAGTGATTTTTTCTTCTTATTGAAGAGTGTATTGTAGTAGGCTTATCTCGTTTTTCATGACATTCATTTTGGTAGAGTATATTCGAAACAATTTGATGTGATCTTGTGCTGGCTTGAGAAATTAAATATTTAGAATTATCCTTAAAACACACACACACACACACACAACACACACATCACACACACACACACACACCACACACACACACACACAAACACACACACACACACATACACACCCATCACTCCTCTCTCTCATCTCTCTCTCTCACTCCTCTCTCTCTAGTCTCCTCATCCTCTCCTCTCTCGCTCTCTCTCTCTCTCTCTCCCTGACCTTATAGATTTGGTTTTTCTCCCCCCTTTCTCTTCTGCCTTGTTTTATTGTGTGAGTATAAACGGGTATTGAGTTATTTCATTTATCATGACATATAACCTGCATGAGTATATATCAAATAAGGGATGCGTGATTTGTGCACGTTTTGAGAATTATATAATAGATTTAAGTGTTTATCCCAGAACACACACACACACACACACAAACACACACACACACACACACACATCACACACACACACACCACACACACACACTCTCTCTCTCTCATCTCTCTGGTGTGACTCTCTCTCTCTCTCTCTCCCTCCCTCCTCCCCCCCCCCCACCCTCTCTCTCTCTCTCCCTCTCTCTCTCTCTCTCTCTTTCTCTCACTATGACCTTATAGATTTTGGCTGGGTTGTGTTTTCCTTCTTCTTTCACCTTGTTTTATTGTGTGATAGATATGGGTATTGAGTTTATTTGATTATCATGACATAAAATTTGTATGAGTAATCAAACTAAGTGTTGAAGGTGATCGTGTACTGTTTTGAGAATTATAATTTAGTATAGTTTTTAAATTCTTCTTTGCTTGTTTCTGTTTTTATTGTGTGGATGTATGGGTAATTAAATTTACTTCATTATCATGACATATAATTTGAAACGAGTATAATCTAAAATGAGTGTTGAGGGATCGCATACCGGTTTTGGATTTATATATTGGATATAATCTTCTGAACAAACACACACAAACACTCTCTGTCTCTCTGTCTCTGTCTGTCTCTCTCTCTCACCTTTTTATATCGTCCTGCTTATAGTCATTGTATATCCTATGAAGAGATCATATTTTTATATTTTCATCTTTATTGACTTGCCTCTGTACTTAAGTTTTTAATGAGTGCCTATTCATATCTATAATTAATGTGTCACAATAAGTGTACCATTTGGACAACGTGGTAGATGTTTATTCTTTATGACTTATTAAGTTTGGTTGTGTTTAATTTTCTTGCTTTATTGGTTCGCTTGTTTTGTTTGTTGTTTTGTCTGTTTTTCTCTTTTTATCATCCTTTTGTTGTTTGGTTTTTCCTTCCTTTGTGTTTGTTTGTTTTTGGTTATGTTTTTTTTTTGGGGGTGGGGGTAGGGGTGGGTATTCTTAGATTTTTTCTTTTAATTGCTTGCTTGGGGGGGGGAGAGGGTGGTTGGGTGGGAGCTGTTTGAAAGGGTTCTTTCCCCCTTGTCTTTATTATTGTGAGACTGTGTATAAGTAATGGTATTATTATTACATGTAGCCCTAACGGCGGGACTTGATGTAAAAAAGCACATGTGTGCTTATTCATTATTCCTCGAAAAATAGTATTTGTCATTTGTCATTGTCATTGTCATTGTCCTCTCTCCTTCTCTCTCTCTCAAACTCTCTCTCTCTCTCTTCTCCTCCTCCTCTCTCTCTCATCTCTGTGTGTGTGGTTGTTATTGCTGTAGTTGTTACTTGTTTTTGTTGTTGATTTGTTTGATCTTCATTTGTTTGTTTGTTTGTTGTTTTTGGTGTATGTATGTGTTGGTGCGTGTGTTGGAGGGGGAACGGTGTTGGGTTAAAAACATTTTTTTTTTCTCCTTCTCATTTGTGTCTTGTTGTTGGTTTTTTTCTTGTTTTTTGTTTGTCTGTTGGAGGGGCTTTTGTCTGTTTGTTTTGTTGTTTGTTTTTAAATTATTTTTTGTTTTTTTTTTTCTATTGTTTTTTTGTTTTTTGGTGTTTTTGGTTGTTGTTGTTGTTTTGTTTGGGTTTTTTTTTTGGGGGGGGGGGGGGCGTTTCTGGGTTTATTTTTGTCGTTTGCTCGTCGGGTTGTTTGTTTGTTTGTTTGTCTCTTTGTGTTTGTTTTTTCTTTTTCTCTCTCTTTTCTTTTAAAAAAGGTTTTTTCCCTTTGCTTCTACTGTTTGAAAATAATATACTGAGTTGCATTTTCAATGTGACCCCCACGGGCGGGACTGGATGTAAAAAAGCACATGATACTTATTGCCCATTATTCTGAAAAAAAGAATTTTGTTTCTATTAACTTACAATAATAGATTTTACTTTTTATGACTTATTGGCTTTTCCCCCCTCTTTATTATGTGAGTGTATGTAATGCACTTACTTATTAACATGACATTCAATTTGTATGGAATATAATTTAAAAAGTGGTTTGTGTTGATCGTGTGCTAATGTGAGTATTCCATATGGAGTAATATCCCTGAATACCCCCCCCCCCCCACAACACACACCACTCTCACACACTCACACAACACCACACACACACACACACACACACACACACACACCCACACACATACATACATACACACACTCCTCACTCACTCACTTCATATTCCTCCCTCAATGACTGTATAGTTTAGATTTCTTCTTTGGTTTTGTTTCTTGTTTTTTATTGTGTGGATGTATGGGTATTAAAATTTATTTTCATATCATGACATATTAAGATTTGAAACGAATATAATCTAAAATGCGTGTTGAAGGATCGCATACTGTTTTGGGAAAAAAAATTATATATTGGATTATATCCTCTGAAATACACACACACACACAACCAACTCTCTCTGTCCTCTCTTCACTTTCTCACCTTTTATTGTCTCGCTTATAGTTATAGTGTATCCTGATGAAGGATTCATATTTTATATTTTCATACTTTATTGACTTGCCTCCTGTACATATTTTTAATGAGTGCACTATTTCCAATATCTTATAATTATTTGTAACAAGTATGTGTACCGTTTGACATTGTGTAGATGTTTAATCACTTATGACTATTAATTTTTTTTTGGTTTGTTATTTTCTTGGCTCTGTTGTTGTTCTGTTGTTGTTGTTTGTCTGTTTTTTTCTCTTGTTATCTGCTCTGTTGGTATGATTTTCTTTCTCTTTTGTTGTTTGTTTGTTTTGGTTAGGGTTTTTTGGGGGTGGGGGAGGGGGGTATTCTAAGGGTTTTTCTTTTTATTTGCTTGCTTTTGGGGGTGGGGGGGGGGGGGTTGGTTGGGGGGGGGGGGGAGCTGTTTTGAAAAGGGTTATCTCCCCTTGTATTTATGGTGAGAGGAGCTGTAATACGTATTGGGTATTATTATTAAGATGTCTCCCTAAACGGGCGGGGACTGATGTAAAAAGCACCTGAAGTGCTTATCTTATCCTCGAAATAAAAGAATTTGTCATTGTCATTGTCATTGTCATTTCATCATCTCCTCTCTCTCACTATCTCTCCTACTCTCTCTCTCTCTCTCTCTCTCTCTCTCTCTCCTCACGATTACCAACGTTATAGCTTTGCTGGGTTTTTGTTGTTTTCCTTCTTCTTTCCCTCCTTGTTTTTTATTGTGTGAGAGTATGGGTAATTGAATTGATTTGCTTATCATGACATAAAATTTGTATGAGTAATCAAACTATGTGTTGAAGTGATCGGTACTTTTTGGATCATTATTTGTACCATCTTCTGAAACACTACACACACACACACACACACACATACACACACACACACACAACACCACACACACACACACTACACAACACACATACACTCTCTCTCTTCTCTCTCTCTCTCTCTCGTCCTCTCCTCTCTCCTCTCTCTCTCATCTCTCTCTTTCCTGTATTTGTGCCAAAGGCCGATATGCAATTAAATCATCTCTCTCTCTCTCTCTCTTCTCTCACTCTCGTCTCTCTCTCTCTCGCTCTCTCTCATCCCTCTCTCTCCTCTTCACCTCCTTCTATAGTTGTTGTGTCTTCTAATAAAGTGCTTTTTCATACGTTCTATTTTTCAATATTAATTTTGGCTTGTTGACTGTACTTGAGCTTCCAGTAAATGTCCTATTCAGTATCTATTATTACGTTGTAACAACTATGTGTACTATTCTGCAATATGAATGTTCATTTTTATGATCTATAAGTTTGGGCTTACTCTCTCTCTCTCTCTCTCATCTCTCCTCTCTCTCTCTCTCCCTCTCTCTCTCTCTATCTCTCTCCTGTCTCTCTCTCTGTCTCTCTGTCTCTCTGTTGTTTATTGTGCTGTGTTATTGCTGGATTTGTTGTTTTGTTGTTTGTTGATTGATTTTGGTTGTTTTTTGTCATGTTTGTATTTTGTTTTTGGTGTAATGTGTGTGTGGGGGGGGGATTGGGGGGGATGGGGGGGGGTATGGACGGTGTTGGTTTGGTTTTTTTTTTCTTTTCTTGGGGGGGGGGGGGGGGGGGGGGGGGGGGGGGGGGGGGGGGGGGGGGGGGGGGGGGGGGTTCCTCATTTGTTGTTTGTTGTCTCTGTTTTTCTGTTTGTTTGGTTGGTTGGGGATGGTCTTCTTTTTTTTTTTTTTTTTTTTTTTTTTGGGGGGGGGGGGGGGGTTCTGGGGGTTATTTTTTTCTTGTTTTGTCTGGGTTGTTTTTTTCCTTTTTCTAATCTATCTTTTAAAAGTTTTTCCCTTTGCTTCTACTGTTTTGAAAGTATGAGTACTGAGTTCCATTATTAACATGTGACCTACGGGCGGGGAACTGGATGTAAAAAGCACATGAGTACTTATTCATTATCCTGGAAAAAAAAAAGAATTTGTTTTAGTACTTCAATGGTTTTTTTAAGATGTCTTTTTATGACTTTATTGAGGTCCCCCCCTCTTTTATTGTGTGTAGTGTATGGGTTAATTGCACTTAATTTTATTATATTACATTCAATTTGTATGAGTCTAATTAAAAAGTGTTGGTGTCGTTGATCGTGTGCTCTGTGAGTATATATATTTAGTATTATCCCTCACACACAACACACACACTCACACACACACACACTAACACACACATCACACACACACACACACACACCACACACACTCACTCCACTCACTCACATCACACAACACACACACACACACCACACACCACACACAACACACACACACACACACACACACCACACACACACACACACACATACACACACCCACACTCACTCACTCACTTCACTCACTCACATTCCTACCCTCATGACTGTAATAGGTTTAGATTCTTCTTTTGTTTTGTTTCTTGTTTTTATTGTGTGAATATATGAGTATTTAGTTTATTTTCATTATCATGTACATATAATTTTAAAAACGAGTATAATCAAAAATGAGTTTTGATGGTGATCGTGTACTGTTTTGGGAATTATAAATTGGATATTATCTTTGAAATACACACACACACACACACTCTTTCTCTGTCTCTGTATCTCTCTCTCTCACCTTTTATCGTTTTACTTAAGTTTTGTAGGTGTATCCTGAAGAAGGATTTCATATTTTATATTTTCTACTTATTGGACTTTCCTGCTGCACTTAGTCTTAACGAGTGCCCTACTCAATATCTTATTTGTGTATGGTGTAACAAGTGATATTAACATTTGATGTGTAGATGTTTATCTTTGTGAACTTATTAAGTTTGGTTGTTATTCTTCTTGGTTTTGTTGTTGTTGTTGTTTCTTTATCTCTTTTTTTCTTCTTTGTTTGGTTTGGTTTTCTTTCCCTTTGTTTGTTTGTTTGTTTTTGGTTGTGGTTGGTTGTTGTTGTTTTTTGGGGGGGTGGGGGTGGGGGGTGATTGGGGATGTTTTTAGGTTTTCTTTCTTAGTTTGCTTTCGTGGGGGGGGGGGGGGGGGGGGGGGGGGGTGGGGGGGGGGAGGGGGGGGGATTTGTTGGGGGGGGGGATTGGCTGCTTTTGAAAAGGGTTATTCCCCATTTTTCTACTTGAGACTGTAAAGTGTATGGTTATTATTAAAATGTATCCCTACGGCGGGGCTGGATATAAAAAAGCACATAGTGCTTATTCATTATCCCGATATAAAGAATTGTCATTGTCCATTGTCATGTCCATTGTCTCTCTCTCTCTCCTCTCTCTCTCTCTCTCTCTCTCGCTCGCCTCTCTCTCTCATCTCTCTCTCTCTCCTCTCTCAGGTTAGGGTACAGCCTCAAGTACGCCGACCCCCGACAGACACCAACGACAGCCTCTCCTGACAACCCCAACTACACGGCCCACTGACGTACAGAGGACGCAACCCTTACCTCTGCTTCAAAAAGGGTATCATGTACCTGGATACCCTTTTTCATCACAGATGTCAGGACGACAACCCACCCCTCAAAGCCTGAATGACAGTGTCTGGGCCAACAGACAAACCCTCCCACATCTACGATATGTTGACCGACCCTACCTCCTCCCCACCGCAAGCCCACCCTACCCAGCAGTGTTCCGCCACCAGACTTCACCCAGCTCCCAACTTTCCTGTCTAGGGTTACACTAGAAACTCTGGTGTGACAAATTCTCACCTACAAATATTCCACATTAAGGGTGTGTGTGTGTGTGTGGGGGGGGGGGGGTATGCAGGTGCACCTATGTGTGCGTATGTGTGCACTACGTGTGTGTTTGTATGTGTGTGTGTTGTGTGTGAACAAGGATATGTATGTGCGTTCATATGTGCATGCATGTGTATAAACACTTCCTTAACATATCATTAGTTCCAAGTTGCATAACATCCCTACAAGGACTTATCTGTGTTCTGCTACTCCATGGCCTTGAAATGTCAATGGTTACAGTTTAATTTTTAATATCACAAAATAAAAAAACCCCCCACCCCCCCTTTTCTATACTGTGCTGGAGACACGCCCACCCAGTTTTTTTTGCTGCAGTGGTGAAGCAAACAGTGACAGGACAAACCAGTGACATTCCCTACACCAGGACCAAGCTGTCTGGAACAGTGCTGATCGTGCTCATCACTTTCTTTTCTCTTTTCTTTTCTTTTTTGTTCCTTCTTTTTAAAAATTTTCTTGTAAAATCATTTTTTTAGGACCCGTGCTGATTGTAGTTGTGCTTATTATTCATATTCTGGCATCTTTTATTTACAGGTGCTTTACTGTATTGTCTGGCCTCACTTGTTGAGGGTGATTTGATTGCTCTGTTGTTGGGGTTTTTTTTTTGTTTTTGTTTTTTTATATTTTCCCCTTTATCTCTCGGTAACCAAACCAACCCAAATGTGGAATTTTTTCTTTTTTTCTCCTCAGACTACTGTCAGACTGGCTGAATTATAGCACAAATTGTGTCTACGAGTGGTTAAAGATTTTACTCCTTTCTTCAACCCCTTCCACCACTATAACCCCTAATCAAGTATTCAACTCCCCCCCCCCCCCTCCATTTTTATTTTTCATTGTCCTCTCTTTCTTCCTTATCTTCAACCATTCTTGTACACATTAATACATTCTCACAAACTAACTTCAATAGATGTTTCAAGACACATTCATGCCCACCAAGGATGGTTTCGATTTTGCACCTAAAAATATAAACCATGCAGTCAATTAAATCGAAGATATAACAAGACTCATCCACAAACCAAGGCAAAAAACCATTTCATATACTAGGCTTTCCAAGTCAAGACTACAGAACACATAACCAACACTGAACATTTCTATTCCAGGATATAAATCGTGCGAAAAAGATCAGCACAAAGCCCAAAGAAACATATTCTTAATCTATATTAGTAGTGAGTCCTGTAATGTTCAAAACGTCTTTTCCATCTTGAACGATATGAAGTAAAACCCATCTGGATCGGAGTAGCTATAAAAGGTGCAGCACCTATTATAATGGGGTTTTCTGCACAGAAATCCATCAGAAAAAAAAAAAATGATAGACAAGTTACTCCATGTGAACGTAGTCCTATTAGAATCTAGGACTATTATCCTACTAGGTTATTTAATATTTGCCTAGCAAAAAGTAAACACCAATGGAACCCAAATTTATTAACCATTCAATCTTCACAATTATTACTTCACCTACAAAGAGTCACACAAATTCAACACAATTATTGATCACATCTATATATCAGGACCCTAAAAACATCATAGAAATTGTTTCCCTGTACAGAACTGTAGCGATCATTACCCCAGTCTGTACCACATGGTCAAAAAAAAGGAACAAAAATCTAAACCCTGCCATAAAACAATAACCTAATCGTTCTTGCAATATTTATTAGCAGCTTTTCTTACTAAGGTTAACAGTTCCATGCTCTCGAAACATTCAAATATTAACTCATCCAGACGTGGCCATTGAGCTTCGGGATAAAAGTTTTTAACGAATCTATAACAAACATCCCCATTAAAACCATAAGGATCAAACATGTCCGCAGACCACCTGGTTATTTTCAACTAAAAACAAGCAACTAGAAGAAGCATGTTATCATAGAGATTTCTTAAAAAACTTAAATATTATGAGGATGGCAAACAAATTAAGAAATGCCAAAACTCACAAAAACGCAAGAGAAAGGAAATATTTCCAAGATCTACTTTCAACCAAAACGAAATTCAAAGACTGTATGAAGGCAGTCAATCAAATAAAAAATAACCAATTGTCTTCCAAATCTAACGTAATTAAAGAATATTTCTCTGAAAACTTAAACAATCACTTCATTAATATTTTTTCTAACATAATTAAACAAATATAACTCATAGTCCAATGATCTCAATGAACTAAAAACATTTCTGCCAAGAAAAGCGGTATTCCATCAAACTCCACATACCATTATATCTGTTTCTGAGTCTACAATTAACCTGAACTCACCTCAAACAATCATGTACGCGTGGTCTTGCTGGAAGAGATGGCAGAATACTGAAACTCTCAGCTCCAATTATTACAGACACTCTGACCCATATCAATAACCTTTGTCTCATAAGAACTATTTCCCCAGCGCCCTTCAAAACTGCTATAGGTGATTCCGATCCCACAAGTCTGAGACCACTTCTGATCCCTCAAATTATAGGCCCCATCTTTCTATTTTATCTTACTTAACCTTTCAAAACCCTTGGAAAAACATCTGAATAAACACATAGTCCTTCATATAGATATTACAACGTACTTCACCCAAAACATGTCTGAACTTTTAAAAAACACTCCGTGCCATACTGCATTGACTAGTCTTGTAGACAATTGGCTGTCAAACATTAATGACATAAATTTTTTGGAGTATTATTTGTAGAATTTCAAAAAAGCAATTTGATACAATTTGACTGCAGATTTCTCAATTAACAAGCCAGACTTACATAATCTCTCTACAAATATCTGAACTTCTTGCTTCTTATCTTACAAACAGGCAACAATGTTTTTCAATAGCTACGTCCACATCCACACTAAAACCCATTCATTATGGAGTACCACAGGATCCATCTGAAGGACCATTCTCTTCATTATACATAAATGACCCCCCCTCTCCATAGCCCCAAATCTAAATGCGAACTTTTTGGCTGACGACACGACCATACATTCAAGCCATACTGACATTAACTCCTCTTGCAAAGACATTGCCAAATAGCACTGATGACTTGTCAACTGGACTGAACTAAATCACATGTCTCTACACCCCCAAAAAACAAAATGGCATGCTTATCACTACCTCAGACAAAAGCAACAAAATCAATCTCATAAATTTTCTCCAATCCATATGAAAAGGAAACATAAAACAAGCCTCTCACCACAAAGTTCCTAGATAACAGTGGATGAAAATCTCAGCTGGTACCATCACATATCCCATCTGTTGCAAATACATGTCTCACAAGAGTATACCATTGACTAAAATCAAACATTTCTTGACTTTCATTCAAGATAACTATTCTTTCAAGCTTTTATACAATCCTCAACAATTATGTTAAAACCCTGTGGGATTCTGCTAGTGCAAACACTATGAAACCCCATTTATTAAGTCGTATAAACGTGCTCTTAATCTGGTTTTTTTCTTAGAAGACTGCCTTACTAGAAGTGGATTAGACTCAATTAAATATTCTTTCTTCCCCGACACCAAGACTAAGAGTTAACAAAGACATCATGACGTTTAAGATAATGACAGGAACTTTTTCCTCATCCTTAAAAAGACAAGTTCCAATGATCATCCAGAAATACTAAAAAGCCACGTGTCCTCAATCCCAAAATAGATTGTTTGTAAATCTAGCTTACTTTACATCAGGCCCTGTGCCTGTGGAAACTCCCTTCCAGACATCATTTAGACAGCACCAATCATAACAATCTCATAAGTCTTTTCATCCATTGATGCACCAACAATAAAAAATACCGCAATGATCTGTTGAAACAAAAGTAAATATATCCTCCTTTACATTAGACCAAATTATCCTCTCTCTCTCCACCCCCCCCCCCTCTCTCTCTCTCTCTCTCTGTATATGTGTGAATGTTTTACTTGTATAGCGCTATTGTGTTATTGAAAAATGACTTCTAGAAATGATTTCTTCCACATCCTACTTCTTTATAATGACTCTAGGACGATCTTAATATGTACAAGGCAAATCACAGTGAGTGCTAATGGTGACAGTGTTTGATGAATTGAAAACTATAAAAATTTTTTTCCAAATACCATATGGATTCAAAATGTACTGTCTCCTCTCTCTCTCTCCTCTTCTCTCTCTCTCTGTCTTTTCTCTCTCTCTCTCTCTCCCTCTCTCTCTCTCTCCCTCTCACCTCTCTGTATAAGTGTGAAATTTTTACTTGTTTATCGGATACTGTGTTAATTGGAAAAATGGACTTCTACAATGATCCTTTCACTATCCTAACTTCTTTATAATGGACTCTAGGACATCTTAACATGTACAATACAAATCAACAGTGAGTGCTAATGGTGATAGTGTTGATGAATTGAAAACTATATTCAATACCATATGGATTCAAAATGTACTGTGCTCTCTCTCTCTCTCTCTCTCTCTCTCTCTCTGGCTGGACGTCCTCTGGACAAGACGCATTCAAGAGGAGCTCCAGTGTGCGCCCAAGCGGAACGACCAGGGTTTCAGTGACCAGTGGAGTATTCTTCTGTGAAAGGACCCATGGTGTACTCTACTATGTTAAAGTGTTCAATTCAAGTGGTGTTGTGGTGAAGTGTGTGATGATGTGAAGTGGCTAGTCTCCATCAAGCATGTGAGTGCCAACAACGGCTAAAAATATAGATATATAATCTGTCGTGTGTGTAACCTCAACTAATGTAGGGCCACATCAAACCTTCCCTCCAAATGAGGCTGGAGGGGGCTCTCCACTAGTCTTTTGGTTAATTTTTTATTCTTTCTTTTTTATTATTTATTCCCCCCCCCCCCAATTAATCAATTGATTCTAACCTCCCAACACACCTTCCAACAATGCGACCAACAACAGATCCTATAAGTGCAAGACATTCACTAGTATAAGAAAATACCAGTTCACTAAAGACAGTCGTCAAGTAAAATTCTTGCCAGCCTTCAATCACCTACCGACATGGAGAACTGCACTACACAACAGATATATCTACACACTCAAGTCAGACACGGTAACAACCAATGGCAAGAGACTTAACACAATCACACGAAATCATACAAATCTAGAACACATATTCAACCACACTTCCCCCACAACTCTTCAAAACATTCCTACACAGCTCTTCCTTGACACAAAGCAAAAACGTTAACAATTACTGTGTACCACAGCGACAGGGACAATATTAATACTAGGGAACACTTGTCAGGAGTGCTAAATAGGAAATCGAAATCCTTAAAGACTAGTGAACTACATGTGTGAATGTTGTGCCAGTGATATGAAACCCCACAATCCCCCTCCTCCCCGTGTGGCGTTTGCCACTGCCTGGCACATCATTTTGCCTAACATCACCTGCGCGAGCCCTGTGTGCTTTGCCAAGTACACACCACTTCACCTGTCACTGCCATCCCCCTAAAAGGCAGTTCATTCTGTCCCATGTTGCCAGGAGACAAAACTGTCATCTGTGCCATCTCCTAACCCTATCTCCCCTTCTCCTCAACTTCCAAGCCTGCCTCCACCCATCAGTGTTCCGATGACACCATCTCCACTGATCCATCTCCACAGGAAACCCCAGCCTCCTCTGTCCCTCCTGCTGACTCAATCAGTATAGACCATTCTCCCCCTCCCCCCTATCCCACCCCGCTGACAAATGACACCCCTCTCCAACAACCTCTGATCCCATCTCCTTCCCTCTATTCCATCCACCACCCCCTCTCCACCCAGACTACCATATCCTCCCTCCCATCCTCCCCTGACCCTAGCCTTTCTATTCCTGCCTCTGACCTCCTCCCTCCTTGCCTTGCACAACCAATGTCCAACAAAATCACCACCTACACAAAACTTCCATCCATCTCTACAGCTTGAGCACAGTATTCTGCTATCACCCATCTCCACTGCAACTGTCCACAGCCATCTTCACCATCAATGCCCTCGACAACAAGTTGACACCTTACAGACAAGAACAAACACCTGCACAACAGATAGAGAAAACAGCCAACGCCAGCAAAGACAGCACAGTCCAAACAAAAAATCATATGAAAAGCCACAGATCAAGCTCTGAAGTCGACCATTGCCTGACCTTACTTACTCAGCAAAACACCCAACTGCAGACAACGAGTCCGACAAACAAGCAAAAGCCGTCTGCTTTCCACGACTGGCAAAACCACATGCGAAAGAAATCAATCATTAAAGAGAGCCCTACCTCACTGATTCCTCATACGCGCCATCCCACTCCCAACAATCATTCAGCTCACCTCCTACCCAAAGGTTCCCACCAGCAATCAACAACCCACCTCCAGAATTCCCCCCAGTGACTGCCCTCTATGACATATCCGACCCCCAATAGAAGAAGAAATCATCTTCCCAATCCCCCACTAAAAATAGATTTATTCACCCTCGACCCCGACCAAAATCCCAACCCAAACCAAATCACCGCGCTCCCTCCCTCCCCCTCCTTCATTACGAAAAAACGCAAACTGACAAGCGAGGCCTGATTCAGTTCCCAGAAGGCCTATCAACTTCAACGCCCCCCCCATCCGCCGTCCCCTTCCCCACTCCCTTAAGGCACTATTAAAAAGTCCTGTCCCCACTGCCAGCCAGGAGGCCCTTTCCATCTTACCTATCTGCCCTTCCCATTCCCTTCACTGGTCTGTATGTCAATACGTGTCCTCTCCTCTCTCTCTCTCTCTCTTCTCTCTCTCCTCCTCTCTCTCCACTTCTCTCTCTCTCTTCTCTCTCTCTCCTCTCTCTCTCTCTCTCTCTCTCTCTCTCTCTCCCCTTTCAAATTTTCATTGTAATTGAAAAAGTGAGTTAAGCAAAGGTAAGCTAATAAAACAAAATATTTTTATTTTTATTTTAATATTAATTTTTTTTTTAACTACACATAATTTATAAAAATATATGTATCAAACAACAATATTGTTTAATCTGTACTAGTCTAATGAAAAAGAGTGTTTGACAGTGATGGAAGTGCTGTTTGAGAATGATATTCTTATTTTTTTTTCTAATGTCCTTTTTGTTTTTGCTTGTTTACAACCAAAAAAGCATTCAACAATCTTTAACACACACACAAACACACACAAACACACACACTACACTCCCCCCTCTCTCTCCCACTCTCTCTCATTTCTCCCGCCCCCCCCCCCCCCCCCCCCCCCCCATATCTCCTCTCTTACTCACAATGTTTAGATGTTTCATTTTAATGACTTGAGTGATTTTTTTTTATCCTTATTTGTAAGAGAGTATTGATATTGGGCTTATTTCTGTTTCATGGCGTTCAATTTGTACGAGTATATACGAAAGAATATTGATGGAGATCCTGTGCTGTCTTGAGAATTATATATTTTAGTATTATCCTTGAAACTACACACACCCTGTGCCAATTTTAGATCTAATAAGTTTCTCTCTCCCACTCTCTATCTCTCCTCTCTCTCTCTCTCTCTCCTACACTTCTCCTCTCTCTCTCCTCTCTCTCTCTCTATCTCTCCTCCGCTCTCTCCTCTTTCTCTCTTTCTCAGCACAGAATATTGAAGCTATCACGCAGTTACAACAGACACTCTAACAGATATATTAACCCTTTGTCTCGAAAAAAAAACTCATTCCCATGCCTTCAAAACAGCTAAAGTAATCCCCATCTACAAGTCTGGTGGAACACTTCAACCCTTCAAACTATAGACCAATTCCATTATATCTATCCTTTCAAACCCTTGATCAACATATAAACAAAACACATAGTCCGTCATTTAGATACCACCAACTTAATGCACCCTAATCAGTCCTGGATTTAGACAAAATCACTCATGTCGTACTGCACTGATTAGCCTCGTAGACAACCCTGGTATCAAACATTAAGACAATAAATTTGTGGAGTACTATTTGGTAGATCTCCAAAAAAGCTTTTGACACATTGACCCTACACTTCTCATAAAAAGACTAAACCTGTACCATTTCTCTACCAATAACCCTTAGAACTACTTGCTTCCTATCTAGAAAACAGGCAACAGTGTGTCTCAATAGGTACAACTACCATCCAAACTACGAAGCCGTCAATTATGATACCAAAGGATCCATACTAGACCTATTCTCTTCTCACTATATCATAAACGACCCTCCCTCTCCACATCAAATCCAAAAGCGAACTATTAGGCTGATACACAACTATTCATACGAGCCACAGTAACCTTTTCTCTCTGGCAAAATGCCTTACAAAAAAGTGTGATCGCTTATTGAATGGGACCGAACTAAAACCAGATGTCTAGACACACCCCCAAAAAACAAAATGCATGCTTATTACCACTAGACAAAGCGTCAAAAAAACTTACCCCAGAAACTTACTTTCCCACAAAATTAAAAAGGAAGTAATTGAACAAACCTATCACCACAAGGGTAAAGGGGTAGCAATTGATGAAAATTCAGTTTGTTCTACCACAATACTTCAACTATGCAATATACATGTCCCAAAGAGTATACCAACCTTCTAAAATCAAGCAGTTTCTTGACTATCATTCAAGGAAACTATTCTTTCCAATCCTATATACAATTCCTCATTAAGACATGCCTTTCTACTCCTGTGGGATTCTGCTAGTGCAAACACTTTGAACCGTACTGAGTCTGTATAAACGTGCTCTCAAACTGTCCCTTTTTAAAAAGGACAAGCCTTCAAGAAGCTGACTATACTCAATTAAATATTCTCCCCTTACACCAAGATGTTTAAAACAGAACAAAGGAGTCCATGATGTTCAACATCATGACAGGAACTGTTCCATCATACTTAAAGACAAATTCCCACTAAACCCAATTCCAGAAATACTATAAAGCCTAGTGTCCCCAATTCCGAGAATAACTTATTCAAAATCTAGTCTTACTTTAACTCAGACTCAGCCCTATTGCTGTGAACTCCCTTCCTTATTCAGTTAAACACATCAATCAATAACAATATACAAAACCTCAATACAACTCAGCTTGATACATCAACAATAACCAAACCACAGTCCATACCTTAAAAAACCCAAGTGCATATCCTCCCTTACCTATCTATCTGCCCTTTTCCATCTTACCTATCTGCCCTGCCTTCCCCTTCACCAGTCTTTCTGTCAGACCTTGTTCCCCCCCCCCCCTCTCTCTCTCTCGCCTCTCTCTCTCTCCCTCTCTTTCCTCTCTCTCTCGCACTCTCTCGCTCTCGGTCTCTTCTCATCTCTCTCCTCTCTCTCTCTCCTCTCTCTCTCTCCGCTCTCTCTCTCTCACTCTCTCTCTCTCTCCGTCTCTCTCTCTCTCTCTCTTTCTCTCTCCCCTCCGCCTTTTTTCATCAATTTCTTGTTGTTGAATAAGTGAGAGTTTTACCAAAGCGAAAAACTTTTTCTTCTTTCTTTCTTTCTTTTTCTTTTCTTCTTCTTTCTTTTTATTTTTTTTTATTACACAATAGTTATAAGAAATATATCGATCATAACAATAATATGTGTTTAATCTTGTACGAGTATAATGAAAAAAGAGTGTCGACAGTGATGATGTGCTGTTAGAATCATTTGCCAGTATTTTTTTCTATGTCGTTCTTTTTGTTTGGTTTTACAAAACAAAAAGCATCCTTTCCCTCACACACACACACACACGCGCGCACACACACACACACAACACACACCACACACACACACTCCATCCTCCCTCTTCTCCCACTCTCTCTAATTTCTTTTCTTCCTCCCACCTATCTCTCTCTCTCTCTTACTTACATTGTATAGATGTTCTTTTATGACTTAAGTGATTTTTTCTTCTTATTGAAGAGTGTATTGTAGTAGGCTTATCTCGTTTTTCATGACATTCATTTTGGTAGAGTATATTCGAAACAATTTGATGTGATCTTGTGCTGGCTTGAGAAATTAAATATTTAGAATTATCCTTAAAACACACACACACACACACACAACACACACATCACACACACACACACACACCACACACACACACACACAAACACACACACACACACATACACACCCATCACTCCTCTCTCTCATCTCTCTCTCTCACTCCTCTCTCTCTAGTCTCCTCATCCTCTCCTCTCTCGCTCTCTCTCTCTCTCTCTCCCTGACCTTATAGATTTGGTTTTTCTCCCCCCTTTCTCTTCTGCCTTGTTTTATTGTGTGAGTATAAACGGGTATTGAGTTATTTCATTTATCATGACATATAACCTGCATGAGTATATATCAAATAAGGGATGCGTGATTTGTGCACGTTTTGAGAATTATATAATAGATTTAAGTGTTTATCCCAGAACACACACACACACACACACAAACACACACACACACACACACACATCACACACACACACACCACACACACACACTCTCTCTCTCTCATCTCTCTGGTGTGACTCTCTCTCTCTCTCTCTCCCTCCCTCCTCCCCCCCCCCCACCCTCTCTCTCTCTCTCCCTCTCTCTCTCTCTCTCTCTTTCTCTCACTATGACCTTATAGATTTTGGCTGGGTTGTGTTTTCCTTCTTCTTTCACCTTGTTTTATTGTGTGATAGATATGGGTATTGAGTTTATTTGATTATCATGACATAAAATTTGTATGAGTAATCAAACTAAGTGTTGAAGGTGATCGTGTACTGTTTTGAGAATTATAATTTAGTATAGTTTTTAAATTCTTCTTTGCTTGTTTCTGTTTTTATTGTGTGGATGTATGGGTAATTAAATTTACTTCATTATCATGACATATAATTTGAAACGAGTATAATCTAAAATGAGTGTTGAGGGATCGCATACCGGTTTTGGATTTATATATTGGATATAATCTTCTGAACAAACACACACAAACACTCTCTGTCTCTCTGTCTCTGTCTGTCTCTCTCTCTCACCTTTTTATATCGTCCTGCTTATAGTCATTGTATATCCTATGAAGAGATCATATTTTTATATTTTCATCTTTATTGACTTGCCTCTGTACTTAAGTTTTTAATGAGTGCCTATTCATATCTATAATTAATGTGTCACAATAAGTGTACCATTTGGACAACGTGGTAGATGTTTATTCTTTATGACTTATTAAGTTTGGTTGTGTTTAATTTTCTTGCTTTATTGGTTCGCTTGTTTTGTTTGTTGTTTTGTCTGTTTTTCTCTTTTTATCATCCTTTTGTTGTTTGGTTTTTCCTTCCTTTGTGTTTGTTTGTTTTTGGTTATGTTTTTTTTTTGGGGGTGGGGGTAGGGGTGGGTATTCTTAGATTTTTTCTTTTAATTGCTTGCTTGGGGGGGGGAGAGGGTGGTTGGGTGGGAGCTGTTTGAAAGGGTTCTTTCCCCCTTGTCTTTATTATTGTGAGACTGTGTATAAGTAATGGTATTATTATTACATGTAGCCCTAACGGCGGGACTTGATGTAAAAAAGCACATGTGTGCTTATTCATTATTCCTCGAAAAATAGTATTTGTCATTTGTCATTGTCATTGTCATTGTCCTCTCTCCTTCTCTCTCTCTCAAACTCTCTCTCTCTCTCTTCTCCTCCTCCTCTCTCTCTCATCTCTGTGTGTGTGGTTGTTATTGCTGTAGTTGTTACTTGTTTTTGTTGTTGATTTGTTTGATCTTCATTTGTTTGTTTGTTTGTTGTTTTTGGTGTATGTATGTGTTGGTGCGTGTGTTGGAGGGGGAACGGTGTTGGGTTAAAAACATTTTTTTTTTCTCCTTCTCATTTGTGTCTTGTTGTTGGTTTTTTTCTTGTTTTTTGTTTGTCTGTTGGAGGGGCTTTTGTCTGTTTGTTTTGTTGTTTGTTTTTAAATTATTTTTTGTTTTTTTTTTTCTATTGTTTTTTTGTTTTTTGGTGTTTTTGGTTGTTGTTGTTGTTTTGTTTGGGTTTTTTTTTTGGGGGGGGGGGGGGCGTTTCTGGGTTTATTTTTGTCGTTTGCTCGTCGGGTTGTTTGTTTGTTTGTTTGTCTCTTTGTGTTTGTTTTTTCTTTTTCTCTCTCTTTTCTTTTAAAAAAGGTTTTTTCCCTTTGCTTCTACTGTTTGAAAATAATATACTGAGTTGCATTTTCAATGTGACCCCCACGGGCGGGACTGGATGTAAAAAAGCACATGATACTTATTGCCCATTATTCTGAAAAAAAGAATTTTGTTTCTATTAACTTACAATAATAGATTTTACTTTTTATGACTTATTGGCTTTTCCCCCCTCTTTATTATGTGAGTGTATGTAATGCACTTACTTATTAACATGACATTCAATTTGTATGGAATATAATTTAAAAAGTGGTTTGTGTTGATCGTGTGCTAATGTGAGTATTCCATATGGAGTAATATCCCTGAATACCCCCCCCCCCCCACAACACACACCACTCTCACACACTCACACAACACCACACACACACACACACACACACACACACACACCCACACACATACATACATACACACACTCCTCACTCACTCACTTCATATTCCTCCCTCAATGACTGTATAGTTTAGATTTCTTCTTTGGTTTTGTTTCTTGTTTTTTATTGTGTGGATGTATGGGTATTAAAATTTATTTTCATATCATGACATATTAAGATTTGAAACGAATATAATCTAAAATGCGTGTTGAAGGATCGCATACTGTTTTGGGAAAAAAAATTATATATTGGATTATATCCTCTGAAATACACACACACACACAACCAACTCTCTCTGTCCTCTCTTCACTTTCTCACCTTTTATTGTCTCGCTTATAGTTATAGTGTATCCTGATGAAGGATTCATATTTTATATTTTCATACTTTATTGACTTGCCTCCTGTACATATTTTTAATGAGTGCACTATTTCCAATATCTTATAATTATTTGTAACAAGTATGTGTACCGTTTGACATTGTGTAGATGTTTAATCACTTATGACTATTAATTTTTTTTTGGTTTGTTATTTTCTTGGCTCTGTTGTTGTTCTGTTGTTGTTGTTTGTCTGTTTTTTTCTCTTGTTATCTGCTCTGTTGGTATGATTTTCTTTCTCTTTTGTTGTTTGTTTGTTTTGGTTAGGGTTTTTTGGGGGTGGGGGAGGGGGGTATTCTAAGGGTTTTTCTTTTTATTTGCTTGCTTTTGGGGGTGGGGGGGGGGGGGTTGGTTGGGGGGGGGGGGGAGCTGTTTTGAAAAGGGTTATCTCCCCTTGTATTTATGGTGAGAGGAGCTGTAATACGTATTGGGTATTATTATTAAGATGTCTCCCTAAACGGGCGGGGACTGATGTAAAAAGCACCTGAAGTGCTTATCTTATCCTCGAAATAAAAGAATTTGTCATTGTCATTGTCATTGTCATTTCATCATCTCCTCTCTCTCACTATCTCTCCTACTCTCTCTCTCTCTCTCTCTCTCTCTCTCTCTCCTCACGATTACCAACGTTATAGCTTTGCTGGGTTTTTGTTGTTTTCCTTCTTCTTTCCCTCCTTGTTTTTTATTGTGTGAGAGTATGGGTAATTGAATTGATTTGCTTATCATGACATAAAATTTGTATGAGTAATCAAACTATGTGTTGAAGTGATCGGTACTTTTTGGATCATTATTTGTACCATCTTCTGAAACACTACACACACACACACACACACACATACACACACACACACACAACACCACACACACACACACTACACAACACACATACACTCTCTCTCTTCTCTCTCTCTCTCTCTCGTCCTCTCCTCTCTCCTCTCTCTCTCATCTCTCTCTTTCCTGTATTTGTGCCAAAGGCCGATATGCAATTAAATCATCTCTCTCTCTCTCTCTCTTCTCTCACTCTCGTCTCTCTCTCTCTCGCTCTCTCTCATCCCTCTCTCTCCTCTTCACCTCCTTCTATAGTTGTTGTGTCTTCTAATAAAGTGCTTTTTCATACGTTCTATTTTTCAATATTAATTTTGGCTTGTTGACTGTACTTGAGCTTCCAGTAAATGTCCTATTCAGTATCTATTATTACGTTGTAACAACTATGTGTACTATTCTGCAATATGAATGTTCATTTTTATGATCTATAAGTTTGGGCTTACTCTCTCTCTCTCTCTCTCATCTCTCCTCTCTCTCTCTCTCCCTCTCTCTCTCTCTATCTCTCTCCTGTCTCTCTCTCTGTCTCTCTGTCTCTCTGTTGTTTATTGTGCTGTGTTATTGCTGGATTTGTTGTTTTGTTGTTTGTTGATTGATTTTGGTTGTTTTTTGTCATGTTTGTATTTTGTTTTTGGTGTAATGTGTGTGTGGGGGGGGGATTGGGGGGGATGGGGGGGGGTATGGACGGTGTTGGTTTGGTTTTTTTTTTCTTTTCTTGGGGGGGGGGGGGGGGGGGGGGGGGGGGGGGGGGGGGGGGGGGGGGGGGGGGGGGGGGTTCCTCATTTGTTGTTTGTTGTCTCTGTTTTTCTGTTTGTTTGGTTGGTTGGGGATGGTCTTCTTTTTTTTTTTTTTTTTTTTTTTTTTGGGGGGGGGGGGGGGGTTCTGGGGGTTATTTTTTTCTTGTTTTGTCTGGGTTGTTTTTTTCCTTTTTCTAATCTATCTTTTAAAAGTTTTTCCCTTTGCTTCTACTGTTTTGAAAGTATGAGTACTGAGTTCCATTATTAACATGTGACCTACGGGCGGGGAACTGGATGTAAAAAGCACATGAGTACTTATTCATTATCCTGGAAAAAAAAAAGAATTTGTTTTAGTACTTCAATGGTTTTTTTAAGATGTCTTTTTATGACTTTATTGAGGTCCCCCCCTCTTTTATTGTGTGTAGTGTATGGGTTAATTGCACTTAATTTTATTATATTACATTCAATTTGTATGAGTCTAATTAAAAAGTGTTGGTGTCGTTGATCGTGTCCTCTCTCTCTCCTTCTCCTCTCTCTTCTCTCTCTCTCTCCTTCTATAGTTTGTTGTGTCTTTCTATAAAGGGTTTTTTCATCGTTTTTTTTCAATATTATTTTGGGTTGTGACTTACTTGAGCTCCGAAAAGGCCCTTTTTAAATATCTTATTATTACTTTGTAACAACATGTGTATATTCTGCAATATGAAGGTGTTAAATTTTATGATCTATAATTTTTGGTCACCTCTCTCTCTTTCTCTCTCTTCTCCCCCTTTCTTTCTCCCCCCTTTTTTCCTCTCTCTCTCTCTTCTCTTTCTTTCCCCTTTTTTTTTGTTTTTGTTACTTTGTTCTTTTTGGAAATTTGTTTGGTTTTTTTCGTCGTTTTTTTTTTTGTTTTGGTGTAATAAATAATAATAATAAAGGAATTATATGCGCTTATTTGCAAAGACAAATCAAAGGATGCATTAACAATCTTCACGTCATGCTCATGATAAATAATAAAAAGTTTAAACAAAAAATTTACAAACCTTGGGCGTTCAGACAAATCTATAAAAAAAAAAATTTTGATAGTAAAATGTTTTTCAAAACAACATAATCGCACAGGCCGTATCTTTAGCAGGGTGAAGAAATGGTTAGTAAAAAACAGGAGGGGGGAATCTTAGTTTGAAATAAAAATGTTTTGAGGGGGATTAAAGTGTCATAACTGGGTTTTTTGGGAAGAGAGAGGGGAAAGGGTTTTCCAGATGGATGACCAAAAATAGAAAAATGAGGGGAGGCCAAAGGGTTGGGTTTGAATCTAGTATCTGGCAAATGTTTTGCGTGCGGGGGGAAGTGAAGGAGTGTACAGGTTAGCATTCCTGGGTAGGGGGTGCATTTTGGGGAACTTTTGTAAAGAGGTAGTTTTAAATTACCTCTGTGGCCAGGCAGCCAGTGGAGAGATCGCAAGAGGGGGGTAATGTGCCAGATTTTTTCTTTCGGGAAATAGTCGGTGCGGAGTTTGTATACGTTGAAGGGAGGGGATAGATTTGTGGCAGACCCTAAAAGAGAATTGAAAGTCCAAGTGAGAGAAGAAAAAGTGAAAAGTTTGGTTTTGCATCGGGCAGGACTTTCAAATTTGCCTAATAGGGTAATTGTAGTAGCACACTGACAGGTCTGGGTGGGTGAATTTTTTATAGAGAGGTGTTTTTCGTAAAGACACCCAATACTTCACGGAAATGGATGAGGGGCTGATGTATTGCCCAAATTTTATTGAAGTTTTTAATGGAAGAAGTTTGTGTTTTCCCCCACAAGTGGCTTTGTTTTACTGCGTTTAATGTAATTGTTTTGTATATCCCTTTTGGATTCTTGAAAGCATAGGGTCTTTTTCAAGGAGAAAGGGAGATTTTAGGGGTAACCATTTGAATCTGAAGTCATGATAAAAGTGTGGTTGTATGTTTCGGTTTTTATATGTGAAAAGGGAGCATTAGAGAGGAAAAGAAAAGGGGCCCAGATGATCCTGCGGGGCACCACATTCCCTTTTGGGAGGGTTTTACTGTATCTTGTTTACTGGACGTTGGAACGGTCGTGGGTTAAATGAACAGGAGAGGGCTGGCAGTAACACCCAATTTTTTTGAAAACGGGAGAGAAGAATTTTAAGGTCAATGTTCGAGGCTGCTAAAATCGAGTAATGAAAGGGAGTTTTTTCCCCAGTAGAAAAGTAGGTGTTTTAGGGTATGGACTAGGGGGTTTTATGCTATGGTTGACCGATAGGCAGACGAAATAGGAAAAAGCTGTTGGGGGAAAGGGGGTTATTGAGCTGTTTTAGAATACTTTTTTTTAAAGGGTTTTGAGATGAAAGGTAGATTGGAAACAGTCTAAATTCTTCAGAATGTTAGGGTCAAGGTCATGCTTTTTGAGTAGAGGTGTAACTATTGCAGTTTTGAGAGATGATGAAACATTTCCTGAAACAAGAGATGAGTTCACTATTTCGTGATAGCGGTATAAGTTGTGGTAGGCACTGTACAAAAAGAGAAGCAGGTATGGGATCGAGGTCGCATGATTTTATCGTCATTTCTTTCAGAATTGTCGTAATTTCTTTCTCACTTGCAGGATGAAAGGAAAGGAGAGGAGTACCAGAGAATTGGGGATCAGGAGCTGCAGGCTGGAAAGGAGTCTGATCCAATCTGGAACGGATGTTACGGATTTTGTCAGAAAAGAATGTAGAAAACCCCAAAAATGTATGTTGTGTGTGTGTGTGTGTGTGTGTGTGTGGTGTGTGTGTGTGTGTGTGTGTGTGTGTGTGTGTGTGTGTGTGTGTGTGTGTGTGTGTGTATGTGAGAGGGGGAACGGTGCTATTTTTTTTATTGTTTTTTTTTGTTTGTTTGTTTTTGGGGGTTTTTTATGGGTTTTTTTCATTTGTTTGTTGTTGTTGTTTTTTCTGTTGTTTGCTTGTTTGTTTGTATGTTTGTTTGTTTTTTCTTCTTCTCTCTTTTTCTTTAAAAAAAAAAGTTTGTTTTTTTTTTCCTTGCTTCTTCTGCTTGAAAGTATGAGTACTGAGTACATTTTTAAATGTGACCCCATGGGCGGGGACTGGATGTAAAAAAGCACATGAATACTTATTCATTATCCTGGAAAAAAGATTTTGTTTCTATTACTTACAATGTGTAGATGTTCTTTTTATGACTTTATTGGCTTTTCTCCCCCCTCTTTATTATGTGAGTGTATGGGTACTGCACTTATTTTATTACCTAGACATTCAATTTGCATGAGCATAATTAAAAAGTGTTGTGTTGATCGTGTGCTATGTGAGTATTACATATTTAGTATTATCCCTGAAACAACCCCCCACCCCACCCCACACACACACGCTCAAACAAACACAAACACACACACACACACACACACACACACACACACACACACACACACACACACTCACTCACTCACCCACTCATATTCTCTCCCTCAACGACTGTATAGTTTTCAATTTTCTTCTTGGTTTGTTTCTTGTTTTTATTGTGTGGATGTATGGGTATTAAATTTATTTCATTATCATGACATATAATTTGAAACGAGTATAATCTAAATGAGTGTTTGATGGGATCGCATACTGTTTTGGGGAATTATATATTGGATATTATCTCTGAAATACACACACACACACTCTCTGTCTCTCTGTCTCTGTCTCTCACCTTTTATCGTCCTGCTTATAGTCATAGTATATCCTGATGAAGGATTCAATTATTTTTATATTTTCAATACTTTATTGGACTTGCCTCTGTACTTAAGTTTTAATGAGTGCCCTATTCAATATCTTATAATTATGTGTAACAAGTATGTGTACCATTTGACAATGTGTAGATGTTTATCTTTATGACTTATTAAGTTTGGGTGTGTTATTTTTTCTTGGCTTTGTTGTTGTTTTGTTGTTGTTGTTGTGTTTGTCTGTTTTTCTCTTTTTTATCATCTTTTGTTGGTTTGGTTTTTTCTTCTCTTTGTTTGTTTGTTTGTTTTGTTAGGTTTTTTGGGGTGGGGGTAGGGTGGGGTATTTTTAGGATTTTCTTTTAATTACTTGCTTTGGGGGGGGGGGGTTGTTGGGGGGGAGCTGTTTTGAAAAGGGTTATTTCCCCTTGTTTTTATTGTGAGACTGTATAAGTATTGGGTTATTATTGTTAAGATGTATCCCTAACGGGCGGGGACTGGATGTAAAAAAGCACATGTGTGCTTATTCATTATCCTCGAAATAAAAGAATTTGTCTCTCTCTCTCTCGTGCTCACTCTCTCGTGCTCTCTCTCTCTCATGCTCTCTCTCTCTCTCTCGTGCTCTCTCTCTCTCGTGCTCTCTCTTTCTTCTCTCTCTCTCTCTCTCTCGTGCTCCCTCTCTCTCTCGTGCTCTCTCTCTCGTGCTCTCTCTCTCATGCTCTCTCACTCTCTATCGTGTTCTCTACGTGCTCTCTCTCGTGCTCTCTCTCTCCTCTAGTGCTCTCTCTCTCGTGCTCTCTCTCCTCCGTGCTCTCTCTCTCTCGTGCCTCTCTCCTCTCTCTCTCTCATCTCTCTCTCTCTCATCCTCTCTCTCTCTCTCCTCGTGCTCTCGTCTCTCTCTCTGCTTTTCTCCTCGTGCTCTCTCTCGTGCTCCATCTTCTCTCTCTCCTCTCTCTCTCTCTCTCTCTCTCTCATCGCTTTCCCCCTCTCATCTCTCTCTCTCTCTCTCTCTCTCGTCTGCTCTCTCTCTCTCTCGTGCTCTCTCTCATCTCCTCTCTCTCTCTCTCCTCCTCGTGCTCTCTTCATTCTCTCTCTCTCGTCTCTCTCTCTCGTGCTCTCTCTCTCTCTCTCTCGTGCTCTCTCTCTCGTGCTCTCTCTCTCGTGTCTCCTCTCTCTCGTGCTCTCTCTCTCGTGCTCTCTCTCTCTCTCTCTCACTCTCTCTCTCTCTCTCTCTCTCGTGCTCTCTCCTGGTCTCTCTCTCCTCATGCTCTCTCTCTCTCTTCTCTCTCTCTCTCGTGCTCTCTCTCCTCATCGTGCTCTCTCTTTCCTCTCTCTCTCTCTCTGCTCTCTCTCCTCTCTCTTCCTCTCTCTCTCTCTCTCTATCGTGCTCTCCTCTCTCTCGTGCTCTCTCTCTCTCTCGTGCTCTCTCTCCTCTCATGCTCTCTCTCTCGTGCTCTCTCTCTCTCTCGTGCTCTCTCTCTCTCCTCCTCGTCTCGTGCTCTCTCGTCTCTCTCTCTCGTGCTCTCTCTCTCCCTGCCTCGTCTTCTGCCTCTCATCAGTCTCTCTCTCTCTCTCTCGTGCCTCTCTCTCTCTCCTCTCTCTCTCATCTCTCTCCTCTCTCCTCCTCGTCTCTCTCTCTCTCCGACCACTGTTAAGCATAGCATCCTCGTGATCTCTCTCTCTCTCTCTCTCTCTCTCTCTCTTCGCCCATCTCTCTCATCTCTCTCCGTCTCTCTCTCTCTCTCTCTCTCGTGCTCTTCTCTCGTGCTCTCTCTCTCTGCTCTCTCTCTCTCGTTCTCTCTCTCTCTCTCGTGCTCTCTCTTCTCTCTCTCTCTCTCTCTCTCTCTCTCTCTCTCTCTCTCCTCTCTCTCTCTCTCTCGTCTCTCTACCTCTCTCTTTCGACCACTGTTGTAAGCAGATAGCATCCTCGGTGATCTTTCTCTCTCTCTCTCTCTCTCTCTCTCTCTCTCTCTCTCCCCTCTCATCTCTCTCTCTCTCTCTCTCTCTCTCTCTCTCTGGGTTATTATTATTAAAATGTATCCCAACGCCAAGTAGGAGAAGATGCATGGAAAGACTGGGAGGGCGTTTGTGGGCCACATTGTAATAACCAATCAAATGAAAGAGGCTTGAGACTCCTGGAGTTTGCCAGTAACAACCACCTCCAGCTAGTGAATACACTTGGCCCACACAAGAAATCCAGAAAATGGACATGTGCATAGCCCAAATGGAGAACACCACAACCAAATAGATTACATCATGGTGAAAAGACGGTTTCAGTCTAGCGTTAACATCGCACAGACACGAATTTTCCAGAGCAGACATAGGGAGTGATCATGATCTTGTGATGATGACTTTCCGACTACGTCTAAAGAAAATCCACAAGCGGAACAACATCAGGATCAAATTTGACCTCGAGAAGCTGAAGGACCCAGAGGTATTAGGAATTTTTCAAGCAAGGATAGTGGAAAGTTTGCAGCACTCCTGTGTTAGACTCAGACATAGACACACTGACGAATAGTTTCAATACAGCAGTGACTGAAACAGCAAACGAGCTTCTTGGCAAACGCCGACCATCAAAAAACCATGGGTCACACCTAACATCCTACAACTATGCGACAAGCGTAGAGAGTTGAAGAAAAAGAAAAATGAAACAAAAGAAAGAGCAGAACAATATAGGGCAGTCAACAAAAGAATCAGGAAGTCCATGACGAGCAAAAGAGAAATGGATCGGTGAACAGTGCCAAGACATTGAAGAGAACATCAAGAAAAACAATAGCAAGAAAGCATATCAGCTGGTGAAAGACCTGACTAGCACGAAACAGAGAAAAGGTTTAACAATCCAAGACAAAAATGGGAAGTGTCTCACTGACGACCAGGATATTCTGAACAGATGGACAGAATACTGCTCCGACCTGTATAACTATAGAACCGCAGGAGATCCAGAAGTCCTTAATGTACCCGAAAGCAAAGACACAGACAGTCACCCTATCCTCCGAGAAGAAGTAAAAACAGCAGTCAGATCGCTGAAAAAAGGGGAAGTCACAGGGGCTGACAAACATTCCAGCTGAGTTGGTCCAAGCTGGAGGGGAAGCCATGATCAGCGCCCTACTAAGAATCTGCAACAAGATCTGGCAGACAGAAAATGGCCAACACATGGACGCAGTCACTCATCATCACCCTCCCCAGAAGGAAATCTACAACAATGCCATAATTACCGCACAATCAGCCTCATATGTCACCAAGCAAGGTCAATGCTGCAGATAATATGAATAGACTGAAGCCACAAGCAGAGACCATCATTGCTGAGGAACAAGCAGTTTCAGAGCAGGGCGCAGCACAACAGAACAGATATTCAACCTCAGAATACTATGTGAGCGGTACCTTCAACATCAACAAACCTATACCACGTATTTATCGATTTTAAGAAGGCATTTGACAGGGTGTGGCATGCAGCTTTGTGGGCAACCATGAACTTGTACAGCATCAATGCAAACCTGATCAGAGTCATCAAACAGCTGTACAGCGAGGCCACCATGCAGGTACTACAACAACAACATTTGGGGAATGGTTTTGAACAAAAGTTGGGGTAAGGCGGGTGTTACTTCACCCACTCTTTTCAAATCTTCCTTTAGAGAATCTGGTGATGCACTGAACACATGAAGGATCAGTCCCGGGG